>CM031857.1:49657207-49683443 GCA_018697195.1 Certhia americana | reverse complement strand
GTGGCGCCGCCGGCAGGTGCCGCCCCCTCGCCCCGCCAGGACCCCGCGGGTCACGGCCCTGCGCTGCCCCCGCCGGGACGGCGGCGCCCCTCGGGCGCTGTTCCTGCATGGTGGTGGTGTTACATGCAGTGATGCCCAGTCAACATCAGCTTTCCCAAGCCCCTTGGTTGCAGTGATGCTCATGGCAATGAGCATGTTTGTCAGGTCTCTCCAGTACTAGAGAGACAGAAGTACCTCCGATGCTTTGAGGGTGCTAAAATTATTTTAATAGTTGCTGTATGTGTTGAATAAAGTCATATATATTTGTTCTATGTGTGTTGGGGGTAATCCATACCTATCAAAAAAGATGTTCTTGGCTTCATAACGACTGTCATCACAAAGTTCGATCTTGCAACAAAGCTTGCCCCCTGGCTGTAGAATACCATTCATCCTGACTCTCCTGTAGCCCCAAACAGGGGGTTTTGGCTGGATTGCTGGTCCTCCTTATACCCAGCTCTAGTTAATAAACTGCAAAAACACGATGAATCAGCAGAACTGGATCAGTACATCCTCCTAGATTACAGCAGCTGCTATAAGCTCTGTAAAAAGAAAGAGGATACCTCAGCTCTGTACTAAGATGCATTAGCTCTATGTACTTGGAGATACAGTATGATGCACTTACTTTTTGCCAAAGTCCATAGGTGCTCGTCAGTATGTATAGCCTGTATAGCCGTGGCATAGACGTGACTAAAGCAGTGGTTAGCTGTGAAACACAGAACCAATATTATTTCAGAAACCTGCAAAAGATGGGAAGAAAACCCAAGAGGTCATTAATGAGAGATAAGAAAGCACATTTTCTTGAAAGAAATTCCTTCACAATTTGCACACAAGTAGTCACATATGATTCATAATAAAGGTGTACTTTCATTTTTTATATTCGTGGAGGTGCTATTCTCACCAGCCCCACAGCAGAACTAGTAAAGCTGAATACTCAGTCACGAAACTGCTTTAAGGAATATGTGTCTTCTTTTGCTGAAACTTAAACCTAGAACTCTGTAACAGTCACTAAAATTTGTAACACCTTTAGGAGCTAACCCTACAAGACAGTTTTCTTTATTTTTCTCACATCTACAACATCTGTATGGTAAGGCATCTTGCTAAAAATAGTATTGTTGGTTGAAACTTCATGTTGGCGGATGGGTTGGCTGGTTTTCTTGTTCTGATTCATCTCATGGTTACTGCCTGTCCTTGCCAAACGGGTAGGAAGCTAAGTTATAATTGCTTTTCTACTGGTAGATAAATTAAATTGCATCTCTGTTGACTTACTGACTTTCACAAATCCCAAAACAACTTTGAAGCTTTGAGATCCATTGTTGAATTTGCTTAAAATTTGTCAATGATTTGTTCATCTTTGTGGTGGAACAGATGAACTAATAGTACATATCCTTTTTTTTCACAAGAAAAGCAGGATAACAAAATATGGTTTGATACATTTTATTTTCCATTCCACACTTCATGCTACTCTTCATGGAAGACTGCATCATTTGCCCATGTACCCAACTGCTGCAGTAACTCCTGACTACAGCTGTTCCATATATCAGTGCATTCCTCCACACTGAATTTTTGAAAAAGTTGCAATCATGAGTTTCTTCTTCCATCTCATCTTTAAAATTTGTATTAGTCAAATCCTTTATTATTTAGATTATATCTTGTTTGAACTGGTCAACATTTTCACTGCTGAAATTGTGTAATATACTATATGTAGTATTAAGAAAAAAATACATTAAAAGAAGGTTACTTCCCAACAATATGTTTAATAGGAGAGACCTTCTTTAGTTCTTAAACTCATG
The DNA here is from genome assembly GCA_018697195.1 of Certhia americana. Lineage (NCBI taxonomy): Eukaryota > Metazoa > Chordata > Aves > Passeriformes > Certhiidae > Certhia > Certhia americana. The sequence continues at coordinate 49,681,614 of CM031857.1, read as the reverse complement.
TTTGGTTTTACAAATAATTTTTTTACAAAATCATGTTCTCTTTATTTTTATAAGCTGGTGCGTTGTTAAGTAGCTGTCTTCTCTAATCAGCAGTGTTTGTTTTTGATAAGCAAATTTTCATTGAGGTGAGCCATTCATCAACTCATGTGAACATTATTGTAGCACTGGCATTCTGAAAGAAAAACAAATTTGAAACATTAATCTCAGCCCTTTAGTAATTGCAGCTCTGGTGTTCATTTGCTTCCATTCTAGCATCTCATCAGACTGAAAAGTAAAATAAGAGTACGTACACAAGAAATGCTATAGAACATGATTCATATCTTTCCTTTAAAAACATTGTTTGTCTTATCTTCTTGATATTGACATTTTCATTCCAAAGACTGTGAATTTCTCAGTGAATATCTCATTCATGAGATGTTTAGTTGTATCTCAGTCCAGCAAGGTGTTCTGCATTAGCAAATCATAGAATTTGCATAATTATAGCCATTTTTAGGTCAGCATACAAGACCAGTCATTGACACAGGCCCAGACTAGGTGTGGCAGGAGTAAAACGATGCTATGTATTCCTTCATCCTTCACAAAATCAGGATGATGACAGGATCTGATCCTTTCTTTATCTGTAACTTTTACAACACTTGCTCTCTACTGAAATGAGAGAAAGCAATCCCTTTGCCACCCGAGCATACTTTTCCCTCAGCTGTAATAGTTGACAGGAGAGTTTTTTTTGTTTTTTTTTTTTTTAATATTCTCAATGATTTCTCAGATTCCATTCTTCATAAATGCCAGAAGGTGGTCTCAAATATAATATCAAAAACCAAAGAAAAAGACCTTTATCCATGTTCCAATGTTAGCTACAAGCAGATGGGGAAGAAAATAAAACTGACAAAGCTCAATTTTTATTTCAGTTCTGAAATAAACTCTAGCAATACTACTTCATTTTTGGGGTAAAAAGGATTATGTAATCATTCAACTGTGAAAGCTTGAAAGAACATGCTTTAGAAGACAGACTCTTGGCTACAAAACATGGAACTATTTCAGTAAATAGGGGCTGCTCTGTACAGGCATATATTTACACTGACTCAGAAAAAAGTGGGGTTTTTAATAATGAAATTATATAGATCAGAACTGAACCATGTTTGAAAGAAGAGAATTTTCATTTGTCTGCTACTGTGGCATCGAAATAATGCTTGCTTTACCATGTCCATATGAGGACTCGTGTTGTGTTTAATTAGATTATTCTCATGAGTAAGGATAATGTGATTTGTTCCTGTGCCAGGATCAGGAAGTGCTATTAGCCCCTTTCTCTTGAAAACCAGGATTTCTTGTAAGTTCAGAAAAAAACCCTGGCAAATGTAAACAGAAAAGCCATCACAGCATATAAATTTTCTCTGCTATACATATGGGCAGCACCAAATAGAATCATGGAACAGCTTGAGTTGAAAGGGACCTTAAAGTTCATATATTTCCAAGCCTCTTCCAGGGATGGGGATACCACCCACTACACCAGATTGCCCAGGACCCCACCCAGTCTGGCCTTGAACATTTCCAGGGATAGGGCATCCACAATTTCTCTTGTCAGCCCATTTCAGTGTCTCACCATCCTCACAGTGGACTTTCTTCTTAACATATAACCTAAACCTACCCTCTTTCAGGTTCCCCCTTTTCCTATGATTAGATGCCCTCCTGAATTGTCCCTCTCTGGATTTCCTGTAGCCCCCTTTAAGGTTCTGGAAGATGCTCTGTGGTCTTCCTGTAGCTTTCTTTTCTCCAGGTTTAATAACCCCAACTCTCTCAGCCTGTTGTAGGAGAGGTGCTCCAGTCATTTGATCATCATCACAGCCCTCCTCTGGTCTTGCTCCAACATGTCCTTCTTGTGTTTGTGGCTCCAGAGGTGGATGCAGCACTGCAGATGTGATCTCACCTGAGAAAAGTGGAGGCAAATTCCTCTCCCTTGACCTGCTGGCCACGCTGCTTTGGGCATTGCCCAGGATGTGTTTGGTTTTCTGGGCTGCAAGTGTGTGTCACTGGCTCATGGGCAACCTCTCATCCACTAGCACCCCCAAGCCCTTCTCCTCAGGGCTCTCCTCAATGCATTCTCTGCTGAGCCTGTATTTGTGCTTGGGATTGCCCTGAGTCAGGTGTAGGACCTTGCATTTGGCCATTTGAACTTCACATGGATAGCACAGACCCACCTCTCAAATCTGTCCAGGTCCCTCTGGATGGCTTGCCATCCCTCCAGCACATCAATCGCACCACACGGCTCAGAGGTGTTTCATTCATTGTTTTTAACGTCCACATGACAGGGTAATAAGCAATTATTACCAATATTTTACCAATAAATACCAATTACTACCAATACATTAAAGCAGAGGTTAAAAAAAAAAAAAACAAAAAAACAATTTTTGCTACTCTAACTGTAAATAATTTCGACAGACTTTTTATAAAATTTCTTACTTTAGTCTTGAAAGGGAGTAATTTTTTAAAAAAACCTTGTACGTATTTCTTGACACAAGTTTTATTGTACCCTCTGCAATTTCAAAAACACCATAACACACCTTCCAAATGAGATTCTCTACATTTCAGTCACAGTGAGGCAGATGAAGATGGTATGGCTTTAAGGAGTTATTTTGGTTTTATTGCAATATGTAATCCATATAATTTGGTAGAAATTTTGAAAAAATATATTTATTATCTATAAGAAATTTATATTAATCTATATTAATCCCTCTGATTTTTACACTCAGAGTACTAAAAATATAATAGACATTATGTTTGTTCAGATGGTTTTAAAGTCTTCTGAGAAGAATTTCTTAAACTCAAGATTTTAGAGTAAAAAGATGTAATAGTCTAGGTAGATGAACAGTAACCAGATCTACACAAAACAAAACTTTTAAATGAAGATATGTATTCATATGTAGTTAACTTTTCTTTTTTTTTTTTACTTGCTTTTATTAGGTTATAATCCTAGTAAAAGTTGCATAGATGTAAATAGCAGGATTTGTATGTTTTATTACAGAAAACATACAGCATAATTTGTTGCAGCAATGCATAGCTTAGGTTCTTGGCTTTGAAAGAGTTTATTCTGTGATCTTTTTACAAATCATGCTTTAAAACCATGTGTTTGAGCTGCTTATTCCATTTGGACATTTTATTCTCATCTTTCTTATATTTTGCGAGCGTAACTTGACTGCCTTTTTAGTAAAAAAAGTGAAATTAATACAATAAGTTTTAGTATTGATGTTATTATTAGAATAATTATTATGAAGGTCAATTATTAATATTGACCTCTTTGTTGGTTATCCATAACTGATTTTTGGTTATCCATTTGATTTCATTGGTATTGATATCTCAACTCCTTGATCTGTAGACACCTCAATCTATGTTGCTGGCTCTTGCATAATGGGAACATGGTAACTTGAGGGCCCATAAAGATCTATTTTCAAGACAGCAGTTAGGATCTTAAGAAAACCCCTGCTGGTCTTCTCTCCTCCCCTTATATTCTGTACTCTTTGTCAAGCACTCTTTTTTTCATGCAGCACATTATGCTACCAGCTAACTTGAAGAACTATCCTTCGATGATAATCACTATGGCCAAATCCCAAGGAATTCAGTCCATTCTGCCATTGTTAGTCCAAGACACTTTTTACAACTAGATTTCTATGAGCTATTTTTTGGCATAAAATAGTTAAAAAAAAAGAAATCCAAACTCTAATTAGGGTTGAAAACATGTGAACTATTGCAACTTCTTACATGCTTCTTTTACTGTTTCTAGACAATAACGGATGATGGAAATTAACTTTTGGTGGAAACACTGCCATAATGCAATGAACTAATTGTTGCCATGAAGCATATATTTGTGGAAGAAAAAGACATAATTCATCAACAAATTATGTTTATTTTATGTGCTCTGCATGCTTTCACTTTAGCTACTTGAAACCAAATAAATGCTTAGACAGAAAGGATGTTGTTCATACACTTTATCTATATGCTGCAGTACAAACAACAACAGAAGACAAAAAGGATCCTAAGCTTTTGTATGCTATTAGAAACACCTTTCCAACCACATGCCATTAAATTATACCTTCAAGGACTTTACATTTATAATACACCAAGGAGGAGAGATGAACAGAAGGATTAAAATTGATAGGCTAGTTTATCTCCACAAAGTATATGCAATTGATGGCCACATTTCATTATCCCAAGAGTGGGACTCTGGCTGTATCCTGACTGAAGAGGGTCCAAACCAGGGCTGTAAATGTGGTCAGAGGCTGGAGAATACACCCTACAAGGAAAGGCTGAAGGAATTATATATTGTCTCTGTGGAGAAGAGAATACTCAGGGGAGACCTTATCACAGTATTTCAGTACTTAAAGAGCATCTGCAGGGAAGACAGAGACTCCTTCACAAGGAGTCATGTGGAGAAGACAAGTGGCAGGAGGTACAAGTTGTACTGGGAAAGTTGACATAAGAAATAATTTTTTTTCCATTGAGAACACTCATTAGTTGGAACAACACCCCTAGGGATGTGATAGAATCCCCATCACTAGAGGTTTTCAAGATGCAATTGGACGGGGTGCTAGATAATCTCTTCTAGGCTCTCTTTCCCACAAAAAGCAGGACCTGATAATCTGTGGATGTCTCATCCAACCTGATCTATTCTATGTTTTAATGATTCTATGATTATCTTCCTGGTTTATGTATTTAGCTATTACATCTGTAACTCTTGAAATAGTTTACTAAAAAAAATAATTAAACAGCTAGTAAACATGTTTCTTATACTCCTGCAAAGCAACTGATTTCTGAGAAGTTTTCTGTGGGAAAACGCATGCAGGATTTCTCCAAAAGAATTTATTTAGTTTTTATGTTTGCTTTCACTAAAATGAAAAAAAGGTGTTATTCAGGATAGGTTTTTGTTTTTCTGACATTACTTCAACAACAAAAAAAAACAAAAAACAAAAAACAAAAAAAAAAAAAAAAATCACCACCACCACAAAAAAGCAGTCTATCACCTAGAAAAGAAAGAGCTGTGAAACACTTCTTCCTCAATTTCCAAGCATTATTTATTTTGCCTTGCTTTAGGATTACCTTTCTGGATATTTTGGATATTTTATGGATAATGGCTTAATGATTTACCTCTATGACTGTAAAAGAAGGATACCAGGAAAAAGGATGCATTTCTAGATGTTTACAGTTTTACCAAGAAAGTAAGTCAAAATTATTACCCTGTCATCAGAATCCCAGTAGGGCTTAAAGTCATGATCTTGCATTAATTGTTCAGCATTTTTACTGAGGTAGTGCTTAAAGCTGGACTGGCTACTACTGCTGAGACCCTGCAGTACTGTGAAGAGGGGAAAGATTATTTCTCATGTCTTGGAGATTACAACTTTTAGAGAAAAAATGCCAGTGTTGTTTGCTTTTATTGCTGCAACATGACATTGTTGACTCTTACTGAGCTTGTGATCCTCTGTTGCCCCTGAATCATGTTCAACAAAAGTACAAACAAACTGGATGAGGCATATCCTGTGTTTGTGCAATTTAGTATGTCTACTAAAAGTAATGCTTCACACTTATGTCTGTTCAATAGCATCCTGTTTTTCTGAGACCATTACTAGTTTGTCAAGATCATTTTGAATTCTAATCTTGTCCTCCAAGGTACACAGTTGCTTCTAGCCTAGTATTGTTTGCAGATTTAATAAGCACACACTTCATTCCATCACCCAGATCATTAATGACATTATGTAGTATCAAACCTTGGTCAATCCTGCAGAAGCCCACATGGCACCATTTTCCATGTAGACAATGAAACATCAATATCTATTCTTCCTTATAGTGAACAGTATTTACAGGCTTATTATAACCTTATAATAAAAATTACATACAGACCATGATTCCAAGTCTTGTTTTCAAAATACATTCTAAGACATTCCTAGAATCTGAGCTGACAATGAGGTGCATGACATAGATTTAGGCTGTCAGGGTCCTAGGAGTTTGACCTGTTCGAAATCTTTGTTCTCTGACCTCTCCAGTCCTCAACACTGTGAGTTACTTAGGCTGCTGAAGAACTTCTATCCAGTCAAGTTTTGTACATATTCAGAGTTGAAGTTCCTCTGTCAGTCTTCTTCCAATATTAGCCCATACTCATAGTGACTTTTTTTTCTCCTTGTACTTATCAGTAATTTGATCTCCTGCAACTTTTGTTCACTGTGTCTCCTATTTTCACTGTGTATATCCAAGCAGCCTGGCTCCATCTAATCTTTCTTCACCTACTGCATAGTGGAAGACAGAAAGTAGCTGTCACCCAGCCTTCTTTTAGTACAAATGAATAAGCCCAGCACTCTCAAGCTCTATTTGTATGTCATGTGCTCTTATTTCCTAACTACTTGGATGGCCTCTCATGGATTCTGCCAGTTTGTCAATGTGTTTGTTATACTGCAGACAACCAAACTTGACACAACTCTCTGCAAGTGCCAGGGAGAGGACAACAAGCACTTCAAATAACCTGCTGGTTATGTTCTTACTAATGCAACCCAATTTGTGTTTAAGCTTGCATTGCTGCAGAACTGCATTGCTTATTCACACTCATCACCCTAAACCTAGGTTCCTTTCTAAATATCTGCATTCTAGATAGTAAGGCTGTGTCATTACAATATTACATCCCAGATGCAGGATTTTGCATTTGCCTTTGCTGAATTTCATGAGATGCTGCCAGGTTCCTGAGCACATTCTCCCCTTCTAGTAATTTAGTTGGCTGAGCTGAGGAATCTAGCTGGCTCAGTCCGAAGTCAGCTCCCTCAATGTAAGAGCTGTTGCAAAGCAAGGCAGAAATGAGGGCATGCCCCTCCATTCCCTTGGGAACTGCTTTCTAGAAGAGGGTGTATTGCTGTGCCCTGCCTGTGCTACATTGCTGTTTTGTAATATCTACATCTGTGCCTGATCGTGTACCTTTTAATCCTGACCCTGGCCCAGAATCTTTGGTTTGACTTTGGGCCTAGCTAACATGGCATTGGGCCTGCCTTGTGAAAGCAGACTTTTAAGCTACACCTGTTCGCTCTGTCCAGACCTGATCCTGATCCAGATTTAATGACTCAGCTTTCTAGATCCTAAAGTGAGGTCTACTTCTGCCTGCCTTGCTGCCAGTTAGTTTTCCCTTGCTGGGAAGCCATTTTCTGCTGCTTCCTGCTCTACCTGTCAGCAAGTGTCCCTGTCTTTTGAGGTCACTCTAAATGGAAGCCCAGCCTTCCACCCTATCAACTGTTCCTCTTGGTGACATCACTCACAAAACTGAAAGTGAACTCCATTCTGTTATTCTAGTCTCTAATAAAGACACCAGTAGTATCAGTGTGAAGGCCCAGAGAAAATCCCTTCTTCCTGGACATCTGGGTCAACTTAGGAGTAGCTCAGTGGAGGGCTGTTCCCCTTCCTTTGGTGTCCTTGGACAGAGTGGTCCCAGACAGCTCTGAAAAGCTGACTCCCTTCTCTTGAGAGCTACTCAGAGCTGCAGCTCACTTGTTTGGCTCCCACCTGAGCAACACCTCCCACTGCATTGCAGCCATACCTGTGCCTGATCATGAGCCCTGATGGGGGCTCTAATTTGGACCCTGATCTGTGCACTGTATTCCTGGCTTGACCTGTCCCTCTTCACCACAGACCTGCTTTGTGATCACTGCACAATGTCTGAGGCTGGATACCACAGCAAGACCTAACTTGCTCATTTAGGTGCTGGTGGACTGGGTTCTTACTGTCCAGGTTCATTCCCTGCTGCTTGTGTTAAAGCACTGTGCTCCTGGCTCCCCCTTACTTGTGGAATAGTGGACTTTCACTGCTCCCTTACAATCAGCCCAGGTATCCGCCCATCCTTCAGGACTGACACAACTGTCAGATGGATTTTGAGGTGCTGATCACAGCCAGCTCTGAATGCACTTTGTTGTTCACCCATCCAGTACCTCTCTCCTCTTTACAAAGCTACTATGGGAGATTATGTCAAAAACTTTTCTAAAACTAAGTTAAACAACATTCAGCATTCTCCCTTTACTCCCAGAAGGCAATTGGATTAGTCAGACATGTCTTATTTTGAAAAACCACTCAGACTGTTCCTAAACATGTTGATCTCCTTTGTGTGCCAGAAATTATTTCCAGAAGAACTTGTTCTGCAGTTTTCCTGGGGACTGGTGTGAGGCTGACTAGCCTGTTGATACTACAGTCTTCTTTCTCAACCTTCCTGAAGATTATTGTGATAATTGCATTTTTTCAGTCATCATGAGTTTTCTCTGATCATCAAGACCAAAGGTTGTATAGAACAGCCCTGTAGTGAGAGTAGCCAGCTCCCTCAGCAGTACTAAATGCATGTGGATGCCCCTCTTGTTTAAAGTATCATAAGCTCACTCTTCCTCTGACGTGATTAGTACTTGACTGCCACAAACTCTGCAACTGGGCCCAGGGTCCTGGGAGGTACCAGGGACTGGGAGCATGCATTGCCAATAAAGTCTGAGACAAAGAAAGCATTGTACTTAAGCATTTTTTTTTATATCCTTTGTCACTTTTCCCTCAAGTTATTCAGCATTGAGTCCACATATTACTTCCTCTTGCTTTTGTTTTACCTTTAAAACTTTTGTCACCCTTCAGGTCCTTTGCCAGTTTGAATCCCAACTGAGCTTTTGCTTTCTCAATTTTCTTCACTGCAGCAGTGTCTCTGTAATCCTCCAGTAGAGCTTGTCCTCATTCTAAATACATTTTCTTTACTTCCACCTTCTGTACACTTGCTATTTGTATTTGAGATCAATCAGTAGTTCCCCGTTAACTCAGACTGACTTTTACTGTATCTGCTTAAGTTCTAGAACACCCTAATAGAATTGTTCTTGCATTTTAAGGAAGATGTCAGTCAGCTTTTCCGGTCTCTTTTTGTTCTTCAGGGCAGCTTCTGATGAAATCCTGCCAAGCAAATCCCTGAACAGGTCAAAATCTGCTCTGAGAGCAAAGGTCTTTATGTTGATTCTTGCCTTCATTGATTCTCTCAGGAGCTTGAATTCCCATCACCACATGGTCACTGCAGCCGAAGTTACCATTGTTAATTACGTCACTGATCAGTTTTTCCTTACTTGTTTGTAGAAGACTTATCAGATTACTTTTTCAGCTAATCTCATGTATCCCCTGTGTTGAAAGACTGTTCTCTTGGATTCCAGAAAACTCCTGGACTACTCACACACCACCATGCTACCCTTGCAGCAGATCTTGAAGTGATTAAAGTCTGCCTTTCCCCCCACTCCCACTCCTGCCAAAAACCTAGCCCTGAAATCATGAGGCTTCTTTCTCAAGTCCTATTCTTGTTGAGAAACATCACTAGGCATAACTAGTAAAACAGATAATATCCTGTTTTGACTTGCTGGTGATCAAGACACTCTGATAAATATTTCTATTTGCTCTGCCTTCTGCGCTAAGACAGGTGCCCTCCCACAATGTAATGGATGTTTATTAAAGTTTCTCTATAATCCTATTACATGGCCTGATGCTCTTGTTCACCAGTGGCAAGTGTCCTTCAGTTCCACATGCACAGAAATAGAAAGAGCTTTCTTTCTGTTGGTGGAAGTCATGTGTTTCCAGCCACGACCCACTCAAATGTAGCTTCTGGATGACCTCTGACAAATCTTCATGAAAAACTTGTGGACTCCTTCCCATTCACTCCCTTCAACATTATGCAGTCTTGGCAGCTTCACCTGGTGGCTCAATAATTTGAGCAGACTATACCTCATATAGCTGAGGACACCATTCCAGTGGAGTCTTGGAGAGAAGCAGCAGGCACTCTCTGCAGCCTGAGACCTGGATGTAAGACCCCTTCCAGAAGCTTCACCTATGTTAAGTCTTCTACACCAGAAGCAGTCAGTCTGGTACCTGCTGGGGACCACTTGTTGTGGAATCATCGTTGTGCTGACTCTTGCAGACCTTTGCTGTCTGAGGAAAGGACTACAAGATCCTTTGGGTTTTTTTCTCTAAGGTGTACTGCTTAACTGACTGCTGAGTTCCTGTTTCCATGTAATTTGGGGCGTTCCTGGTCAGTGGCATTCCCTAGGAGTTGGTTAAATAAGAAGCACAACACTGTTTCCCTCCAACACACACCAGATAACCTGCCTAGCAGGCAACTCCTAATATTGTTTTTTGGCTGCTGGCCATTATATCTTCACTGTATGAATGATAAGTCATTCTTTGGAAATTACTCCTACATACAAGTGAAGGGGAAAAAGCCAACAACTTTAGGGTGTTTTACATTTGTCCATGGAATAGGTGTTTTATAGGAAGAAATTCTGAAAACTTCTTCAGCAGATACATTCCTAACTGAAGTTATTGAATGGGTTTGGTTGGTATTATCAATCTGTAGTCAATCTTCCTTGGACAACAATAAAGAAGACAGTTAGATAGAGAAAGGGAGTGGGAGGTTGTTAATGAATACTGAGCTTCAATGTAGCTCTTTGCAGACTTTTGTAGAGTGGTAAATTTGTCTTCACTTTCACATTTTCATATTTTTTTGTGTGTGTGATAAAAGTATATAATACATGTTTTCAGAAATCTTTTTAAAAATTCTCAAGATTTTTGTATGGGAAAGACCATGAATAACCTTTATTTACCAAGATACCTGGTGAATCAGGGAAAGTCTACAGGAAAACCATTCCTTACAAAATGTGCCTCATAAGACCTGTCACAGTTATTGCAAGATTTTCTAACGTATCATTTGAAAATTATTAAGTGATAAAGCAATTACATTGTCATAGCATTTAGGCACTAGGGAACAGCTTTAATTGCATAGGAAAACTTTGGCATTTCTGGGCTCTAAGTTTGTCCATTCCATACCTTTTTTACTTTCACTGAGCAAATAGAAGTTATTTTTTAAGAATTAATTAATACAACATATTTTACATAGAGGTTCATCAATTTCCATTTCTTTTCTTTTTTTTTTTTTAACGTTGAAATAACTTGAATAAACTGTTTATAGCAATATGATGTAGTATAGCAGCAGACTGTTTTCTCTACAGGTTATACAGACCTGGTGAGTAATAACTAAATTGCAAGGTTTGAACAGTGCTTATGTTATATTTGATTAGAGCTGTCAGTCTCACTATGCCATGTACACATTGCATCCCAAAGGTTTGCATGTTTAAAAAAAAGGGCTCATCAAGACTTTGGCTTATTTCCTTGGATACCTATTGTGATTTTATTAACCACTGCACAGTTCAATTACTTGTGGTTTCCAACTTCAGACATCAATGCTATATTTAATTTCTTTATAGATAGCTTGCATGGTTTGGGTTTGATGTAGATGTGAGGGAAGCAGGACAGTCTTGACTTTAACTTGCGTTGAGTATGGATAAAGTTTACATAGATAATATCTTCTTTCATGGAGTTTTTCTCTACTGTTTAACAGCAGAGCCTAGCAGATATGACTACAGTATCATATTTTCACTTTAATTTTTTTTTTTTTAATCTTTAAAGAGACTTCATATTTTCCCTGTTCTTGACAGCTTTCTTTGCACCCACCACTATCTGTGAGAGCTGTTATCATGATAAGTGGGCTGGGATAGCTAACCTGTACCTTTATATTTTGTGCAGAGGCAAGCAAAATTATAAGATCATCTCTTACATCCTCATACCTTCTTTTTTCCCCAAAATGTTGACTTTTTTTTTTTTTTTCAAAGATGCTTTGAACAATTAGATACACTCTTCCCTACTTATTACAAAGTATTGTGCTTACTCATATTCTAGGTAAGTTCATTTGAAGTTATTCTTAACCTTTTGAAGTTAAGCTCAGTTTAAGCTCAGCCTAAGGCTTTCTTTTCAGACATAGTTGGTTCAGTTTGTGAATGGTTTGTGTTATTGATTGGACTCTAATTCTTTTATTTGAAAACAAAAAGAGAGACATTACTGGAAAAACTGATAAAATCCAGTTTTGACTTGCTGGTGATCCAAGACACTCTGATAAGTGTTTCTATTTGCTCTGCCTTCTGCTCTCAGATAGGTGCTCCCCTACAACATAATTTTGTTTCAGCATCCATTCGCATTCTCAGCACAAATACTGTGTGGAAGGAGAGATACTTCTATCTAGTTTTCTTTTTTTCTCCACGTGTTTTCATAGAAATGGTCTGGTTCTCTGGCCAGAATTTGTGCTATTCTCTGCCTGCTGTTAAGCGTAGCAATTACAGCAGTGTGGTTTGGCTTATCTGTGGGCTCTGTCTTGGTAGAGAAAAGCTGTCTCCTAACAAAGTCTGCCTTGGAAGATACCAATGAGGTACTCCTTTTTGTCTGGTTTTCTTTGAAACAACTACCCCTGAATATATTTTCCTCCAGCAGTAGCAAATGTTCTAATATCCTGGGTGAAGAACAGCCTAGAGCGGACTGATGAAACAGTGAATAAGAGGGTGTCATTAAATACAAATTTAAATCAGGACTGCACAGTAAGCGTCTCCATGAAGTTCATCATGAAGCTCTCTTCAGCAGATTTGGGGATCTGCCTTTCTTGGGAGTATTCTTATCTTTCAACTGGAAAGTCAATTTCTTTTGGTGTATGACTTTCCATCAATTTTACACTTCTTTCTCCTTAAAGGTCCAACTGTCCTACTATATTATCATTCCAGCATGGCGGCTGGGACAGTATCCTTGTAACTGGCAACCAAAGGTTCAAAACCATTCAGATTAAGAGATTACACATACTGTTAAGTAGATTACTAGGAGAAAACTGAGTAGTGCCAACACAACTGTCTGCATAGGATATAAAAAGTAGTTTCTACTGTATCCTCTTAGGTGTCTGATGTAAACTGAGCTCAATCTTGCCTGATAGGGACAGATGAAGTCATCAGTGTACCACCTCATATTTTCAACTCAATTAGGTGTTTAGATGAGATTTTCTTGGCTTTTTGTAGAGTTCTATAACCTTCAACGTGAAGTTTAGATGTGCAGCAGCTGAAGCTGAAATGTCAACCTCAGAACCAGAGAACACTCCCTGCTTCATTTATTAAAATAGATAAAATTTAAAAATAAAATAGATACAACTGCCATATAGTATCCTATAGGGAGTACAAAAACTTCTGTTCCTTAAGAAGAAAGACGCACAGTTGAAAATATTACTCAGTCTCAAATTATAGACATTCAAATTATAGACTTGACAAATTTACAAGTCCCAGTTACTTATTCCAGATAATCCAAATATTGCAGCTTTTAAAAAAATTTCCTTTGGAAAATAATTTTTATGATGTGATGTTACAACATGAAATCAGTATTTCTGTCTTCTTTTTTAATCCTTTGGACTGGTCCTCTGCTTTCTAACTGTCCCATCCTTACACTGCACTGTGAAATAAAAACAATTTTTACAGGCATTGATGTGGATGCTCTAATCCAAGAGGTAGAGCACTACTTTTCACTCTGTAATACGTCAAGGGACGTATTGGTAAGGGACAAAATTTCTATTTGTGCTTCTCATGCTACATGTCGAGCTCCTGGTTTAGTAGATTCTCATTTTTGTTTTTCATTTTTCCTTGAAGATTTCTTTTATTATGACTTATTTAATAGGAATTAAAATAATTTCTGAATTTGTACTGTCTCCTTACAGACAGATCTCTTTGAAAGCATTCAATTTAGGTTCTCCACTGAACTTAATTATTCTCAAATTAATGTATTTCTTTCTACTTTTCTTTTCCTAAACCTCCTTCTCAAGCCAATGCAGAGATTTGCATTCTGGATATGTTTATACTGATTTTTTAAATCCTCGAATAGGCCAGCAGCTACATTTCCACTGAAATGTTTTTATCTTCAGAAAAGTGGGTAGCTTCAAAGAGTCTGAGTACGTTTCAAATGGCACATGGACATAACACATTTTAATACTGAAGAATATCTAGAATGTGTGCCAATTCTTATGGACTCAACTCACATAATGTCTGCTGTTTTCAATCTGTAGTTTGATACCACATTGTTCTACTGTGTAATACTTAGATACAAAAGATTTGATAGATAGCTCTTTCTGATGATATTGCAGTAGGCTTTCTATTTATCTCCTTTGTTTAAGGCACTTCTGTGCAAATCATCAAGTTTCTACCATGTAAAAAAAGAAAGAATGCTGTTCATGTTATTGTAGCTAAGCTTCTCAAGCATGTGTTCTGTCTTGAGATATTTGGATTCCTAATGATGAGGTGTCTTTATTACCGAGCAAAATGGGAAGCTCATAAAGTTGTCATGCCTTTTACTAGTTTATTAGGAAAGAATTACATTTGTCATACCTGGAATACAGATGCACAAGAAAATGGAATCTTTGTAAATCCTGCATCCCACAGAGCCGGTTACTGCAAGGTGAGCAATTACTTGCCTTTCCAAGCATTACTAGGCATATCTAAATAGATACTATTCTCTGCATAGCTATCAGAAACAAATTCAAGGACAGATTTTCAGGTATTGACTATGTTTGAGACAATTATTTGGGATAGTGCTTTACGTGATTTACTTGTCTAGCCACAACACAACTGAGGAAAGAACTTAAAGAAAAACATAAAAATCCATCATATGTAATAATTTTCATCAGAATATGAACATGTCCTCACTGCCATCAAAGTACAAAAAATTCTTTCTGGAATAAAAATGACTGTAGTTATTTTTCAGCTACTGTTTGGCTTGTACATGCTTATCCCTGTGATTTTTTTTTTTTCCTTCAGACTTATGACTAGTTTATCACGCAATCTGAATGTTAATGTGATTTGCACGAAAGTGTCTCATTCTGTACACATTATATTTTATACACATTACAGCTTTTATACACATTACAACAAAGAAATTTCATATACATTACTGATGCCAATTGCATTTATAAAAATAGTAATTTTTAAAATATGATTCTGAATCACTCAAACTCTGCATGGGGCTACATTATATTTTACTATTCACACCTTTTTTGTTCTTGTTTTCAGTGCTCATTGTGCCTGATTACAATTTTTGTTCTTTGACCAGATTTTAGGATAGCCAGGAAAAGATGATTATATTCACTTATTTGAATAAATTAGATGCAATAGAAGCCTGATTTTTACTACAGTTTGTTAGTATTTCAAAATAACTAATACAAGTTTTTCAACACTTATTTTTAGGCAAACTGTAAAACAAATGATGCACTGATACAATGACACAAGTAGTCCTGTGGGAAAAGAGGATTTCTTACCATATTTCTGATGTCTACTGTGGGGATATCACCCATAATGAATACAGAAGAAAACAGAAAAGAAATTACTTGCTTATGTGACTGAGGATTTCTGCTATATTATCACTGTTCTTCTCTTATATTAAAATGGAAGGTATAGAGGAAAATTAAATTATATGAACCCATGTTTTTGAGATTTTATGTTGGAAATTGTGCAATAAAACATCCATACAGCCTCATCCTAATGGAAACTGAGTGTTTGTGCTGTGCAACTTGTCTCCTAAATATTCTTATTTTTCAATAGTAGTGATGCTGCAACTCCTTGTAATATAAAAGACTACACATGTGATAGGTTAATACAAACCTTGGAAGATTTTCTTCTTCTGTAACCCATCTTTAAAAAGCAAATAAAGTCTGATAAAAATGTAAAAAGAGCATCCTTCTGCTCTTATCCCTCCCCAACCTTTACCTCTCTTCCATTAAAATCTAGATTCTTAGTTCATTAAAGTTTTCATTTCAATAGGTCACCACTGAAATCAAAGTCATTACATGTATTGCTGTAGATAAGAAACTGGTCCAAGGGGGTTTCTTCAGTAATCTGATAATACAAATGTAATTCAGTGTTAAAGTATCTTGAGGTGTTTGCAGTGTAAATATTAAACATTGATCACCTGATGATTTAATTTATGAGCATACACATATTCCAAGACAGTGCCTTGCACTTGGACAACAAACTGACACAAAAAAAGAAAAGTGGGATTGAAAATTCATTAACATTTCTGTGAGTGATACAAGAGTGGAAATTCTTAGGCCAGATCATTTATGACAGGAATAAAATTCCATCATCAACAGTTGCAGCACAAGGAGCAATACAAAATTTCACCCCTTCACTCTATAAACTCCAGAAATATATCTTGCTTCCTTTTCTATGTTGATACTATCTTGATAATTTTTAACAGAGTGGAAAATCTATGGGTGACACTGGCTGATTTCTTTTCATCTGGTATTATACTAAATAAGTAATGAGTGCATTTATTTAGTGAATCATTAAGCTACTTCAGCACATCTAGTGGAGTGTAAATGTTTCAGTGACAAAACCAGAAAGCTAGGAATTGCTTATAAAGAAAACTCAACATACTTGAAATATTTATTCATGAACTTTTAAAAAAAGGACTTGTTAAATATTCCACCAAGAATTAATATTAATCCAATCCAAACAAATTCTCCATAATATTAGATTTAGAAAAAAAGAATTGAAGAAATGAATGATGAATTTTTCAAAAAGTGAAAATAGAAAAACAAAAAAATATTTAAACCAAAATTCTCATCCAAAAGACATGAGTCTTCAAGTATTATCCCGTAAGTATTCATTTGGAGCATACCTGGGAATGCTTATACCATTGGTTCTAACTTCCTGTATCTGTATTTGAAAATCAATTACCACTAGCTATAATAATATTCTCACAAGTTTATTTTCTATATATAAGAGGTAAAAAAAATTTCCAAAAACATTAGTGATGTCTATTTTTTTTTTTCTTAATAGAGCTTCAAATATTTTACACATAAAAATTTCCAGGGTACACAAAAATTTTTGTGTTCACAAAAGAGATGGGATCTGTCTGATCATCTGTTAGGTATCTAAATATTATTAAGTCTGGCACGCATTCATATGGCTGGCAATGCTGTCTGAAATAGGTCGTAGCTTTACTGTATGATTTACTGTCCACACTGTACGCTAGGACATCTATTTGTGGGTCACTTATGACTGCTTTTAAGCTGAAATTTCTTTTGAAATGAACACTAATCAAAAGATGAATTGTCTCAAAGTCAGTTACCACCATGCTGTTTCTGCAGTCAGCAAGAGCACCCAGAAGAGTATTTGCTGGTTCTGGGCTAGAGTTATGGCTGGTTTGTCACAGGTGTCTGTACCATGGTTTGTGAAACTGTCCGAGGGTGCTGGCATTCCGCTGAGTAAGCCTCTTAGCTTAGAGCTTAGTCTGAGTGAGAGGTGAATAGTTCTGACTGTTCTTAGCTGGTCTTCCCTTTCCTTTTATGCTACATTCCTGATCCTGTGATTAGATTGTTCAAATTGTCATTTGAACTACATTTTGTACAGTTAAACTTTAGATGCCTGAATAAAATTAGATCACTCTCAGTATAAGTTTCTGAGAACACCTGCCTAAGAACCTCATCTCTTTACATAGTTTGATGTTTTCTTATGATAGTGTATAAGTGGTACAAAAGTTGCCTCCCTTCAATTTCCAGTTGCTGTGTGCAGAGCTGGGAAATGTTAATTACTGGAGCTTAAACTTGTGCTTACATCTTTGTGCCTAGAGTCAGAGTTTAAGGAGAAGAGGAAATAATGGCAGTGGAAAAGTAATGATCCCTAGACAACTTGACCCATCAAAATCTGTGGGAAATAACGGCACACCTTCAAGGATACAGAGGGTAGTAGCTTTATCATTTTTTGAATGGCCACAAAGATTGGAGCATGGAGGCTCCTGATGACTGAAGAAAAGCAAATGTACTGCACTCAGAAGCAGAAAGAGGCACAAGGGAGTGAACTTCAGTCTATTCCCTAAGAAAATCATTAAACAAGTCTGCTTGAAAGCCACTTCTGGGTGCACAGAGAAAAATGAAGTAATTCATAACAGTCAGCATGGATTTGCTGTGGGCAAATCCCTGAACAACTTGCTCTGAATTCACTGTTGACTCTGCTTTGAACAGAAGGTTGGACTTAAGACCTCCCAGGATCACTGCCAGCCTGAATGATTCTTTGTCTCAATGACAGGGACTGGATTTCAGCTCTGGAGGGTGATAAATGGAAATAGTAACTTTCAGCTGAGGAATTACAATTCTTTACACTGTCTGATCCTATCTGCATGAACAAAATGAGGAAGTATTTTAAAAATTCAGGAGACTTACATATACAGTATTTTTTCCTTAGTTTGATATTTACAAAGCTTTCAGTAATGTCAGTTTAGTGAATGGTTTCAAATAAATACTTTGTTATATTCATACCTTAGGAAGAGAATCCAGTGCAGAATTACACTTTATGTTGACTAACTTCTATGTACTTTAGTTTGATTATTTTAAAGCTACTTCAAGGAAGTTTGCAAAATTTCCACTTAAAAACTAGATTACCTACAAAACAACAAAAAAAAACATTTACTAAGAGTAAGGCAAAGGTCAAAAGTTTTGAACGATAATGTTACAATTGTGTGATAGCTTCTGTAGACCACAATTGTTATGTAACTGCTGTGCTTACACTGTGCAATTTTATTTTTCTTCCCCTGTGAATTCACTTTCATAAGAAAAATAATAACTCAGATCAGTAAATGCATCTGAATAGCTATTTATGCAATAAAAAGTTTTATAATCTCTGCATTCTAGTTTGGACCTTGTTCACAGTTTACTGAACTAGTGAAAATTAAATTTTGAGAAAAGCAGAAGTCATCTTTAGGGCTTGCCTGTGCCTGTATGTCTGAATGCTGTCTAATTAATCAATTAAATCTGTATTTGGGTAATTGTGAGTGAAAATCATTAATGCCATCTAACTTAACTTCATGTGTCTGGAAACTGAACCTCTGAGACCTGGCTATTCACTATCTTCTCTGTTTATAACCAAGTGAAAGAAATGAGCTTTCATTGAGTGTGGAATATCCAAACTTACTTCATAGAATCAAAGAAGATCTGAGTTTGGAAGGGACCTCTGGAAATAATATGGTCCAACCCCTTTGCCTAAGTCAGGCCACTTAGAACTGGTTTCCCAGGATCAAATGTCTTTTGAACACCAAAGAGGGAGAGTCCACAAACTCTGGACAACCTGTGCCAGTGCTCCATCACTCTCACAGTGAAAAAGTGTTTCATTATATTCAGAGGAAATGTCCTGTGTTTGTTTTTGTACATTGCCTCTGATCTTGTCACTGGGAAGCACCAAATAGGGTCTGGTTCCATTTCTTTTTTACTCCATCCCTTCAGGCATTTATATGCATTAATAAAATTCCCTCCTGAGCCTTTTATTCCTCTAGCTGAACAGTCCTAGCTATCTCAGCCTTTCCTCTTCTCAGTTGATTCATTTCCTTAGTTATCCTTGTGGTCCTTTGCTGGAGTTCTCTCCAATATGTTCATATCTCTGCCTTACTGAGGAGCCCAGAACTAGACACATCACTCCAGGTGTGGCCTCACCAGTGCCAAGGAGCAGGAAAGGATCATTTCCCTCAACCTGATAGCAACAGCATTTCCAATGCAGCCCAGGATACCATTCCCATTTGCCATAAGGGCACATTGCTAGCTAGTGTCCAGCTTGGTGTCCTCCTGGATCCCTGGGACCTTTAATGCAATGCTACTTTTCTTCCAGGGGGTTTCCAGCTTGTACGGTACCTGGGATTCCTGCAGGGCTTTGTACTTCTCATTGTTGAGCAATATGAGGTCAAAATAATGGTCAGCCCATTACTCCAGCCATTTGGTGTGTCTCTGGATGGCAACACAAGTGTCTGGTGCATCAGCAACTTTTCCCAACTCTGTGTCGTGCAGTCTTGCTGAGGGTACACTATGCCACACCATCCATGTCATGAATAGTCAAGGATGCTTAGATGCCTCAGGATGAGTTGATCTATTCGCTGAAGATGCCTATTTCTGTTCATTAGCTATGGAGAACATCTGCTCTTACTAACTCTAACTTAGGCATCTAAATTAGCTTGGTTGCTAAAACTAGAACAGATTACTCTGACCTGAAGCAGACAGTCTGGATTTTAGAGAAGTAAAGCATTCTGACCTCTCCATGGCTGCACACGTTCAGCAACTCTAAATAGTCAGGTTAAGAGGACTATGTCTGATATAATGATGTTGTTTCCTATAGCACCATCACATGCTTCTTAGTACCATTTGAAATTACTCACAATGAAACTTGCACTACCCTTTTTAATGATCTATGTATTTGTTCTCACTGTTCAGTCATGATAATTTTATGCAGCTTTCCTGTTTCACCAAGCCAGAACCTTGTGGAACAACTTCATGTCCTGTATTTACCCTTTTCTGTATTTTCTGAATGTGGTTACATTTCTGCTTCTTTGCTACTTCCAGAAAAAAAATTACAAAAAATCCACAAAATTATATCATCCTTTTTGTTGTATATGATGTCTGTATTCAGTGGCAAGAATTACTGCTAATGCCAAGTAAAGGTTTCCTGGTCTTATACCCTTCCAGAGTGCAGCAAAATCAAAAGGTAACCATCAAAATCTGTAGGTAATCAGAGAAGTTCAGCTGAGAAACAGGTAAATGCAAATTTAAGTTTTTCCTCCAATGAATGCAAAAAAACCCCAAAACAAAACAAAAAACATACAGTGTTTGATTTTTTTTTTGTTTTTGCAGGTGATACAGAGAATTGAGAGAATAATTAAAATCTAATACCCTGATTTCACTTCTCCATTGCATGCTTTGCTGAATGTTCTCACTAATACCTTTTGAGCCAACCATGTGCTTCCACCACTACAAGTTTAAGATTCCATCAAGGATTTTTTCCTTCTAATGTTAGACTTAACTGAATTATCTAGGCCAGAAGCCAAGTGTTTGCACATCCATTTCTAATCCACACAGAGTGAAATGCCTACGGAAGTTCTGGGTCACCCTTTGCAAATATCTCTTTGTTGAATACAGAGACATTTTAGTGCCTGTACACTACCCTGCACTTAGAATTTCAGCTCAAAATCTAGATATAGGTGAGATGAATAAGATCTTACTTCTGAAAGAGATAGACTGCTTCATGGAAAACCATGTTAGCACTTTTGGCATTAGTTTCCCAGAAGGAAAAGCAAGAGGTTACTTTTTTTTTTTTTTTTTTTTTTTTTTTTAAAAGAAATAAGATGAATTAAAGTTATTGTACATATCATATACATTTTTTCTACAATTGTGGATAGTTAAACACTCTGTAACATACTTTTTAGGCTCCACCAATGCAATCTTTCTATGATTCCTTAAAATGGAATGGAAATAAATGTCAAGATACAAATTATATGGAGGGTGGACTTACTGAGAGGTTACAGAAAGAAATTAACTGTCCTAATTCTTAAAATGTTAATTTGAATGTTATGATCTTCTAGTCATCATCCCTTCTACTATCTTCAGTATTTTGTCATACAGAAGGGCAGGGTGCACCCAATTTACATCAAGTTGCAACATGTTCACCCATGAGAGATCGTGTGTGTTCTTTTCACTGATTGATCCTAGTAAGTCTGCTACTTGGTTTTGAGAAGAAATTCAGTGTGCCAGATAGAATGCTTGGGAGGGGATTGCACATTCATGCAGAGCACCCTCAGGAAGTAAAGGCTGGAAACTGCTGAGTGTTGCAAGGAAAAGTAGGAAAGAAAGAGTTACGGGAAGGAGATGCACACCATCAGGTCAGCAAGAAAGAGTAATGTGAAGAGCAGAACAGCAGTTGCACCTCTCGCCTCACACCTCCAGTAACATACAAAATATTAAAGGTGACTATTTGAATCAAGAATAATTCCTGGATAGTTACTGCGATAAATAGTTGTCTGCAGTCTTTCTTGTTTACCTTGCCATGCCTATGAAACTCCACCTTTTTAATAAACATGGGGTTTGTAAGAACTAAAGAGTTAATCTAGCAAGACAACCTTTTAAGAACATTGTCTTTTTTACTTGTATGAATCATAGTTGAGACATAGTTGAAGACAAACACAAGTATGTAAAATTTATTCACCTGTCATTTGGGAATTACAGTTTACAGTAATACATCAAAAATGTTAAGTTTGCCCACTCTTTATTTGCACTATACTACTGCCAAAGAGGATGTAGGTGCCGAGAATGACAGATTAGTTAGGATAGGCTTTGCTTACTTGTTCCTGATAATCAAGAAAAACTTGTTACTGTGAAAGTAGAATGCTGAAACTGAAAAAAATAGTAAAAAAAAAAAAAAAATCCTCTTTCATTTTCTTACCACACACTTTATTGGCACACATCACAAATTCTGTCAAATGTTCAAACCTGGTTAACTGAAGCATGCTATGTATGGGGTTGTCTTTGCTGGTGAGTCACCATCAAGGAATATCCTTGAACCTGAGGACTTCAGAAAGACAGATCTTTATCTACCATTATCCACTCAAGGGCCAGAAATGTTGAGAAAGGATGGCAAAAAATATCCATGATGTCCATTACAGAGTAGAGGTCATCCATACATGGCAAGGTTGCCCTTGTGGGAGCTCAGAAGTGGTGTTTATCTGGCAAGGGAAGGACTGTCTCAAGTGTCATCTCCATGCCAAGAATTGTGAGGCCTGAAGGAGGCTGACAGCGCGGTCTTCTTGTTTAGGAGTGTGGCAGCACAGGTAGCAGCCCAATAACCAGGAGTAGTAAAAAAACCCAATTCAAAATTAAAAAAAATAAAATTAACCTCACAATATTTATTATTCAATGAGATTTAATCTAGGCTTAAAACAGCATTGATAATTCAAGGATGTTTTAGTTACTCCTGAGCAGGGTTTACACCGCATCAAGGCATTTTCTCCTTCTCACCCCACTCTGCCAAGGAGAGGGCTGGGGATGCTGAGGAGGTGGGAGGGGACACAGCTGGGATAGCTGACCCCAGCTGACCAAAGGGACAATCCAGACCATATGGTGTCATCTTTAACACCAAAAACTGTGAGTAGAAGCAGGAAGGGGGATGTTTAAACTTGTGATGTTTATCTACCCAAGTCGCTGTTAAGTGCAATGGAGTCCTGCTCACCTGGAGATGGCTGAACACCTGCCTGCCCATGGGATGTTTTGCTTTGTTTGTGAAGCTTTTGCTTTTCATATTAAACTGGTTTTATCTCCACCAACAAGATTTCTCACTTTAACACTTCCAATTCTCTTCCCCACCCCATTGTGAGGAAAGGAATCAGTAGCTGTGTGGTCCTTAACAGCTGGCTGGGGCTAAACAATGAAAAATGCTTAAGAAAGTAAGAGGATTTCAATTACAGCAGAACTCCTAAACCATACCAACTTTCATGCTTTAACATATCATGTTGTAAAATGCATACACATGGAAGACAGCACAAGGAAGTGCCTGGATCCAGATGCAACAAGATGTCAAGGTATTTAGAAATGGATTTCAGTTTAACTTATTTTGGTTCAGCTCAATTCATATCCTTGCTCTTCATGCATTGTAATTCTATAGTTGATATGATATGTTAAATTTTATTGATTAAATTCAATGAATTATTAAAAAAAAAAGAGGACAAATAGTACTACTGCTTCATTTGGTGTTTATTTGGTATTGAATTACAAAGACTCAGTACTGTTTTCATTTGGTACACTTAATGTGTTTGTGTTTTAAATGTTACCAGTGACACCAATTAAAGATACATCCTGTCATAATAGGCACTGTGCAAACATTGCTTCCTAGAATAAATGGGTTTTATTTGCAAGAGAAAATTCTAGTATTCTTTGGAGTTGGAGTCTTGAACATAAAGAGTAGATCTTAGGCACATTAGAAGTTTAGTGTGACATGAGAATAGAATTTGGCTTTTGAGACCTGGAAATGTAAAATAAACCTGAAACTGTCTGTGTTTCATTTGAAGAAAAAAACCACAACAAACAACCAGAATGAAAAAAAAAAAAACCTTTCTAAAATGTAAAGCACCTTTTTAACCATAAAACACTGATCAATTTTTTTGTAGATCAACAGGTACAGAGGTCTTACCCATTCCCTTTAGATTCTGTTGCATGCAAAATTTGGTGTTTGACTTGTTTACTGCCTATCAAGACAATACAGGCAAGTAATTTTCAATTTATACCATGTTACCTTTAATTCCTAAACATGGCTGATACCACCATCCATTTATATGACTGTTCATTTTCCCAGTGAAATTTAAGTGTACTGAAGGTAATATCCCTGCCTTAATTTGATCCTTGCAGTTTGCTATGTACAAGATTTTGTTTGTTTACATTTATCATGAATTCTCATGCTTTATATGTAGAAACTGCCTTTGAAATTTCTTCCTAGAGTTAATTCACAGTCTCAGAGTCTGAAATCAGAGATTGATCTGTGTAGGAGAACAGAACAGAACAGAACAGAACGGAACGGAACGGAACGGAACAGGACAGGACAGGACAGGACAGGACAGGACAGGACAGGACAGGACAGGATAGGACAGGACAGGATAGGATAGGATAGGATAGGATAGGATAGGATAGGATAGGATAGGATAGAATAGAATAGAATAGAATAGAATAGAATAGAATAGAATAGAAT
>CM031857.1:49637621-49657197 GCA_018697195.1 Certhia americana | reverse complement strand
TAGAATAGAATAGAATAGAATAGAATAGAATAGAATAGAATAGAATATTCCCGTTTGAAGGGACCTACAGTGATCATCCCGTCCAACTGCCTGACCACTCCAGAGTTGACCATAAGTTAAAGCATGCTGTTAAAGGCATTGTCTAAATGTCTCCTCCTCCCTGACAGGTTTAGGACATCAACCACCTCATTAAGAAGTCTGTTCCAGTGTCTAACTACCCTTCAGTAAACTAATGGTTTCTAATTTAAAATCTAACCCTGTCCAAAACAGCCTTGAACCACTCCCATGTGTCCTAGCACAAAATACCAGAAAGAAGAGCTCATAAACTCTCTCTTTGCTTCCCCTTCTCCAGAAGGTGTAGAGAGCAATAAGGTTCAGACTCCTTCTTTCTTAACCAGACAGTCCCAAAGTCTGGTCCCCATAAGACTTTATGCCTCTTCCAGCCTTTCCACCAGCTCTAATGCCCTCCCCTGGACACATTCAAGGTCCTTCTCACCCTTTTTAATTTGATGGACCTTGAACTATACTCAGTGCTTAAGGTGAGGCTGCATCATTGCTAAACACATCATGATTATCTCTTCTTTTGTCTGGCTGGTGATGCTGTGTTTGACACACCCCAGCAACCATTGTTCCTGAACTTTGAATAACTACCCATTTTCTCTTTTATAAGACAAATATTGAAAAAAATCATTAGTTACCAGGAAAAAGAAATATGAATGCCTAATGCCAGAAAAATGTCTGTGGTGTTCTCTCATTTCTATATGAACATTGTCAGTGAAACAGACAATTCATTTTATATTATTTTAGGTTAAATTTTATGTGTAACTTCTCTAGAAATCCCCACACTCTTGTGCTCCTTGAATAGCTAGTCAGAGCAGTCTAAGCAGAAGAAAATCTGACTTCACTCAGTACTTTCTGTACAAAGCAATATGCTGGTGAATATAGCCACTATACATTCCAGCATCTTTTTACCTCTATTTTATAAACAGGTGTATTTAGAGAAGCTTCATTATTTCCTAATTACACTTACTTCCCCCAATTTTTTTCCTCATTAAAAACTGAGTAGTCAGCATCTCAGCAATACCATCATCACTAATTTTCTTCCTCTCATTTTCTAATTAGACTCTTTTGCTCTAGTTGTTCTTTTTTTCCTCCTCTGCATACAAAAGTAATCCTCTTATTTTCATATCCTTTGCCTAACGATATTTTTGTTAATAATTATTTGTTCAGCATTAATGTCATGGTCAGGAATAATAAGGTATGGTTTTTCTTGATTTTGTGCATACAGAAGTCAAGAGCCAAGTCAAAAGACAAAAGCACAACAATTTTACTCCAAACTTCTAGCAAAGCAAGTCTGTTTTAATCCTGAATATTCTTAGTAACTTGTCCTTCATGAACCTCTTTGGTTTTTAAGAGACAGTCAGGAGACCAAGTGAATCTAGAAATACTGAAGATGAAAGACCCCCTATTAAGATGATTCTGACAGTTTACTAAATGTTGTGTCATGGCTATGAGGGAGGCAAAGCCCTTCTGTGCCTCTGTTACAGCAAGCAGAAAAATAACTGTCAGCAGATTTGCTCTGGCCTGCATACAGCCCTGGTGGCAAGGTGCCCAAAGTACCCTAGGTGCATTTTCCAGATCCAAATGAATTAAGTCTGCGTATGTCTGTCTGAAATGATTTTACATGCACAAATACAAAGAATGTCCCAAAGCTACATTATATGTATGCTACTTGTTATAGATAAGTAATAAAATTACTGTCATATAATTTTGGTATAGCATAGTACAGTACGCTTAGTTCTGTAACCTTCAGAGGCCTCAGTGAAGATGAGGAACTCAGAATAGCAGATACTCTTCGAAATATAAATTGTCATCCAATTCTCATTCCTTAAAAATCATATGCATTCAAGTAAGCACAAAGCCCCAAGTATTTCTCACATAAGACTTCTACTAAACATTTTAGATAAAAATGTGTCTCTTGATCATTTTATTCATTTTAATTTGAGAAATTTTTGCAATTTTTGGCAACTTCTTCATGTCCTTCCTCCTGGTTTCCTCTTGCATTTTGTTAAATAGTTTTTTCTGCTGATCTTAATGTGATTTCCTACTCTAGTTCTCTTGCTGTTCACATTCTTTTTGGTATTTTTTTTTCTTCTTCTTCTTCTTCAGTGCCTCCTGCTGCTGTCTAGCCATTTCCACAGACTAAGGTGCATTGAAACGGATTAATTTCATTTTCCTACAAATGATGCCTTGCGTATCTCTCTGTATCTCTGAAATATTCTCCAAACTCCTCCCTCTGATGACAGCATGCAGTTATGCAGTCCTCCTCCAAACCATTCCTGCCCTTTAAAGTGAAGTGCTTCTCTGTAGCACTATGCTGCTCCCTTCAAAGATCTTTTCTTCTGTACTGGCCATCCCAGCAGATCAGGTATTTACTCCCATTCATTACACTGAGCCTTCTTAGAAATGTAATGTTCCCTCATGGGTTTGTGCTTTCCCCATGTCCCCCAAGTGCCTTCTAAAGAGGAAATGGGTGTGTGCTTTAAAGGTCATGCAAAGTTCAGTTTTGGTATTATCAATAGCAAGCCTGCTTTCCTGTCCAAAATATCCAATGAGCAGTCTTTCTCACTTTTATTCTTATTCTTTTGGACACTGGCTCTTTACTACTTCTCTTTATCACTGTATTCAGGACTGAAATGAAATGTGTTTCATTTGGGCTCCTCCTTGGGAAGACATATAGCTCTTTTTGTTTTGCCCATACTCATTTCTTGCATCAACAGCTAATCTTAAAAGCCTTCTAGGGAAAAGGAGAAAGACTGCAACAGGCAACAGCATTTTTCAAGCTTAGATTTATTTTCTAATCTTCCAAATCACATGCGTTTCACGTCTCTAACAGCCCTGCTGGAATGTTAGACATTCATCAGGGCTGCTGACACTACTCAATAGTCCTTCCTTTCCCTTAGTATCCTCTTTTCATTCAGTCATGTGTTTTTTTCTGCTTTCTCTTTCACTGATCTTACAGTGAGCAGCCATGGGGAAGTGACACACAGATGAACAGCAATGATAGAGAAAGGCAGAGTGCCTCCGGTAGCAGGGCTTTGCCTTTCAATTCTGCTATACGGGCAATCCAGCTCTTAAAGAAATGCAGTACCCAATATCACATATTCGTATGTACCCATGTGAACCGCCTACAGCATCTGAAGGTGTCCTATTGCAATTCTTGCCACTCTGGTATTGCTCAAGTCTGCGTGGTGCACTGAGGCCTTCCATAAACTAGTCACAGTTCTTTTGTTCTGTGCTACTGTCTACTGCAACTAAATCAGCTTCTCTCACCCTTCCTTCCCCAGTTATCCTCTCGAGTCTCTTGTATGATCCAGGCTCATCTTTCTATATTCCTCCCCTTCTTTTAAAATAAAAGTTGAAAGTGTGAAGGCCATAGCATCATCTTTTTTTCTGGAATGTGCAGATTTAGTGTGCTTAAATCTCCACACATCATTTGCCAGGCTATGAAAGCAGGTAATTAATAATCTTCATTTTTGAGGAAGTACAGAGATGAAACTGCAAAACTCAGCAATTCTACAAAATCTCCCTCTTTAGTCATATTTTCTAATTTTTATTTCTTTCTCCAGTGCCACCTGTATTTCACCCCACAGACTCTGGTAATGCCTCCTGTGAAAAGGCATACTACAAAGACAGTAGTGTCCTCTGCCTCTATTACTTATGTGGAGGATGAGTCACTGTACAAACATTATAAGATTAGCATCCTGTCCTCTCACAGCCTACACTGTGAAAGTCAATATGGTGGCCATTATCCAGATTGTGTGAGTGGTGCCAGGAAAAAAACAATCAGTCTCCTGCCAGAGCTCTGTGTTGCAGCTTCATTACACTGATCCTTTCTCCTGAAAGTCATAAATATGACATGCTGCTTAAATAATTTTTCTAAAGAAAATTCAGAATGAATAATATGGTGTTGCTCTGCACCTGTATTCTTAGGTTAGGGATTTTTTTTTTTTAAATTTAAACCAATATAAATAAATAGTGAATCATCAGGAAATATTAATTCATAATTCAAATTCAAATGGGGAATGCTGAGAAACTGAGCACTGCATGTTTGTTCAAACTATCCTGGTTTTTACCAAATGGAATCTTCACTGACACTACTTCTCATGTCAGCAAATCTGAAAAAAAAAAGCCCTTGACTAAGAGTAAGCACCTCTCAGATGTTTGTTGATTTTTTATTCTTTAGAATCACACTTTATTGTTTATGATAATAATGTATTTCCTAATAAATTGATGATATATTTTACTCCTAAAATCAGTCTGAATTTCAGAAAGCTTTGATTAATGAAATACTGGAAAACCTTTCTATGCTAACTATTTTTTTGGTAGCAATTTAAAAACCTCTGTATAAAAATATAGAGGGAGGAAAGAAGATGATATTTTAAGGAATGGCATAAAATTTTATATGATCATCCATTTCTGATCACTTAGTCATTTTTTTCACTATTTTTTCTTCATGGGATTATACTTATAAAAAAAAATCCAAAATACATAGATTTTTGTATCTTGTATTTCTGTATTTCTACACTTATTTTTATACTAATAATTCTTACTGGTTAAGAGTGAAAATATTTGCAAGGGGTAATGCCTTTATAAGCTGAAGTGGGTCAGCAACTTATGGAACTTGATTTTTAACACTTTGTCCAAAAAGATTGCTTTCACATCTAGTATTTTATCTGACAGAAATATCAGTTTATGTATACACAAATAATTTACACTTCCTTTTGATAAGCTGAACACCTTCAGACTGCAAAGAAAGAGGATTTTCCTATTTTCCTGGATAACTTGAGTTGTATTTCTTGTTTCTACAGCTTTTTTCATTGTAAATACGAGAACTTCGTGCAATATTCTGCTTTGTGAATGTTGTATAATGAGGGAAAATGTAATTGCTCAACCCTTCTCAAAGAGTCCTCTGCGTTTACATTCACAAGGGATGCTGGAATATTCTGAGGGGTTTGTCCACTGTGACTCTCCCTTTTCTGAGCTGTTGCTTTTTGATATATAGTCATTCTACAGTTTTGTCAAAAATTTTTTTCCTTAGAAGGGTACTCTTTATTAAGTAATATGAGAAGGGCTTTCCACCTCTATTTACTAATCTTAACTGTAAATAATAATTTAAAAATTTTACCTATGATATTATATGGTATATTCGGATTCATTTCCGAAAGGACAGAATTGCGCCTGAATTGCATTTCATAATGTCTGCACAGGCTGAAGCCAATTCTGAGCTGTGGGACCTCAGTCTGATAGTTTAAGGGGTTAATCAATAATATGTTTTTATGTCCTGTATGCCTGTATTTTCCAACCCTATGCAAGAACATGCTGTTCTTTTCATTGTGTCCATTATATCAGTGAATTAATATGGGCTTAAGATTACTTAACCCATTTTTTAAACTCAAGACCATGACTAAAGCAGGCAGCAAGAATTTCTTAAGCTGATCTTCCTGCTAAAGCTTTTTTAATTGTGAAATCACCAATTCATTTAATAAATAAATTATTGATATTTCATACTTAAATAAACCACAGAAATACCACGTTATGCATATTTAAATTATTTTCCAGCAAATGTGGTACCATCACAAAAAATGCATCCATGGATAGCTAATACTAACCCTTTTAGTTTCAAAGCAGACCCAGAGAAATCCTTAGTGCCTAAAAGGCTCATTGTATGTTGTGAGACATAGTAACAAATTATCTTGTGTAAATTGGACTGCCAATGAGTTTTCAACCATGTGAATAAGGAAAGAATTTTTATCTTAAACGTAATACCTCTCATGGGTGCTAGGAAATATTTTATCTCTTCACTAAGGACAAGAAAATATATATTTAAAGGGTTAATAAGTAAATAACAAAATTATGCATTACTAAACTACTTTATGTTCCCTATAATGTGTTAATTGTTTCCTAGCAACAAAGATAAAGAAAAAGATAAAGGTATTTGAAATGGGATAGAATGCTGTCTTCTGTAATTAGCAACTATTCACCTTCTTAGAAAACTGAGACCATGAATGCCTACTTCATTTGTCTGCACTTGATTACTGAGTATTACACATAATTTAGAGCTGTCTTTTATTATATTTGTACCTTAAATATGATATATTCAAATGATCTGTGAAGTTAAACTGCAACAAATAACCCCAATATGTGGTATGGAAGCAGCCTCTCTTCCTAAAACTATCATAAAATTTTTGGTGGAAGTTACTTTTAGCTGTTGTATGCATATAAAAATTATAATATACATAAGGTATTATATAAAGTGTTTTGTCTGACTTAGAATGTCTCAAATGCAACATGTAAGTGAAAACTTGTGAGTTTTCTTTCATTTGAAGGCAAACTAGGGGATTGCAAGAAACAGAATCTCAAGATGAGCTTTTATATACATGACCTTGGTAAAGCTAGGTTTTATTGAGAGTAGAAATTCTGCTCTGTTTCCTCTGGCAGAATTGTGTTAATATTAACATTTTATGTTTCATAGCATCATAGTACTTCAATCTGAGAAGGAAAGATTTCCAGAAGTGAAACAAGGGCACAAGGATAATTCTGCTTCTGGAGATTAGAGAGTACTGTCCTTTCCTGCCACTGACTAAAGGTCTTGTAGACTACAGTCGCAATCCCTGTACACAGTTCACTATAAAGTGCATCTGCTTTTTCATCAATTTTGTGTTTATAGTAAACCAAGCACAATAATTTCTTCACACTCCAAATTCTCCCTGCTATGTCCTGCTATCTACACAGGCTCCTAGTCATAGTGTCACAGATTATTAAATTATCTTTATCATTAACATTCTACTGTCTATATTGTGCACATCTTTGATAGAGTGGCCACACTGAAGGAAATTCCCAAAATTCAAGGCAGTATGCATTGTTCTTTACTCCTTTGAATATGCTTCTAATTTATTTCTTCTGCTACTTTTTACAAAGATATTGTGGCATATTCATTTATATTAGCAATATATCTGTAAGGACAGGGTAGAAACTTGTTATTTGGAAGTCCCAGAAATTCTCAACATTGGCACTATATCAAAGACTAGTCAGTTTGAAAATACATCTTTGTTCATGATAAAATAGAGGATCAGGGAGATGATACAGACACACTAACATATGACTGAGAAGGATAACTGAAACAGCAAAAAGCATTGTCAGCCAATGCTTTGCTTTCATGCTTTGTCTAGACTCAAAGTCCCATGCAGTAGGCTCTAGCAGACTAATACTGACTGTATCTGAATGATAAAACCCCATGACATTATAATTACATTTTTGTGATATCCATGAGGGCCATTTGCCAATGATGTGCCATATAAGGAAAGCTTGGAATCAGGCTTTTTTTTTAGCCAACTGTTTCATATCTGGCTATGCGACTGTGTAGAGAATGGCAGACTGTGTTACACTATGATAAACCTTGTGTAAATAGAAAAAAACCTAAACTATACTTTTTAACACACCAAATTTTTAGAGAACTGTGAGATTGAAGGGAAAATATCTGTGGAAGAGGTCCATGCAGTTGATGAAACCAAACGGCTTTTGCTCTGTGCTTATTTGCTGTCTTGTCATTCAGAAAGATAAATTTTTCACATAAAATACTTTGATTTCTCTAATGCAGAGGTTTTGTGTATATTTTTTTTTCTAAGTAAATGCAGTGCTTTTGTTTATAAACGCAGCATAGTCTGCTTTCTATACTCACAAAGACTGAGTTTTCTACTTCAGAAGTTCTCTATTTGTTATTCAGCGGCATAGAAAAACACTATCCTCCTGTGGTGGACTGTTTTGGCATAGTAGAATGTATTCCATTTTCTTGAGAGCCCACCATTTTAATTCTAAGATTGCAGAAGAATGAATGCCTTCATTTTTCTGCAATCTTTTTTTGAATCTCTAAATCAGGATACATACAACAATAGGCCAAGAATGGTCTCAAGCATCAAATGTATCGAAAAGTCATGGTTGTTGTAGGGATTTTAGAAAAGTGAGCATGCAGTTCCAGTTTGTACACAAAATCTGCAAATTTCTATGAGATTGTTGTATCACAACTTAGAAAGTGTAGGACCACTGGAACACTTTTCAAGGCACCTTCTCCTTTGAAAAGCATAGGGAAGAGAATAGCATGATTCTTACAGAGAAGGTAACAGAATAAACACAAAAGGGTGGACCTTAATTTCACTGAATTTAGCCTTTCTAAAGCCCCCCTTTTTAAAAGATAATAAAACACACCACAAACACCTATGGGAAAGAGATGTGAAATAGACAAACAATTTAGCTCATCCTAAGAGAAATGTCAGTGCAGGAAGTAGTTAAATGCCTTTTTCCAGTAACACGGAGGGAGCTAAGGTGACTACTTCTGCTGGCCAAAAAAAGGAGAGAATAATCTGTTAATATCTGTTTATGATCATTTGCACAACAGTTTTGACCTCCAGTGAAGAAAGATATAGGTGTGAAGCATTTATATCCTTTCTGATGGATTAGAGAAAATAATTTGTTGTTTGGAAGCATCCAAGTTCATGGTGCAACTCAACAAGGGTTTATTTCACACTGAAACAAAAAAGTTTCTGAGTTGACAGAGAATGCAAGCCACTAGACAGACCTCTTACTAGTGTATGAAGCTTAAGGGAGAACACCCAAAGAAATTTTTTACCTTTTTTTTTTTTTTTTTTTTTTTGAGGGGGTGGGGGTTTGGTCTCATGATTTTTTTAGAATACCACTGTATTCATTGGATGGAACTTCATTTAATGATGGGAGTATTTGTTGCTCAAAGTGCAAAGTGCACGGTACAGAAAAAACCCAACATACTATAAATTCTAAAACAATTTTGCTTCTATTATTTCATGCATTTCTATTCTTTGCTTTTAAGAAATTTATTCATGCAAAAATAAATGGCTTAGCCTAAATATCAGAGGATAAGGGATGACAATTGAATTAAAACCAGTGCAACTCAAGAGAGGCAGAGTGAGATCTGGCTGAGAAGTGGAAACAAATCAGAAGACATTTACAGAGTTGGGAAAGATATTAATTTTATTTGAAGCATGTAATAATAATTCTGGAGGAAATCTTCAAGGCACTGAGCAGTCTATTTATGTGAGTACTATTGAAAAAAGTAGTGATATAGAAAACAGGCATTCTGTGGTATTTCAAAAATTGATATTTTCTAGTATGTTTTCTATGGACTGAACAAGAATGAGGATTAGACCTTAATCAAGTCATAGTATATAGCAAATTAATTCATATTACAACACTGAAGTGGTATCTGCAGGGATTTTAAAACTGAACCACTGTAAGTCATAATTGATGGATATTGTTTTTTATTCAGAAATTTTTAGTTATTATTAATAGATGTTTGTTTCCATACCATTTCACCTCCATTCTTTTAAAGGCAAATCATAGTTACAGGGCCAGAGAGCTCTTACCAGTAATAAATGAGATGACAGTGTGGTGGTTTTGGCTGGAATAGGGTTAATTTTCTTCACAGTGACTGGTATGGGGTTGTGTTTTGATTTGTGCTGAACACAAGGTTGATAATACAGAGATATTTTTGTTATTGATGAGTAGGGCATGCAGAGAGCCAAGGCCTTTTCTGCTTTTCCTATTGCCACATGAGGATGCTGTGGGTGCTTGGGAGGCTGGGAGGAGACACAGCCAGGACAGGTGACCTAAACTGACCAAAAGGAGATTCCAGACTGTATGACATCATGCTCAGTGTATAAAGCAGGGGAAGGAGAAGGATGTTTGGAGTGAAGACATTTGCCTTCCCAAGTCACTGCTATATGTGATGGGGTGTCCTGGAGATGGCTGAACACCTGCCTGCTCACGGGCAGCACTGAATTGATTCCTTCTTTGCTTTGCTTACATTCAGAGTTTTCACTTTCCCAATTAAACTGTCTGTACCTCAACCCATGAGTTCTCCAGCTTTCCCCCTCCTGATTCTCTCCCCCTTTCCATTGGCAGGGTACCGAGTGAGCGGCTGTGTGAGGCTGGGCTGCTGGCTGGAGTTAAACCATGGCAACAGTGAAAGGCTTCAATAGTCTGCCCATGTATTGCTGCCATTTTTCAGAATGCTCTGGTGCCAAAACTTTTTCTTCTTCTTTAAGAAATCCCTTATGTGAGAATATGACTGGATGTAGTGCATCTCTCTTGAGTGTGTTAGTTCTCTAGAGTACTGAACAGCATGCATTAATTAAATGTTTTTGGTTGACTATGAATCATCGTCTCCTAAGGGTAAGCTTGATATACTTGGGATTAACTTTTCCTAGTGATCATCTAAAGAGAAATAAGGAATAACTTGAAAAGATTTAGTCTTTATGTACTTTGTGTACAAAGTCTTGGGGCAACCTTTTTGAGAAACCCAAAAGTCTGTTTTAAGTTTTGCAGGCAATCTAATGCATTAAAGTACGTGGAAAGGACTTTATAATAGTATGAATTTTCACACCATTCACAGTCCATGGATTGTGACAACTTAGAGTTGAGTCATTTGATGGGTAGAAAAAAATTTTAACAGAGGGTAGTAAAAAAAAAAAAAAATTTCATAATCTGAAATGCTAGAAAAGTTGCTCTTTTGATCATTCAGTAGTTGATCCTGTTTTAAAAATATCTCAGGTAAGGCAGACAGATTGAAAGATTTCAAATTATTTTGTTTCAAGAAAAAAATAGAAAGAGTGGAGTGGAAGTTTCATGTCCAAAGTGTTTATTTTTCTGTAATCAAACTGATGACCCTTTTTGCATATAAGATAACAATGAGGGCTATGTGTACAAATATCCATTGGTATGTCCAAAAGGAGATTGAAAAAGAAAAGTGTTATAGGAGCATAAATCAGTTTTCTTCTGAAATCTCCAGATATTAAAATCTTGTTGAGCATAAAGTGGAGAAGGTCTGGCAAAAAAATCCTACAGGTATTCTCACTTGGGGAAGTTAATCTTAAGCATTTTCAAATCTGTGCATTCAAGTAATTCCTTTCTCAAGTCAAACAAGGCTCTTAATTCCTACCTTTGTCCAGGAAGGGAAAGCAAAATGCCACACTCCTTATGGTAGGAGTTAGTTTCTGATTTCTTTTTCCCTTTTCAGTCAGCTTTCATAATTGCTCCTTAAACCAGCTAGGCTTCACAGCTGTGGTGCCTCTTCTCGGTGGGTGGCCCTTTTATTCCTTCTGAGTCCTGGTGGGGAGCCTATACAATCACAGCAGGCACTACATACAATTCTATTTCTGAAGTGGTAGCAATATGGTGAAACTGTATATTAACTTTCACACAATCTTTTTAATTTGTGAATTAAAATTATTTTAGTTCTTTACAAAAAATTCTAAAACTTTATGTGACATTAAAATTGCTCCTTACTTTATGCCTGTTGAAGAGGAACACAGATTGTAAAATCATGAAAACAAGTTCTGAATGAGATTTCAGGAGTCCCTTTCAGACATGTTGCAGCTATATCAAATAATAAGTAATAAAAATTTCTCAACTTGCAGAGTAACACTTATGAAAATTTGGGTGTTTTTTTCTTTTTCTATAAGAATTAATGTCCAGATTTGTAATCTAATTTAAAATATGTGAAATTAAACTTACCTACATTCAAGTTTATCTACATTCTCTATTACTTTCATAAGTGTATTCATCATAATGGATTAACACAAAACATACTTTCTTCTTACTATATAATTTTTACATTTAGCAAAATGTGCCTCTACACAATGAGAATTGAAATAGAAATAGTACATGGATCCTACTTGCTTCCTTCAGTCAACTTCTTATCACTGAAATGGCTAAAACAGTGGACCAGCTTCGAAACAGCTTGAGATGATGTGGAAATAGGAAACATGAAATAATTTATTATGACATTGATTGTGCATTGCATGTCCACCTACAAAAGAATGTATCACCAATGTCAGTGTATACAGGCATTTGCACACACCTTGTACGTGTTTGTATAAAACTTGTTCCTCCACTCTGAGTTGTTTTGACTACAGAAAGGAGAGTTGCTAATGTCAACAACTTGGCACTGACAGGTCTTGGAACCGGTAGAATGTCAGTGAGCCTTCTATACATAGTCACCTCTGACAGTCAGTTGGAAACCTGGTCTATAAAAGACCCATAGAAGTTTTTCTTGGGAAACGTGTGTAGGCTTTCCAAGATTTTAGAAAAACTAACCATAAATAGCATCAGCTGCAGTATGTCAAGAGTTATGAATCCATAAAATTTTAGGAATAAATTGTATTTGTAAGTGAATATGATCTCTCAAAATAATAACTTATGTATTTTAATGAATTATTCTACCTTATAAAATGTTTTTATTTCCAAGAAATTCTTATATCAATATTGTATTCTTTCCCATGTAAGAATATCAGGTAAAATACCGCTTTCATTACAATAAAAACAAGTGACTGCACTAGAATCTGAACTGGATATACCTTTATTGCTAATACCTTTAAGCTATCTTCAAAATGAGCAGCTGTAAAATGAGTGTGCCTTTAATACTGATGCAGTCTAAATAGGTAATCTGTGCTTCTCCCAAAACGAATTATTTCCCTTTTTTGACCTACTTGATAGTTCCATGGTTTTCATTTCTGTTTCAAGAGGTTCCCTGAGGTGTGGAAGAATATGCATTTGGCATGAAGTATGACAGAAATGGATCTTGTGTCTTGCCCTGGAGATGGCCAGCTCATCCTTGCATGGTCATCACAGAGGTGGGATCTTGTCATTGGCGAGGCTCAAGCAGGAGATGCATTCATACGAAGAGTGAAGAGTAGCTCTTTTCCCCCATGAGGATAATATCGGGGAAAAAAACTCTCTGAGTTGGGATAACATCAAGACTATGTTTGACCTTGTTTGTGTGTCCACTGGCTCAGATACACTTTGGTGCTCTTGTCAGCCTGTTTCTTAGGAGGCAGTTTTCTGTACTGCACACCAGCAGCCGCCTCTATTTGAGACTCGATGGCTGCATTCCCTGGTAAATTGTTCTACAGTTGTAGCAGCTGAACCTAGTGTATACAAAGCTATGGACCTCATACTGCTCACATACTTTTCACATCAGTTTCTATGCTCTGCAAATACCTTAAATATTTACAACTCTATGACAGCATCCCTCATTATTTTGGCATTCCACAATCTTCTAAATACAAACTTTCTTTACTCTTTTTCATTTTTTTTCCCAAGTCCTGTCACTCAAATACTGATGGAAAATTGGATTTTCGGGAAAGGAGAAAATTTGTCAAAAAAGTGAATATTGAGCCTTAAGTAAATCAGATCAGATTATGACCCAGGCTAAATTTTTGACTTGGGCTCTACATATTGTAACTTGAGTTTAAGGCAGTTCTGCAGCCAGCATGTAAACTTACATTTCCCTGTTGTCAACATATGAAAGACATAAGTGACCTAGCACCAGCTGAGTGCTATGTTTAAAACAACCTAGCTCATTCAATGTCTAAAACAGGAACGCTTTTTTTTTTTCTCCCTTTGCTGTGAGGCAAGAGGTGAACTTCTTTCATGTTTTTATTCATCCCATTTATTTATAAGGTATTTCATACCTGAGCAAAAGACTCTCAGTTAAACTATAAAACACTCAGAGTACACAGATATTTGCAACATAAGAAAATAACATCTCAAAAACACCATAATTTTTGTCTTTCAAATGTACAGGATTCTTTTACAAAGCCGTTCATTGGTTCCATTTGTTCCACTTCACTTTTTCTCAAATCCTGTTTGCTTAATTCATACCACTGCAGAAAGAATTTTGCAGTTTAGAGTAGAAAGTTGGGTGAATTTGGTACATCTATTGACAGTATTTTTAATTATACATTGTGTCTTTGAGCAATAACAAAGATTCAAATATATTATTTACCTATATTTGCAGTTTGCATTTATATGACTGATTAACTGCTTTAAAACAGTTATTTCCTAGGCACACATTTCCAGCATTAATCCAAATTTATGCCTTGTGTACAATGACAATTTTTTCTTGGTGCCCCGTGGGCATCTCATAGCATTGTCAGGGAAGAGATCAGATTCTTATACATTCCTTTATGTACTAAATCCTCTAAGTCCTCCAGGACCTTCTAAAGTGTCGAAAGCTTACGGAACATGAATTCCCCTCTAACAACAGAGACCACTTTCTTACAGATTAATTATTTCTGATGTTAGTTAGTATGGATTCTTCAGGGTAATATCTGAACCAGCTTTTTCTGGCTATACGGTATGTGTATCACAACTTGTCAAAAACAGCTGCAGCACCAGGGAATATGAGTTACTCTGCTATGCCCTGACTCAGTGAAAGGTAGTGAAGGGGAGGACATCTCACAAGTGCAGGATGAGATTCTGAGTGTCTCCCTGGTAGATGAAACTGCAAGACCCGTAGGACTGCACTGTGCTCTCAGTTTGGGGTGAGCAGCAGCTTCCTAGTTTTCTGATGGAGGACACCACCTCCATGAAATTCTGACAGATCTGGTGTTGATGATGTAGCAGAATGGTTGGCCCAATATTTGAACAAAAACTTAGAGGGTGTTGTGCAGACTGCCCACCCACATTGTTGCAGATGGGCTGGGAAACATTTCAAGGTAATTCAGCCCTGCGTGTGGAGGCAACATCCCAATGCCTGGCTTGGGGGTTGTGGTGAATGTGACTGTCATGGAAATAGCAGAGATCCCTTGTCAGCTCTGGTGTCACTGATAGACTGTCACTCCTAGAAAGCAGAAGAAAGCACTGCTGTGTCTGAAGGGTGCTCTTGAGTGGCTGGCTTAGTCCATGCACACATGTATTGGAGGCATGTTGTAGGTAGCAGTGGGGGCAGGTACAAACATAAGGTAATCCCTACACGAGCACTGGCCTGGCACAGTATTGTCTGCCCTGAAACATCCCTGGCTTCAGCCTTCGGGGGGGCCACAGGCACATGTGCCGCCTCTCTGCATTGTTTCCATGCTATGCCTGACCAGCTCCAAAGGCGCATGCTAGTGGGACAGATCTGCTAGGACAGCCTGTGCACTAGGTATTAAAATCCAATGTTGATTTGCTATTTGCATCATTTTCACTTTAGAATTTAATAAACTGCTACAGGTCTTGTTTCATTGTACGTGATTCTTGATATCTTTCATTCTTAGTTTTCAATAAAAATAATTAACTTTGTTTACAGAGGAAATGGATGATAAAATGATGTTTACCCAGTCAGGAGTGAAGCACTGAGTGTTTTATTTTGAGACAAAAGGCAGGTTATAAGATTGTTCCAGTTTATTTTAAATCAGGTGTTCAATTGCTTATTCTGTGTCTGCTGTTGGTGGCAATGACATTTCTAAGGCAACCACTTATTGGGAGTGGCAGTAAGCATCAATTCATTGAACAAACCACAGTTCTATTGGTGACTAGCATGACATACCTGTTAGAGGCAAATGTGTGAATTTAGAAATAAAAATTTCTGCCTTTTAAATACCTTATCTGGACAACTTTGGTTTAGAGGAACTGATGCATGATTCAAGCAAAAATGGTGTATCAAAACAGATTATTTTTATTAATTTTATTAAAAAGACAAGCTAATCTAGAATTAAATATATACATCATTGACTAAAGCTATTATTACCGTCAAAGATTAATAATGGAATAATGCAAGGATTAAATCAAGGTAATACTTGAAACTGAATCAATGAATCAATTGCACCAAATTATCAAGTAGCAAATTATTACTAGTTGAATTTAATCATGAAGTCAGCAGAAGAAAGAAATGTTTGGGGTTTTTTTTCTTTACTTCTGCTTTAGTAGTTGGAGAAGTTTTCTTTCACTTGAGTCTTAACTAGTTCTCCATCTTTAAATAATAAATGGTCTTGGGCATTTATTATTTAAAAATTGATAAATTTTATGATGGAAAATTAACCAAGACAGGCTGTGAACTATTTTTTAACAATTTTACTGAAGTATAGAGACTAAAGTGAGTCTTTTACCATTCACCACTACTAGTTAGAACTCAGAACTGCTAAAGAAGCAAGAAGCCATTTTACTTCTTCTGCTCAATTTCCTCTATATATAAAAATAGAAAATTAAAGAAACTTAAAGTTCATTGGATGCTTTGGAATACTGTTTCTTGGTTTCTTTGAGAAGACCATCAGGAATGACAGATTTCACAACTTGAGCTTTTAGTGTTGTATAAATATTCCTTTCTGTCCATACATTTGCACTGGCATGAAAAAGTTCTGACCACATACAAAGAGTGCAAAATAACACCTCTCCCGAAATAAATTAAGTGACTTCTTGATTTTCCTTGTCTCTCTGCTTTATGTGAATATCTATTACAAATATGATTCTTTATTTCAACCAGTCTTCCATGCAATGATGGACTATATATAGCAAACTACTCTTTCTTTCAACTCTTCTTCCTTTGGACAGCTTATCAAGATAAGAAAAGATTACCTCTCTACTATATGGTCTTAACTGTTAGATAAAACCTGTTTCACATTATCAAGGTATGTTTTATGGGACTTTGGGATTAAGTAGAATGTTTATCAACTTTAGAAATGGTCTGGCCCAAAACCCAAAAGGAGCAATCTTTGGCCTTATGGCAATTTAAGTTCCACTCAAGACTTACCAGTAACCTACAAAATCCATTATCAGAACACTGTGCTAACATGTGTGGAACCGTAATAGAAAATCTAGAACCAATCTTCAATCTGCTCTATGAACTGTGCTTCCATTCTCATAGGAATTACTGGTAATTGTCCACATCTTGTTAAATTGCTTAGTTACGTTCTTTCATCAGGCAATAATACCATGGAAGTTATTATGTGGCTTCATTCAAGGCAAAAATGTATGGATTGCTCCAATCACATTTAATCTAACCACCTACAGATGTGTTTGTATCTCTGTATGGTGGTTTTCTACTGTTTGTAGAGCAAAACTTTCCATGCTGTGCTCAGAAATGGACTTCTCTGACCGACATAGCAATAAAATTCTGCCATTGTGCCAGTCCTAAGGCGAGCTATGCAACAGAGTTTTCTATTGCAAGAATGTAAATCAGCAGCAGATATGAATTCCTACAAGTGAAACATAACAATACAATGATAGAACTTTGTAATAAAACATAACAATACAATGATAAAACTTTGTTGGAGCACACAGATTTCCCTCAGTTCACTACTGTCAGTCCAGGCCTCCAGGGCTTAATACCTGCATAAACCTTGTAAACAGGAAAGAGCCATTAATTTGAATGAATTCAGGCACGAACTTAGGGGGTAGAATTGCATCTCCACAGGGTACTCATTCTTTTCTTGTTTTCTCTGAATCACCACGATGTGCACAGAATAAGATCAGCCTCTTACAATGCCCACCTCTACCAGCCAGACTCTACACAGTGCTCAGCCTGTAGTGGTGTGGGACAGGGTGTGCAGCTGGCAATGGGCTGCGGGCTGTAGTGCCCTTGCTCCATTTCTGTTTCCAGAGCCTTGTGTCCTCTCCAACCTCTATGCCCTGGGCATGGCCCACTGCCCAAGACCATTTAATTGCATGGGCTAGGATATGAATTGCCAACTGCCACGTTTGGCACATGAAAACAGCAATTTCGAGCATACTGCAAAAGAACTGAAACAGTGTGTGGCTGCTTTCAGAGATAATGCAGAAAGCTTGGGTTATAATGTAGCTGACATTCTCTGCATACTGTGCAAATACAAAACCAGATTTTCAAACATTCAATACTGACTGCTATGGAAAAAAATTCTAGGCATGTTCTTCAGCACAAGGGGAAAATGATGAAAAGAAGTGTACCATATAAACTTGTATTTCAATTCTCATAGTAAATCATTCTCCTCATTATAGAATTCACAACTAAAGTTTTCCAGGAATTGTTGCAGAAATTTCTTCTGAGGGCTGCAAACAATTGTGATTTACTGAGTTAGGTTACAACTAGTCCATGGTTTCCCTTGGAGGAGTGGTCTGTCTGCTTGTGCTGCAAATGATTTTGGATAGGCTTAGGAAACCACTATGGAATGAAAGTAACAGCTCAACCCAAGAACACCATGCCTTATTTTTATACTTATGCATAGACACACAAAGGTGACCAAATACTAATACCAAGAGACTTTAAAAAAAGAAAATTATTAATTTTTTTTTTATTACATTATTGTAGCAATTAGACAAGAAAAATGAAATGTGTAATATTTTCAAAACAGTTACATAAGTCTAAAATAACCAAACTGCACTACTGTCTGGAGTTGCTATTCTTTAATGGAGTACATTCAATTTTATTGAAATGTCTTATTCTTGGAAATTACTTCATCAACGTTCAAATTTCTGTGGTTTACTCATAGAAAATAGTTGACAATAAATACTGTCAGGTTGGATTCTTACACTAAACTGAGTTATTCTCATGAGATTTCAAACATATTTAACAAAACAGAAATATCATAACTAAATAAGCATCATACATAAGGTATATGATATGGTTGCATCTTAACTACAGTGTGTGTCCTCCTGCCTTAGTGATACAGACACATTTTGAAGGGCACAGCAGGTTCTTCTTTTCCCATTCAATGGATTCCCTTCCCAGACTGCCAATATTACATTTATTTTTCTCTAAATGGATGAAGCTGCTGAGTGTTTTATCTCTTTGCCTCAACATGTTGCACTGACTTTTTATGCTGTCATTCTGAACACTAAATGGAATGCACTATATTTACAAAATTTCTAATGGTGGCTTTCCTTTCATGGGGAATTGACATATGCTTATACTATTTTATTGGTGCTTAAAGAATATAGTCTGAATAAAAGTTAAAAAGCAAGCCACAAAACAGATTATAATTCAGTCAGAAAAAAGAACTCTAACTACTCAATTTTGGGTTTGGGTAGGTATTGTGGAATTTAGGCTTTTTCCCTTCATATCAACAAAGCTTTAATGGTTTTTTTTTCAACTTAGTGCGCAATGGTTCACTTCTGACTTGTATTTCTCTTTGATGGTAATTTTTTTTCCTATGTTTATTTATTTTGTATTTGTTTTCTTTTTATAAAGAGCTTCAAATGAGGACATACTTTTAAAAAACACTTTTAATGCCTACAATTTCTTCAATCAGTGCTCAAAGAATTTGTTTTAAAGCAAAATAAACTCAAAATAAAATAGAAAAGCTAAATTCAAATTTCTAAATCATGAAACAGAAAAGAAATTACATTCCAGATAAAGCAGAAAGATGCTCAAGTGAAAAGAAACCACTAAAAGACTCAGTGAGGAAGTTGTTTGTGATTTTGATTAAATACATATCCTATTTTTCTCTGGCCTGGGGGTCTGCTTTGCACATGTGGGTATGCAGACTCAAAAAATCCTGCTGCTATTTTACAAGAAAGGATAACTGTGCCTTCTCTGCCACAGGGCAGGCCCAAGCCCAAATTAATTAATATTAATTAAGTAGTCATTAATCATAGTCTTGGCTACAGTGTAGTTATTATTAGTGATAACAATTATAATTGGAAGAGGAGACATATATACATACATATATATATGTATGTATATATACATATATATATGTATGTATATATACATATACATATACATATACATATACATATACATATACATATA
>CM031857.1:49615217-49637611 GCA_018697195.1 Certhia americana | reverse complement strand
ATATACATATACATATACATATACATATACATATACATATACATATATATATATATGTACACACAGATACACACATATCTGGCAATCTTTTAGGAAACCTTGCAGTGAGGATGTCAGGTAAATGCTTTGGATCCTTTTGAAAAAGAAACCATGACCTCTCCTAGGAGCACTTTGATGTGCCAAGCCACAAGGGCAAGTGGAGTTGAAAGCAATCAGAATTCAGACTGAATTTAAGTTATTTACAAGAACAGTTTGGACACTTGATCATGGGTTTTGAAGAAAATAGAAGAGAAATACAATGTGGTGATTGCTGAGGTAGAATTCCTGCCCGCATCTCCAGCATGCAGCGGAACAGTGCAGTCAGGCTTTCAGAGGATTTGGGTGCTATGACACAATCCAGTACTAATATTAAATGGCAGGGATTTTTGAGCTGTGTAACAGTTCTTTGTGTTCATGTTTCTTTTAAATTGCTATTTCTGTCAAAAAAAACCCAACTTGTGCT
Organism: Certhia americana; assembly: GCA_018697195.1. Lineage (NCBI taxonomy): Eukaryota > Metazoa > Chordata > Aves > Passeriformes > Certhiidae > Certhia > Certhia americana. The sequence continues at coordinate 49,637,109 of CM031857.1, read as the reverse complement.
ATTATTAAATTGTTGCTTTAGTTCACTTGTGAACTGCAGTGTGAGTCTGTGGGATAAACCCTTGGAACAAGATAAATATATACATAGATGGAGATATATCTATAATGCAAATCCTTAAAATGCCACAAAATTATTCTCTGATGGATGTATAGATACATACCGATCTATAGAATATTGTTGCTTTTGTCAAAGACTCCCAGCTAATTCCAGCAAAGCTCTCAAAATTGTTTACTCAGGCAAAGCACCCTCCAACCCTTAACAGACTGAGTTCTTTCATCACATGCTGATTCCCTGAAAAATATTTTCTTACTTCATATTTTAACTCACACTAAAGTGATTGATGCAGTTGCAAAATCTGTAAACGACAAAAAATTACTGAAATTATAAAGAAAAAACAACCTGAAATTCAAACCCTCTGTTTTCAGGCTGCTGATCGAACTAGAAAAATCACATCACCAAACATTAGCAATTTGAGATATCTTGGCATATCCCTCCTTGCTCATCTGCAATGTAATGAAGTTGTTTACTGTGAAAAGCAAGAGAAAAACATTGTATCTAGGAAGATAAGTAGTGCAAGTATGGCAAGTCTAACAACTAACTTTCTTCAGCAAATCTACATTTGAAGGATTCCCGTTACACTGTAAAAGAAGACAGTGATTAAAACAAAAACAAGAAGCAAAATAAAAAATGTCTACAACATGCAAGTACTGGGTACCTCAGAAGGCCATATGTCTGCAGTTCTTTAGGGATTAAAAAAGTGAGAGGAAAATGAAACAACTGGAGACGTTTTCATTGGATTACTTGCACCATATCTGTTGTATGTTTTACTATTAGCAGTGTAGCTGAGGAATTCCTATTTCTTTGAGAAAAGGAGCAACACTAAATGATTTTGTTACAGATTTCCAGGGTTACATTGCTAAATCAATTGTGAGAAGTCAACCCTGACAGAAGAATGTTCAGCCTCATAATAGAGCTAAAGGACTTGGTTTATATGAAGGCAAAAGTTCAATTGGCTGATGCTGAAAATGCCAACATTTTTGTACTGAAACTGCAGCGGTTTTGATGCTTTTTTTGTTTGTTTGTTTGTTTGTTTCCTGTCCGGATCACTATCAGTTGGAATGATATTTCTTGGAAATGCTTCTTATAGACATAGATCTGATTGCAAAGGAGGACCTCTTTGCCTGGGTGTAGCACTACAACACAAAATGAACACATGCACTCACTACGACTCTCTTCACAGAGAAAGGAGGAAAATAGGAAGTTTAACCAAAGGTGACCAGGGATTGGAGGGTGAAGTTGCCACCTCTCCAACCACACTGGTCAAACCAAGAGTCCATCAATTCTCACTTCCTCTAGAAAGGAATGCATAACAACCATTGTTTACATGAAAGTGTGAGAACTCTACTACAAAAATGCAAAATATCAGAACACTAAGAAAAACATTCAAGGATCAGGGGGACATCTGGGAAGCTTGTATAAGGATTACCTTGTACAAGAGTGCTAGTGGCGCTGTTATCCTTTAGAGGTGTTAATCAGTCTTACTTTGGGAAGAACATGGAGGGCACTAGGTGTCACTTGATCCTAAGGCACATATGAAATTAATTCAAGTATTTGGAGAACTTTTTTTTGCACAAATGGACAGTCTTAGCTTTAGTTCCCCATACAGTTTCTGTCCATAAGAATCTAAGTAGCTAAATCATCTGCTGTTCTGTGGGAAAGAGGTTGTACCTACACCTCGCATCCAATGTTCAAGAGCCAATGTATCAATGAAAAGCTGTGATCAGGGTAAGCAACATACAAAAAAACACCTCCCAAAGAGCCCCCCCCCCCCCCCCCCCCAAACATTCCCAAAACTTTGCTTGTGATTCAAGATGCAAACGGCCATGGGATGGTCAGTCCAGTCAGGATACTAATAAAATGTGGTGCACTCTTCCCCTTATATACAAGTTCTTGTAACTAAGTTGGAGAGTACATTGAAAAAATGTGTGTTTTCTCAAGAAACAAGGGGAATGAATCATCCTTACCTTAAGCATCTAAAAGTTAGAAAATCTGTATGACTTAGGCTCCTTTTATTATCAGTGGAGAGGAAAAAAAACTCTCCTGTAATCAAAATTCACAAAAGGGCACATTAATCCCTATTTGATTTTGTCTATTTTTGTCTCTTGATCATAAAGTATCATACAGGGATTAGTTCAGGCCTGATGGCTCACTTTCAGACATCTTCAAAATACAGCTCTCCCACAACCTTTGTAGTATATTATTGGTGGAAGGAAAACAATTTTATGCTTTAATTACTCTGCTAGCCATCCCTTGTGCATACAGATATTTTGCTGCTTTCGACGCTGAATTTTATTTTATTTTATAGACATTTTAAATTCTGAACACTTTCTTCAACTTTTCCATTACCACTGTTAATAACTTGAGTGTGACATCTTGAAAGTGTCCATCTGGTTTATGTGCTAGAGAAATTCTTCTAGTCAATTACCAAATCCATCAAAGGTGATAGCAATATTTTCAATATTTTACCTGCTATTTTGCATTTCTCTAAGAAAATATGGGCATATATCTAGTTCCCCTAACATCTAGTCATCTATGCAGCTTTAGATATAATACAGCAGCAATAAGACTTGAAAATTGAGTTAAGGCTGGCAATTTTATTTTTCTGCACAGTCATTAAGTATTTAATATTTCCTTTTTGTCCTTCAGGGAATAAATTTAAGAAAAATTGCTTCCCCTCTATATGGTCTCAAGTGTCCCAATAAGCCTTTCCTGTGATAGATTATGCTTTGTTCCATGGAGCTTCAACCATCTCTATTTGGAGATGGCAATCAGGCTTGTCCAGAGGTTTTTGGTCTCCTTGCCTGCTTGATAAGGACACTTTGTGATAAATTTCAAAATAGGCCATTTTCATTCAAGGTCTTATGTTTCTGTCAAAATGCTGAGAGTAGTAGACTATTTTAACAAAGCATATAAATTGTAGTATGAGCAATTATTTCCTTAAATTGCTTTAGGTGTAAAGAAAAACATGGAATTGAAAATGAATGAGAAAAATTACCTTTAGCATTGTGGAGTGTTTCACATCTAATAGATTCCCACTTCATCAGGTAGTTTACTTAGTTTACAGGTAATGACTGTCCTTCAAAATATTCTTGTTGTATGTATTTTATAGTTAATTTATAGGCATGGTTTTGAGGAATATTATTTTTTTCTAAACACTTGTATTCCGAAACAATGAATAATGAAAAAAAAACCCAGTATAATTTCAACACTTTTAAATGTAATATAATTTTTATTATCATTGCCTGTTTTCATTAGCTTTTCCGTGAGTGGAGAAAGAATCTTTCCTGTGTTCAAATGAAAGCTCACATAAAGAATCTGTTGTCAAAGAAAACTTAATTACTAATCAGAAAATGTTTTGGGACTGTTCCTTCAGGTGAAAAAGATATATCATCCAATAACCTGAACGAAAAACTACAGAAATATAGACCTACAATATTAAAACTCAAAGTCCTAGAATTATAGTCACAGTCTGCAAATATTCCATGAAAGAAGCTTCCTCCCATAAAAATCAAAATAACTATAAATGATAATGGCAATCCATTTGGTTTATGAAAACTTTTATGGAACCTTTCAACTAATGTAGTGAGCCTGGAATCAGCCACCATTTCAAAGAATGATCTGGAAATCAGGAAATTGATGCCCAAGAAACACGCTTCACACCATCAACCAAGATAAAAATAGTATTGAAAAAATTGTCTCATTAGAAAACCTGTCAGAGGCAGGTTTTAGGCATTTATGCCATACAAAAAAAAAGCAGGAGGGAAACTACCCTTCTTCACACCTTTTCTTCTAGCCCTGGTTCAATTGCCAACACAGTCTCCTCTCTGTCCTGTGAACCTGGCTGCTAGGTTAGAGACAATAGTAGAAGATAGAGCAATTTAGACACAGGGAATTTTGGGTCCATGACATTAGAAAGCAATTCAGCAGAGGTTCACAGAGTCTAGGGGTCCCAGGGGCACCAGATTAACAGATAAAGTGTCCTGCTGTGTTGCTATCTAGCCAGGCAGGACTGTTGCCTCACCGGTTCCCATTTATTTGTTCTATGGACGGAACAGTGAACTCTTCCCAGACAACCACCAGTCAACAGGGACAGAACCAATACTGCAGACAAAAATGAGAAGGAAAATGAATAAGTAAAGAGTTCATGTGGGGTTTTTTTTTCAGAGCATTCACTTTGAAAATTCCTCACTAAATATGTTCTTTTTAAAAGGTGTTTTTGTACCAAAATAGAATGCATTATCCAGTGAGTCTCCATGGTAACTTTGTTTCTTATTAAATGGAAGAGGAAAAAAGCCTAATTAACTGATATGACCTTGTATTTGTTAAAGTATTCTGCTATACTTTTAGGGACTCTGTCTGCTGTACAATGAAAGACACTGTTTTTCTTTGGCTGTTTTTCCTTTTAAAGAGTTACAGGTTTCTCCTATTAAATGTAGATCATTGTGCAAACAGCAGATGGTATATCAAGGAAGAAACTGATGCCTCTCTGCCCCTTGATTCTTTTCTTAACTTTCAGATGTAGTGCTACTTTACCTTGGTGCTGCAGGAATAGTCATTATGCTCCTCATCCTTTTCATAAAAACCTAAATGATGGGCTTCCAATAATCATATCTGGTGCTAGTCAAGTGCAGTCCTTTAGACAATTAGTTTAACCCTTTACCCAGGGAAATAAAATAAAATCAGTAACTTTATCCAAGCCTTTCAGAACGTTCTAGAATAAAATTGATGAAAAGGAAAGATAGAGAAAGACAAAAGAAAAAGAAAAGAAAAGGAAAAGAAAAGGACAAAAGAAAAGAAAAGCAAAGAAAAAAAGAAAAGAAAGAAAAGAAAAGAAAAGAAAAAGAACAGAAAAGAAAGAAAAGCAAAATAAAATAAAATAAAGAAAAATATAAAATCTATGGGCCTGGTTACAATTCACACAGTGGCCTTTTTACTTTTGTCATAGTCATAAAAAAAATATCAATTGTACTTGTAAATAACACAACACTGGGAAATACTATAGAGGCAGAATACCAGAACCAATACATTTTTCAATGTCCAAATAGTCTTCAAAGTTCTTCTACTTCTATGAATTTTAGTGTACAAAAAGAAAAAAATCATTTGAGAATGAATCTTGAGTTTCATTTTTTGAATTTTCACATGCAGACTGAGTGCTTATGAGCCTGTGCCCTGGCTATCCTGGTGTGGTTAAACTATTTTAAAGAAGGTCTTCAGCAACAAAGTTGGACTTGGTGATATTAAAGATAATTTCCAACTTTATCAATCCTATGATTCTCTGAAACCTCCTATATGGCCCTTAGAAATGCTTAACTCAGTCTTGATAGGGAAAAGGATTATTATCAGTGAGATTGTCGGGAAGGAAGAGGAAGACTTTCAAACTAAAGATACCCAAAAAGAGTTACTCAAACTACAAACATCCATGAGAATGCCTCCCCTAACCTCAGACATCCAAGGAACTCCTGTTTACTGGAGGCCCATTCCTAAGCCAGCAATGGACAACAACAGGTAGCAGGATGATGATCATCCGGGGCATGATGCTAAACCTCACCTGCTGGGATGCAAACCTGGCAGGTAGTTGCTGAAGACCTCTGGTGGATCACCTGGAACAGGGCCATCTTTTCCCCTTGGTCCTCAGTTCACCATCTAAGTCACACTTCCTCTGTGCACCTGGGAGATATATTATACCAGTGCTGCCATATAACTCTTGCTTCTCAGAAATCAGAGTGTTCCAGTTCCTTGCCTTCTTTAAATAACCTTCTGCAGCTAGTATTTGATCTGTGTTTTTTGTCTGAAGGGGCACTGAGGGATTCCTGGTGACTCAAGTAAACAAAGATATTTGAAATGTTACTGCTCTGTGACAGTGCTTGGCCTAATTGAAGCTGGCTCAAGTAAAAGCAGCAGACCTAAGAATAAAATTTTTTGAGACGTTGATTCTAAGTAGTACACAATATTCTCAATACAAATATAAGCCTCTTCTTATTCTTTACATCTGAGTATTTCTCTTAGGTATGCTGGTTCCAGAAGGCAGCTATTCTTTATATATACCTGCTTTGTACACTCATTTATATTTCCAAATGGCACAGTGCTCTTAGACACAGACTCTCTGCCTGTAGTGTGGCATGACAACAGGAATACAGTTGTGTGGAGCTTTTGGAAGTGCACAAGGAAGAATCTTTTGGAGATGTACTCACAGAATGATAGGGAGCAAATCTGGTCCATTCTTGCCATTGCTGCATTTTGATAGCCAGCTTTTATCAGAACCATGCACAAGTTTTGCTTTAGAGAAAACCAGTCCCTGGAATGAACCAACATCTATGCAAACAGGGGATCAATGTGCTGCAGAGCAGAATTGGTGTGGATGCTGATGCAAAAGGGAAGGCAACTCCCTTTTGGAGGAAGGAAAGCAGGATTAAAAGAGCTTTTGTACTAAAGCTCTTTTGTACTAAAGACAAACTAGGATATGACCTAAGATCTGGAATGGCCTTGCCAAAAGTAACCCAAATATTGCAGGATAACAGGTATTCCTAAATGTTGTATTCCCTTTAGGAATGTTTTTCCCCAAAACCCCTCCCCCAGAAACTGTAACCTGGCCTGGGTTACCTGCCCCCTGGTCTCCTGACCTATAGCCATCGGACAGTAACCTGACCCCGACCCCAAAGGTGATAAAAACCCCTCTCCCCCATGTGACCGGCTCTCTCTTGCTCCGGATTCCCTTCAAGGAATAAAGGCCTTGGAATACATCCTGGGGTAAGGGGGCCTCTTTTGTAACTCTCTCTACCCTATTCTGTAGTTCCCTCTTCCAATACTCCCCCTAAATCTGGGCTGGCAGCTTGTGGGGGGGTTAAAGGGACAGGAGAATCTACACCTAAATACTCCCCATATGATATGTAATATAGAGATAGCTGTTAAGGCCAGAAGACACTATATGGGCATGAAATGAGTGAGGAAGATCACCCTTAGCCTTCTTTATTGGCATGTCCTTTGGGAACAATCTAGCAGAAGGTAGCACAGACAAAGGATTGGAAAGCACTTCCCCATCTGACTACTATTTGCTGTTTGTTGTCCATGCTGGGGACACAGCTCTCTGCAAACTCAACAGTGCAAATTTAACTCAAAGAATTATAGCTGCTGGCCTTTAGATGAGTGTGAAGTGTTGTAGCCATGTGCGAGACAGCAGTAGCTCAGAGAAAAGTATAGAGAGTCACTAGCACATTGCTCTAGATATGTGACATGGTTACTGGACTTCGTGAGCTGTGATTTTAGACAGACCCTCAGAAGTGCAGGATTCATAAGAAGGCACTGAGTGTCTAGGATTTGTTTTTCAGGGAAGTTCTCCCGTCCCTTGCAGTGGACCTGGATAGGAAGCCACCCTCCCTAAAAACACATCCTTAGAAAATCCATAATTGCGGCTGCCACAGAGCCTGGTGACTTGTAGTTCCACAAGCCTTTCTTGAGCTCCAGCTTTCTGACAGCACTGTGGTTTCAAAGTTCCCTCATTCTCAATGTTGTGCAAGAGAATATCCAAAATGTCACATCAGTCATTTAAGAAGTGAACGTAACCTGAGCATTATAAATCTCTGGTTGTCTACAGCTCAGTGCAATGTCTGTAACTAGCAACTAGTAGCAGGGAAGATGCCCAACAGAACAGTACAGAGGGAAATGTTCACCAACTGCAGTGGCAAGAACCATCTGAGTTTCAGTGGGCCAAAGAAGGAGTTGGAAAATTATGAAGGAACTGAATTAGCTTCTCACTTATACATCACCAGTTAAAAATCTTGTTTCCAGTAAGCTCCACCAATTTGAGAAGCACTGTATTAGAGCATTAACTTCCCTACAGTGTTGTCTACAGTTCTTGGAAAATCTGTGCAACCCCTTCGCCCTTCTCCTTTAATCCATTCTGTATCCATTTAAAACGGTAAATACAGAGTATTTAGAATATACAGAGTAAGTACAGAGATCAGCCATGACTCTATGAAGCGTGGTGACACATTAATTGTTCCTGTAATATCTTTTTACACTGCTACAATTGTTCAGAAAGGTTTGGTTTTTTGTTTTGTTTTTTTTTTTTTTTTTACAATAGAAGTAGTATACATATTTTCTGTGCAAAATGGTAATTATTCCAACAACAGTAATGATCTTATATTTCAGAGTAATACAGTGAAAAAATAGATAAGTAAAACAATTGTAGCTTTGTGTCTAACAACCTTATCCTAGTAGATTTCCGATTTTTGCAAATCCTTCTTATCTCCTTCAAGATACTCCAGGTACCTCAAGACTACAAGGGAACTCTTGGGTCACCAGCTTCCACAGGTGGAAGCTGTATGTATCTATTATGTATCAATTAACATTTTTATAGAACTGAGAAGCTGAAAAGAACTGTAAGATGTTGTCTCTTAAGCATCAAAACTTCTCACTGTGCTGTTTTAAAATAATCTAATCTTGAAAATAATCTAATCTGCAGTCAATATATCCATGGTTCATTCATTCACCTATGCCAACATGTCTCTTTAGCATAAATAGATCTGAATCTCTCTTGTTCTTCTCTGCTTTAGATATTTATAGACAGAAATGACACCCCCACTCATCTTTCCTCCTGCTTGTTTAAGCAAGCCGCACATCTCCATCTCAGCTAATAAAATGTGTTTTGCATTTTCCGGAACAGTCTGGTTAATCTTCCCTGGATTTAGCTTACCTGAGTTCACAGGTAACCAGAAGTGTACGATCTAGCTGATAGGACCTCCAAGGAAGTATACTATTCTTTTCTCTCTCTCCCTCTCTCTCTCTCTCTCTCTCTCACTCTCTCTCTCTCTCTCTCTCTCTCTCTCTCTCTCTCTCTCTCTCTGTAGGAAGGGATACTTTCTAGATTCAAAGTTTCATTTTTCAGTCTCCTCCTACTGTTGGAAATATTTCTTGTGTGTCATTCTCTTCCCTGAAATCCACCTGAGCTTTCCAAGTATAAACTCCAAGTATAAACTAAGTCTACAAACTTCAAATTTACAAATAATTTCTCAGAGCTGTCTCTGCCAACATGGCGCTGCACCTTGTGCATTAATCTACCATTCACTGATTCAGTCTTCATGGCCATTCAGTTTGGCTGCATTTTATTCTGATCTTGCCCTATATAACTAATTTCTGACTTAACTCAGAAATTTTTTATATACTCTGGGTTTTTGAATTATTACTTCTATTTCTGTCTTGAAAGTGTTCCTCAGATCTAATAGTGTTTTTCGGCCTTAACATTTTGTTTTATCAAGGTTCATCAGTCTCTGCTACTTTTTACAACGTGTCATTTTGCCATGTAGTCTTACTGATTTAATAAAACAAAATTGCAAAGTAAGTTATCATTTACAGAGAGAGGATCTACATTTTACTTAAAAAGTAAAAAATACAATGTACATCTAGTTTACAGGCTAAGAAAGAAGTTATCAAGTACCTGGAGGATTATTCCTTTTCTTATACATTTCTGTTAATAAATCATTCTTTGATCTATTGATTCTTCTCTATAAATATATATGTAGAAAAAAAATAAAGTCTCTGAGACTGTGTTTCCCCTTAAGCTGAATATTTCAATAAGTATTATTGAACAAGGTACAGAAAAAAGATAGAGGATTTATGATGTGTGCAAAAATGTTAGAAGCTGATGTGAATTCATTTAACCTGAGGCCTCTAATGATAATGTAGTTGAAATAATTTCAATTATTATCATTCTTATTTGAGACAGTAAAATACTTTTTTCATTAAAATCTGTGGCTTGCTAAATGAACTAAGTCAGGCATCTTAAAAAAATGGCATTAAAATGAATATGCCATCCACTATAAGGAGATGCAATGTAAGATTCTATTTACATCTTTTTTTTCAGGATCAAATCCTCATCTACATCACTTTAGCATGTGTTTCAGGGATTGGCAGAGTTTGTGGAGTATGCAGTAGTGTATGTTGTAAGCACGTAATGCTTGTGGGTACGCTTGAAAAGAAAGATGGTGGTACACAAAATTTTCAGGGCAGGCGTTCCTGTATTTTTTTTTTAATTGCCTGACTTTGCCATCAGAGCAATCATTTATTCTGGCTGCTGTTTGAACTTGTGCTCTCCTGTACAAGGCAGGTGCCGGAAAGTCCTTTATTTCCTTTGATGGTGGGTTTGTTGCCTTTTACTGAACATTTAGTGTGGTTGCCTGTTCCTTGGGGCACAGGAGTGGACAGGCACCCCCAGGAGCATCCCAACACTGCCACACCAGTCAACTATCCAGCAGGTTCCAGGCAGCCATAGCAGCAGACAGGTCTGGGGTCACATCCAGAGCTCTGCCTGTGGGTCAAAGCCCAAATTTGGTCCAGCATGTGCAAGGTGCAAGCATGGCTGTGACTGGGGAGTGGCTCTGGATGTACCTCGTGGGCAAGCCTCACCTTAAACCAACTCCTGGACTAGGAGGAGGATTCCTTTCTGGTGTATCTCAGCAGATCTGTTCAGGAGCAGCATCCACTGAGGCTTTTCTAGCAGAGATTCTGCCAACAGCTCTCTTCAAAGCTGGGCACCCACACATTATCCCTGTTGGCCATAAGCCCAAGCAGACAAGTCCCCAGCAGTGGGACTATGTGCTCAGACACCTGACAATCAGAATCACTGTATACATCGACTATCACAAGGAGAACAATATCGTTGAGCAGACAAAAGTGCCCCAGATGGCAAATAAACCAGTTATTTTATTCACTGAAATTAGTTGAATGGGATTGCTGTCTTTCACTGAGGCTAAGTGGGTGAATTGGTTCCTAACCAGAGATTCTTTTCTGAGAGGAGCTCAAAGAAGAAACAATGTATATGTTTTCAATTTATCCACCAGTGAACTTCAATGTTTAATCATTGTCTTTAACTTTTGGAGACATTTCTTAGGCTTGTGATAATGTGAATACCTTCATATTAACTTAGGTCTTGTAGTTCCAGGATTTACTCAAATGTCAGGTAACACCAAAGGAGGGGAAGGCAGACTAATGTGATAAATTGAAGAGAATTACTGAAAGTGCCACAGTTCACCACAAATAAAACAAACAGGAGGCCAAGATAAAAAGAGAGAAACACTCTTACCTTTCCTCAGCTTTCTGCTGTGCAATGAATCTACTTATTAAATGGTGCTGAGTCTAGAAGGGGGGTGGAACTGCAAGCAAGGAAACCCTGGCCTTTTCATTCCTGTTCTTTTGGGAGTAAAAGAACTTAGTCTTTACTGTTCGTAAATAAACAGGACAGCACCAAAGGTACCTGGCTTCACTTATTCCTTCTTCTAACAGAAATAAGCTGCAGGACCCTAAATTTTGGGTAAATTCAGGGGTCAACAGAGGCACCAACTTTTATGCCTGCTGTCTTGGTTTTTTTTTTTTATTATTATTTAGTAATAAATGTTATTACTGATAACATTTTCCATGCACTGTATTGAAAGAAATTAACTCCTTCAAGTCAAAGAACATTTGATCATCCAACTTTGTCTGCTTCACTGCTGCTTAAGTTTATGCTTAGAATTAGACTTAGAATTGTAAAAATTTTTTTCTGCTTTTTTTTTTTTTTTTTTTTTTTTTTTTTTTTTTTTTTTTTTTTTTTTCCTGAACCTTGCTCTTGTCTTCAAATATTTCCCTTCCCAGGAAGATAGAATTTCTTGGTGAAGACTCTTGTTTTCAAAAGTGTAAGTATGAGCTCAAGTATACTTTTTTTTCCCCAAGTTAAAACTCCTTCCAAAGATTCCAGGAGGAAAAATATGGATATAAAACTATTTAAATGACAGAATCACAAAGTCACATATTGCAATTAGAATTATATATGTATAATATATAATTAGATATATATGAGAATATTTGTAATTAGAATTAGGAAAAACAGTAAACATTTTCCCCACTGCTAGACAGCTAAAGAGTATGTTATTTTACAAAGCAATAGAATCTCCCTTCTACAAGCATAAAAAGGACCAACACACACTCTTGAAAAAAATTACAGCTATTTCTATAAAAAGTACAGGAAGATCTCTAAATGAAAGACTCTTTGGACAGACAGAAATATCAATGAATTTTCTATTCATATTCCTACTGATAAATAATTTACTAAATTAAATGCTACATGGAGTACACTTTCCTATGAGACATATAGTTTGACCATGCAATATTGTTGCTATTATCTTTTGCTCACTTAATTGTATCTATTTTGAGACTTCAGTAGCTAATATGAAAAAGTTGCTGTATTGCTCTTGGTTGTCTGGAGTGGACACAACATCTCTGGAGAGAATTTCTGCACACTAACCTTCCCTTCTTTCTTATTTTTTCCTAATTTTGTTGATTTATGGATAGCCTACCTGGGTGATAGTGATTCAAATTTTGAATAACTATCTAGACATGAGCTAAGCAAATAAAGCATCAGGAATTATGCTGCCAAATGAATCACTTTGATGAAATCTACCATATTGGGTGTATTAGTATGTATCTTGCTTATGATGTGTTTGGTAAGCTCTCCTTCTTCACCTTCAATAATAACAATATGAAGTACATGCATTAAGAGGAAAATCTTTGTTTTGACCAAGCTTCAATTTGGTGTAATTGAAAAGTAATTAGTTTTTAAATATAAAGTTTCCATTTCTGCAGCATTGTTATTATTGTTTGGAGGAAGAAAGAGGACTTATGATGTACTTGTTCTATAATTGGACTCATTTTCTAGTATTTATTTCTGTGAGAGACTTTTGTTTTCCTTGACTTCTTGTTCTGCTCTCAAAGGTGTGTGATAATCTCACTTGGCTCTCCTACTGTTACTGTTTTCAAGTGGCTGTAGTTACAAGTAGCTAACCTGCTGAGATATAGGCTCTTTAATACCTGAAGCTGTCTTAGGGACCAGACATCCCTTGCAGAATACAAACAACTGGCAGTGGGCAAATGAATCCAGAAAAAATAAGGTACTACTCAAACTTTCAGCAAGTGAGAAAGAGAGATGGAGGATTTTTTTACACAGCAAATAATAATCACTGAAATTGTGTCCAGACTTTGTGTACACTTGGTGAATTTTAAAAAGATTCTTCTGATTGCTCAATACTTTTGTTAATTTTGTTCCTCATAAAATAAGAGGATAGATAAGCAAATCTTGAAATTTATATTCTTTTCATAAAGAAACATGAAAAGGAAAAACAAGAAAAGGGAATAAGAATCCTGTACCTGAAGTGTCTGACTTTTCTGTTTTTTGGCTGCCCACAATTGTGAATATTTTAAAAATTTTGCTTCCACTTCAAGACCATTCTTCTTGCTCACTTTGAATGCCAGAATCCCCTCTTCCTCAGGATCCTTCTTATTAATTACCTATTCTTTGGCAATTGTCTCAACTAAGGAGGATGATGGGGAGAGATGGCATAGTCTAGCTTCCTAACTGGGCCAAATAATATTTGGCCTACATGGGCTAAATCAGCTAAAGTCAGGGCAGAAGTCTCTACTGGCAATTAGAGAATGCATCTGTTAATGTCATTCTTTGCAGCATTTGATTCCAGTGAAAATTTTGTCCCATTGCACTATGGAGATCAGAACTGCCACTTTCAACATCTCAAAGCCTCTAAATGAAACTCCAATTATCATCAGATCAATTTAAAAGTAATATGCTTTAAAGATTTTCATTCCTTTTTTTTTTTGTTGTTATCTGATTGCTAAACTGTTAAGTTGGAACATGTATTCAAAACTTTCTCTGTATCTATGAAGCACTGAAGTTTTCACTTTTTTAAACGACAGCCTGGATTACAGAGTATCCAAGTGATTTCAGAAGTCTCAACTGCAAGAAAAACATTGCAAATACAGAGGCACAGAGAAGTCAGTCTTCAATTCCACCCCCAGAGACACTATCTGCAACAGAGATGTCACAAACTGATTAAAAGGAAGCAAAAGAAGGTACAAGAGTGGCTTTTCTTTCTAAATAATAAACCAAAGTATTCAGAAGGAAAGCTGCCACCCATTAACACATTTAGGCTTAAATATGTTCTTAAAACTCATTGATTTCTACAGTATTCCTCAAGAAATTGTTTTTTCGCCCATTATGACTTGACTCTGAACTGGAATCTGTCTCTCATGTTCAGGTCACCTAACTTTAGGCACCAAGCTGAAGCTACCTGCTGTGGACTCTCTTCATTGCTCAGTAGAAAGTGGTAACAGATGTTACACACGCCTGTGAAAAATCCTTGTGGCTGTGTATAATACATATGCAGTCTTATGGTTTCATATGTATTTTGTGGTACTTTGGAGATGTCATTCTAATCACTTAACCACAGGACTGTACTTTTCTGCATGACTGATTCACTGAACTGAGGAAACAGCAGTGTTTTTTGGCATGGGTTATGGGAGGCACACACTGGTGAAAGGAGGAGTCAGTAAAGGCAACCCAACATGTACAGGCTCAGCCAGTGCTACCACAGGACTAAATTCTTTAGAGTAGGAGGCCCTAGGTGGCAATTGAATGGTTTCTTCCTGTTTGAAACAGGTTCTTTATTCTGACTGAATTTTTCAGATCAGTATGTGGTACTGGAGTGGTACAGGAAATGCAAAGAATTAGCGTACCCAGGCATGCATTGAGTGACATCAACTTTGTACCACAGAGTGGTGAAATCTTTGGTTGTAAACATTGTTGTAGGTACATTAAAGAAAGAGAACCCTAAAAGACAACCAATTTAGAAATAAACTGAGAATTTCTCTGTGTGTCTTAAACAGTCCACAGGTTCTCATCCTCTGAAATACACCAAGCCCCTATTTCAGTCTCTCCGGTCTGACTTCCTCATAGTGCCAGAATTTCCAGACACCTTTCAATAGTGCTCAGTGATCATATAAATAATGTTTTTGCATATAGTTTTTATTATTATGCTCATCATATGAACGTATATATATTTTATTTTTTTTTTATTATGTCAGTATCTGTTCAAAGGAAAAAACACTGCCTGCTGAAATGTGTGCAAAAACTGTCTGTGAGATTGTACATGATGCAGGAATAAAAGTTTTAAAGTTGAATAATCTATAACATGACATTAAATTTCAAAATAATGTATTGAATAATTCATATCTTTTCAGATTTCTTAAAAAATGGATCTTAAAAACACTTAAGACTGTATGAGATTTTAAAGTTTAAAAAGCTGCATAAGTTAACATTAGTACCAAGTGTGGTTCTTAGACCATATTTCTGTCATCTAGAAATATGTGCCAGGTCAAGATTTCCACCACTGAGGGTTGAACAAGTTTTGGGGCAAAAGACAAAAAAAAAAAAGGTAGAATTCAAAGTATTGTACAGATAAGAGAGAAATATGATGGTTATAAAATACAGAAACAAGAGAATCTTGAGTTAAAAATTGCTTTGAAGAAAATTGTAAAATATATTCTGAGGATTAGAGGTAATATGCAGCATTCAATGACTGGATGGGAAGTGGAACAGACATCTCTGAAATATTGCTAAAAAGAAATACTCTTTGGAATTGTGTAACGGAAGATTTTAACTTCCCACATACAAACTAGTGAACAGAGACAATAAAAGTGAATTACATGGTCAAAGTATTTTCAGAAATGTTGGCTCAAAGATTTATTCACATAAATATTACATGAGTAAGAAATGTTGTTGGTTAAGGCTAGGTTTCGAAAGCACATGAGAATGTAAAGACTGATTTTACAATCTTGGACTGAATAACATGTTGGCTTTGCTCTATGTAAATTTATGTAGACATAAAATTAGCTTTTTGTCTAAGATTTTCAGTCTCAAAGGAACAAACAAGCTTTGAAGGCCTAAATGGTACAGAATAGTATCTCAAACATGCTGTTGGTTTGGACTTTCCTTAAACCAAAGTTGCAAAAAGTCTTCAGAGTTTGCATCTCAAGTAAAGAAGAAAGGTGAGGGTTCCAGCTCTACCAGTCTCAAGTGCCACCTCTGAAAAAACATGAGGAATAATCAGGAGTAGAAAATGAGACAAAACAAGTTAGCAAACATCTTACAGCACAGGAAAGAGCCAGTTCAGACTTGCCCCAGGTCAAACAAGGTTAGGTTTTGCATTCCAAGTTAGAATAAAGAGAGTACATTTTTTTTCAAGTTGTTTAAATGAAAAGAAGAGCACAGTGACAGCTCATGAAAGCTTGATAGTGGCACCTATACTTTTGTGTTATTATCTTTATCATGGCAAATGCTTAGTGTACTCTTCTAAAGATAATATTGAGGGAACTGGACTTCCTCTTTGACCTGGTATATTTTTTGCTGCGTTTCTAAGAAGGAAAATGAGAGGGGAAATTCCTAAACAATAGCCATGGTATTGAGGTTCAAAAAGATTTAGTTGTTCCTTCCTGCCATCTTCCTTAGCTGTTTCAGTTAAATAAGAATCATAGTATAGATCAAGCAAGTGAAAGCATTGGAAATAATGGACATGTGTATAAAATAATTTTTTTAAAAATTACCTCAAGCAGAGTAGAAATCTAATTTATGAAACACAACATGCTCCCGTCAGAAAATCATCATCACAAAATCTGGAAAAATTACTGTGCAAAATCACAAATCTTTTTATAAAGATTCAAAATTTACTGCTGGTGCTGAGCAGTACATATGGCTGGAAAAATACCTATTTCAAAGCAGGAAGATGTGGAGCAACATCAGCTGCAGTAGACTGATTTCAATTGTAAGCAAATCTTTACAATAAATTTGAAGAGATATGAATAGCTGTGAAATAAATGCCATAAGAACATAACATATTATGCATGCTAGATAACACCAGAATAACACAATGTGTCTCTTAGAAAAGAAAACTGGTTTTTTAGACAAGGAACTAATGTATCTGACATTCACTGCAGTGCTATGATGACATTTGAGACAGTAGTACCAGAGAAGAGAGAGGAAAGTGTAGAGAAGATAAGGATGAGGAGACTGATTGTGCCAAAAGAGGAATCATGAATCTAGGGAATTATCCCCACCAATGTTCCTGAAGTACAGTTTCTTTTTTTCCTGTCAATTCATGAATTATGAAGGAAGAAATCATAGAAGTCTACCAGTAAAACATGAGAATATAACAGTCTGGGCATTAAGAAAAATAATTGTAGATTTTCATTAAGTACATTCAGTCTGAAAAGTCAAGAGAAGCTTGTAAATATAAACATAGTGATGTTTTGCACAGCCATTTATTAAAAACAAGGAAGAAGATTTATTTAAGTCAGAGAAAGGTGAGTTTTCAAAGATCTACTACGTAAAGTGGTTGTCTGCAGTAGCAAACTGTTGTCCTTGGAGACTGAAGAGTTCCTATCCATCCTCATGTTCCTGGGCAAAAAGCTAAGAAGTCAATACAGATCTTAGGAACACTGTGATAGTCAGATACTCATTCAAAGATTCTTTCAAACCAGTAGAAACTTCAAACTGTTAAAAGCAATCAGAAATCCTAAATATTGCAAATTGTCTTACTTTTAGGGTAATTTTTTGTAATTAATTGCAAGGAGCTGCCATCCCTTGGAGTGAAATTGCCCTGAGAGGCTCTGGCTGCAGGTAGCTGCCCTGCCTCTCACTCCAACACACAGAACTGAACCTTAGCCAAGATAAATCTCTGTCAAGAATCCTCAAGGTTCAAGTGTTAACCCTTGCATTTGTGGTGGCTCTACCAAATAGTCCTTGGTATGGAAGTATATATCTAAAAAGAAGTTTATCTAAAATAGTTGCAATTTATTTTTTGGTCTAGGTTAGTCATTTAACTTCAGGGAGGGCAGAAAACTTTTTAAGACAAACTGTGAGCTAAGACTCACAGGCAGGCAAGGCAGATCCTCACCAGTGAGGCCATCCCACTGCTCACAGTGATGAACAGGGCAGCTTGGATGGGGTAGTCAAGGTCAGCCTCAGCCCAGGACATGGGACACCTCCCTGGGAATGAAGGTGGACCATGTCTGAGCCAGGGTGTCTGCACATGGGCCAGAGTCTGAATCCATGCAAGTCTCAGCAGAAAGCTGTGATGCAGCTCTGGTAGGGACAAAGGTTCAGAGTCCCCCAGGAAAGCAACTCCAAGAGCTCCCAGATAGGGAAGCACAACTTAGTGGGGAAGTCTCAAAAACTGGCCTTGCTGGGCACACAAATATGATCTTCAATTCCCTGATCAAAATGAAAAATAGCCTAATTTGAAGTTCCTAATAATTAAAGAAAAACCCAGACAATTTGGTAAAAAATGTTTGTTCCTTTTTATTTTAGAGGGGCAAAAGGGGCAATCCTTTTGGGCACCATGAGTAAATGTGCACCAAATATAAGTTGTTGACCTAGTACATTTTGATTCTTCCCTGCTCTACAAGAAAGGGATCTGTGTCTCTCCAGATACAAATGTGAAATATCATTCATGGTCTGATAACGGTGTTGGAGTTTTAAAAAATTAAGGACGGTTTTCATTATTTGTCATGAGGATTGTATTCCTCTACTGTCAGAGTCAGAAATTCTGAGAAATATTTCTTTGCATGTTAAAGGGATGAAAAACCTCTGACAAACACTGTTTTTAACCTTTGCTCATGAAAAGGGCTTTTTAGGCTCTGGGATAAAGCAGAGTTTTCAAGAATGCGTATTAGATAGTAGCATAATATGTAGTTTATCACAGGGTGAGAATTTTAGATTTCTGAGGTTTGTTAGAATGGCAGGCAGGTGAAAGCAAGATGGAGGAAACCTCGTGGTTTTCAGACTTCTTCCTTCTTCTTCATCTGCTCCATCTTCTGCTGTGATGGTGGCACTTCTAATTGGTTTAGAGCAGAGTCTGACTTTCTAACATGCATAATAGGTATTGGAAAATTATTATAAATAAAGTAGATGTAGTTTTTAGTATAAAAGAACACACCACCCTGAGGGCGGGGGTATTGTGCCTGAAACTGACCTGCAGCACAGAGCTCTGATGGTCAGGAAAAGATTGTATAGATAAGAGAGAATAATCAACCTTGAAAAAACAGAAGAGATGGCTCATGACCATTTCTTCAATCTCTGGCTGGAGAAAAACGACTTTTGTGTTCTCGGGTTCTCGGAAATTCTGAGTGGAAAAACACCCACCAAAAACATCTTTTTTAAAAAACCTTGAGACTCTACTTTTCAAGTTTTCAAAAGTAATTGGACAATTTAGCTTTAAACTTTAAAAAACTAAATTACTGTGGAACAGTAAAGCTACCTGAAAAGCCTGATGGATAACTCCTGAAAGTTGTTAATGACTGAGATTAGACAATGTGGACAGAAACTTACACAGCTGCAACAAAGAATTTCAGTTTCACATGTGCTACAACTGCAGTATTATTCCCCAGATGACTGACCAGTGCACTTACACAAATCATGGGCATACACTTGTATTAGCATATTCTTTTTCCAACTAATCTGTTCATTGTTTCCTGTTGTGTGAGATGTTTGTTCCCTATCAGAGGTGTCAGGAGACGGCTCCCTTTCCTGGAACATGCTAACTGTTCTTTAAGTTGAAATAAAGATCAAGTTCTGCCTGGAAACTGTCCTAGTTTTGAGGATATCCCAAATAACTTGCTAAGCTGCTTTCCATAATACAGCTAAATATTTGTCTAAGTATAATTACCCCTCTAAAAACACCATCCTTTGTATTTTTAATAAAAAGAAACATTACAGCCTTTCTGTACCTGTCATAACGGAGCAGAAGTAGCACATTCCCTGCATTTTTCCTCAACAGATCTCCTTGGAGATTACCACACACTGTCTTGGAGCAGTTTAAATGCACTGAACCCCATAATCCATGCTTTCCTGTGCATGATGCTTCCTTAGGTTACAATAGATTGGGTTCACAGCACTCAGTACTGAAGAACTCTATTTGGCATTCTGTGTGCTGTACTGGACATTGTTTTTTCAAGCTTGCATTAAGACATTGTACTGTGGTTTAAATTTCCTTGCTCAGGAGAGGCTTCATGAGGGTCAAGGATTGAGCTATGAACTTAAGATGGATTTGTTATTTGAAAAATAGTGATGTAACTGTAGCCTTCATTGAAGATGTTAATTCATATCATACAAAGCTTCTTCTTTTTTTACCCTTTATGGTAGCACTTTAATAGTCAGAGACTCATCAGTCTTAGTCTCAGTCTTCTTTTTAATGATAAGAGAGATGCCATGAGTTAGAAATTTGATGAAGCAACTGAGATTTTTGTTAAAACATATTTTCCTAATATTCCAATTTGTTACGTGATGTAAGCTGCAAAAGCAAGAGAATATTTTCATATCCTGTTTTCAGAGATAGAGGAAATTGAGAAGCTGATGAATGGAAAAGCTTTAAGTCAACTCACAGTTTTCTTTTCTTAATGTATCTATTAAATTAAAATGTTCTTCATTATATTTTTCTTTCACAAATGCTATTTTATATTTATGTGAGCTGCTGCAAATTTGAAATTTGTTTTATTAACAGAAATATACATCTGCTGTCACTCTGGTCAGCACTATTTTTTATTTTACTCATGCAATTCTTAGGACTTGGATTTCCTCTTGACAAAGAAATGAGATTTGGAGCTAAAGACATCTGGCAAGGCTTCCTCATTGATTTAAAACACTGAATTGGATTTCTAGTTCTGGCTCACACTGAGGTTAAGTCAGTTTTGCAGTGTTTTGCAGATACCTGGCATTGCAACAGGAATGAGAAAATGATGGTAATTCGAAAGAAGAACCTGTGTCTCTCAGTTCATCACTAGCTCTCCAAAAGGTGGAGCAACATGTTTCTTCACATCTCTCCACAGCAGTCTCTGCTTGTCTCTTTCATTTACATTTTTTGACATTTTGTTCTGACTCGGTTGTTCCAATGTCATCATTTGATTCTTGTTAATTTGTTGAGGGTCCCAGGCTCTGTTGAGGGAGTAAAATCATGCAGTTTTTATACATTTGGTCAAAGACAGTTAAGTTAAAAAGAGTTTAAATATAATAAAGTTCTTTAAGTTTGCAACTATTATAGAACCCAAGGATTTTTTTTAGCAAGATGCAGCTAACGAACGTGACATAAAAGCAATACATAATCTGTAGCATTGTGGACTTCAGAAAAAATATCCAAATTCCTGACCAGAAATTGTTTCAAGCCTCACTAGTGTTCATTTCAACATGCAGCACTATACTGGAACTAATCCAATAAAAACTCTGAGAGTTCACCTTCATCCTCCTTTACCCTCAAGGATTTCTCTTTTGGCAGAATCTACTGTGCTCACACACTGTTTTGCCACAGTTGTTCCCTTCATTCAGATCCCTTGCTAAACTGTAAAGTACTTCTTCCCCTTCAGAACTGCAAAGATATTTGTAGTTAAAATTCCACTCAGACATGCTAATTGAAAACACCTTATTTCACTGTTTACCTTGCAGTACTCAACCTTCAGCTTTTCACTTACATTAGAGAATTACTCTGGGTTTATTCCATCCCCAAATTGTATGCACTCTGGGGAGACCCACTTTTGCAGAAGCCATGAGCCTTGCTAGCACATTCAACTCTCTTCATGTATCACAGACAAGTCCCTCTGCATCCTTGGCACGAGCTTACTTAAGGATGAGAAACTTACTCTGCTCCCCAGGATGATTCTGTATCATCAAGCTTTCACAGTCTAAGGCTGTATTAGCTTTATTCAGTTTTCTCCTGTCACATTACTGTAATTCCTGCTGAGAAAAACTTCTGAGGTCCAGAGCTGGGTCCTCCAGGGAGAAAGAATGTTTATTCCACATTAAAAACACTGCTGAGCAATCCCAACTCCAGGCTAGCAATACTCTGCTGAAATACAGAGCATTCCTGCTGAGACATCAGGATAAGCAATGGAGAAGGCTTTTAGGTTCTGAGAAATTGTGAAAACTTCTGAAACAGAAGTACTATTTCTTCCTTTCCTCTTCCATTCCCGT
>CM031857.1:49570235-49615131 GCA_018697195.1 Certhia americana | reverse complement strand
AGAAATTGTGAAAACTTCTGAAACAGAAGTACTATTTCTTCCTTTCCTTTCCCTTCCCTTCCTTTCCCTTCCTTTCCCTTCCTTTCCCTTCCTTTCCCTTCCTTTCCCTTCCTTTCCCTTCCTTTCCCTTCCCTTCCCTTCCCTTCCCTTCCCTTCCCTTCCCTTCCCTTCCCTTCCCTTCCCTTCCCTTCCCTTCCCTTCCCTTCCCTTCCCTTCCCTTCCCTTCCCTTCCCTTCCCTTCCCATAAAAAAGGTGAAAAAGTTAAAAAAACCCCACAGAAGTTAAACAAATGGTCTTGGTGGGAGGACAGGAAGCCAGCAGAGGCAGATAGACAATATCGTTGGGTTGATGAATTGTGTGTCCTCATGTAAAGGAGAGGACAGTAATGATGAGGGAAAACACTCAATAAATCAGTTCCAAATTAAACAGGACACTGAAAAATAAAATTTTGTGAGGGAATTATAAAAAGCCCAGAAATAAGAAGAGGAGAACTGTATGTTTTAAACTAGCATATTCTGTTATAAATATGCAAAAAAACCCAAAACTTAATGGGAGGAAGATAATTTAAACTTTGAAAAAGTTACAGACACAGTAACAAATAAGCAGAAACTAAGTGGTATAAATACCACTTAGAATGTAGTGCATTTGATAATATGGAAATAGTCTAATAAAATAAAAAAATTCAGTGTTTCAGGAAAAGTTGAATCCCTGCTGGATGTTTGAAATTTTCACTTTAAATAGGAAACATCTAGTACTGTACAACTAGGATGACAGTGATTTTACATGACCTACTCAGAGCAATCATCAAACTGAAAGGCCAAGAAGCAGAAGAAGAGCAGAGGGGGTTTGCCTAAGCTGTTTCTGAAAGGGTACATGTCATAAAGGACATAGATGAAGAGACTAAATTTTTAGATGTGGCTGGCTGATCTGCAGAGCAACGAGACAGGGAATGTAGGAAGGGATACAGCTTGTGGCTTGCCCTTGCACAGCACATAACTTTTTTTTTTTACTAAAAAAACTCTTTATGCAGTACTTAGATCTAGGATTTTTGTAGTCCTGGTGAGCTCCTGTCACCCAGTCTTCTACCCGACTATTTAATGTCCAAAGCAAGACCACATAAGAATGACAGGATGTTGTTTCTTGTTTAAAAAGAAGATATAGGGAGACACACAGGGCAAAGTGTGCAAAATGCATTAAATAGACAACATATAGGATATTAAGAGAAAATTCATATTATTTAAGATGTTAGAAAGACTCAGAAAACACTCAAGACAAAAGGAAGATGACATCCTGAAAGAGTTCTGATAACAAAAGGTTAGAGAGTACACGATTTCCTTTGTCAAGAACTCACAAGTACTTTACAGAAATAACTCACATGAATTAAAAAGAATGTTCTAACATGACTAAATACAGGAAGCCAGAGCAGTAATAAATGCTTTTCACAGTTCAGGGAAAAACTGAGCTAACATTCCCCACTGGAAACAGAGATTCCCACTGCAACTGTTCAGTATATTCACAGACAACCTGTAAACAAGAGAAAATAATTAGATGACAGTTTGCTGATATTAGTAAGTTTTAAAAGCACATGTCAAGAGGAGAATTGACTAACAAAGGCTGCAGAAAAAGGCTAAAGATAGTGAACCACAATGTAATAGAATGCTGAATAAAATCCAACAAAAAGAAGCAGAAAATTATACTCCTATCTCAGTGCTTAATAGTGTTGAAAAAGAAATAAAATGTTATTATGAAAATACTGAGGGGAAAGAAGAAAGTAGACATAGCAGTCCTGCTGTGTAGGCTTATTGCATTCCATACTTTCCATTCCACTTGTAGTTCCTCTACTCTGCTCAGAGATGATTTGGTGAAATTTGAAAACACAATAGTCAGTTACAAGCTGTATCCTTTTGGGTCCATATTGTGACCGGTATTATTTAACATCTTTGTTAGGTCCCTGGGCAGTGGGATTGAATGTATTCTCAGCAAGTTTTCAGATGACACCAAGCTGAGTGGTGTTGCTGGCAGGTCCTCTGGTGCACGGGATGCCAGTCAGAGAGATTAAGTTGAACAGGGCCAAGTGCAACATGCTATACTTGTGTTGGGGCACAAATATGGATATAGGCTGAGCAATGAGCGAGAGCAGAAGAAATTCTTTACTGTGAGGGCAGTGAGGTACTGAAACAGGTTTCCCAAAAGTGTGGACACTTTGGCCCTGGAAGTGTTCAAGGCTGGGGCTTTGAGCAACCTGGTCTAGTGGAAGGTGTTTCTGCCCATGGCACAGGGGGTTGAACTTGATCATCCTTAAAGGTACCTTGGAATCCAAAGGATTCCATAATTCTGTGACTCTATGATAGATGCTGAGTGAGTAGTTAGCTATATTAAGAAAGAAAAGCAGTGAGTCAACCTAATGCATTTCTATTCATCAGCTGCTCAATTTCCTCTGCCTCTGAAAACAGGATATGAAAATGCTGTCCTGCTTTTACAGTTTACGTCACATCACATCACTTGATGTCAGACCTAGGAAACAGGCTAAGGCTAGTTATGTTTATTAGGACAAATGTGGCCTAGATTGGATCTGGAACGTGTTGGGCCCTTTGACCTTAACTTGCACAATGTAGTCTTGGTACTACGAAAAGCTTACAAGATTAGATGCTAAAGAACTTTTTTTTTTTTTTTTAATTGAATTTTCATTTTGTTGACATCATAAAAATACTGCTTTACATTTACATTATCCTGATATTTTCCTGGAGGTTTTTTTGCAGAAACGGATGGTAGGGGAGAGGAGAGAGGGGAAAGACATCCTAAGATTTCAGTGGAAAATTGTGAAAGATCTCCATGAAAATTAATTCCTTCATATAGAGGAATTACTGTCACACAAAAGAAGAAGAAATCAGTTCAGCTGTGAGCATGTCCTTGTCCTGGAAAAGTTCCAGTCCTTGCAAGAAACTCAGGATTTACTATAACTCTTGGATATAATTAAATTCATAAGTCAATATGGGTTTATCCTCTGTCTTTAAGTCTTCAAGGTATATGCTCAAAATATTAAAGTAATTTTCGCAGCTTTTTACTAGTTCTAGTTTCTCTGTCACATTTTCCATCTGACACCAATTATCTTGCCCCAATTAGACTCTTTGCTTTTTGTTTTAAAATTTTAGGAGTAACCCTGGCTTAGCCTCTTTCTGAGAGGTGGGCAGTGTAAAGAGTATTTTTCTGGAGCTATTGTAAATAGCTAAATTTAGGACGAATTCACATTTTCTATTGCACCTTTTACAGACACATCTTTAAAATTTTGAAGTAACTCAAAGTGCATGCAGGTTCATCCATTTTTTATAGTAGGTGTGAAATTGACATTATGTTCAATGTAATAAAATATAGTTAGTGTTTTTGAAAATGAAACTCATGTGGTTACTACTCTGGTATTTATAAGCTTTTATATGGGTTTAATTGTAAACTTGCAATAATTGAGCTCATATACAGAAAATAGAATCACAATGACTACTTGCACAAAGCAATAGAGAAAAAATTTGCATCAGAGGTATTCCTGAAGTCATTTTGGAATTATTTTTTAATATACAATACTTTAAATATTGTTTTCTATAGCAACTAAATAATTGAAACAAGATAAGAACAGTGTCACACTCCACCACAGAAAGGGCAAACACATAATGTGAAATATTTGCAAGAAGTGCAGAATATCTGCCTCACCTCAGAAGGTATTCTAGAATCTCCAAAAATTATCAATTACTAAAAAAAAAAAAAAATCATAGTTATCTTGTGAGTATATAAATAGTGCAATTATATTAATGATTTGGAGAAATTTATCAATATTTTTTTCCCCACTGTCTCCTACAATTATGTAATCTTTTTTTTCTATAACCAAACTAATGTTCTATAGTAACATTAGCCTTCATAGTTGAGAAAGCCATTTGATAGCAGATGCATTAACTGAGCTCTTAGATTTGTACCTGGCCTAAGTAATAAGGTACTACCTGCTTTCCTTTCCTTGACACCCATACAAGAGGACAGTGATTTGCTGTAAGATAATAGTAACTAAATTCGTCTTCCAGCTGTTTATCCAAAGTCATTCCACTGCTGACCTCCCAAGGCTATAGTAAATAAAATCACACCACCTCATTCAAACATCTAAGACCTTCATACATGCTGGCAAGTCTTCAGTGGAGTTCTAACTTTGTAACAGGTACTAGACACCAGCTTGCAGTGCTTTTGTTCTGTCTGCCATTTCAGATGAGTGAACATGTACAAATGTCAAAAGAAATAAAAACAGGGTCACTTTTAACAGTGCTGATGTTGTCTCATGTCCTTTACATTGCTTAAAGCACCTCTTATTATTTACCTTTCTCAGAATATTTTTCCCATTTAATATTCACATTTAAAGAGCACATGGCCCTTTGACACATTCCTCCAATACTCAATGTGTGGATGAAGTTTGTGTATTCCACAATTAATCTTGATGCCAGCAAGAAGCCCATCTGATCAGTAAAAACAAGGCCCCATAGGCCTATTCACACCTGTGAGCTGTACCAGAGATCAGCAGTGACTCATGCTTCCCATCTCAGATGTGTGTGCCTCCCCACTGAGAATGTCTGGGGACTTAGCAGAGCAATCTTGTAAATCCTGACTAAAACCACAAAACTCTGGTATTTGGTTAGAAGCTTACATGCCTCTGATATCTCTTTGCCATATTACATGCCACAATTCTTTTTTCTGAAAAGCAAATTAGATTTTATCGTGGGGGAAAGCCTCCTGCTCAGATAGAGTTTAGTGTCCATTTGGCCTCTATCTCTGTCCATGTTGCCTAATCTCCATTTTAGGCTCTCCCATGCCAGAAGCATCCAACACTGCTGAACCTGGATGTCATTGTGCAGCTCAGTTGCAAGGGAACTCTATTAAACTTTCATATTCTGGATAGTCTTATAAACATATTATTAACTCTCACAGCTATTATTGAGAGATTCTGAGCATTTAATTTAATCTGAGACTGAGGTCACCGTTCAATATGCTATTGGCTTCTGGTTTATGCCAATAACAGTTTCAGTTTGCATACCTACTAAGGAACACAGTTACTGATCCAGTTTTCACTGAAGTAATTGAAAATCTTTCCAACAAGTTCACTAGAAGTTGATCATAAATGAAGACCAGCAATAGACAAGGACAGCATTTCATTCTTAAACTGACACACTTTAGTTAGACACGCTGTTTCTGTACATCTTTCTTCTTGCATGTAGACTGCTACCTTTTGTTATAAGATCTAGGCTCTGAAATACAGTTTAATAAATTAGTTGTTTGAGGGAATTGGAAGATATTTCATCAAAAAAATTTTGAGATGCTGTTTGTTCTTTTATTTTTCAGTACTGATATGCTAATTCCTGCAAAGAAACATAATGGCATCTTTATAGTTCGTATAACCGGCACAACTCTAAAAGTATTTGAAAAATTAAGAACATGGCAATATAAACTAAATGTGCTATTACAGTCTCTGCTATTAAAATAAGATGGCTTTTAAAAAGTGAATAGTTATGTGTTTTTCAAAGTTAGCTATCCCATTTCTCTGAAATGTTTACTATAGAATAACTACTTTGCTTCTTGTACTTAAGATATTTTGCTGTGCTGAAATAATGGGGGTTTCGTGCTGTATAAGTCAACAAGCTGTGTAAGTGTGCATGTCATCTGTGTTATTATCAATTATCTCAGTTTGATCATGACAGACATGAATGTAAAAAATACATGAACCCCTGGATCTTCATTTTAATGAATTAGTGGAATTTCTCTGAATTAACTTCTTAACCTTGGTTCTAAAATACAGTTTTCTGACTAGATCAAAATCATATCCCCATGGCAATTAGTCATGTACAGAATGTATCCCTTAAAGGAGAAATATAATCCTTTTATATCCAGTGGAAAATACATGCTTTGGGACAGGATTTGGAGTCTGGCCAAGCTGCATGCACATGGTGCAGCAGGAATTGTTTGCTACTGAAGATAAGTCATTCTTCTTAGAGCTTCTTAATACTTACATGTAGGGCAGAGCTTAGAATGCTTGGATATCTTGATGCAAATTTCTGATAATTCAAATGTTCATCTTTGCCAAGAATTACCTTGAAATAAGTACTTTTTCCTAAAACATAAAAATAAAACTAAATTCTGGTGGGGTTATTTTGTTTTCTACTTCAAAATGCATATATACACATTTGCTTAACTTTGAATTTAACCTGCAGTTTTAAAAATTTTATTTTTCTGCCAGCAACATACTGAGTTTGAAAAGGTCCATAGGGTAATAGAAAATGTATAGTGGTGATAAGCAGTAATTTCACAGTTAACCGATCATGATGATACAAGATGCAGTGCACCCTCCTAATCTTTCCTAACTCTCTCTTTTTTTTTTTTTTTTTTTTTTTTTTAAGCAGCCTAATTAGTATTGCTTGGTAGTTTTATACAAACTAATGAACCAAAGAAATAAAAGACATGGCATGAAAGTGCCTGGCCCAGATTTCCAGCTGTGGTCATGAACTTGGTATACTCAGGGGGACAAGAGGATGTGTTCTTCTGAACTGAATCTAACACATCTCCAGCACCTTACGTATCAGGTTTTGAGATGTAGGGAGATCACTTTACATTCTCACAGGGAAGTCTAAGTTAAAATGTGTTATTTTACAATTGTAATTGCCTAGGACTATGTATCCTGACAGACACCACAGCAGAGCTCATAAGAGTTTATTTGTTACACTTCTGTAACATTGATCTTTGCATTCATCTGTATCTATCTCAAATCTCAGAATGAGCTGAACTGAATATTCATACATTTTACCTGCATTTTTTTTGCAGGTAAAAAACCATGTGATTTCATTTCTGAAAGTGAATTTATTCGTGCTAATTAAAATTTCTGGATGTGGTAGCATGTTTGACAGCAAGACTTGTGGAAGGATGCCTCAGAAAAAGCCCAGTAAAGATTGACTGTAAACAACTGATATGATTATGAGTGTCACAGATTTAGTTGTTAAGCTTTAGATCACACCAATTCAAAAGGCTGGGGAAATATTATATACTCTCTCTTATAATAAAGGAAAATATGGCCAAGGAAGCACAGAGTAGGTCATAACCTATTGACCTTCCTTTCTAGTCTATGTATAGCTGAATGTTCTACAAACTGCCCATCAGTTACTTAACTTCTAAAATGAGCTTTGCACAGAGCTTTATAGCCAATGCTCTCAGTTCAATCCAAAAGTGCCAATCCAAACCTCTACCTGAGTAGTTTTATAGCATCAGGATTTCCTTGACAGAGCTGATTCCTGATACCTTGATTCAAACCATCAGCATCTTTTTTTCTGGGTAGTTTTTGGTTAATTTCACTGTTAGTAATCTCAAAAATTCCTTTTCTGTATCTGCTTCAGATATAAAACCTATAAATAAATAAATAAATAGATAAATAGATAAATAAATAAATAAATAAATAAATAAAACATTTATAAAGATATTATCCCACTGTGGAAAGCAACTTGCATTTTACATAAAAACAACCTGATCTTAACTACACCATCCCATTAATACTTTTTCCTTGCCTATAGTACTGTGAATGAAATGGAACTAATTGATTTTATTAAAGTGGGTGAGTTTTAAAGCTCGAGAAGTAAGCCGGAGATATTAGCAGTGTTTCATATGTGTTTTGCCTGATCTGTGGTGGTCTTGGGGTGGAAAGCCCCTTCTATGGCTCAGGGCATAACTTGGGCCTGGATTTTCCCCTGATCAGCTCAATGAGGTGTCTACCAAAATGTTAATGCCATCCACATATTAAACAAAGAGAAGTTTTTTGTTTCCAGTCCCCAAATGGATTTTTGAAACAATATTATTCTTTAGTAAATTATTACAAAATATTTAATTTCACTCCCATTAAGTAAGAAGCCATGAAGAACACTGTTCTGCAAATAAGCCTCTGTATTGCATTGTGCAGGTTGCATTATTTTAGAATTTAAATATTTTTGGAGATTTACACTGTTCTCACTAACTGTATTTCTATTTGGCCCAGTGTGTGTAGGAGCAGAATCTACATAGAATTTTCTGGATAAGATACACAGTGATAATTCTGACAGTCAGGTAACCCAGATGCTATTATTTCTGTCGCGTTACACACAAACAAGGTTTTAACTCGAATAGGCATGGGCCCGACCTAGGATTTCAAAGAGAATTCATTTGTCTTAAGAAAAGCATCAGGAAGGTCTGACCTGTCTATGATATGTTCTCTTTCTAGTCAGTGGAAAGAAGCAGAGGCCCACTGAGAGAGGCTCATTTTCAAGTAAAGAACTTCTGGCGCAGATTGACTGATTGGCCTGTTGGGGTTGTCTATCTGCCTCTACTGGTTATGGAGGGTAATTATCTCAGACAACCAACCTGGACACGTGGTGAGCAATCATGGCAACTGAACGTATCTGTCTCATAACATTTCAGATTCTGTAGGATAAACAAGATGTCCATGTGGATATGTTAGATATGGCACAGCATTTTCAAATATTGACCTTTCCAAGTTCCTTTCTTTAAAAAGTGTACTTTCATACATCGGTGACTTTTGAAGAGGGTCTTTACTGAGGTTGGAAGCCAGATTGATATGCATGTTTGGAGATCTGATCAAACATAACAACCTAATATGATGGATATAAGGAATCAGCTTGGTTAAATTTGGCTTGGGAAAGTAAGCAGACATCATTGCTGCAGAGTCACTACTCATACCCTTTTGTCCTCAAGTTACCATCTTCTGTGCAATTATAAAACACATTGCTAAATTCATCTTACTGGCATTTGTAAAAGAAGTAGATGGAGAATGTGTCAAGTCAGAGAAAGTGTCAGCATCTTTGATGCTGATGAGCCAGCAAGAAGAAAAATGACATGTAGTAAGACTTCTGAAATTACAAACTTCTCAAAACCAAAAAAAAATTGAAGTTGGGTGTAGGCACACAGTTTGTGGTGATTGGGAATGGGGTTGTGGCTGAACTTCATCCCTAATGGGCTACAGCTATGTAGGACAGGTGAGTACTGTTCAAAGTAGAGACCTGGAATGCTGAGGGGTATGGACCAATCACAGAAGGATGGAGAGGGCACACAGGTGTGTAATGCACGTAGGATGAATGGTATAAAGGTTGTATGGAAGAACAACAAGGCAGTGGTGCTTGAAACCATTCATGAGGTCAGTTGTATGTTCTCCTTCAATTGAGAAGTTGGAGATTAAGTGATCACTCTTAAATGATCTGTGGTAATAAGAACTGCTTTTCAATCATATTTCCAAGAAATTTTGCTTTTCCCTTTTTTATCGCTGTTAGTGATGGCACAGCGTCATGGTACTATTCCCAGAATTCATGTGGAACAGGAAAGCTGTATTATTTTCTGGGAAACTTATCCTGACTATCACAAACCAATCTAGTAAAGTAAATGTTGCTATTTAGGGGCAGCTAAAGGCAGAGTGAGGTTCAGCAACCAGTGACTCGGACCTTTGTCACATGTGTATATCAGACTAAAATTAATGCAAAAGATCATCAGAAAATAATACAATCTTATATTTATGCAATACAGTTATTAATGCAAGCACAAGGTAGAGATATCAGTATTTAGCAAACAGGAACTGACAGCTGGGACAAAATCTTGAAGAGGACTGAGTTGCATAGAGAGTACACGGTGCAATGCTTTGCAAAGGTGGGGCAGACAGGTGTCCATTTGCCATGGGGAGAATTTTGTACCTTGACATGGGAAACCAAAATAAACTCTCACGACCTATTCTGGCATGGAGTCAGGCCTGGGTGCCAAGGATCAGTACAGAGCATTTTTGACATTTAGGAAGTGCTCAGTAAGTTAAATTCTTCCAGGCAGCCTCATATTTGCTGCACATGTTCAGAATGTCTATGACACGTGAGCTATAAACCAAGTGCCCCTGAAAAAAACACTGGATCTGATGGGTTACCATCCCAGAGTGCACTCCAACGTTTTGTGCTGTTACACAGGTCCAGTGTTCCCCACTGAGTGCTCATGCTGCTGTTGCTGGAGGGCTGTACTGTTCCTGGAGAACAGGAGCAGCACGCTGCTGGACATCTGGAACAAATATCAGTTTCTTGAACCACTCACAGATAAGATTCCTGGGTTGCAAAAGAAGCCATGTCTGAGAAAACATTCATATATATTTTAGTTTTTCTCCTAGTGTTAGGTACAGATTACTGGACTGTTAAGAATTTGTTTCAGAAATTCAAGGCTCAGAAAGAAAGAAGGAGACGAAAACTTTTGATTCCCCAGCTAGGAATCAAGACATTCACCCAGGCAGAAACTGTGTGAGGCAGTCACCAACTGTTTCAAGATATCTCAAATAGGTGTTTGGTTTATTGGGGTTTTTTTGTTTTTTTTTCCTCAGTTAAAAAAAGCACACAGTTCCAAGGCAGATAACTGTCCTTTTTCAGCTGACTATATTTGTTCTCTATTTCCAATTATAGAATTATTGATTGATTTTCCCCTGGGCAATGTTGAAAGTTGAACAGGAGGGGGAAAGAATTCCTGCACTCCTTCTAAGCTGTAAGTATCTTTCTGGGGCAGTGGGGATGAGACACCAAAGTTAAAACTCCTTAATCTGACAAGGGAACAGAAATAGGCTCCCAAATCCTGCCAATCAAGAGCTCAGATGTTGGAAGCAAGAGGGCCAAGATGCTCAGGCAGCATCTTGAGGTACTTGAACATGCCTTAAAATAAATGAACAATGCTACCTACATAATCAGTATAGAGGAACTGGTGGAGGAAGTCCCAAAGGAAGTCCCAAAGGCTCTTCATTGGGAATCCCTCACTGGTGAGGACCAGAGAGCTGAAGTGCAGGTGGCTGAGCTAAGACAGATGCAGGGTTGCCTTCCCCTCCTGAGCCCACTGATCACTCTTCCCAGTGGGGCCTTACGATCACAAGACTCAGGCAAAACATTTTGCTTTCTCCTGTGTCCTGTCTCTGGCCTCCTTGACCACTATTCTGTCCTATCATATACTCTCCTCCTCCCAAACTCATGTCCGTTCCTAGGGGTTAGTTAAATGTGTCTCCTTACTGAATGAATGCCACATCAGCATTCTCATTGAATGAATGCCACGACTCAGCTTTCACATCTGAGTCTTTGATGCCAGGCTGGTGTCCAGATAGTTGAAGGTTAGCTATTGGAACACCTAATTAGCAAGTGGTCAGATAGCTTCATGGCATCTATTTACAGGTGCCTCTTGGTAATGAGTGACATGCTTAATGTTTCAGAGGGGAGTAAGTCTACAGAGTAATGCCTGCAGAGCAAGCTATTAGAAATCAAACAGAAAATATGACCACAATGGGGTAGAGGTTTAAAGGTTGCAAAGTAAGATTATGTGGGATCAAACTTCTCATTTAGATGCTTTGTCTTTTCTGTGATTATAGCCCACACTGAAGAACTTAATAGTCTAATGGGATACACCCACTGTGGATGAAGTGGTGATAATGCAAATGTTTATGATTGCATGTAAGATGCTTCTGACACATAACATCTGGTTTATTTTCTGTATATGGACATTCAGGTACTTCAAAACACTTAGGTTCATTTGATTAAAAATGAGTGAAGCAAAAGACAGAACTCAATAGTCTTACTCTATGAAAAAGCCTTTAAAACCTTGTATACCTTTAAGTTCAATAAAACATCTAAAAGAAAAGAAATCTTCCCAATTTGTAATTGTTTTGTCTTTAGAATAGTGGTATGTTCTCCTCTGCTCCATGGTTTAATTTTTTCCTTTCAAATGAATGCATTTATTTCACAGATAAAATTTCCCTACCATTCCCTATCCTCCCTTTAAACTCAGCACAGAGACACAGATGCCCTGAAGGGTGATTCATTCATTCCTGAAATAATTTTCCAAGATTTCTGAAATTAATACCTCTATGGAGTTGTTACTTTCTATTCATGACTATGGAGAAAATTTGTATAATTAACACGGGCTACATATCAAGCTTTTGTTTGACCCAGCCCTATGCCTTATTCCCTTTTCCTCTTTTTAATAGTTCCCTTTTAATTTTATATCCAATATTCTCCCGGGGTCTATTCTTGCTTCATCTTATACGCAATGTATTCCATATATTTTAAACCCATTTTAAATCAATAAGAACTGATGGCATTCAGCAAAGTTAGCCTGAAGTCAATGAAATTGACTGTGAGTCAATCTGAGCACAAGCAACAGTGTTTGTCAGAGAAGGTTCCTTACTTGTTTGCCCAGCTCAAATAAGCTAGCAAGTGCAAATCAGCATCTTTTCAGGATTGATTTTATGCCTCAAACTGGTAATATTTACACGTCTCAATTTTCTCAAGAAAATGACTTCTTGTACAAGAAAGTTGTCTCTCACTGTTCCTTAAATGTACAGTAAAAATATGCAAACAAGAAGAACAAAACAAAAAATATAATGAAAAAAAAAAAAAAATGCTGTGGAGTTCAGTCAGAGTGTGTTATCTAACAGCCACTACACTTATGTTAATCAGTTTTCTGCTTCTTCAGCAGAAGGGAAGAAAAAGACACAGGGCAGAACAATTTCCTGTATTAAGTCAGTTTGTACCTATAGAAAAAGGTTCTTTTCCCCTAGTCCTTCTTGGGTGTTAGAAGGAGGTTGCCATGATGTGAGACAGTTAAGTCTGCTCATCTTAGAAAAGCCTTTTTGCTGCTGTCTATGTTTAGCACATCACTGGGTTCCCTGTTGTGGTCAGTTCAGTCCAGCCCATAATTACCTCTGAGGTCCCCTCAACTCTCAATATGACCCCTAGACACTGAAGTGGAATATGTGCCTTTGCAACTTATCATGGCAGACCATTCCTTGTGGCAACTAAAAAAGGCTTTCTTTGTTAATCACGTAATTGTAGTCCATCACTTTACTAGTGTGTGACTTAAGCGAATGCCTGTGGATCTCAGCCTGACCATTAAACAGCCTGACAGAAAGCTGACAGCAGGATCTGTGGGATGCCGTGGAGTGGCTGGCTAGCTAGGAGGTGCTGTGACCTTACACGTGAGTTTTGCTGAGAAGAGGCTGTCATTTTTCATGCTCGCCCTAAATACTGTCTCAGTCATCAAGGCCTGGGTGGTACCAAGCCTTGAACAAAGAACAGCTGCTCTCGGATGTAGTCAGGAAATGCTCAGCAGTGCTCAGCCTTTAAAGAGGCAATTAATACCATCCCATTACCGTTAGAATGCCAGCTTTTCAGTTACTAATGTTACTCTGGCCTGTTCCCTAGCATGTCTAAAATAGAGAAATGTGTAACAAGGAGAAAGCCTCTCATCCTTTTCCCCAGCCAGAAAATGAAGGACCATCCGACAGTCACAAACACAGACATTTATGAGTAACCTGCTCTCATTGTAATAGAATTCAGACTGATCGTGGATATAGGAGAAACTTGAGGCAGTGATGAAGGGAATAATAGGATATTTGCAAAAAAATGTGATGGGAAAAGCATTTCCTCAGTCTTGACTCCTAATCAAACACCTAACTAATACTTACTTTTTGCATTTGATAACCTTTGAGAAGATCTGACCTGACTATCTCAGGTGATGTTTTGCCATGGGCTCAATTCCTAAAGAGCAGAGAAAGGCATGGAAAGAACATATCAACACAAGTTTGCACAAGAGCTGCCTAGATTATACAAAAGGCCTTTTAAATTCTGTAATAAATAGGCTTATAAACTTCACAGATGGACAGTTATGCTACAAAAATTGTTAAAACCAAATATTTTCACAGCATGCCTTTCAATATAAGGAGTTTTATCAAAAGCAAAAAAATTAAAACTCCTTTTTGTTGTCATTCATGCTATATTATATAGATGACAATGGAGTTTGGCCTTATTTGTCAAAGCAATCAAGACAGACAGTGAAATACTTAAGCAAAATTTGGGGTAACTCTAGAAATCTGCAAACAGAGTCACAGGAAAAGAGAAAAAGAGACACTGCCATAACAGCTGTCCTGGGGAAACAGTAATTGATGTTTTGTGTATTGGAACACAAACCTCGTGCTAAGTAATAAGTACTCAGTCATCATGCCACTAATTACTCAAACTTCATTATGAAGAACACCAGGGCCACAATTAAATATTGTATATTTCCCCTCATTCTAATTACATAGCTCTTTTAGTTGCACTGTAAAAACGAGACATTATTTAATTATTTTCATTTAATGCATTTTAAAACAATATTTAAAATCCCATTCAACACCATAGGGATTTCAACTAATCATTAAAATCCCTATTCATGTGTACAGTAGCAGTTCTGTAGCCACATAAAGCTGGCATCCATTTCAACTTCATTTATAAAAATCAAACTTGGAAACCCACAGGCTTAAAAGGTCCTGACTCTGGCTGCCAGAGCTTTAATGGGGTTTCACAGATGTAAGCCAGCCGTAATTATATCCCTAAAGTGTAAAATATCAGGTGTAAATCCTGGCCTCTTCTCTCAAGAGTTTTCAGAAAAAAAGTGTGTTCTTCAGAGAATTCTGCTGGGACACTGCAGATGCTTCACTGGTCACTATGACTTCCCCTGGGGAAGGCAGAGACCATGGGTCTGAAAGGCCCCACTGCTACAAATATAGGCCTGAGAATGTTTTATTGACTACTAAGTGCAAAGGACACTGAGGAGACTGACAAGTGAGAGGCAGGTGCAGCTGATACTGCTGTTGCTCAGTCTTCTCAAGTGCTCAGAAACACAGTTGTGTTTGTGGTTCTTGAGAGCATGCTAGGGGATTCCCAGGCTGTTCTTCCCAGCAAGAAGCAGGTTCATAAACTAGATCACAGCATCAGAGCTAAGCTCTGGTGGATTGAGGGGCCCAAGTGTCTAAGACGAGAGGACAAAAAATGTGATGGCCTATTTCAGCTTCCTTTTTCTTTCTGATAGAACTGGAGATTCAGGAAAAGCTGCTAATATGACTGAGTCTTATCTGAGTGAGAAAGATTCAGCAGAACTTTAATTTTGGAGAGTTTTAGGGAAATTCACTGCAGTTGTAACATGACAGCCAATATTTTTTTCAGCTATCCCAAACACTGTGGTCTACAGAAATATAGGACTATCTATCTTGACATTTAGAGATGGTAAGTATATTCTAAAAGAAGTAGACTGTGTATTTAATCAAACAAAGGTTATTTAATGGTGTCATCTTTTTTAGACTACTTACTTTCATTAGCTATGACCATATGGAGCTCACAGATGGCAAATAAAACAGTGACGTCCTGTTCAAATAAGAAGGAGGCAAGAACAGTAAATAAAATGCTGGCAAAACCAAGATGAATGATACATGTGATATATATGTAATAGAGTACCCAAAATGTCATGTAACAGTTGAGTGTGGAGTGGTGTTTGGTCCAAACATCAGGAGCTTTTAGACTGACATAAAAGAATAATCTTAGAGATTAATATTAGGGAAAGGAGAATAACTATTTAAATCCTTGGAAATGTGAAAATGAAGGCTTCTATGTACTCTTCAGCTCTATTTCCACTTTAGTTCTTCCATGCTAGGTTCCCTCTTTTCTTCCTTCCCCCTGGGTATTGTCATGGTCACTTACTTTGATTCTTTTTCTTTCATCTCTTGCAAGAGAGAGTATTTCATTGCATTCACTGTTGCATCTGTCTTGACAAGGAGACTTTCTGTGATCAGGAGGACTGATTGTTTCAGTCTAAACCCAGAGATACAGTGAAGGATTGGCTGTACACTAACTGGGAGAACAGTTTGAGGACCATGAAGCCAAAGTACAATTTTTGCTCACAAAACTTGAATAACTATTTACACTTGTCTCCAAAGTTTTACCAAATCTTGGTTATTAAGCTGTATTACCTGATGCATATGAAGTTAGAGCAAAGAACCACAGCATGTTAGGGTGCTCTGATGGTGGGCTGAAATGCCACAGGCAGTGAACAGATTCATCTCACAGCTTCCACCAACTGAAAGGTATGCCTGCTGTTACCACTTCCACATTGAGGCCACTGATCTTCATTTCTTCTAAAGCAAAGGCAAGCAGGGGAGCTTAAGATGTTGATACTTATTGACATGGGTGATTCCAATTCACTCTTTGAAGAGGAACAGAGTGTGACTCCACATACAGGTAACAATTTCCCTGGGTAGGTGGCAGAAAACAGCATTTCTTCTGCAAGAATCCAGTTCTTACGGCCTTGTACCTAAAATGTGCCTGAATATAAAAACCAGTTGATAATAAGAAGGTTCACTACACCAACCTCTGAGCTGAACAAGCAACCAGACAGCCCCTAAGTCAGGTGAACCTCTGACTGATTGATGATGATGCTTTATTCAAAGAAGAATTTCCACACAGGCCTTATACAATTAATATGGGACATTTTTGAGCATGAGTCCTGTGAAGAGTGCTGAGGGAGTTGGAAATTTTCAGCCTGGAGAAGAGGAAGCTCAGGGGAGACCTTATCACTCTCTACAATTATGCAAAAGAAGGTTGTAATAAGATGAGGATTGACCTCCCAGGCAACAAGCAAAGCAACAGGAAAAATAGCCTGAAGTTGAGCCAGATGGGGTTCAAGTCAGATATTAGGAAAAATTTCTTTCCTGAAAGAGTAGATGTGACACTTTGTGATATGGTATATGGGACATGGTGGTATTCAGTCACAGGTTTGGCTTGATAATCTTGGAAGCGTTTTCCAACTTCGATGATTCTATAATTCTAGTCTATGATTGAGGTGCTGACTCAGGCCCCTGAGTAGATGACAGACATTTTGGGAAGCTAACAGAGATGAAGTTATTCTTGCTCAGAGGTCAGTTGCATCTATTTTCCTCTTTTAACCAAGGCATCTCCAGCTTAGCCTAACATGAAGCAAATTAGGCAGACCTAGACATAAGAGTGTGTTGTTTGTTTTTTTACTTTAATACAGAGTTTTAAAACATTGAAAAAAATAAAACTCAAGAATGTTATTCATCTCAATTTGCCAACAGCATGACAATAACACTTGGTAACTCTTTGGCTGTTTCTTTCTGAGGTGAGAACAGAGGATTGAAAATGTTCACTTCAGGCAGGTAAGGATAATGAGAGCTAATATTTTAAAGGATATATTTAGAGAGACAGACAAAATACTAGGGAACAATTCTGCATCTCCAGAAACAAGAAAAAATGTTACTGCTTTTGTGCTGACTTGTCTGTATTAAACTACTGTAGGATTTTGGTTTGTTTAGTGTTTTACCTAGACAGCAGTCTTTTTTAAATGAGGATCCCATTTTGGTTTTCTCTTAGTGTAGCACTGTTCACTCTAAAAGTGCTGGGCTGATAGGTCCACAGGCACCCTAACAATACAAGCAATTGGAATGATGCTTTCAACTTTAGGATTCATTGTGATAGGAATATTGGGTGGACAAAATTAGTAAAATAAGCATGAATATTATAGGAATACAAATGTGCAATATTTAACTGAAGGTCTCTAGTAATTTTTGAGTATTCTGTCAGACAAGTGAAAGATTTACATTTTTTAAGAAATTATTCAAAACAAACGGGGCTTTGCCAATGGCATCAAAACTTTGAGACACCAGGAATGTTTCTTTTCACCGTAGCCCACTAATTCTCTTGAAGCTGGCATTATGCAAGATTTCCTTGGCATTCTTTAAGATATTCAGTGTTCAAATTAATTCTCCATTCAAAAGCATGAGCATGCACAATGATGGGATACATTAGTATGCCATTTAATACTTACTCAAAAACTGTGTATGATCTGAATTAAGAAAAGATCAGTTAGGGAAAAAACATAGAGAGATGTGGCATCAGTAATTATAGGCCAGATCCAGAAAAGTACTTAAGTGGACTTTATATCCAAAGTCCAAAATCGAAGCCTCAAATTCTCTCACTCATTAACTGCTCTACACCATGAGTCTCTAAATGCCAGTAGTTCTTCACTTTCAAAGTCTGAAAATTGCCTAAAGTGTCCCATCTTTATGTAAGTACAGATCTACCTGGTTGTAATAGTTAGATTCTTTATTCCTTGTAATCCCACTTGGGACCCAGAAACTTGTTGGAGGCACATAGTGTAGGTATAGCAGTGGAGGTACTGGCAGCATGTATGGCGTTCTGGACAAAAATCAAATACTTATAAAATAATTTAGGTTGGAAAAGAACTTTAAGATCATCACTCCCAACTGTTAACGTAGCACTGCCATATTGTCCACCACTTGACCATGTTCCTAAATACCACATCTGCACATCTCTAAACACCTCACCAAGGTATACAAAGACTCCACCACTTCCCTGGGCAGCCTGGTCCAATGCTTGACAACAATTTCAGCAAATAAATTTTTCCTAATATGCAACCTAACCCTTTCCTGGAACAACCTAAAGTAATTTCCTCTTTTCTTATCACTTGCAACCTGGGAAAAGTTCATTTCCTTCATCTTATGAGTTTTCTAGCTAGTTTGTTTCTTAAATGCTAAAGTTTGTCCTTTAACTGCTTTACAATTTAAACACTCCTTAAAAAAAAAAAAAAAAAAAAAAGGCACACTTAAATACTGAAAAACTTGCATATTTTTGAAGAGGATAGGTCTATACACCAGAATTAAACCAACTAAGCAGAAAGACTCATCTCTGGTAAATGGTATAAGTTAAAATAATTTTTAAAGTTAGACCCAGTCCTTAGTCTGACACTATTTACATGTTATTTACAATCTTGTAACAATCAACATATGGATGGATCCTGGTTCCAAGTGCATAACTCTTACCATGATTTTAAATATTTATGTGTTATGTTTGTTAAAGCTTGAAATTACTTGAGTTTCACTTCATCCATTTGACTTAAATATTTTATAGACACATTAATGTCAAAAAAATTAGTTTTAAAATGCCACAGTGCTACTTATTTGTGAGAGCAATCCCAGTTCATTGTAACATCAGTAAATCTGTTGCAGATGCAGGCTCTGCAGTACCAAAGAGCTATTGGTACTACCTTTATTTTCTATTAATGCCTCTATCAATGTAAGTCTGTTCAGATAAATTGCTTTATTGCCCTTCCAAAAAACTTCCAAAATTCATTAAAATTAACTATTTTTCAAGAACTCTTCTAGGCATTAACAAAGGGGTATTTTAGTGTGATAGTTCTCTAGTGGTACTTCATTTCACCAGTGCTTCTAGGGAAAAAAAAAAAAAAAAAACAAAACCAAAACAGGCACAAAAAAACCCAAATCACCAAACAAAACTTTTTCATCCCACAAACATAAATAAGTGCCAATCTTCTGATTATGCACTGGACGCTTAAGTGTACACCTCATGTATATATACCTTGTGTGTGTTTCACAGCTAAGTACAGACTTAAAGAATGGATATTTTGCATTAATAATGAGAAGTAACTCCTGACCTCTGTCTTTTTGCAAATTTCCTTCCTCAGAAAAATTTCAGGCAATGTATTGTCTCAGGGTCCTCCTGTTTGAACTAATAAGTTACCTCAAGGAAAACAGAGTGATCTGGGAAAACCTACATATATGGAGAACATCCCTTCTGCAGGCTTAATCAACACCCATCGATGTTGGTGGAGAAAGCTCCTTTTGATTTGAGTGGGAACTGGTTTGAAACCTTTAATTGGGTATATATCTTAATCAGAACAAAAAGCTGTTCTGTGAGGTCCCTTGATTGAGCAGATATTATTGCCCATAAATGGATAACCCTTGGCTCGTTTTCTCACATACTGCTTCTTTTTTTTCATACATTAATCACACCACAATGAAATAGAAATCAATCCTGATCAAGAGAGTTCACTAATGTCTGAGTTTTAATGGGAGGCTTTTTGTGTCAAAAGGCCGCTGCATCTTTTCTAACAAGGCATAAAACCCCAGCTTCCAACAGTCCTCAGGAAAGACTTTTTATTCTGAGATTAGTTTTAGGAAGATTTATGCCTTTTACTTTTTCATCAGTTCCAGATGACTGCAGCCAATATACTAATGAGAAATAAGGTTAATAAAGGCAATAGGGTGACATTCAACTTCTTGAAAATATCTGAAATCACCTATAGGTATGATGACTAGTTAGAAGTCAGAAAACAATAGCAAAACCAGAAATAGAGTAGAAACATTAAAAAATAATATTAATAACAATAATAATAAAAATAATATCTGTAGAAAATCCATTAGTATAAACAGGAGTGTGGTTCTAAGAATTTATTTCAGGATTCTTAAACAAAAATATGTGATTTCAGCTTCTGAATCCATTTTAGCCTGTAGCATAGTTTTTGGTTAGTGGAATTTACAATAGGCTTGGGAAAGAAGAAGAATCAGCTTATTCTGTAAGGGGAATCATAATTTATATTAACTTTGGAAAGATTTTATGCAGGTGTGCTGCAAGATCCTTTGTGTACCAGTGCTATCATGGTGGCTAAGTTTTTACCCTGCAGGCAAGAGGACAGAAGTTCCCGAGTCTGACATCCATACAAGGTTGGAGTGAACAGCCATCATTAGGGAATTGTCAGTGACAGCACCCCCTTTTTCATGTGTGGTGTGTTTGTCCCTGTAGGGGTTTTTTTTGTTTTTTTTTTTTTTTTTTTTTTTAATTAGCCTTCACAGTGAGGGCATGAGCTGAAGAGAAGTATTTGGACAGTGACTACCACACATCACACACTACCTAAGTGCACTTAGTGAGATACACACTAGGTTCCCACCCTAATTTCTCTGAGCTGCAAATGAAATGTTGGGGGGATAAGTGCTTTCCTTTTCACCTACCACAGTCTATGACTCTAGTTGTAGCAAGGGCTTCTGCTCCCCAGAAGTTAGCTAAGCAATATGCAATTAAAGATGTGTTTTGTTATGTTTTGTTTTTTTTTTCCAATGATGCATGGTATTCTTCAAAAGCTAAAACCTATTGTAAAGTCTTGAAACCAGAGAGACTAAGAAAAGTCACCTGGGGAAGTGTCCTCAGGCTTGAGGCAGAGCTTGCAGGTAGATAGACCACCCAGCTGCAGTGAAGAAAGGCCACTTGGGAAGACAGAAATGCACCAGAAATGAGTGGAGCAGAAATCGTATCCTCAGAGGCTGCTTGGTTGGCCAATATTAGGAGCAGTTATTATCTCAATTCAAGCCCCTCACCAAGTAACCACATCAAAAAAACCCGTGAACTCCCAGGAACTTCTGCTGCCTTATATTCTGCCATGCCTCCATTATCACACTCATCAGAACAAAGCATTCTACTGCAGTTTCAGATATTCTTAGCTGATGTGCTGGCAGTTGTACTAGACAGACCAAATCAGTGTGTTATTTTGCTATTACCTATTTATAACAGTGCTTCTCCAACTTTGCTGTCA
Source organism: Certhia americana (assembly GCA_018697195.1). Classification (NCBI taxonomy): domain Eukaryota; kingdom Metazoa; phylum Chordata; class Aves; order Passeriformes; family Certhiidae; genus Certhia; species Certhia americana. The sequence continues at coordinate 49,593,849 of CM031857.1, read as the reverse complement.
GTTTTGCTCTACACTTTAATGGAGACATTTTACTGATTTCTCAGGTTAGATTTATGTATAACTGTATATATGGAATCCTTAGAGAGTTACCATGTACCTAGGTCTGCCCTGTGTATTGAAGAACAAATTTAACACCTGCAATCCTGTTGTGCAAAAGGTTTTTTGTTTAGTACTGGTTATATCCCAACAATTACATTTAGACTTTGCTCAGGGTTGGTACCAGCAGGTGTTGTGCCTTGCACAACCAGTTGCACTTGCAAAAAATCTGCAGATTATACTGTATTATGCTAAAGCCATGCTACTCACCTCCAGAGTCAGGGAGATGCTGATGTGCATCCACCTGCAAACACATGTCTATGTAAACACTGTAAGCAGCTCCCAAGTGTGAAATGGGAAATGGATTGAATGCTGCAGGTAATAATGCTGAGCTGCATTTCCCATAAGGTTTGTTGGGGCAGCAGGGGTGAAGGTGAGGGGAAAGGTGCAGCTGTTCTTTTCAGCTGGAGCCTCAATAGCCTCACCATGTTGGAGGGCCCCTCTAAGACAAGCACACATTTCTCGCTTAAGGCCAGGCCCTGGACTTGCCCCAGGCTGATGCTTAGAAATTGAAAGCATTATAGTATATGAGTTAATAGAGAAGAAAAAAGGCAAATTAATAATGAAGTAGACTGAACTTTACCAGCACTTCTGCTCTATTCCTCTCTCAGAGGATTAAAGAGATGGTACTGAGACGAGATGGTTTGTTAAACAAATCTGTTCAGCTTCTGACCTTCACCGCTGCTGAACAATTTTCTTCTTTTATAACCATCTCTCTCATTTGCAGAGAGAGAAATAAAAAACGTGTACAGTAAGCTAAAGAACAAGATGAACTGTTTGGCTGAGACTCATGCTCTTTGTGACACGGGTGACCCTGAAGCATATGATCCAGGACAAACACAGCTGCAGGGCAGCTTACAGCTAGTCCTGCCTTAGTCACTGTCAACGTGTGAAATGTGGGAATGCCTTCCAAGGTCTCTTCAGATTGAAATAGCTTCACATCTTAGAGTCACTTTGAATTTTCCTTTTTTTCAATTTTAGACTTTGGTTGATATATCAAAGTGTAGTACTACATTGAAAGGATGTTTCTGCCTGTTTCCTTCCTTGCTTTTTCTTCCCTCCCCTCTCCACCAGCTATTCTCTTTTCCTCTTCTATTCCCAGCTTTGGTTTGTTACAGTAGTAGTATATACACTTTAAAAAATCTAGGAGCTGGCTCCTAGCTCTGATCCTTTCCATTACTGGTATGTTTAAAATTACTGTCAACTGCAACAGAAGGGTAGGGGAGGAGGTTATCTTCTGGCCCTTTTGTGCAGCCTAAGATAATAAATTCAAAACCTGTAGATAACAGCTCCCATACAGGATTACACAAATAAAGAAGCCTGGAATCCTAAATGAAAAGCCAAAAAGGACAAAATGTGAATGTGAAGGAAAATATCTGATGAAGTCTTAGCTTTGGCCACACTTCCTTTCTCTAGGAGGAACATTTTTTTTTTTCTTTCCAAATTAATTTTAAAGCCATTTCACTATAAGCATGGAAAGTAAATTTGCAGATTTTCAGGAGCCCCAAATCAGAATGCTTTTCAGATAAATTTTGTAATCATTTCCAGACCACAATAAGCAGAAGAAATGTTTTATTTGATGTACAAAGGGATGTATCCATCCCTGCACCTCCATTAATACAACTTGTTAGTCTGTGTATGTCTGTATTCCCAGCCACAGGGGCCAGAAATACCCAAGTCCCTGTTTTGGGTTAACTATCTCCTCTTCTCCCAGCTCCTTCTGAAATGCTGCCTTCACATGACGTACAGAACTGATTTAGTGCAAATTCACTCTTTCAGCTGAAATTCCTGTGAAATTTTTGAAGGGGTAACTTTGTACCCATAGTGCACTAGGTTTCTGTCTTCATGCAGCTGACACAGAGCCAGCTGAAGGCTGCACAGTGTGTTCTGGTTAATCAGAAGAAAATTCAGTTTTTCTTCTCACACAGAGCTTCCGTATTTGTACAGCGAGTTGATCTAGAGCAAACTGATCTGCTATCAATAGACACAACATCAAACAGGTACTTGGAAATGACATTTAAAAAATGGGGTATTTTTCTCAGAAGCCATACAGAAGAAAGGACCAAAAGGTGGGTCTGTTTTAGAAGTTGAGGAAGAAGCCTTTTTTCTCATCCTGAGGACTGATTGCCACACATTGATATTTCAGCATTCCTAGTAGAATTTCCGGCTATTCCCCCAAGCTGCCACTGAAGCCAGATACGGTCACAGCCCTAGGAGCACTACAATAGGATAGAGAGACCCAGAAAAGTGGGCTACTAAAAATTATTTTAGTGAATAATGAGTTAATTGGATAAAAGAAAGAAGATATTCTCACAATTGAAAACTATGGAATAGAAAAGGATTGCAGGAAGTGTTTTAAAATCCTGTTGGTCTTTAAATAGTTAAATATTTTAGTCCAAACATAAATAACATAACAATTATTTTCAAAGTGAATACATTTACCACATCTGTAGATATTTTGAAATTAGTTCTTTTGTTATAGCTCTAGGCACTTTTTAAGCAAATCCATCCTACACTACATCAAACTGACTTTGATGCTCTTCTCCATTATCTAAATAAAATGAACACCTGATCGAACCCTGAAGTGGCATCTTTGATGGATCCTTCATTAGTTGGCAAAGACGTGTGTTGTTTGTCCCTGATGTGAGAACAGTGCAGGGAGCATGCCAGTGGAGGAGGATGTTGATATTGATGCAATTTGAGCCATTGTGTTTGTAACTGAAGGCTGAATCCAAGCTGTCTCAAAGGGAATCAAATGCACCAGAATAAATCAGTGAAATTCAGATGTGTGAAGTACCTTTGAAATGGAAATGGATTGAGTCATTGTAGCATTGGGACATTATTTTACTGAATGTACAGATGATTTTTATATATATTTTATATATATATATATATTTGGATTTAGATTTGATGATCTTTATGGTTCCCCTACAACATGAGATATTTGATGATTCTATTTTACGAATATTTTTTTACATGTATTAATAGTGTTGTTAGGGAGGATCACCAATTGGTTTGAAGTATGATTTGCTTAAATCTGCTTAGATTTTGTGAAAGGTTTGTGAAAGGCTTGGAACAGTTTGAATTCCATTCATGATGTTTCAGATATGGCTGTTTTAATGGACTTGCTGTACACTGATTTTTTGTATAAAATACAAGAATGCTTTTGTTTGTTCCCTTTTTTCTTTTTTTTCCACAGAAAAATACATAAAACTTAACATTAGTGGGATATGTGATAATGATGGTGATGTGTCACCATTTCTTGCTTCCTCACTGCTGTCTGACTGTCTTTTTATGAGGAAAATACAATTTCTTTCTCAGTCCTTTGCCTTCTTTCTGCCCCAGAGAGTTTTTACTTATACATTTTAAATCCTTCTCTTTTGTCTTCAGGAGGAAAAAAAGCCCCTAAGGAAACCTCCCCCTCTTCCTGTCCTGATCTTTTCTTCACTTATTTTATGCATAGGCATTTGCTACAAAGAAATTAGTAGATATAAATATGCAAAAGAAGAATAAGGAGCTAACTTTTAGTCAACAAAGCCTAAGTACTTAAAATCGTTCCATGACACCAAGCATTATGGATAGCGTGAATGCAGAGCGACATCTTTGATAGAAACAGCAACAATGAAATCACATCAGCTTGCTGTGGCTTAAGTCTACTCTTGTAGTCAGAGAGTGATATCATAGATTTTGAAGGAAATGGACTGTGAATTTAGTGCCCATCTTTCCTTACCAAATCCCACCAGGAATTTCAGTGCAAGTTTGCCACAGTTTTGCCATGGCCTTGATCTGCATATGTCAAATGAAGGAAACTGAAATTAAGCATTGGAAAAAATTGATGCACTAATAGTAAAAGATAAATGAATAATGTTTTTTCTAGAGAGCTTTAGCACCTGGTTGTGCAAGGCACAACACCTGCTGGTACCAACCCTGAGCAAAGTCTAAATGTAATTGTTGGGATATAACCAGTACTCAACAAAAAACCTTTTGCACAACAGGATTGCAGGTGTTAAATTTGTTCTTCAATCATTAAGTTTTCTGCAAGAAAGCTCCCAGATGGATGTGCATTTTTTTAAAAAATTGAAAATAAAAATATTATAGAGCCACAATCCCAAGATGCAGATGTATTCACTTATGCTAAATCCTACACAGAAGAGCTATTATTGATTGATAATAAAAGCAAATATTTTATTATCAATTGCACATTAAAGATACTATATGAAAAGCCCATACTAACTAGTTATTTCCAAACTGCATTCTGAAGCAAGGGTTCAAACTTCTAAGGTCTCTAACTTTCTTTGTTGGATAATAGCCTTAATTTCTCTGGGCTAAGATAAAAGAGTGACTAATTACCAAAGGTCAAATTAAAGGTTACTGAGATGAGGGATGTCTTTAAGGGCTATGTCTGCTATCTGATATTTTATGCTTGTAAAAGCTTGATGCTTCTCCATGAAAAATGAGGAACAATCTGAACTTTCAGAAGGAACATGTACTCTATTGCTTACAATAGAAACCTTTTGTCTTGGAGTTGTCTGTGACAGTAGTCATGAGAACATTAGTCTTTAAGTAGGAGAAAAACCCGCAAACAATTCAAACCCAAAAAATCCAAAGTCAATTCTCTTTCAAGATCTTTAAAGGGTCTTTAAATCATTACAGGTAAAAAAAAGATAGCCTGACTGTGAAAAGATCCATTTCATATGGCATTTATTTTGTTTCCCATAAACAAGGTCCTGCAAGCAACTGGCTAAATATTTCATTATAGCAGATGCAAGATGTGGTATTTAGCTAGTTTTATCCCCTGTAATCCAAGGGGAAAAAGGTCCACTCTGTGAATTCATCTAGGGCAGCGAGAGAACATGCATTGGTTGTAAGGTTTACAGGGCTCCCATACTTCACATTAAAATCTAACTTAAATGAAATTTCCTTGTGTTTTGTCTACTAAACTTCAATTCCATTTAACTGCAGCATGAAGGGTTAAAAAAGAAAAAAAAAAAAAAAAAAAAAAAGAAAAAGAATTAAAAAAGAGGAAAGAAACAATCCCTGATTTGAGACCATCTCATACATTCATACATTTAGAAGACCTTGGGTAAAATCCAATTCCACTGAAGCCAGTAAATTTATTAATTGTGAAACAGGGCACACTTTTATCTTCAGTGTCTTCACCTCTGAATAATAATAAAACACATCCTACCTATCACTGAAAGAAAAAAAAATATTAAATTCAAGCAAAGGAAAGAAGCTTTATCCTCTCCTGCTGACAAGACTTTGCTGCCATCTCTTCTCTTACCAAATACAGCTTCAATAGCAGGTTCTTCACATTTATTGACATACATATGAATATTTTCAGCATTTACCCCTTCATTTTCTACTTGGTTTTACTTCAATAAACTCTGCCATTGTCATGCTGTCACTAGCTTCATTCCAGATACTGAAAATGATTTATTATTCTTAATTCCTTCCATCTTTAAGATGTCTAAAACAATCACCATCGTCTTCATCATCTACTACCCATGACTCCCTCACAGACCAATTTCTGTAGTTAGTCGAAGGGAGTGGGATAAATTCCCATGACTGAACTCTGCTCCAACCATCACTATACTTAAAGGGGTTTTGTGTATATATATATATATATATATATATATATATATATATATGTCTATTACAAGGTATAGCACAAGTCTTGATAGGTGGATGATGATTCTGTTACTCCATTAAGGACTTCTGACTGCAAGACACCCAGTTCTAGCTGCATCAGGCAATTGGAATATTACAGTTAGCTTGAGTTGCTATAGATTTTTCAGTTTCTTCCACAAGATTTGCAATCTTCTATTGAGAGCTGTTTACAGTCCCCAGAGTGTAAAAGAGTTTATTTTACTCTATACATTCATATAATTTTCTTATGTACCGTCTCAAATCACTTTCCGGTTATGACATACTGAAGAGTAATAAGCATGAAAGTAGTGTTTTTATATTGCCATTTTCTGTTGATTTTTGAATAACTAATTTGTGCTGACATAAATACCATATTAGTAACAATAAAGATATGACATTTCACAGTATTATGTTGTTCTGTATCTAGAAAGACCCTATGCTATTCCAGTTAAAAATAATTTAGGATCTCTGGCCTTTGTTGTCACATGATTTTCCAGCACTTACCTGACATAATAACATTTTAGCTTTAAATGTCTCCAGTTCTCTGCTTTCAGTAGATTTTGTCAGTGAGTGAAGATCCAGCCCTCTGTGACAGAGGCTTTGTGGCTTCCTTATCAGCTGGGCATTCAAGAATAGGATGACCACATTTTACTGGGAGTAACCAGGAGCAGGCCAACGTTTCCTTCTCTTGCCCATGCCTTTGCAGCAGTACACAGCTTGTTTGTACACCTGAGAGTGACTTTTTCAACTCCTTTTGCAGGTACTATCAATATTATTTAATGAAGTACTTTTTGGGGGAGTAATGATTTAGATGCCATGGCTCACAGCCTATGAAGTAGAGAAAATAGTGCATCTCTGAAAATTAAGACAGTGTATATTAACTAAAAGTGAAAAATGCCTCACCTGTTTTTCACACCATGTCTTCAGAAGATGTCTCACACATTCCTTCTCAACATCATTTTCAGTTGCCCATTTCTGTGACAATATGTGACTGTTAAAGCTGATTTTCTTACACATGGTCTCTCACTCAATTTTTAAGTGTCAACAAAGGCAGATTAGACACTATAGTGATACTGAAGAGCTTAATTTCTCTGTGTTGTTTTCAACCTTTTACCTGACAATTTTCTGTAGTGCTGGGTGGTTCTGTTACTGTGAGAAATAGTGAATAATCAGTCCTTATTTGCCATAACTACATAATTTTAAAGTTATATGTTTAACACTAATATTTGATATTGATACTTTCATTATGTTCTTTTAAGATATTATGTCCTGCCTCAGTCTTCTGTTTTCCACTTCGGACTTTCCTAGTCTATTTTGTTTTACATCAGTTGCAGTCATGTGGTCATCCAAGTTTCCTTTACTTGAAATTTTTCTAGTTCTCCTACCTGGTAGACCTATAGATTTATCTGTATCTGTTTTAAATGGCAATAATCAGTGATTCCAAGTCATTAGAGTAATTGATGATTACTATCCCCTGAGAGTCTGAAAAAGTCTGAATAAAGCTGTTTCCCCCCTGTGTTTGTTACTTTGCACTAATGCCATCAGGGTCAGGGCACCTGTGTGGCAGGACAGCAGCTGTGAGTTTGGGTGCACTCTTCAGGCTCTCCAAAGCAGAGGTAAAGGTTCAGGGGCTGGAAAAACAGAAATGCAGAAGTCCACATCTCTTTAGGAATCACATTTCTCCCACAGACTCCCCTATCTGTGGTGTCCAGAGATCCAGACAGGGATGGAGCAGGACCATAAGAATACTGCTGTGTGTAAAGACCTGAAAATGCTTATCTAACCTATGTGTGGAAGTGGCTGCTATCCACCATGTGCCTCTGGAATGGGATTCCTCTCAGAGTGGAAAGATAGGGTGGGATCCACTCTGCGTAGAGGACATACCAAAGAAGTTAAGGAGAATAAAAAAACACCTGTCATGATGCATCCTCTGTTGAGCATAGATGATTCTTCATAGAGTTATATTCATAACAGTGTTGGTAATTGATAACCTTCTCTTCCAAAGTGGTTATCCAAGATTTACACTTTGAGGTTCCACAGTGTTCTGACACTCCTTTCTTCACTGAGAAATCCAAAGTCCTGCTTCAACACTCTATCTTCCTGTGATAGAAAACTCCGTTGCTGGGAGAAGCTGCAGTGTTGAAGTAGGGAAAAAACAGTTCTTCACAGCTTGCAAAGGTAGCCCTGTGCACAGGAAGGATTTTTAATCCATTAGAGTTAAAATCATATTTCCAGCCTGATACGGTCCCATCACAGTGTGCTTCTGACCTAGATTGTTGAGGAATGGATGCATCCTTCCAGCACCCATTCAAAGAAATGGTGCTCCAGCTGGGTCTGCTCTCATGCAACAGAGCATCAACAGGTGCAAGATAAGGATAGCCTGGGCTGCTGATCAGGTGAAAGGCTGAGAATGGGGCCATCTGTAAAATCCTGAGCTGAAAGAAAGAGGGGCTAAATTCATGCTCAGGTCACCTATTTACCATTCTCCTTTACCCCCCCCCCCCGCCCTTTCCAATCTTTGCTACCACTGCGTGTCATGGCTAGGAAAAGGAGACATAGGATTGCTAAAGTCCTGCACTGCTGATAGCACCATACCTCACACAAGAAGCAGGGAAGGCTATGAGCAAGCTGGAGGGTGGGTGTGCCAGGACTGATATAGAGGTGCTGACACACAGTGAATCCAGCTGGTAAAATCTCAGCACTCACCTACAAAAACAATGGTCATGCAGAGATGGGGACTTCTGTGGGAGCTGCATCAAGACCATGCTTTTTGTAAGTGTAAACTGAAGCTTTTAAAAATAGTAACAGATAATATTTTAAGAGCATAAATAAGAATGGAGTGGCTCACTTAACAGAAATACTATCATTATAAATGGTAGGAGAACAAATTAAGGCACTTAGTTTTGCTCCAAATTAAACCATGCCTTATGTGCATAAAATTAAATGTGTGCACACCATGCTGCTGAAAGACTGGACATTGGTGCTTAAATCAATTCACATGCTGTATTTTTAGGTGCAATTCAGTACAACTGAACCACTGCACAGAATTTCATGGAGTCTATTAGCCTGTCAGCAAGGGATCAGAGAGTCATCTGTGTAAATTGCTGTAAAGCAGTGGTAGTGGCAGTCAGGCCCCAAGAATGTAACTGAGGTTTAAATGCTATGTGTGATAATAACGTTCATGGATTTGTGCGGGCTCTTTGGAGGGGAAGAGAAGTCCAGGCTAATAAGAGTTTGGGTTTTTTTTTTAATATATTTGCCTGATCTACTTCATTGTTTTTCAAGCCTCCTGTTTATTGAAGTGCAGATCAAAATGAAACAAATATTTAAAAGCAGGAAATATGACTTGCCAGGGTTAGAAGGCAATAGAGACTTATTTTATTATCCCCCACTGAAAAATAAAAGCAAATTTAAGGACAACTGAGAACATCATTAGGCAATGACTGAGATAATAGTACATATCATTCTCTCAGCTCCTGCCTTTTGTGCAAGTGTGCTGTGTGCTTCAGCTTGAAGGCAGAAGAAGCAGCTTTCATTCACCCCTCCTACACTGTGTGGGACTGTCAAACGACAGCCCTTGAAGGTAATCATTATTATGACATAACAAATGGAGGATTTGGAGGAAAAAAAGGAAAGCAGCCATTAACAACTTATTCAGGTTGCTATTTCTGCTGTTTTATGTGTTGCTTTCACTATGACAAATAAAAAAATTACTGAAATAAAAAATTATTTAAACTGCAAGTTTTAGATCAAACAATATGTGTTTTTGACTGCACTCTTTCACTGCATGCTGAAAAATTGAAATCAAGAGGTCTAAATGTCTGAGATGAAAAAGCACAGCTTTTACACTTTCTATAACTCTGATTATCAAACACCCACATTTAATAAATATACCCTTTATTTAATGGCTGGATAGATTTTTTTTTTAAATAGTTTAGGTTCAGTTTGAAATCAGGCAATGGAAATTGTCTTGTTTTATTAGGGAAAAAGTGAAGTTTTTTTGCTTAAAAGAGATTTTGCAACAATCAGTTTTCGTTAAAAATCTAAAAGCTAACTGAATTTTTCATGTAACTAAGGAATGACAAGTAGAACTAAGATCCCTTGCAACACGCATTTAATATCTCCTTATATTAAAAAGATTGCGTTAAACTAAGTTTTTGGGTCTTACAGGAGGTCTCCTGGAAAATCCTGACTTGGACATTAGGCATGTTGAGTCATTTGGACCAATTTTTGATGCTCACCAGAAGTAGTCAAGAAGTGGGTAGAATAAATTGCAATTTAACATGAGAAAGAGGCTAAGAATTTATCCCCTAATGGAGATTTGTCTATAAATATCTTATTTTACCATTGGACTTCACAAAGTTTTTACCATCATTAAAGCCTCTATTTCACAATTCCTACTCAGCAAAGCTCTTGACCATGCTTAGGTTTTAAATACTTGCTTAACAGCTGCTAGCAACACTGGAACCTAAATGTACATGCAAGCACTTTCCTGAAAAAGTTTGCACCTTTTCCCTTGTTCCAAAACTTTGCAGAACAAAGACCCAAATCACAATTAGTGACGGAAATTTCACTTACACTCTCTAGAAAGGCACTTAAATTGTTATTTTGTCTTACTTCAAGTGTACATACATATATGTTGATAGTAAAATATTAGAGTACATCCAATACAGACATGATGTTATAGCTCTCAAATTCCCATGACCTCAGCAACACACCCCTGATTAAAGAAGTTTACATCACCTGAGCTGTGGGCAAAGTGTCTTTATTCCTACACAAGTCCACCTAAGCCAAGTGTAGGACTCTAATGGTGTCTCTGATTTAGATCAACAGTGGCAAAAGTAGCTTAAGCAAACTTATAAACTTCAGGCTTCCTCTGGATTTAACCTTTCTCTGAGCCTCCTTGTGTATGTAAGGTTTTGGCTTTTATATGTCTGTACTGGATCGATACAACTAAGCTGGAACTCTGCACAGTTTTAAAATTGATACTTTTCTGGGTGATTTTCTGAGGAAAATGACAGTCCATAGGAAACAGAACAAAATTTGTGATCCTGGTGTATTGGTGGGATTTGCTAACCTAACATTCTTTTACTGACATTTCACTCCTTCAGAAAAATTATCATAGGGTGAGATTTTTGATTTCTGTCTAAAAAGTCTCACCTCTAAAGAGAAAAATATATTTAGCATTCACTTTTCTCTTTACTTGCACTTTAATTACTGGATTAACTTTAAAACATGCTTACCTTTCTCTAACTTTGCCCTAAAGGTATTTCAATTTGCCTATACTTCTATCTTATGATTAACCTCACCTTTATTGAAAAAATCATTTCCTCTATCAAATGGGAAACTTTCAAAAAAAAATATGCATCTGCCACCTGTTGTGAAGGTGGACAGAGATTTAATTCTGGATGAGTAAGGAGTGAGTTCTGTAATTTAACATTATATTTAATTTACATAACAACCATGTAGGATCTCAGATTCCCCCCTGCTTGACAAAGACAGAGCAAAGAGAGTGTTGTCTTCTGCTTCAAAGAGCTCATAGTTTAAGGTAAGGGTGTCATCTCCTGTTCTGCTCAACAGATGATCAGAAACTGGGACAGGTCTTTAATTTTGTGTCCTGAGAGAAGAGCAATAGGAGTAAGCAGTTTTGAGACAGTTTTAACCATGGATTAAAACCAAGCCAAGGACATTGGATAGTAAATTCAACCCTCTGACCTGACAAATTTTTTCTACTTAAGGTTCCTCTTAAATTTCTATTTATACAGTAGAATGGAACTCCACACAAACAAGGGGTCTCCATAATAGCATCCCCATTCCTGAGAAACTCTGAGATGTTCTGTTAACTTTGTGATGAACTTTATGTTAACTTTGGCAAAAACTTACATTGATTTATTTATTCATTAATTCATTCTTTCCTCTGTTTTCTTTTAAGTGATAATTCTCTGTGTGACAAGCAGTGGCAGACTGAGAGGCAGAAAGACCGGAGTCTTCCCTTTTCCCCTCTAAGAGACACGATGAAATGAGTAGGTGAGTTTCCACTGTTGAGCCTATATGCCTCATGTCAGATCTATGAAGTACTCAAGGTCAGAGGGTCTGCTTCCATGTAGGCAGATGTAATTCCATTAATTTCATATCAGCCACACTTGCATTTTGGTTCTGAGAATACCCCTGATAACTCTGATTAGATGAAATGCCAATTGAAATGTGGACAGCTATCTTCAGGAATCTGACTCGATATTACTCATTTCATGAGGCCAATCAAACTCAAATAGGAACTTCCAGGCATCTTGAGATAGTCTGCTGCATTTGAAATAGCAAGTAGGAAATCAAAGAAAGGCTGAAAATCTCCGTGAGATAGACTGCCTGCCAGGGAGAGCTGAGGGCCCATCTCTCTGCGGGTGAGGAACTGGGAGCTGATATTCTTAGCAAGGCAGGTAGAGCCTGTACTGACACCATCCAGGACTGTCCCACTTTTCCTGAGCCAGCAGTGCTGGCAACCAGCATCAGACACAGACCAGCATTCACCCTGCACATCCACAGGGATGAGACAAGTTCAAGGTGAAGCCAGAAAGTCAATGCAAAAGCTCAGAACCAGAGTAAATATCAGGGAGGCACAAGATGAAGCACACTTAAGGATGCAAAGCAGCTGAAGTTCTCCTCAGGTAAGGACCAAGAACAAGATCTTCAGCCATAATGCAGCTCCCAAAAGAAGGAGAGAGAGCCTCCCCTGAGGCTCTTGCAGTTCTTGTTGCACAGTACTATTCATCAGTGACCTGGCCTTGTGCATGGCCATCTAAATGACCAGGAGGGGGTAACTGCACAGACCTTTAACACCCCCATCATCTTGTGTTGCAGTGATGCAGGATACCAAATAAATGGACTGGAACATGTCTTGGACTCCTGGATGCAAATGAGGATCCTGACTGTGTACTGACTCCACCCTGGAGCAACTCCTTCTCTTCACACCTGGACTCCAAAAATGTACATCAGCTCACTAATGAGATGACTAGATGTTTTCCAATTGTTTTCCAATTTTTCTTTTATTTTTCCTTTCTTTTTTTTTGAGTCTGCCTTTAAGAGAGAAAAAGGAAAAAAATTAGGCAAATAAAGCAGCATTGGAACATGAAGTTATGGTAAATTCAACTTGGATTTGCTAAGCTTTGGTCACAGTGAAAAGAGCAACAATGCTAGTAATGACAAAGCAGTTAATTTTTACATTTTCTAAAGTATCTTTATATATAATCTCCCAAATTCCTTAACTTCAGACACTAAATAGAAGCAAAGACATAATAGGCTGGCTTGGCAATATTATCAAGGTAAAAGTGATGCCTTTCTACTTGTTGAGAAGTTACACAGTCTGGTGATGGTGAATGTATGTCCCTTCTTCCTTTCTCATTTACAGGATCCTAGCTGCCATGTTTTAAGGTATTCCAAGTTATTGTCAGTACAAATAGAATGTGTGCTGAACTAATGGCAGCACACAGGCTCCTAATGGCAGAATGGCATGTGTAGATTACACCTTGGTGTGAGCTCAGGCACTTGCATCCTGCCCATGTGCATACTCCCCTCTCTATCGTGGAGTGTTTCAACCAGTGTTTCAACCAGTGTATTTTGCTATTGCAGGGAATGCCATGTGAATATCCATGTGAACTGTCTGGTGCAACCTGGCATTGTGGCTATACAGTGGTCCATATCTCTTTTTGTTTCTGAGTATGGATGTTGCCAGAGGAGAGACAGTGAGATGTTCCAATATCTTATCCTTCCCATCTTTCCAGACTCAGTCTGGCTGTTCTGGATTTCTGCTCACCTCACAAGGGTGGACTTTTGCCTTCCACAGGCTTGAACCCATTTGAATATCCCTCAGAGAAGTGCCCGTGGAGGCCAATGACGGCTTTATTCATTTTACAGCTCCTTCAGGGAACGTAATTTCTCTTACCAAGGCTAAATAAGAACATTCACTTCTTTCCAAAGACAGCTTTGGCTAGATGGATTTCAGACACACTGAAGCAGAAAGCATTGGATACTCTAGTGGAAGCAGTGAGAGGTAAGCAAACTTGTTAACATCAGCCATGAACTACCCAGATACCTTCACCTTCTTCTCACTCTTCTTATTTTGCTCTAGTCCCTCTCTTGCTTTTTAATCTGTCAAAGATCCAAGAATGAATCATTCTACTCTAAATTTAATACACAGGATTTTTTGTTTTCAATTTGGTGAGGGGATTTTTTCCATGTTTTGGTTTGGCAGTAAAATGAAAAATGTAATTATTCTTATATCCTTAATCTTTGTGGCTTTGTTGCACATATAGGATAGTGAATGAGAAAGTAGACAGAAGACAAAAAATTAATAGTGTCAAATATTCAATAAGTTTTACGTGCATCTTCGTTTAGAAGCAAAGTTTTCCAGGATAGTGATGAAATTTAGTTCAATTTAGTAAACTTGCTTTTGCTAGGATAATGAAATGCCTAGGTCAGAGGGATGCAAAAAAGAATTCATAACACTCGTTGTGAAAAAGAAGACTGTAGAACTAAAACATTTTATGGAATATACACTGAAGACTAGAAAGCCATGAGAAGTCATCAGGATCTCATATTCCTACCTTCCATGGTGTTTTGGGCAAAATTGTCCCTTCTTGTATCCTTGTGCATTTTAAGGGAAACACAAAAAGGTCTCTGCAGATGTTAGATCTTATTGTCTGTTGGGTTTATTGTTGTTTTATTTTCCCTCTTAGAAAGACACACTAATTTAGCTGAACAATTTCTATTTTCATGATTTCAATGGGCAGGCATTAATGAATTAACCTCTCTTAAGAGTGAAGTGAGGCTGCCCCACGTCAGTGAGAGCACACTCATACATCCCTGAATCTCTTGTTTTCCAACAGGCAACAGACCCCAGGACAAACAGACAGTAAATCTACCAGACCCAACACAATCTCTTTGATTCTTTTTTATTCTTGCCTTTGCTGTCTTTAAAGTACCCAACAGTGTTGAAACTTCTGAGATATAAATTATTGAACTAAGGTAAAGAGGAAAGCCCCATGCCTGGGCACCTCAGGTTCCTCCTGTCCTTCCTACTCACCCAAAGCACACAGATCCTGCTACATCCAGTGATGGCAGCAAACCATTCCTTTGTCAGTGACACACAGCACTAGCCTAAAAGCATGAGGTGCAAAGGCTGGCTAACAGGTAGAGGATAAAGTTATTACTAAGAGCCCAGAATGTGATGTGTAGAATTAATACATCTGTTGCAATACATAGACTGAAGGATGTTTTGCCTGGATAAAGACTGTGAGATAATAATAATTTAAATACATAGCCCAGGTGCCTTAAGCAGCATGAGTCACAGGCTATGAATAAGCTAGACTTCGACCTTCAGGATTGCAAAATTTGGTTCTGGACTGTTAATAAATTTTTTGTTAAAGGCTCACTCCTTTAACTTGCTGCACATACTGGATCAAAAGCTGAAGTGTTTAAGGGCCAGTTTCAATGTAAGTGCAAGAGCAGTGCCAGTGCTGTCCATGGGACTTTATCTGTCATCCACGCACGAGTGGTCTGCCGGAGCAGAGAGAAAATGTTCAGCTCCTTGTAAGATCAAGTGTTATGATGGTGTGTGGCTCCCAGTGAGTTGTAAGTTTAATCGCTCTGCAAAATATTTCTCTTCTTGTACCAATTTCAGGACAGATATTGATTTCACATCTTTCAAAAGCTTTTCTTCCTGCAATTATGAC
Organism: Certhia americana; assembly: GCA_018697195.1. Taxonomy (NCBI): domain Eukaryota; kingdom Metazoa; phylum Chordata; class Aves; order Passeriformes; family Certhiidae; genus Certhia; species Certhia americana. The sequence continues at coordinate 49,578,379 of CM031857.1, read as the reverse complement.
TATACTTTCTTGTTCATCTGAACATAACATGAAATAGATGTTGTCAGAACAAGGATAAGTAGATATAGGATACCCTTATTACTTTGTCAATTAATTCCCATGTATTATTATGTGGAAAGTGTATTCTATAATAAATATCTTACAATGCAATGGCTTGCTAATGTTTGATAAACCACAAGTTTTGGTTAAAAATTGATTTGTACATGCAGGCAGGCTGCTCACTCTCTTGTCTACCAGTGATTGTTCTTCAGGAAGTGAACACATTCTAATAATTTTTTTCGTCAGTAATCACTTTTTTTGGAGATCTCTGGCACTCTAATCCCTTCCTTTATACATTTTATGGATTAAGATTTCCAGCATGATGGATTTTAAATAACTTAATTACTATATTATACATAGCACATATTTTAAATTGCCTATATTATAAACAACGATACATAGTCCTTGTGAACACTGAGAATATAAATCAGATTGCTCTTGCCGTCTGCAGTATCAGAAAAAATCCACAATTGAATTACAACCTTATGTTTGACCATGGACCATGAAATTAGTGGGTAATAGCAATGTACTGAAACTCCTACTCTTTAAAAAGGATCAGGACTAGAAATTATTAAAAAAATGGTTTTATGAAACTTGTTCATGTGCAGTCTGAGTTATTGTTGCACCACACAGAAGAGAAACAGGTGAAAAGTCAAATTTATATTTGGTGGCAGCTGGTTATTAGCTAGTGTAAAGATTCTACATATGGCCTTTAAATAGTAAATAACAATGCAAAAATCTACGGGGAGTCACCTTTTACACTTCTTTCATTTTTTTATGATGATTTTTATGAGTAGGTTATTGACAGTTATTGCTCTGCCCTTTTTACGGGAAGTATCTGCAGAGAGGTGTGAGGTTCATTTAGAAGGTGTAAGCCTCAGATAACGCCTGACCTCCAGGACAGTGCTCCAGAGGTACATAAGGACGACCCCCCACAGGAATATCCTCCTCATTGTATCTTGCACCACCCTGATCCCTTGCAGGGTCAGCCACACCACCATTCTCCTGCACAACAGCCTGACAGCCAGCATGGTGCTACAAGGTAGCCACTGATGCCAAAGCCCTAAGTCCAAAGAAATGGGCAGCTGGAGCAAACTCCCTGCTGGGGAAGGCTTACCAGCAGTCAGGTGTGAGCTATAAGAAGCCTATGGGCCAGCATGACTCATGAAACATGGGGTGCATTTTGTATTTCACTGCTGTGTATTAAAACAGAAGATCACAAGATCCTGGCCTGAGAGGAATGGGACTTGTGTTCACCTCTGCAAAGCCTGGTGTTGGCATGGCTTCACCAAAGCTGAGGTACACAGAAAACATAATACAAAAGGATTAGAGAAAGAGGACCAAATTAATTGAAACCATAAAATTCAGTGTGCATAAATCTAAGTGAAATTCTAAAACACATCTGGAGAGGACAGAATTGAAATAAAAATGTTAGAAATACTACTAGGGTATTTGATGCTTCTGTTGCTCTTTTTGTCAATGTCTCTAAAAGGACTTTCTGAATGATGATTCTTGATGTCATGAAGGGGAAATTTTCCTCCCATATTAAGCCTGAGTAAACTGAGGCTCTGAGAAGCGATTTGTCCAAGTTTGAACATTCAGGAGCAGAGAGCAAAAGCAACTGTACAAGCTGAAACTTGTACAAGCTGAGAGGGCTAGAAACTGGGAGGGGAAACAGGCAGAACAGCTGATCTGTAATGAGGAAAAGGATATTCCATACTATATGATGTTCTGCTCAGTAATAAAAGCTCAGGGAAAGGAAGGGGAATGTCCATGGTTGTGGCATTAGTCCTCCTGAGGAACCACTAGAGGTGATGAAGCCCTGCTTTTGTGGAAGTGATGGGGCATCTCCCTGCTGATAGGAAATAGTGAATAAATTCTTTCTTTTGCTTTGCTTTTGTGGGTAGCTTTTGTTTCTCTATGAGACTGATACCGCAATTCATGAGCCTCCTCACCTTTCTGTGATTATCTCCTCTTCCTGCCAGAGAGGAGAGTAAGTGAGTGGCTGTGTGGATGTTTGTCTGTAGGCCAGTGACAATCCATCATAAGCTCTCAGCTCTGGTCTGTGCATTCAGTGCTAGGCTTCTGCTCCCAGAGCTAGACTCTGACAAACCCCAGTCAGCACCTCAGATTTCAGACCTAGAAAAAGCACATTTTCAGAGATGTCTAGATTAAGACAAGCCAGTATTTTGCTAAAAACCGTAAAAGAAGCACTGTTAAATCTTAGCTGAAGTTGATTGATCTCAACTATCTAAGTGGAATAATCAACCCATCAAACCCATTACATTGTTATCAACACTATAATGACCTTCTGGTAGAAGGTTTCCATAGAGGAACTTTAGCATAACCAAATATTCTCTGAACCAATCAGGGGATATCATACAGATATTATTTGTGCATTTGGAGAAAAGCAGTATTTTTTTATTTTATTGTTTTCTTTAAAGTACAGATAAATAATAATTTTAAAAATCTATAATGAAGTGGTATTACAGATCTAGTTTTTAACCTGAAAACTCACAACAGCATTGAAGTAAAAACCAAAGTAGGCTGTCAGCCCTACTACTTTGTCAAGAGAAAGGCAGAATAAGTGTGTTTGACATTAACTGCTTCCTTAAAATTCATCTCATTCTTCCAAGACATGTGCATAATTCAGTTTTAGATTAGAATGGTAAAGGGACATCTTTAGCCTAAAAAAAGCAAAAATGTTCCTCTTTGAAAGTGTTCCAATTTTATCACTATGATATGGAGTAACTGAAGAAGACACAAAATATTATATTCATCTTATTTTCTTCATGTTATTAAGAGTACTTTTGGTTTAACTATTTTTCCTATGTGAATATATCTTTCAAAACTCAGCGTAGAGTTAATAGGTGGAACAAAGAAAATCAGTCAATTCCTTTCTCCCCATCAAATTTTATTGCAACAATAAAAGCCATAAATATGGCAAGAGGACTGTCAGATAAAGGCAAAATTGCATTTTAACTATTTTTGATTCACTGTGTGTCAGTATGACAATGCTTGAACTTGGTTATTATTCTTGGACAGAAGTAGTTCTCGTTTTCAGACAAGTTATATGAAAACAACTTCTATTTAAAGAATTGCAGCACCTCTTAAACAAATTAGGTCATTATAAATCATTACATCACATATTACATAAAGATCTGATGTATAAAATGGCTAATAAATTACAAAGGTAGCAAAAGATAATTGTATTTGTAACCTACACCACTTAGGAACAGATCATCAGAATCATCAAGAGATATTTGAAGATACTAGTTTTTCTCTGTATCAATAGCTGTATATGTTCTTATACATGTAAATATAATTATAGGAAATTTTACAGGGAAAAAAGTAAGGCCAGATTAATCAGTATTACCTTACTCTGTATGACTTTTGACTTAGTGAGACAGTTGCTTTTTCCACAGATTTTCAGAAGCACTTTTGATCTTCACTTCTCATGTTCTTCCATTTTGTCTGATACACATATTGTCACACTTACCTTAAAATGGCTTGAACAAACATTTCTACTGCATTTTTCATCCCATGGTTTCTGTCCTTATCAAAGCAGAATACTCTTCCTAATTCCTTGGAGACTGAGAATGCTTTCCAAATCTCAGTAAGCACTGTGACTGCACCTGGAACTGTCAGTGAGGTGGTAGGTCCTCCACACTGTGCATGGAGAAGAGATTTTGCTAGAGGAAGAAGATGAAGACTTAGACATAGGAGCAGTTCTAAACTAACAAGAAAGAAATCCAGAAAGAAGAGCTGTGGACTAATCCCTTCTCAACAGTTAGGTCAAATACCTTGTTGTGCACCTCTGGAGAGGTCTTCCCTTTGTTTGGGATTTATAGCCATGAAGTCTTGTTCAACATATGGACCAGACTGATTCCCCTGGAAGGAGGACTTTAAGCAATTTTTTTAAAAAAAAACTGAATTTTGAACATGAGAACCTAAGTCTGTTTGCAATTGCAGGATAGAGGGGAGGCCAACTTGCTTGCAATGAGAAGTACCTTTGCAAAAATTTTAACTGTCCACAATAAAGCACTATGTAATTCTGCCATTTTGTCTTTGGAAGCAGAGAAACCTTACTAGAGTTACGGTAGAACTTCTCATTTCTGATGTAAGAATAGCAAAGTATTACAATTCTGTAGTTGTAGTAACGAAAGAAATGACCATGGTGGAACAACCCATGTAGTCTGTGGTGAACTTTCCCAGGTGGCTGTTTCACACACCTGTGTAATTTAAATGTCTTTGGAGACATATAGTGAGGCAGGTATGATTCTTCCTCCACTTTTGCAAGTTTTCAGTTAGTGAAGCTCCAGTGACTTTGACTGAGAAAAATGAGAGGATAATTGAGTTCAGGGTCCCTGCTTTGAAGACTTAACAATCTAATTTAGGACCAGGGCAAAAAACCAAAACAAAACCCAATTAGAGAGGAAAGGAAGACAAACTCCCTCAGGTTATGCTCATGCCTTTACTGGATAGGCTACGTGTCTTTAAATAGAACTCAAAATCACCAGCTTATTAACATCATGAAAAATAGGAAGAATGAGATTTCCCTTTATTGTGTGTCATTAGAGCACAAATATCTAAGTTTTGCATCAATACCATAGCTGATTTTCTGTTCATGTGCAATAAAATTACTATGCTGATATTTTTGGAGACATCTGCAAAAACATCTGTGATTGATACTCCTTTTCTGTCAAAATAAAGAGCTTATTATTACATTTGTCTTCTGTAGATGACTGTGCACCACTTTCTCTGAGTCAGATTGCTCCTCCTGCCCTCACATGTGACATTTCATATACCCAAAGTCTCAGCAGCTGCCACTGATGATTATGTCTCTAATGGCACTGTGGCTTACTACTATTTGCACTGCTCTACTGAACTGCACTTGGAAATGGATATTAAAGTAAAACCTCTTCATTAATATGTATTTCCCCTTTAATCTCACATTACATACTGGCTAAAGTAAAGCCTCATGCATTGCACTTGGCAGTATAGAACTTGCAAGGAGAAAATTAATTCAGTTTCTGCCTTTTAGAGCTTGTTCGTTTGCTTGTAATCACAGACAAATTTTTTCCTTTTAAGATTCAATTCTCCCACTTTAGCTCAAAGCCTTTACAATTTAATTCCTGGATGTGATACTAAAGTTTAATCTTTGAGGATGTTGAAATGTATTTCCTCCAAAATGTTATGGGCATAATGCGGGAAACATATCCTGAAACAACAGACAGCTGCTGGAGTTTTGTGATTTCAGTTATGTTTGGCTTTAATGTCAAAAGTTAGCTTGCTTTGCTTTGCTTTGTTTTCTTCCTTTCTTCAATGGCAATATTCCAGCACTTCAAAGTCAACAGATTTCTTGCTGTAAACCCTACCATGTATGGGTTTCATCTTCTGGAAGACAGGCAAGAGAGGGTCAAAGGTAATAATTGTTGTAGTAAAAAACATTGCCCATCATCCTTTGTATCATACACATGAATGCTCTTTTCCCAGCTGAAGCTGTTGATATACTTTATCCAGAGCTTTGCCCACTCTACAATATTTCTTACAGTAATGAAAAAGGAATCTGCTGAACCAAAGGAAAAAAATAAATCCTATCAAAAGGTTGGTATTTCATGAGCAGATTTTTCAGCCAGCTGAACGCTAGTGCTCTGGTGTATACACGTTGAAAGTAATTTCTCTTTGCATCTGGTATTTTTCCCCACAAAATACATTTCATAGGATTCTTACTCTCTCTCTCTCCAAATCAGGGCTTTAAATTGCTGATAACGCTTGCAAGAGGGAAGAGCAGGGAAGGAAGTAAGGTTAACATTGATTTGAATGTTTTTTGCTTAAACCTATATTTTAGTATTTAAATATACTTAGAGCCAAAATATTCCAATGTTCAATTATTTATCTCTGAGATTAAGGCAGCTCTGAACTTTTTCTATACACTTTTAATGGTATGATGCTGTCAGCTTCCAGAGATAGGAATTTATTTATCCCAGGACACACAGAGGCTTCCGACTTATCACTGTCTTTCCATTAATATTGGATAAGACCTAGATTCTTTCCCAGCTCAAGTGAGACACTTTTTTGGTCAGCTCTGAAAAATGCAGATGAAAAGAGTGAAATGCCTGGAAAGAGAAGTTCTACCTATGTTAGACCTGAATTGCTCTCTTACGGTGTCTCAGCACAGACTACTGAGCATAAAAAGCATCTCCTTTAAGTCCAGAGCCCAAGACATTTTAACAAGTACATTGAGAACTATAATATCAGTCCGACAGAGAGGTGTTTTGAACTGTTTCACAAAATGGGTCTTTTAGATTTACACAGAAGATGAAACAAATCATAGATATTCTTAAAAACAAGGCGTTTCACACTTGGTAGTAGCTATGGAAGGCAAAGAAGATGATTAAACCTGGATGACCGCTTGTCGAAGATATGCCAGACATCTATGGCAGTGACAATGAATGTTTAGCATCCCTGACCCCTAAAGGTTGTGAATGACATGTGCAGTTAAGTGGTCCAGGGCAAAGATGACAGATTTGTGAAAGGAAATGTACTGTCAAGGAGGCTGAGGTTTGCAAGAAGCTCAAGGTACTTTTCTACTTGGGGAGTCACTTGTGACTTGGCCATTGCCCTAAACACATACATACACCCATGTCAAACAGACTAGGAACTGGACCATCTACAAAGGTTTTGCTTGTTATGTCCCTCTCCTGTGGCTGTGCAAAGAAAGAGAGAGGATCTTTCCAGGTAATCCTTTTGCGCTAGAAGTAAAAAATACATTAACTGGAGGGGCTTAAATTCAGAAGATCAATCCAAAGATATCTACCTAGACACATGAGGCACCTGAAACTTTCCTTGAGACAAAGGTGGTATTTATAATACCAAATTTTGATCTATGCTTTTGTATTAGCAGGATGAGTGAACACTTTCAGAAAATATTTCTTTTCATTCTTACTTACATTTATAATATAGATGAGATGAATCACCTGTCACAGAAAGGCTTATTTAATTGATTGAAAAGACAGTGTAGGATGACCAGCAATCAATATCAGTATGTCAATATATTGATTTCTGTTGTAGACTTCCAAAATGTAAGGCAAGATAAATCCTGTCTACAGTGCCTAGAAGACAGTCTAGCACATGTCTAACACAATCATTACCTTTGTAGAGTGATTGACCCATTTCCCACAGACACCAACACTGGATTTTGCACCTGGGATGAAATAAGACTAGGAAGAAGTGGAAAGTGATAGAGGGGTGGCTGGAGAGCAGCCCCGCAGACAGGAATCTGGGTTTGCAGGTTGACAACAGGCTCAGTATGAGTCAGATGAGTACCCTGGAATCCAGAAGGGAAAAGTGTGTCCTGAGGTGTGTCAAACATGTAGACGTGGTGCATAGAGATGTGGTTTAGTGGTGGATTTGTTTACAGTTAGGTTTGATGATTTTAAAGGTCTTTTCCTGCCTTAAATGATTCCGTGAGTCTAAACACAGCACAAACAGCCAGCCAAATCCCACTGTTAGTAGTGTTGGTGCAGTCTCCCCTTGAGTATGGAATGAAGTTCTGGGTTGCACAATTTAAGAAGGATGTGAAGGTCCTTCAATGTGTTAGAGGAGAGAAACAAAGCTGGTGAAAGGGCTGGAAGGGAGAAGCAGCTAAGAACTCTGGGGGTATCTATTGTGGATAAAAGAAGGTTGAGGGGCAGACCCAGTGCTCTGTGCAGCTTTCTGAAGAGGGGCTGTGGAGAGGAAGGGGCTGAACTCTTCTCCCTGGTATCCAGTAACAGGATACATGGGAGTGGTTCAATGCTGTGCCAGAGGAACACAAAATATTTGGAAGCATTATTTTCCCAAAAGCATAGTGAGACACTGGAACAGACTTCCTAGAGAGGTGGCTGGTGCCCCAAGCCTGTCAGTGATTAAGAGGCATTTGCACGATGCCCTTTACAACGGGGTTTAAACTTGTGGTCAGCCCTGAAGTCTTCACTGAAGTTCACTAAAACCTTCTCAGGCAGTTGGACTGGATGATCACTGCATGTCCCTTACAACTGAAACTATTTTGTACTGTTCTATTCTATTCTATTCTATTCTATTCTATTCTATTCTATTCTATT
>CM031857.1:49428271-49570225 GCA_018697195.1 Certhia americana | reverse complement strand
TCTATTCTATTCTATTCTATTCTATTCTATTCTATTCTATTCTATTCATTCCCATTAATTTGTCAACCTTTCATGAAAGTCCTCCAAAGAGGCCAGTTTCACAATTTGCTGTCAGCAGATATTTTTCATGGAGCCAGCCCCTCAACAGTGCTGACCTTTGGCCACCTCCTTGCACATTTAGTACTCAGCAAGAGACCTGTTAAAGATATAGCACATGCAATGAAAACTGTTACTGCTGCTCAGTTGAACAAGAGACTACATATACTTGAATGAAGAATTGTTCAAAAGACATTTAAAATGTATCTGAAACTCTGTATCAGGGGTAAGTATTTCAATGCATTTAAAGCATCAAAGAAACATAACACCAAAGTGAAAATCAGGAATAACAGCTGTTATTCTGTTCTATACCACTCAAGTATTTGAGCTCATTAAAATCAACCTATCAGAGTTTTGGTTGAACTGATGTGTTCTGAAATACTCTTGGGTTTTTAAAGTGAAGTATCATCAGAAAATCACAATAATGACATATAAGTATTCCTCCATATCTGGAAACTCTGAAAGAAAGTACTTTACTGATGATAATCTTAAAGACTGAATCCTTCTGCCTCTGCTTCAGATTTTTAAAGCTGGATACTAATTAATAAAATTAAATCCTAGATAAAGAAAGTGTTTCAAACAGAAGACTACTAGCACTTTTCAAATTTATCTTGAAAAAGCATTGCTGTAATGGCTTCAGCTTCTGTTTTTTAAAGAGTGGTGTACAATTTTTTGGGTCCCAGAAGCTCAAGGTGATCTGAAATGAGCAATGACAACTTCTCAGCAGGATCCATTTCTGAAATGTACTGTGTGCAGTTCTACCATTCTCAGCATAAGAATGGCATGGAGCTCTTGGAGCAAGTCCAGAGGAAGGTCAGGAAGTTGATAAGAGGCCTGGAGCACCTCTCGTAGGAAGACTGACAGAAATTTGGAGCTGTTATGCCTGGAGAAAGAGGAGGTTATATGGAGACCTCATAGCAATCTCCCAGTATCTGAAGGGGTCCTACAGCAACCTGGAGAGAGACTCTTCATAAAAAAATAGTGACAGGACAAGGAGTAATGGGTACAAAGTGAAAAAGGGGAAATATAAGTCAGATATTAGGGCAAAATTATTTACTGTGAATGTGCTGAGACAGTGGAACAGGTTGTTCAGGAAGGCTTTGGATGCCCCAACCCTGGCAGTGTTCAAGGCCAATTTGGTTAAGGCCTTGAGTGACCTGTTTGAGTGTGAAGTGTCCTTGCCCAATGCAGGGTGGGGCATTTGGACTGGATGATCTTTGAAGTCCTTTCCAACCTCTATCATCCTATCATTCTCTGAAATCCTTCCAAAGTGGCATTTTGTTTACACTGGTAAATTTCATACAAATCCAGTTACTTTCCTAGCAGAAGATTGAATTGTCTCATGAATTAAAGCAGACCAAGAAATCCATCAGCAATGGCTGATGACACAGAAATAGATGAAAGCAGATATCATCCTCTTCACACCTGGGCTACCTTGTTCTGCACGGTCAGTAAGACTTGCACCCTGAGATACCTGCAGGTTCTCAAGCTGTCCTTGTTTCACTAGGAGGGAGTACGACCAATACCCCACTATTATTCAACACCGCCTCACATGGTTACCAGGGGTGAGGAAAAGGAAGGTCATGCTTCTGGAAAGAATGGCATTGCTTCTGGTCAAATAAAGGGAAGCCGTCCACTATTGCTTCATTGTCCCAAGCTTGGTAAGCATTTTGCATATAAGTCACCTTCTCTTTTGAACACTTTTGTTATAAATATTGTTGCTATTACTGTTCATTTTCTCATGTCATTGCTGTTTCCAGTAAATTTTTCTTATTTCAACCCATGATCTTTGCCTTTTCCACTTTCAGTCCAGGAGGGAAAGGGAGTGAGCGGGAGCTCAGGTTCAGTAAACTGGGGAGAACAATTCCTAAACCACAGCATAAACCAAAAAGCAACTTCAGGCTCACCCACAGCTCAGTTCATGTGCTACTCAGGACAAGTAACTGCTGCCAAATACAGCTGGCACCTTATTAGGGTTGAATGTGATCACAGGCTGAGTTGAATTCACCATAGTCCAGTAGCCCTTCCAGGAGGAAGGGCCTTTTTTGTCTGCCTGAAGTTGTCATTGCAGATGGGCAGAAGGGTTTACTGAGGTTGCAGGGAGTTGGATGTGGTAAATTGGTTCAGGATTAAACTTTAAATGGTCTCCAGTTGGACAATGCCACAATCTGAGATAAAAACCTTCTGGGGGGTGAGCTGTGTCAGTGCACATTTAAGGTGTCTTTGAGCCCACACTCAATTAACCAGGGAGCTGCAAGCTTGAGGAGGAGTATGCTTAATCCCATGCCAATTGCTATGCTGCAAGAGCAGTGTAGTCTCCTTCTGCATCACTTGAAAACCAGCACACTGACTTCTGAGAAGATCTCAAGAATGTTTCTAATCTGAGAGCCTTTATGTGTATCACATAGTAATTCCTGTCTTCACTGAAGTTCACTAAAACCTTCTCAGATTTACCAGTGCTGCATTTAACCCTTTGCCAGATGTAAGACTAATCACAGAAACACACAGAATCACAGAATGAACTAGGTTGGAAAAGACCTTAGAGATCATCAAGTCCAGCCTATGACCTAACTCAACACGTGCCCATCAACAAAACTGTGGCACTGATCACCATGTCCAGTCTTTTTTTAGTGTGCTGTTCAGAAAGATTTCTGAATATTATAGTGTCCAAACTTCGGGAGTGTAATTATGATCTGCTCTGCAGCTGCAACATTCAGTGCTTGGCAGTTCCTTCAGCAAGATCAAACTTTGCAGTTAGGCTGCAAATTGTCCCAAGTTGTGACTGCTCTGTCACATTCAGGGAGAGCTTAACTCACTTTGTCTGTGACAGTCCCAGAGTCAGAAGCACTGGGAGTGGGATAAAACACCCTTATTTTCAAATTGTGAGGCAGATAGGGTCAGGGTGTGGTATTTGTCTGGGCTTATCAATCTTCTTCATCATGAAAGATTGTCTCAGGCACAATGCTGGGCTAATAATGTACTGTGTGGACTTACTGCAATCACCTCCAGGAGCTCAGGGAGCTGTGTGCTGTCCCTCATTAGGCAATAGAGGTATGTTTCAGTACAGTAGTAATTCCTAATTAATCTACCATCTTCTCCTACATGACCAAAGCCTACAGTACACTATTCTAAGATCTAGTTATATCTTCTTTAGAGCTCAGAACTGAAAATCTGTCCTGCAGAGGAAGGTTGCAATCTTTTTGTTTGGCTTATTTTCTCAGCATTTATGGCTCCTCCATTACTTTCCACCTTTGGTGCAGAATTTTAATTAAGATAGAGGTCAGAAGACAGCAGGGGAGCAAAAGCCAGCTTTGCAAGCAAAGTTTTCAGCTGGAGGCAGAGATGTTGAGAGTGTTCCTGGTTTCAAACATCATTCACAAGGTGGACACCCCCAGCTTCCTTCCTGGTAAGATACTGCAGCTCATCACACTAAAATGATCACTTGGGTCAGCAAAGAGCTGTTGGACAGAGACAAAATGTGCCACTAGCCACAGACTCAGCATTGGGAGAATGTTTCACTCTAAAATCTGTGCTGAAATTTAACACTTTGATTTAACCAGTTTTAGGTTAAATCTGAGATAGCACCCTATAAACAGCCTAACAGATCTTTGTGCCTCCTGTTTCTCTTGTAAGCATCTCTTCTGTTAGTCGGTTTCCTTGTCCTAATTAACAGAGATTTGTCACAGTGGTAACTTCCTAGTCCATCTTCTCATTAACCACTGTGGCAAACAGCACCTAAGAGTTCCCTGTTGAACTGCAAATTATTGCCACTCCTTTATTTCAGCAATTACAGGCTTTTCTTTAAAAAGCATGAAAACTAGTCACAGCTGTTGTGGGGAATTCCTACACTCTGCAAATGGTTCTTATACCTTTCCACCTCTAAAAACCTCCAGCTTCTGAGACAGGCAGATCACATCTCGGCATTTATGTGCCTTAAATTCTCTCTGTGTGTCAAAACCACTTCCTAAGATCTGAACCACAATTTTATAGTATGCTTTGCGTCACATTCACACACAGTGTACATTGAGAAAAACACTTGTACTAGGCTTATTATGAAACAGAGGGTCTGCCTGGGGAAGCAACCTGTCAGTGCATTCTGTGTGTCAGACACAGCATGGTGTGTGCCCACACAGTCGGAGTACCCTAGGAACAGGTAGGATCTGTCCCAGAGGTCTCGGTGCCTCCCATCTACCTTTGCATTACTGCCACCTGGCTGGCAGAGGACTGTGAATTGTCATAATAAGGCCTTAAGATATCCATTCCAATGGGAGATGTGGCCAACAGGCCTCACACAGCTATAGTTCATGCAATTTAAAAGCATAAAGTTGCTGCAGAGAGACAGATCTTAGGAAAATGCAGGGGGATTTAGGCCAGCAGTATGGTCTGAAAAGCACCAGCTGATAAATTGTAATGTTGATGTGGCCAAGGCCCCAGCAAGGGTAAGGGGAGAAGAATCTGTGCAGGGGCATCAGCTGGAAGTAAATGAACAAAAACTCCTGCTGCTGCCCTAGGGTCCAGCTGCAAAGGTCAGGATTGCACTTGTCCCTTCCTTGCCCCATCCACCATGGAGCCAGTAGCAGAGTCCATATGGGAAAGTATCAGTACATAACCAGGTGGATTAATGTCAGGGAGTAGTGATGGTGGATATCAGGGACGAAGTTTGTCAATTGCACACATTGCAGTTCTGACCTTGTGTTCTCCCCACATAATCAATATGTCTTGTGTATAACTAGTATTTCACTTCTGAAATCCTTATACTCTACTGGCAGTCACAACATTCTTCTTATAACGGTATTTACTTTCATATTTTCTGCTACTTCTGCACCTGTTTCTTCAAACAGGTTCCTGCTAGCAGCTATTGCTGCTGCATTATCTGGATAGTAAACAGGTGGATGTAACATTAGATCCCCTCACTTCTGCAACCAAAATGCCGATGGCTGGGCTTTACTGGTGGAACAGAAGTGGGCTCCAAAGAATTTGCTTTCAAAGAGTTCTGTGTTTGTCTGTTCAGTTTTGAAATAGGCTATACCCAGCACAGGAGAGAACACTGCTCTCCACTTCAGAAAGCTCCTGGAGAAGGTTGTGTTTAAAACTGAATTTTTAGAAAGGTAATTTTCAAAACAATCACCAAGAGAGGAAAGATCCTTTTCTTTCTTGTAAAAATTCATAAATTAAAACCAATCACAAATAGATTGCCCCGGGGGAGTCCAATAACCAGAGTCTTCTGGAAACAATTTCCAGTTCCTAATTACTGCTTTCAAAAGGTTTATGTTGTTTCAGTGTTTGTCTCTACAAAAATTAAAACTTGATAAGCAAAAAATATGCAAATTAGATTAAAGATAATACCAGTGACATTATAAGTATTCTGAATCCCTAGGGAATATCTAGTTTAAATGACATGTTCATACATACAAGATACACAAATTTAACAGGATCAGTCAACACTTGTGACAATAAATTGAGCACATAGCTGTCTCAGCAGCAAGGACCTCTGGCAACATCCACGTCATGCACAAAGAACGTAAATTCAGACCTGTCAATGCAGCACTTGGCTCCAGAGATAGAGAAATTTGAAAGATGCCGTGGATAGGTGAGTGGATCTGAGTGGCTTAAATTGTTAATGCATTTCAATATTCCTCGATATTTTTCAGTGTTTTCAAATTGCCTAGAATTTCATTTACTATTGGTCCAAAGCTCTCCAAGGTGGCTGCTCACATCAGCCTGAGTTTTGCAGAAAATTTTGTTTAAAGCCCCTAAATAGAATCATGGCAGCTCTTTTGGCAACCCCATTCTTTGGAGCCATGACTAGGCTACTTGGGATGAGACCATGAGATTCCACAATACCAAGTGCCACATCCTGAGCTTGGGTAACAATCCCAGGCAGCACTACAGGCTGGGGACAGTGGCTGTAAAGCTGACTGGTGGAAAAGGACTTGGGGGTGCTGGTCAGTAACTGGCTGAACTTGAGCCAATGTGTGCCCAGGTAGCCAAGGTGGCCAATGGCATCCTGACCTGTATCAGCAATAATGTGGCCAGCAGGACCAGGACAGGGATTGTCCCCCTGTACTGGGCACTGGGGAGGCCACAGAACACACATCAAGTTCTGTGTTGTTCCAGACCCCTCACAACAATGAGGACACTGAGGAGCTGGACTGTGTCCAGAGAAGGGAAACAGCTGGGGAAGGGTCTGGAGTTCAAGTCTGATGAGGAGCAACTGAAGAAGTTGAGGGTGTTTAGTCTGGAGAAGGGGAGGCTCAGGAGAGACTTTATCACCCAACAACTGCCTGAAAGGAGGGTGTAGCCAGGTGGGAGTCAACCTCTTCTGCCAGGCAACAAGTGACAGAATGAGATGACACAATGTTAAGCTGTGCCAGGAGTTATTTGGGTTGGAAATTCTTCATGGAAAGGGTGATTAGACTTGGAACAGACTGCCCAGAGAGGTGGTGGAGTCACCATCCCTGGAGTTGTCTAAGGAAAAGCTGGATGTGGCACTCAGTGCCATGATTTACTTGACATGGTGGTGTCCAGTCACAGGTTGGACTCGATGATCTCAGAGGTCGTTTCCAGCCTAACTGATTCTGTGTTTCTTTGACTTGAAATGCATTCCCAGAAGGTGCAGTGTCCTTGCCACTGTGAAGAAAAGATGCATCCAGTTTATAATCCTTGTAGTGGTTATACTGGGAAGCATGGAAAAGGAAAATGCCTGTTTCACATGCAGAGGGGTCAAGCATCAGGCCTGTAGATGCAGGGGATGCATAGCTGTGGAGGAGGCACCTGGGCACACATTAAAGCTTGACACCATCCCAAAGAGGGCTATTGGTCTGCGAGTGAGACTACCTGTCAAGTATGGATATTGCATTTGGTAATTGCATGAGGAAACTCGAGCTGTCTGTTCAAGTTAACAGATAAAATAAACCTGAGTAACTGATAACAGGATTAGTTGGTGGGGTCAATATTTAGAGGGAAAGAAAAATCCTGAAAAATCCAGAGACCAAAAGTGATCAGAACTGAGACAAAGTGTGGCACCAAGTGTGAGCCCATGAGCAGCTCAATGCCTCCAAGCTCCAAAGGGTAAACCCAGGTACCAGTGGGACCCCACACCACTCTTCAGGATCTTTCTACGTTGGTTCAACAGACATATTTTAGATTAGTATAGAAGACATCAGCTTACTACTGTCAGTTGTCACTTCACAAGCACAGGAGGACATTTCCCTGCATGAAGAGTTGTATCAGTGCACTTTAAGTGAAAGGTATGGAGTGCTGGCTACTGAACCTAAAAATTTGGGAATTCATATATTTAGGAACCCAGATTCTGAAGAAAGGCCAGGACCAGGGAGTGGGAAGGGAAGCAATATGTTTTTACAAAATCTATAAGAAGTGTAAGACCATAAAAAGTTAGATCTTTTTCCTTCCATTTTTTCTTTAAAACATAGAATTTCAAAAACAAACTCACAATTGCAGTTGACTAGAGGCCTGGTTCTTCCTAACTCTTCCATTATCTTCCCAGTCATAAGCAAACACAACTACTTTGGCTCAAAAACCTGTCATCTAGAGGCTTCAGAGTATTTTATCAATATCACAACATGCTTTCTCTGTTTGCATGCAACAACATCTGCTTTTCCTCACTGCTGGAGGCTGAATACTTGGTTAGATCCTAGACTGAGCTTGTTGCCCTCCTAACACCATTAAAGTTTATTTTTAGTTTTTTTAATTGAAATCTGTCATTAATTCATTTTTTAGTGATTAAAGAGGATAATTAAAACGGGTGAATGAAGCACACGTAGAAAAATAAACTGCAGTAACTACAAAGGAACAGAGGAAAAACACATTGGCCAAGGCAGTACAGCAGTTTTATTTTGCTACCTGCAACACTAGTTAAAAGGCAAGAGAACTATCATATGTTTAGCATTATAATTGGAACTATAGCTCTTGAAAACACTGATTATGCCATGTTTCTATAGTGCCAAACCCTTGGTAAGCTGGTGTGCTAGAAGCATCATTCCCTGCAGCATGTATTTCCTTTGTGGTGTTATCTTCCAGGAAACAGAGTTTCTTACTTAATTTTACTGTGTTAATAGATATGGATTAATTTCTAAAAAAGCAGACAGACATAGTTAATTAGAAAAACAAAACCTCACCTCACTTTGGAGGTAGTCATGAACTTGATGTAAATCACCATCTTATCATAATCATCTTTTTCCAATAAGTGATTACTGAAACTGATTGCTTGAAGACTAAGACTGGACTCAAACTCTCCACTTTATTTTTTCTTCTTATGAACCTACATGTTTTCATACTCCTGGATATATGCCCAACTTAAACAGACAGGAGGAGAGTTCCAAATGTATTAATTAAAATTTTCTTCCAGGAGAAAACAGCCCTGAGCTTAGGGTTCCCTCCTCTGAATAAATCAGGTCTAGAAGTCATACGTTTCATTTCTCAAGCATGCTAAATAGTCATTAGGCTCTAAAGCAGGGGAAATTTGGATAAGGTAGGAATGAAACAGGTTTTATGTAACTCGCACTGCATCAGGATCATGCTTACAGTGTTGAAAGACAGTGAGAAGGCAAAAGCCCAAGCCCCCTTCTGCCAAATCAGTTCCTGTCTGTGCATGAAATGACCACAATGTAGTCCCACACTGATTAATGAAAAACAAAAACAAAAACAAAAACAAAGACAAAAAAAAACCCAAAATGAAAAGGCTCAAACTTGAGGTCAGGAGGGAGTTTTAAACTGTAATTCACAGGCTATATTTCATCTGGAAAACACACATGTCTACACCTGAGTTCCTTTATTTATCTACTTTTTTTAAGTGATGAGAGCAACAGACACTAAAGCATGACCTTTCTTAAAAGCACGTGTCTAAAGGAAATCAAATTACTTCTGCCTGAAATTTCCAGGTTTTCTCTGCTTGTTGTAAAATCATTGGTTTGGCAAACTTAGGTATAGACTATGATGGGATGAATCTAACCTGGTGCCACAGAGGCAATTTTTCTTCTTCCCTGAGAGAGGTGTCACAGGAAATGGAGAAGAAAGAGCTACTAATATATATTTTCCTTGGCATTTCTTACTGACTACTGGAAGTATCATAATCCTTTATGCATCCATGAAAAAAAAAAAAATCCTCGTCTCTTGGGTATGGATCATGAAAACAATCAACCTCGTGAAAATCATCGCAGTGATCTCCTTTTCTGTGGATTCAGTGAAGGCTGTGCAAATCCTAGCACTCCCTGGGGTCTGAAATCATCTCCATGTGCAGCATAATTACTTCCAGATAACCCAGCTCATCACCTGGGAGTGTAATGTAGTTTAAATGATGTACGTCTTTTACTCTCACAATGTGTTAGGCAGACTGATCTTCCCAAAGGGGACATTTCAGTGGGTATGTATCATGAGTTGTGATGTAACTGATAACTTTTCTAATTGTACAACCTGAAATAGATTGAAAAAATACTAGATTTATACATGTTATTGCTTTGTGCCCAGCTCTTATATCTATAATTTCCATCCGTTGTGCAGAAAGGAAATTTGTTTCCTTCTAAATATGTCAGGCTGTCAAATGTATGTTGCTTATGATCTTGAACGTAAAAAGCACATTTATCATCAATAAAATGAGCAATGTGCAACCAACCCTCTTCTGTGAGAGCAGCCTGACCAAAATCCTTTGTCCTACTGAAACTGATTTGGGTTCTTTAGGGAGAGAGACTTTTGCATTTGGCTTAGCTAGTTTACCCTGGTTTGCCCTTTATATTTGCACTGTTATATTGAGCTTGGTTACCACCCCATGAAAAGCACCAGCTTTACGTGCTGCAGGATGATAATTTTGAGAACTGCTATGGTTTATGTATTAGAACGGAGGCCAGGGTGCAGGAGTGGAACTTGGATCTAATAGAGATTTTAAATCTTGACTCTCTAGAGGTCAGTGGTAAAACTGGTTGGCTTCTGTAGGATCAGAATTGTAGGAAGAGCTTTGCATTTGGTCCTCAATTGAGATAACACAACTGGGAGTAGAAACTGGATTATAAAGCACAGCACTGGGTTCCTGGGATAATTGACAGATATTGGAAGAGGCCTTCCTCTAGGAGTCCTGTCCTTCTTCCAATGGAA
The DNA here is from genome assembly GCA_018697195.1 of Certhia americana. NCBI lineage: Eukaryota > Metazoa > Chordata > Aves > Passeriformes > Certhiidae > Certhia > Certhia americana. The sequence continues at coordinate 49,560,022 of CM031857.1, read as the reverse complement.
GAAGAGTGCTTTGAAGGCTGTTCTTAGCATGCAAATCTCATTTCCCATAGTAGTCAGGAAACAGTAATGCCAAAAACTCCCAGCCAAAACAACAAGATGCTCTCATACATGCCTTGCAGTTATTATTTTTTCATTTACATCTTGGAACTACAGAAAAGAGCACTCATTGATGCTTAATACTCTTTTTCTGTCCATTGAGTGACAGTAGAGCATCTCTGATACTGGAAAAACTATTAAGGTCATATTAGATCCAATTAGATATTAAAATTCACAGAATGAGTAGGAAACAGAATTGAACCACACAGAAAGTAAGGAAAATTGAGGAACCTTTGATTATTTTTCATTATCAAGGCAGTTTAAAAGTCCTGGAGCTATAGTAGGAGCATCTCCTTTTTTCCTCACTCTGGGGAGCTGGGATGAAAAGAAGGAAGAGGAAGAGCAATGCTCTGTTTTTTCTCCTTCAGGATACATCTGGACCAGACAACATATCCCAGCCTGTCTGAACCAGAACCAAAGAGGGCATTTCTTAGCACTTGATTTGCTCTTCAGCAGCTGTTTTGCTAAAACTGGCTCCTGGGTCAGAGCTGCTTCTTGCTCAGAGAGCACCTGAGTTTTTACTCTATCAAATGTATGTGTGTGGTAGGGCATGCCTGGGATAGTTTTCATCCCTTTCAGATATCTATCTCTTAATGATGCAGCTGGAATTGCTGCTCTGTCTTAAACCAGGTTCCCTGAGCTGGAACACACTGTGGCACAGACACAGAGTATCTAGGGATTCAGAGAAAATAGCAAAAGACTGCCATGGACATCTGATGCTATCAGTGCCAGTAAACTTACACCTCTAGCCTCCTTCCATACCTAGAATAAGTTACTAAAGCTACAGGTTAACTCCAGCAAAACATGAGCTAAAACTCCACATATCTGCAGTTGAGAATATGAATAGAACAAAACTGTGAGCATATTCAAGCAACTGGGCAACTAATTCCAGCCCTCTTGTTGTCACAAGTAATTTGGGTGCACCAGTAGACTCCATTCTTTGGGTGGTTTGAAGTCATTTGAAATTATATTCTTTCCATTCTTCCTCATTAGTCTCGCTGGCTGCTCTTTCAGGACTTCACTGTGTCAGCAAATAAAATCTTTCTTCTGATATCCAATTTTAATGTATTCCTTGGGCAGTCTGTGTCTTTTGGGGCTTACAACAGTATTTCCTTCAGATTAAATAACTCCACTTTCACTCTGATGTATTTATAAAAATCAATTGCATCACCTCTCTATCACCTTTGTTTTGTTAAACTATCTGAGCATTAAATTTTCACACAAAATATACTCTCTATTCCTGTGATTGTGAAAATAGGTCTTCTCTGCATCTGCTTCAGGCTGAATTCCTCTTTCTTGAACCAGTCTACAAGGATTTCAAAGGATAGGTCTACAAGGGGAATTGGGAACTCTCAGGTGTTCTATTCCACTAATGGAATTCATGGTGCTGAATTTAGTGTTAAAATTATTTTTGTGTTGGATGTGAAAGGTTGAATGCCTAAAACTGAGCACAGGAATAGTGGGATATATAGATACCCCAAGACAAAGCGTTAAAAAGGAAAATTATGGTATTTTATCCATGAAACAAGATTAAGATTCTTACTTTTACTCTGAATGTACACAATTTTTGCTCTGTCCTTCCTGGTTTAGTAAGTGCATGTGTTTATCTTGCTTTAAAAGAATTTGAGTAAAAACTTGCTCTCGTGTTAATATTGCAGACCACTGACTGAAAGCTTGGAAGCAACGACCTGTTAGTGAACAAGTTTGCTGACTGTCACTTGACTTTACACTTTTGCCAGCCACCTGGACTGTTTTGATTGACCAGCAAAACAAAAAACCCCGCAAAAACTTCTGTGGTATACTTAATTTTCAGTAGAACATGAAAGAATCTGTTCACTGCAGGAGACTAAGACAGACAACAACATTTCACCAGTCAGAAGCTGTGAGGTGAAACCCACCCAGCACAAATCTTTGGACAAAAGTTCCCTGCTAAAATGCCCATCACTGGTGGAGAAATCCCCAGGTTTATCAGAAGAAACTTTGCTTTCTGACACTTGCAGAAGTGTTGTTTTAATAGTACTGCTGCATATCTTACTGCTTTTGCTATCGACAATTGTGTTCAATTCCATGCTTCTTTATCACAAATTGAAAACAGATATAATGCTAAATAATGCACAGTTTTAAAAAACAAACAAAAAAACAAACAAAAAAACCCAAAAAAAAAAAAAAAAAAAAAAAAAAGAGAAGGACAAAATGTCATTAAAACAAATCAGAATGGTGTACTTGTTGAAGAAACAATGGATTTATATTTACTGCCAGGAAACTCCTAAAGGCATTTTTCCCATGTGTGCTTTATGAAAAAAGAAAGAAAAGCCATCACACACAAGATGACTTGGAGACTAAATAAAATATTTGACCTTCTCCCACTCTGTTTTTTGGGAGATCTGACCCACATGGTGGGTTGATGTCCCCAGGAACTGGAAATCATCATGTTTTCAAAATTTTGCCAAAAAAACAAAAACAAAAACAAAAACAAAAACAAAAACAAAAAAAATTTAAAAAAAAAAAAAAAAGCAGGGTTATTTATCTTCAGATGTTGTGGAGGGTTTGATGAAAAAAAGAAAACTCCTTAACTACTTTTTTTTTTTTTTTAAATTGTTCTCACTATTACTTGGCACCTTTGCCCTTCTCTTTCTCTCAGGTACCATCAGATAGACAAGACTGTTCTGTGGTGGAAAACTATGTAGTCTGCTGAGCTGTGATCTAGCTTGGCTCAGTCTGGGTCCCAATTCCAGTTATCCAGGTGAGACAACAGACAAAAATATGGATATCTCCTTGATAGAACAAGGAGTAATGGTTCTAGACAGAAAGAGTGTAGATTCAGATTGGACATAAGGAAGAAATTATTTATGATGAGGCTTGTGAGGTACTCTAGAAAAGTTGTGGATGCCTCAGCACTGGAAGTATTGAAGGCCAGGTTGGATGGGGCTTTGATCAACCTAATCTAGTGAAAGATGTCCCTGCTTGTGACAGTGGGTTTAGACTAGAAGATCTTTAAAGTTTCCTTCCAATATTCTGTGAACATTTAATTTTTAAATTCCCGTTTTCCATTTAAATGTAGTCATTGTATGAATACGCTCCTATCACAATGATAGGAACTTATGTCACAAAATATTTGAAATTTTTACCAAAAAAAAACCCTGAAAGAGCAGTAGGAACTCATAATTCTCTTTAATTCTTATAAAAAAAATGATTACCATTCTATATTTTCTGTTATAATTGGGTTTTTTCCAGGTTCATCACAAATGTGGATCCGTGTTCTTGTGGACAAATATTTCTGTACACTCTATACCAGATGAGACCTCATCAGAGGTCTTTTGGAGTAATGTCAGGGTGTCTGTCTGGGTTGGTTTCTAGGCATGATGGAAATTAGCTGAATTCACAGATTTCATTTAAGTATAAAGAGCTACCCACAAAAAACATTTTAGAGTCCTCATCAAAATTCAGCTGGGTCTCTAAAGTGCACAGAATGCTCACTGTTCCTAATACAGAAAGTATAAGAAATGGATAGATGTTTTCTCTCTTCTTTTCCTCAGATACCAAGACATGTCACTATTTGGAGCACTGCAACAGGTTCTGCTATCAGCCAGGACTGTCATGTTGTAACCAACATTTAGTTTTATTCATCTTTGAGCAACAAGGGCACAGGCCTGCTTCCCCTCTGGCACAAGCTGTTAAATTTAGAGTTCACATCCAATGTAGATCAAAACTCACTCCTTAATGCTTGTCCCCAGGAACAAATGCATAAACAGGGTGTACGTGGACTAACTCTTCTCACACATCTATCAAAATTAGATCAGGATAATGAGAAGCAAAACAAACTTTAAAGGCACCTCCCCCTCACCCGTCACTCCTTCCTGACCTGTACATCCTCTCCTGCAGCAATGCAGGGAGACAGGGAATGGGGGCTGTGGTCAGTTCATCACAAGTTTCAGTTGCTGCTTCCTCCTTAGGGAAAGTATTCCTTCCCCTGCCTCAGTGTGGGGTTCCTCCCATGGGACGCAGTCCTCCAGGAACCTCTCCAAAGTGAGTGTTTCCCATGGGCTTCAGTTCTGCATGAGCTGCTCCACCGTGGGTCCCTTCACAGGGTCAGCTCCTCATGAACAAACTGCTACAGTGGGGTCACAAGTCCTGCCAGAAAACCTGCACTAGGGCTGGTTCCTCTCTCCATGGATCCGCAGGTCCCAGGACTGCCAGGAGCCTGCTCCAGCATGGGCTTCCCTCATGCCTTCCTTTGGTCGTCCAGCTGTTCCAGCATGGGGTTTTGCCATGGGATGCCCCTCTGCTCCTGTGAGGAAGATGTTTTCAAGATTCGGCTTACTTCTGATTATTCTGTTCTGATTGTTAACAAATTCAATTAATTTCCCTAAGTTCCTTGTTTTGCCCATAACAGTACTTGCTGAGTGATCTCTCCTGCTCCTTTCCTCAACTTTTGGTACATTTTCTCTGCCCTGCCCAGTTGTTGGTGGAGAGTGATGAAGCAGCTTTGGTAGCTGCCTGGCATCCAGGCAGGGTCAATCCACCAAATTAGAGCAAGGGAGGAACTGGTCATGTTATGAGATCCAGGGACTTTTTTGGAAACCCCCTGTAGAAATGTAAGAAGCACAATTTAAGTAAAACTGTTTTTGTAACTGTTCATCTCAGCTGTTTTTTAAGGAGTGTGTCTGCGGATTAGCATTTTCTATTAAGAACCAAACTCTCAGTTCATATGCAAGTAATGTTCTGCCATTATATCACATTTGTTGTTGTTGTTGTTTGTTTGTTCATTTTTAATTGCTAACAGCAGCATGACTTAGATGTTCTGTTTCTCTTCCAGAGTGAGACTGGCTGCAGTTAACCATTCTAAAAGCAGAGAATAGCCAGAAAGTATACTTAATGCTAGAGACCATTGTTAACAGAAGGGCAGACTCGGAACATGATTTGTTTTAAGGAACAGAAAGGTCTATTATTTTACAGATTATTATTTTACAAAAGTGGCAAGTTCCCTCTCTTACACCAAGTTAATCATCTTATAAATAATTTTAGGTGCTTATAGTTCATGAGAATCCTGGAGGGAGGGAAAAATTTAATAAAAAACACAGTAGCATCACTATGAAGTGGTAAAAAAAAGAGGTGTTAAAAATTGCCTAGCAACATAGTGTTTTAAAGTATATTCATAGAACACATGAAGCAAGAATATTCACTGCAAAAGAAGGCTCTTTGTTCTTAACAAGTGCTTCTGCATGGCTTTTCTGTTGCACAGTATCACTTTTGTTAGTGGTGTAGCTATATAAAGTTCCAACTGTGTATAGGACTGTGTATAACAGTTTCAGGAACTCAAAAGTTTAGAAGAATTTTAGGAAAAGAAAGCAGCCTCACATCAGTATTTATGAAAAAGTCATAAATTAATTACTTTCCATATATTCAGAATAATTTTTTGATATTTCCTACAACTGACTCCTGCAGAAAAAATGCTGAACTCCTGTTGCAGTGATGGTATTCTGCAATGACAGAATGTAACTAAAACAAGAAAATATGTATGGAAAGAAAACAGCTGCTATAAGATCAATAGACTTTACTGGGAAAAAAACAACTACAGGCAGCATTTTGGCCCCACCACTTTTCTTCCAGTCTGAAATCTGAAAGAATTCCAGCTCTTTAAACTTTTATTCCCTGTTGTATTGTAGAAAGAAATAAAGTAAATTGAAACACACGGGAAAAGAAAAAACGTGATTCCCACTACACTGCCTTGAGACTGAGCTAAAACACTGTGCCATTATATATACCACTGATCATTTTTGAAAGTCTGTGATGACTGCCCAAAATTTTTGGAGGACTGGGAGAAAGCAAACTCCACTATGCTGTTCACGAACGTCAACAGGGGTCAGTCTGCAGAACTCCTGGTTGGCCAGCCTCACTTCAGCTCCTGGGAAGATGATAGAGCAAATAATTCTGAAAGCCATTTCCAAACACATAAAGTACAAGAAGGTGATTCAGTGAGGCAGCATGGATTTACAAAAGGAGAATGATGGTTGATAGATTTCATACTTTCTGTCATGCAAAAACTGGGTTGGATTATATGGAGTAAAAGTGTGAAGTGGATGTTGTTTACCTTGATTTTAGTAAGGCTTTTGATGTGGCTTCTCATCACATCCTTGTTGAAAAGCTGATGAGGGGGAATTAGGTGGACAGAACTGGCTGAGCTGCTGGGCTCAAAGGGTTGTGACCAGCTGCATAAAGTCCAGCTGGAGCTCAGACACTTGTGGATCTCAAGGGCTGATACTACATCCAGTACTTATTAACAAATTATTTAATGAACTAGAACAATGGGACACTCCTAGTAAGTTTGGGAAAGATGCAAAATTGAGAGCAGTGGCTAATACACCAGAGGGTTGTGCTGCCCTTCAGAGAGACCTTAACATTCTGGAGAAACAGACCAACAGGAATCTCATCAAGTTCAGCAAAAAGCAATGACAAGTCCTGTCCCTGCAAGGGGAGCAAAAAGCCTGTGCACCAGTACACACTGGCTACTGAACCACTGGAGCTTTGGAGGAAAGGATTCAGTGGCTCTGCTGGACAAAAATGCAATGCTCCATTGAAGGAGAGATCAACCCCCTCCCACACTGCACTGCCAGCAGACCAAGTGAGCTGATTCCTGACCTCTGCTCGACACTGTCAAAGATGTATCTGCAGTGCTGTGTCCAGTTCTGGGCTCCACAAGACAAGAGAGAGATGGATTTACTAAAGGGAGCCAAGTGAAGGGCCATTAACATGATTGAGGGACTGGGGAGTCTGACAAGAAAGAGAGGCTGAAAGTGCTGGCATAGTTCAGCCTGGAGAAAAGAATTTAAAGGAGGAAAGTCCCAAGATATGTTTTGGCTGCAAAAATTGTAAATAACCGTAAGGAAAAGAGGTTATAAAAGAGTGTAGACATTTTCTGCTTCTTCCTTTTCACTGCTGGGTGATTTCAGGCATGAATTTTTTCAAGTTTCAGTTAACCTGCCCAGTTATAAAACAATTTTTTATTTTTTTTGCCTATGTCACCAGGTTGCAGTCAACATCCTACAGAAATGTCTCATTAAAATATGTAATACTAGTTTTTTCTACCATGAAATGCTATGTATTTCTTGTCAAATCAAGACAATTTGGGCTTTCTATCTGAAATTTGAGGATGCATACTCTCTTTCAACTTCCAGAAATGTCAATGTCACAAGCCATGATCTAAAAAGTCCAAGAAAGTGACTTCTTATTGAAGTGGATAGTAACCTGACTTTCAGTGGCCTTCCTCACATTTTCAGGGGAGACATATGTTTACACACACACACTGAATCAAGTCTTCTAGTGGCAACAGATTGGGTGGAATAGCTTTTTAAACCCATCATCTAAAACCATACAGATAACAATATTAACCATGCAGTGCTTCCATCTCCCCTCCCCCCTCATATGTATGTCACACAGTAGAGTCTATCTACTGCTTCCTTGGGTCCCTTCCTTATTTTTCCTTTGCTTCATGTTGTAATTATTTCCTTGCTATCATTCGGTAATACCATTAGCATTATGCAGTATAATGCAGTTGCAGAATATTGATGGCACTCTGAGTCGACCCAGCAATTACTGTGGAAAGGCCCAGAAAGACTACTGTACATTATAAAAGCATTAAAGTGTGAGCACTATGTGATAATGATGGAATTATCCTTATTTACTTCCTGCTGCTTTCTGAATGTCACACACAAATTGAATACTAGATAATCATATTCCTACCTGGTCATTTTCCACCTCTAGAACTCTATATAACGTCTTAAACAACTGTATCCTTTTACTGCAGCAGTTGCATGGGCTGTACTAACAAAAGCTTGCATAAAGAATTAAGCATGTTAATATAGCAGAATAATTTCCTGTTTTCTTTCTTTCTTTCTTCACTTTTTGATGAGCTATATTCCTATTCAAGCTCTAATTCATGAATTGGAAGAAAATTCAAATTCCCACTCAGTGTGATCATTGTTAGACCAGAGTCTTTTTTTTTCTTTTTTTGATCATTTGTAACAAAATAGTTGAAGTCAACAGAATATGAATTGCCTAGCACAGTGTGCATATTCACAGCACACTGAAGAACATAAGAACAGAATAAATGTATGTCTGGGTCAGACCATGGGTCTATCCAGCTCCCTGCTCTCTCTCTCCATTGAGAAATGACAGGAGATGCTGTTACAGCAGGGCAGATGAGCCCCACCGTTTTCTGCTGTCTCTTCTCCTTAATACTTCTCACAAACCCAGCTGGCATGTTAGAAATTATATATTAGAAAGTGTATAACTTTCTAAATATTAGAAATGTCATTAGTAATGACTTCTACCTTTAGTATCTCTTTATGGATTTACTGTGCATGACTTGTCTAATACTTTTCTGAACCTGATGATATCATCTGCATCCACAAACTCTTATGCTGTAAATTGCAGAGGCTCAGTACCTTCTGGAGAGAGTTACTTTCACTTAGATGTTTTAAATCAAGCTCCTATTGGTTTAAAAACTTGTCTGTATTTCAAAGTTTGCACAGTTTGGTGAATAACAATTCTAAGTGATCTTGTCTACTGGTTTCATGGCTTTATAAAACTTAGTCATATTCCATCCAGATTTCTCATCTCCATAGAATAAGGGATTGAGATTTCCCCCCTTTTTTTGTTTCTGCTTGTAAGTCCTGTCCCTCTTGGTCTTTTGTCACAAGGTAGATATTCTATTTGTTTTATGTTTTAATTGCTTCTACCAGATTTTTCTTGAACTGAGCCTGAGAAGCACATGGAATTCCCTTTACTTCTTGAGATGTGGCTGCACCAGTTCTTTCATAGCAGAGAGATGTTATTTTCTGTTTTATCATCAACATTTCTCTTGAAGATGCTCAATACTCTTTTGGCCTTCTGGCTGCAGCTGCACACTGAGTTGTTTGTACTCAAGTACTGTGCTGAGACCATGCTTCTGACATTTCAACTCATTCCCAGAACTGAGACTTGGGCCTCTTTTGCTCTTCAGTTTGATACTGTCTACCTCCAGTGCACATGGAGGTGTCAAACACTGTCCTTCCTATTTACCACATGGTCCCATCAGTTGTCATATGGCTGATGTTGGATGTATGTAGTTCCTAGGAACTTTCTTAGATGGACTCCACCACAGAATGCTGAAAAGGCAACCCAGATTTATAAATATTTTTGCCCAAATTTGCTTTGCGCGGGATGGACACATGGATACAAAGCTATATGGACTGTTCAGGTCATGGAGAGGGCTCAGGGCGCTGAGGCTTAGCTCAAATCTCCCTCTCTGATTCAACTTTGTAAGTTACAGCCCAGAAGAGTCTCTTCTTGAAGTGCAGGGTCCTATCAATTTGAACTGCATATATGAGCAATTAAGAAGAAAAGTGACTGAGGAACTCTGAGGGAACTGAGGGACTGAATATAGCCCAGTGGAATAGGTCAATTGACCTCAAGGATGTAACACAAATAAGAGAGGTGTTGACCAGATAGCCGTAAATCCTGAATTCCTGAAAACAGAAAATATCTTGTCCATCTTTTTTATTTTGTGCAAGGGTCACTGCAAGAACTTTTGAAACCAAAGCAATCCCCCTGTCAATCTCTACCCCTCAGAAAGGATAACAGTTGGGTGAATATGTGCACGGGCTGTTATTACCTTGCAGCACAAGAGCTGAGCATCAATTGCTTCATTTGGTTTGTTGAGAAATTGCTAGTATTTACCTCCTCTGCTTGTGTTTGAATAGGCTGTCTGAGTATTTTGGCAGTGATTTATTTTTTCAGGCAGCTGCTCCTTTTGTGTTGAGGTTTTTAGTGATGTTTTTTTCTCCTGGCTATGGTACTGTGGGTTGGATGCAGACCTGCTAACCTTGTACTATTCCCACTAAGAGAAAAGTAACTGCTGGCTTGAGGGAGAAATTGAGGTAATTTCTCAAGCACATTATTATTTCTGTACTTAACAGTGTTAGTTTCCTTTATTCTGCTTATTATTCCAGCTGCTGATTCCATTTTGCCTCTTTATTTTTATTTGTAAAGCTCAGTCAATTTTAAAGGATAGCAGCTCTTTATAATTTTTCTCTCTACTTATTAATTAATTAGTTCACCATAATTTCTTTACAATGTTCTTTACATTTTCTTCCTGGTCTGTAAATAAGATAATATGAGTTGTCATTTCAACAGATTACTGGACATATGGTTCCTGATATGCATTGTTGAAAATGGGCACATATAGCTATTTTTACATCTCATTTCTCTGGAATTGGTGGGATGGGAGTTCTGAAGAGGTCATGATATGCTGAATGCTACCACAATTATCTGATTTTTATTTAGCATTAATTTTGTAATCTGGATTGTTATTGCTTTCAAATATTGCTTATGAGCTTATGAACCCTGAGAAAGCACAGTAAACTGAGGACTAATGAGAAAAGACTTGGTTTCAGCACTGCTGTTTACATGAGTTGGAAAATTCTATCCTTCTTGTCTGGTAGAAACCTTTTGATTATATTTGGTTCCAGGAACTAAGTAGAGAAAGGGATGTCACTGAAAAAAAAAAAAAAATCAACAAAGATTTTCTCCTTAGATTTAACAGACATTTACAGCTAACATATCCCTTGTGACCTTGCATCAATTAGAAAGTGAAGAGCAGATCTAAGTGACAGAGACAGAAAGTTGTAATTTCTGTAGTAAAGAAGGAGAATGAGCTAAATCTATGTTAGCCAGGAAGTTCTACTAAGAGGATCCCTTCATATTTAAAAATAAAAATCACTGCACTGGTGGCTGCTGGGTCACTATTTCCTATCCAGCATTGGCAGGGTAAGGGACCATAACAATTTTCTCTGATCATTCCCTACATTATTTTTTATGATTTGCAAACCAAAGTCTTTCACTTGAATGTTTAGAGAACACAATTAGACTACAGTTCTGTGAAATATTCCTGTCTCAAATCAAATGCTCTCAAGTTTTCCAAGTGAACCTAGCCTTTCATACCCAAAAGCTTAAAGATTCAAACACCATCTAAACATGTGGATGGGATCTGCTCTTTCTCTGGAACAAGAAAACATTATTAGCTTTTCTCACATAGAATTGTAAAAAACCTTGAGATTGTTTAACTCAGTCTGTTCTGAAGATGCAGAAAATATTTGTTTTATCAACCAGAGATGAGAATAATATTTAGGTGATGGTACACTGAGTTCTAGTAAGACAAATCTAATTGTGAGCCTGAAGGGACTGGTTCATTTGCAAATATTTCAAATCAAACTGCATCATTCAGTCTGCATACAAATCCTCATGGAATTTATATGATTTCTAAAGCCATTGTTTTGAGCAAGTGAAACAAAACCAGAGTGTACAGACTAGATAAAATCTGGGAGTATGGTTATCTATGCAACCTGTAATCTATATATGCTTAGATGTGCCTGACACAGTTCTGCAGTTCCCCACAACCAGGGTTCAAGGCAATGATAGACTACACACCCGAGTAGTAATAAATCCCACTCACTCTCTTAAACTCATATTTACTCTTACATCATATCATGCCAGGCTGTTTTTAAAAAGGGCCCAAGGTTAATTTGTCCACCTGAAAGTGGCTCTGTGATGAGGCCACAAGGGCAGGTGCTTGTTTATAGTTGGGTCAGACCCGGTGTGTCCAGCCATAGAAAGAAACAGATGGATTTATGGTCATCCCATGTTAATGCAGGTTTCCTCTGTATTCTAACACAACTAAGATGATTTAGGGCTCAAGAGTATGCTTGCAGCCTGGGCTTTTCATAAAGTGCAGATACATCAAGTATCATATATTCTTTGTTAGGCAGAGCTAGGTGATGAATGGAAGACCCTATTTTGTGCTATCAAATCTTTAATGGTTTCTAAGTCTATTACCATCAACTGTAGCTGTCAAGTCAGTCGTTCAAACTCTCATGGTGTCACAAGCATAATAAATATTAACTGCTTTTTCAGAGCAATATTGCTGTGTTGTGCTCTTCAGCAGAGGAACCTTCCTTAATATAGTAAGTAAAGCATGGGCAGTATGGGTAGAAATGTTGTGGCACTTGATAAGGATTAATGTGCTTGTTTATTATGTTGGAAATTATCTTCTCCTGAGCCCTTTTAATGTTCTTGTTCTGAAAAATCTTTACAAGGTTCATTTGTAATGATGTAAAAGTCGCATCTCTGAATCTGAACATGTCACCCTAGATACCCTGTGTACAAAGAAACAGGCACTCAAGAGGGTGATGCTTAGGACACGCATTTTAGCACAGCTTTGCACTGCCTCTGTCACCACTCTAGGGAGACGACCCCAAGCCAGGTATCGCTGACTGCCTGATGTGCACATCATTGTTGCCTTTTCATGAAAACTGCCCAGGGCCAGCTTTGGCCTGGCCTTTTCTAGGTCTTTCATGGTGCCCCATAAACAATGGTCTGAGGGGTGGGATTCAGATAAAGCAGCTGAAATAATCAGGGGGCCTGTTTTAGCCATGTGATTGTGTTGTGCAGCAACACTGGGGTGCAGGGTGCCTAAGCAACATCAGGGTGTGAAGCCTGCTGGGTTGTGGGTCTGGGATGACCTGGGGTGCAGCGTGCCATGCTGCCTGTCCAGGCAGGATGACCCTGCTGAAAACACTTGGTGGTCATCATCAAGCCCTCACTGACCCTTGAATGTATCCAATGTAGATAATCTGGATTTCAGGATCTGAGAGTGAAATGGGAGCTGACAGTGCAGGTACCAATCCTGGGACGAATTGTGTCACCTTCATAGGTATCTGTTTCTCCATCAATTGTAAAGCTATACCAGGAAAAGTACACAGACTTTAACTGGTGGTTTTGTAAGCTAAAGCCGATTAATTTCTGCATAGACACCAGAGACACTGTTTTTCTTTTGTCCCCTTAGGTTCGCTGTGTAGTGGTGCTAAACAGGAGGGGAAGTAGTGGGGACTGGCTCATGTCTGTGTTGCTGAGGAGGAACCATGTCACAGCAAGCCTCTGTCCCATGGAAACAGATGGCTTAAGCAGTTCAAATCAGCAACAGGAATTGAGCACTGTGGATGCTCAGTGTCTGAACTCACCTTTCCATATAAGCCTCTTTTTCATGTAGCAGTATAGGCCTAATCCAGGCAACATGTGGGAGCATGCAGGATTGTAATCCTTACAAGACACAGTGATGGAAAGGGCTTTCTTTGGAAACCCCTGGGGAGGAGGAGTTGTTGCTCTCCTCCCAGAAGAGTCAGATGGATAGAGCACTCTCACATACAGTGGAGGATACTTCTACTTCTGAAAGCTATCCAAAGTCATGTCTTCCAGAGCATACCATAATCACCAGCCACTAGACTGGTCATGGGGAATTTTATATGGAGGACTTTTCAACCTGCTCTTGAGGGATAGATCATTCCTGAGGCAAAACAGGCAAAATTAACTCTGTCTCTCACACACTGTCAAGCTATTTTATAAAAATGTTCTGTCTGGCTGTTGTTGTCCACTGTTATTAGATGTGCTGTGCAGGCATTGTAATCTCAGTGGCAGTTTACCAGCTGCCTGAAAACTCCACCCTTAACCTTCTTTTGTAAAACATTGCTGTAAGTCCCGTTTAGTAGAAAATCAGCCTTTTTTCTGTTACCAATGTGTAGCCCAAACAAAAATAATTTATCTAGCAAGGTTATAGCACACCCATGTCCATGACAAAGCTCTGCCATTTCTCCATGTCTAAAACCTAGGCTGTGATGCTTCTGACTCCCCTTGATACATTGATCCATTTCAACATTTCTGACTGCTTCTGCCTTGCAATCTCATTGTTCATGTTTCACCTTGATTCACCCTCCGTTCAGGGAATACACCTTTTATTTTTCTGTGGGACTGTGCATATTGTTCCACCCTTCCAACTGAGTTAGCACAATCTTGAATAGACAACGTGTCTATCAATCACAGCTGTCCCTGAGGATTGCTTTAAGTGGTGTTCCAGTGAAGCTGTTAGATGAGTATACATGTTGATCCATCTGCCAGCAAGGCCTGCCCATTTTCTTCTCTGCCTGAGCAGTGATCTATATTTCATTTTAGGAGAAAGAAAAAGCGGGGATAGGAGTTTGCAGGAGAGACTCCTGGGTAGCTAAACACACAGGAGTGGAATAAAACATGTTCTGAGGTTGCTGAGTGAGGTCCACCCTTTTCTCTCTGTCCCTCTTCCCATGATCTTAAGCAATTCAGTGTGATTGATCTGGGGAGGCACAGTCTGAGTCACCAATTCTTTTCTCTGGTTATAAGAAGAATCCATTTACCTAAAGCAGGGGGTTACATGTAACAGTGGAAACCAGGTGCTTAAAATTAGGTCTTACAGTGCCCTAATTAGATTTTTGTTCATAAAATTCTGATTTGTTACTCAGAGTACAAAAAATCAATAACTACACATTTGAGAGAGACATTGATTACTTATTTCAGGGCTGGGCAACCTGGGTGCTCAGTGGTATTGTACAAACCAAGCACAGCAACTATCAAAAATTTTTGCTATTTATTCATTTCAGCAAACAAAGAATTATTATTCATTGACTACAAGCTACCTAGTTCTCTTGTTAATTAATATTCTATCTTCTATTGGTTAATGATTCTCTCAATTCTCATGCTAATTAGAATTATTATTCTGCATGCTCAGGATTTATCTTCTTTTGAGTTGGTGAGTTTCTTGGGTGGTCAGTGATCAGCCTTGATGGAATTATCCTTTACCTAGAGGGAGATGATTTCAGGACAAATGCTGAGACAGCTTTGTTAGTTTCTTGCTTATTTTGGGAGTTCTGCCAAATGTCCTTGTGGTCCATAAATTATGTATTCTTTGTGCCCACTGTCAGTGGTCATCCTTCTTCCCAAGATTTTTAAACCTCCCTCTAAGTCTGAGAGAATTGTCAAGCCCCAAACCTTCCAAAGGTAATTCTACCATCAAGTAATTTGTTTTTCTAACACCTGAACATCACTTCAATGTTTTTAGCAGTTCTTTCTTTCATGGATTAAATCTCTCTTCTTGTTGATTAATATACAAAGATAAAACATCAAACATTCCTTCTTAAGAAAATTTTATATATTCCACATTTTGCAATATTTTCCTTTTGCTCAGGGCTTGAATGACATATTTTCCTAGTAATTTCATTCATATTGTGACCAATTTTGAATCCACCGGTGCCAATAAATAGAAAGTTTCTGTATAAATAATGTGTGGTATAACCAGTTATGAAATACCATTGCTGAGTGTTATCTTCTCACAAGGAGTAACTTAGAGTTCTGGCTCTTTAGCCAAATAATTTGCCAAGTTGCTCCAGCTCTTCTTATATCTGGAAAAGTGAGGACATTACTGCACATCAGTCTCGTGTAGCTCTGGATATGAAAGAGAGCACATGTAGATTAGGGAACAGGGAACATCTCTGGTGGTAGAAGTGTGGCTGAATTGGCATGCAAATTTTCCCTCGCCCTCAAAATTTCAAGTAAACATACAAATACTGCAAATACAGTAACCCCAATATCATGATGAGTGGAGGAAATAGTGTAATATAGTTAAAATAAGAACTTTCCTGAGCACTTACTAATTTACAAGTTTAGAAGTATAGAAATTCAGTTTATTCTAACTTGAAAAATTTTAAAATGCAAATCAGAGGAAAATAGAAATGCCAGCAAGGAAGAGTTTGGGAATCAGTACCCAGTCCATAGTATCTACTCCTTTTTAAGCACAACTTTTAAACAATTACACAACTAATTTAGGACCAGAACCTCTCTATAATGATGGACATATTCAAACAGCATATATCACATTCTTCTTACATGTATCTAACCATATCAAACCCCTTTAAATAATGTCTATTTATACTCTTTGCACAGATCTGGATTTCATAAGCTGGATTCAGCATTGACCTACTGTTACTTTTGCTTTTTGAGGCAAGTGAATTTTATGCAGCCACACAAAATCAATTCATCTGAAGGCAGAAATGCATATACGTACATACATACATCCTGGCCTATTTCACTCTTCCCTTCTGTCAGCTCAAGGAATGTTAATGATTTAAATAAAAACTGTTTGTCACAAATTATGTAAGATATTCTTCTCCTCACATACAGACTTTTACCAGTGAACAGTGTGAGTGGTATTATGTCCACCATTTAGCACTTCTCCTTAGCAGGTTACATGACTCAGGTGAAAGCATAGGACCTGCCCAGTCTGTAAATACAACACCAGTGCCTCCTGCTCTCAGCTACATGAGTAAAGCCAGATCCTATTTTTGGTTGCACTTATGGACCTTTGGAATTTCTCCATTGCCAGGGTTGTGTCCTGGGGAACAGAAATGGTACTGTAAATATTGAATCTGATATCTCACAGATTTATTTTTCTTAAAAAAGTAGTAGCCCACCTCATATGCTTAACCATGTAATTGACTCTCTGAAAACCTTAGAATTGTAATCAAGGTTACACTATCCCACAGTCCTAGAAAGAGATGAGTAAGGATTCCAAAGGTCAGCTATTGGGCAATACAAGTTTACAGATATAATACATACCAGGACAGATTTATTGTTTCTCAAAACAAAATAATTAACCTAGTAACCTTTAGATGGCTGGCTTTTTGGAGCAAACCTCACTGGTCTGTCACAAAACTATTTATGTGAAAGACTGGCACATTTTCTGCACAGAAGGTCTTGACAAAATTGATTGCTCACTTTTTCGTTCACAGAAAATGGTCATCATCTTAAGGATTTCTAAACAGTTTAACAAATCTGTGACTTTGTAGTTGCAGATATTAGTAATGTATGAATCTCAACATTTCCCCTCTATTTATTTCAGAAGGGGATCTATACATTAAGAAAGGAATAAAATGATTTATTTACTCCAGGCTGATGGACCAGCTCCTCTAACTTTTTTACAGATACATCTGTTAAGAAAACCAACCAACCAAAAAAAAAACCCCCAAAAAACAAAAAAAACAAAAAAAAAAAAAACCACAAAAGAAAAAAAAAAACCAAAAAACCCCAACCCAGCCAGAAACCTAAAAAACACAAACATCTAATCTCAGAAAAAGAGAAAACAAAAGAAAATAATCGAAAGAAAATTCATCTGTTTGTGCACTGGACAAAAAGAAACATGTCGGACCACCTCTTTAATAAATAAAAACAGCTTTTAAGTTTTTCTCAAATGCTGTGATAATGGGAGTTTTTTTCAGATTCTGCCAGTAATATACTGCATAAAGAGACAGAATAATCATATTCTTCTCCTGTCCTGGTTAGAGCCAAGTTCTGCTCTAACACACATAAAGTTCAAATCATTGATACCTCTTATCTAGAGGCTGCACTTCCAATGAAACAGTATCTGGTATAATTTTTACTTAGATAAATTAAGTTCTATTTCTTACACCCTCGATGTTGTTATTTTCAAATATGAAATCTCTGTGCCTTACATCACCATCCTTACTGGTATACAATTGAAATAACTCTTTGAAAATGAGATAGAAGGTAAGAAATGTTTCTGTGATGGTGCCCTGTGATGTACAGGAATCACATAACATGCAAAAAAGAGGGAAAAACTCAAGGAATTTTTTCAGAAGATTATATTTCCTTCTCTCATACACAGTGTGCTTCTTTTTAATCCATGGAGATTGTTATTTAGGAATAATTTTTAGCTATCTTCCTTTCACAGAAAGTGCTTTATTCTACTGTCTTACCAAAATTTTCAGATGGTGAACCAAAAATAGCATTCCCAAATGGGAATCTACTAGGCTGACTGATTGAAGTAACTATCCAGTGTGTGTTCATCTGTGGAAAATCTAATGTTTCTACTGGATGGATGGATGGATGGACCTGAGGGCATGAGAAGGTCACATCAGTGAACTAGAATTGGCAGTTCCTAGGAAAGGGCTAGCACTCTCTTCAGCTAAATGTCATCTTGACCGTATTGAAATTATCACAGTAATCAAACTTTCCATACCAGCTGGATCCTGTCAACTCTCGTAAATTCTGCTTCCATTCCTACAGCTTTACTAAACCCACAAACTTGGCCATTAAAACTGGATAGGTTTCTAGGCTACAAAAATATGATTATCCTGGTATTGATGTGGGTGTGGTTCTCCCCCTGGAAAAAAAATAATGTAAATAGATTTCAGACTTTGAGAGGAAGGAAGTTGATTTATTTTTATGTAATACTTGAGTTACATTTTAATTTAAATCCACATTTTAAAACTACTATTAAAACCCAAAACCAGACCAGGTGGCAGATGCCAATGCTTTTTCCATCACAGTAAGACATGATATATTCTTTCTAGATTTACCTGCCCTTCCATTTGTCATTCAATGCTCCTGTTGCCATGGATGTCAAGGGAAGTTTTGCCATCTAATTCATCAGTGAGATTTGGGAATTGTCCAACAATGAACTGCCTAGAAAACTGTCTCATATTAGGAAGGCATCATTTGTTCTTTCTTCCTTGTCTGAGAATTGTTTCTGTTGCTCTTCTCTCAGGATGGATGGAACAGGGTTTCAGGATTTGTGAGGAAGGAAATTATGCCTTTCTTAAAATAGTTCTTCTAAGAGGTGTTTTAGCTATGTGAAGGGGGTTCATATAATATAATTTGAACTGTTTCAGTGTCATCCTACAATTTACAGTTGAAATGGTACTTCCTGCCTTCTTAAGCATCAGTTCTTTCAGTTTATACAGCACTGTCACTGCTTCCTCATCACTTCCTAATGGGTTTGTCCTCCAGATGAGCATAACAAGTAGAATAACTCCTTGAGTACTGTGTTGGGAACTGCTGTAATTAGTGGATTGGAGGTGACCCCGGAACTTACAAACCACAGCCATGTCAAAGGTTTATTTCAGAGAGGAAAGATGAAAAGAGTAAGGTAGAAAGTGGCTGAAGTTCTGTTTTAGGCAATTCTGAAGCATGGAGAGAAAGCTTCCTCTGTATTGGGAAGGGAAAGAGGATCAGAAAATGAGCTTGAGTGCTGAAACCTATCAACATCAATGTTACTTAATTATTAACATGGTCCTTGATCTCTTTTGGGTTGTTCAGATGAGCTCTTACCAATTCCAATGCCAGCAAAACAATCAAGTTTACTTCCCTTTCACCTGGTGTAAGTGGAACTCCTCCATCATTGTAAAAGTACAACAAAACAATTTAATTTTTTCCACCTCTTATGTGTTGAGAAGATCTTGGTTCTCCTGGATAAGAGTTAGCTGAAATGAGAAATAACTGAGAATTCCTTACTTTTGGTAAAACAGGTCTTGATTTCTCTTCAATTTTCTCTTTTAATTTTAGAAAGTTCTGCCTTCAGGGGATTTTTTTTTGTTTGGTTTTAATTTTGTTTGGGTTGTTTTGTTTTTTGTTTGGTTGATTGTGGGTTATTTTTTAATTAGCATATTATGAGACAGATGTATGTGTGCATTGACTTGCTCCATGTTCCAAGAAATATAGATTGATGTGTAGCAGGAGGCTTTCCTGCTTTCTGGTCATGCTTGCATGACAATTAGTCCTTAGAAGAATACAGTTTTCTTCTTAAAATATTCACCCATGTTTATAAATCTTGTTCTTTGCAATCATCTATATTCATCTACATCTGGAAAGATTAAACACAGAATGTTACTTTAAAGTCATAGCAGGAATTTTATTTGCCAAAATATCCATCAGCATTTCTTTCTAAAATTCTGATAAAAAAATATTGTTGTCTGTAAAAACGGATGGCTTTGAAATATTTCTGGTAAACTCTCTGGTATTTTGATATATTTATACATTTGTGGTGTCCTAATTGTGATTTACAACAATTTTTCAGGTTACATTTAAGCTGATTAACCTAAATCAGCAGTACAGAAAAATAGAGCCTTGCCTCTACAAGTATAGCACAATTAATAATAATTCTTTCCTTTATCTTTATTCAGCTAGTTCATCTTGATTGGAATTGCCTGTAGTAACATGGAGTTCTTCATATTCATTAAGTGCTGAAATCTATTCTGATATGAAAGGAATCCTAATCTAGTGAAGATTATTTACTGTGCTGGGTCTGTAAGAACATGTGGGATGGACACATGAATTTAAACTGCCTTCAAGCAAGCATCGGATGGCTTATGGAAATAAAAGTGAAGTCTTAGAGAAGGAGGACCTACATTGGTGTAAAGAGGAAAATATTTGTCCTCTTCCCTGCCAAATACAGTTCACTATATTTAACACAGCCACCAGGCCTTATATTCACGTGACTATCCAGCTTACATAGGCATCCAATGGGAGAATGGGAACTTTTATGTCATCATTCATTTGATCTTTTTCAGATATTACCATCAAGTTTGAAACAGTTTTGGACATATGTGTCAAAAGGTTTGTTCCCTGAACACAATGGAACACACTGAAACAGCTACAGGCAGAGGAGCCCCAGTAAACTGAGAAGAGAAAATCAAGCACCCGGATCTGGCTCATTCCAGGACTGTCTCAAAGCATCAGCCAGATTTTCCAGACATGACACCAATCAGTGGGTCAATAGGAGATGCTTCCTCTATCACCTTTGTACACTGAGGGGGGTTACTCGCTGCAAGGGTCTGGGAGATGCTGTGGGGTGTAAGGGAAAATTATCTTGGATTTGTACAAACTTTTGTATGAGGCATACTTAGGGTAGAACCGAATCTTAGGGGAAAGAAAGGGATCAGAGTGGTTTGGGGAGGTATCAGAGTGGTGCAACAGAATGAATAAGGAAATAAACATGTAGGTCACATGTATAGAGATTGCTGATGGGTACACTTGCCCCACCACATGTAGAAATTTTGTCTGATCACAACTATATATCCTGTTTCCTCATTTAGCTCCATTTCTAACTATTTCTTGTGGTCAAGGTGGCTCCATGTGCATGTGTGTATAGAGGTTTGAGTGCCAGACACTGGAAGAGAGACAAAAAGTCTCATGTGGGGCGTCACATTCCTGTTGTGTCAGCAGTGAGGGAGGACTCGGTGCACATTGTATGGGTGTGCGTCAGTGTGTGTAGGCACTAGTGAATATCAATGTAGACTTGCCTGAGAGAACAAGAAGTATCTTGAAAACCAAATACTGAGGCAATCAGAAGTGTACAGGACAGTCAAAGTGGACTAGAAGAATTAGAGGTCCTTGCTTCTGGAGTCACTAGGGTCTGGATGTTGTCTGAGGGAAAAAGATCAGGGAACTGGTGCTGTTTGTGTTGTGTGGGTTTTGTAGTTTCTGTCTCTGCTGATTTATGTGGTTTCCCATGCATTTAAGCACACTTACTGTGTGCACAGGCACAGACTTGCTACTGGCAGGACGCAGGGACCTTGAGCTGCAGCAGCCTTGCCTCTATCAGGCTATTGAGTTCAGTGTCTCCTAACACCCTAGAAGTTCTGGTTGTGTCCCTTTACCTGAGAGAGTAAAACTCACCATTTCACACTAAGTCATCTATTAAACAAGTGTCTACATGTGGTCAGAGAAATCCCTTTCTGCGAACCTGAATGAATGATCAGCAACTTCATGGTGTTCACTGTGTGTTGGAGACAATTGCCCTTTGCTACCTCTCACATAACCTAAAGAAGAAACTGCCTGAATAGTCTGAGAGCACCCCACAATGTGCAAGCACATCTCTTCTGAAATCAACAGCTCACCTGCTTCAACAGAGAGCAGCTGGGGAGAGAGTGCTGCATCAGTAGTCCGTAGGCTGGGCACAGAGGTTGTGTAATGTGCTATTCTCAACTCCAGTGAAGAGTACTTTTGAATTAAAGAAAAGTGAAGGCTTGAAAAGGCTTCCAGGCTGAAGTGCCATTTCTACGTGCGCAAACAGTTCTCACGCAGCAAGATGTATTTGTACTTTTTTATGCAAAATGCCGTGAAAAATTAACAAGGGCAGAGTATGTGCAGTCCCTGGGATCCCTTCCAGCATGTGCGCTTTATTATTTCCATAGGCCAAAACACATTACCTTCCTGATCTAAGCCTTACTGATTTTGCTTCAGTCTGTTAACTCTCAAATCCCCTGAATATTAGAAAATTCTGGTCATTACATCACAGAAATGGAACCCATTTATTTTTAAGACCTTGGGGCTGGGTGCTGGCCTTCCCCGCAGCAAATGTGTGATACTCAAAGCTAGAGGGACGAGTCTGCTTTAAATTAGTGTAAATGGAAGTAGAAGCTATTGCATAGGCTTTGATTTACAGAATGTCTGATTTCCACGTCAATTTTCTATAAATTCCTATTTTCCCAGACATATGATGAACCAATAATTAGAGTACAGAATAATCATGAGAAGATTACTCTTGTCAGCTGATCACACAGAGACACTCCCATTACAGTCAGCAAGAAAAAGTATTCTGCTATGTAACAGAGACACTCCCATTACAGTCAGCAAGAAAAAGTATTCTGTATGTAAAATACCCAAATTTGATTTGTTTGGGTTGTTCTTGGAAAAATGGTCTATATATAGTAAGTTTGCAATTTATACCATGTATTTTCCTTCCTGAACACTAAATATCTGTCATATCATTGAAAATCTTGCAGCAAAATTACCTTGTATCCTGACCTTTCACTTCTATTTTTTCCCCTTCTTCATGAAGAACACAGTCTCAAGAGACTACTCACAGTCTCAGAATCACTGTATGAATGCATACAATTCTTAAAATCCCTTAATATTACAGGCCTTTTCTCTAAATACTTTTTGTTTTTTCATGAATAGCTCATGAGTCTGTCTAGAGACCTTTGCCTCGCAAACAAAAAAATCTATTAAAAATACACTACAAAAAAATCTGGCATTTTAAATGTTCACTTGTTGAATAGTTAACAGAATAAGTAAGGGAAAAAATAAGGCTTGTCAGGTAAGAACTTTGACAAAACTGATAAGAAAAAGTCAAATGAATGAGAAGTGCATGTTGTTAAAGCACTCTACTGAGTTAATTTTGAAACAGGATATGTACCGATTATATATTTGAAAACTGACTTTGCCTTGGATCTTTGTGTTATTCTGACTGATCTGATGTCCTTCTTTACCCTAGGCACAGCCATCTCTTTTTCTTACTCTGAAAAATTTCTTCTCTGTGTTAGGGGGATATTTTTTAAGATATCAGGAAGTGTCCTATACATATAGCCTATGCTCAAATGCCTTATATTTTTCTGGAAATTATTCGCTACCATACCATATTTGCTTAGCTAGAAAATATACCCTTCCTTCTAGCTTAATTTCTTACCTTCACCCTGTTCTTTGTTTTACTTTCAAACACAAATGCCAAAAGGGTAATCTTAAATTGACAATAATTTGATTTTGTTGCAGGCAGAGGACATGGTCATTTTTTTTGCATACATCAGTATATAGCACAAATACTACATGTGGCACTCTGTGTTTCTTCTACAGTTTCTTCAAGGCAGCAGGACATGAATTTCATTTCCTGGCTTTTCTGACATTCTCTGTGTTATGCTGTCTGAGCAGTAATGGAGAGAAACAAAGAAACAGAAAGCAGTCCTATAATTTGAATATACAGATAGTTAATGATATCAAAAATCATATATTGTTGAGATATTTTGACACCTAAAAAGTCTACTGCCTAAATTTTTGAACATAAGCAGGCAATTTCTGAAAGCTATCTAGTATAAAAGTGCATGTTGTCCATATGATTTTATAAAGCTTGTCACAAGTAAATTGAGATAGAAAATACCGGTTTAGGCAAATAAGTTTTCATTTAAATCTTATTTGCTGATGCATATGGGAATTATGAAAGTGAAGGGCTACAAAAGCATAATGAAGTGCAGGAAGTAAATTGTGACATCAAAGCAAAACTTTCTGGAACCTTCAAACTGGTTTCAGATGCATGTCCAGCTCTGCAAGTGTTTTATAATTCATTCTCAAAAGAGAATATCAAGCTTTTGGACTCACAGATAATGACAGGACAGCCCATAACCTCTTCTTCTGAGATAATCTGCCCTTTCATTAAAAGGAAACTCCTGAAGGTAGAGAAGAATACAGGAAGAAAAACAAATGGGAGGTGAAGAGAGATGTCATATGAAAGAGAATCAAATTTCTTTATTTGATTTTAGGAAGTGTCACACTTCATATTTCTGATTATTCTGTGTTCACAGAGCTCAGTGCCATTTGTACCTCTGGAAACTCTTTTCTCTTAATAACAAAATTAAAAGCAGAAGAAAGCCAAAAATATATACTGGGTTAGATGTCCCTTATTTTTCCTGACTCCTCTTTTCTTTCTTCTGGACTTCTTTTTATTCCACTAAAGATCAACTACAGAATAAAACAGGTGGTCAGTAAGTGTTGTTTGGTTATTTTCTTTCTTGAGCTAGTTGGGATTGGGAGCTAAAGTACAGAGCTTTCTGTTCCCATCTGCTCTGCAACTGGAGTTTCATCTAAGAAGAAATAAAAGGGAGAAAAGTGTCATGCTGATAATAGTTCAGATGGATATCAAAAGAATATTTGTAACCCATTGTGGCTTCTCTTTGTTTAATGCACACATTTAGATCTCTATGTAGAACAGGCCCCCCAAGATGTGAGCATTTCCTTTTCTAAATGTGCAATACATCATGACTTTTTTGAGATATCTACATCTCTGGAAGTGCAGGCAGATATGTGAATGTCTTTGAGCACACTGGACAATAAGACATAAGCAGTAGTCGTTTAAAAAAAAAAAGTACGTTAGGAAAGTTGTGGATGAAGCCTATATTTACCTGTGAGGATCTAATCTTTTCAGGCTCCTTCTGTAGTCCAGAGGAAGATTTCTCCCAGGGACAATTCAGAGTGGGAACCCGACTCATTATTCTGTGAGCAGCCTCCTGGAGCAGCCCCAAGCAATCACAAAAAGGCAAGTCAGAGAAGAGCTGCATCCTGTGGGTGCTTTTTCTTATGGGACTCAGCGCATTCATGTGTGGGCAGGTCCCCATCTCTCTGCTCCACTGAAAGGCACTATCAAAGACCTGCATGTTATAATTTTCTCTGTCAGGAGAACTGCAACCTATTTATCACTTCTTCAAATATAACATAATTTGTTAATTTAAAGCACAGTCTTTAAGAGGATTACATGTTAATTTTACTATGTAATTCAGGAAATTTTAAAAATTAAATATACTTTAAAATCTTCCTCTATGCCCTATTTTGATGATGACTAGGATTTCATTTTAATTCCTTTTCTAGGACAAATCCACTCATGTTTTGAATTATCAGTACCCACAAACCTTGTTGTATGAAAACTAAGTTCAAATTAATACAGCTCTCTTTCCTTTTCCACACGAGACATGAAATTCTTAAATTTCCTTTATACATTTTCAATATACAATTTTCAATACTGTTTGAGTTTGGTTTTTTTTCCCACACTATTGTAATAAATCAGAAGGAAGGCTACATTTTTAATTTACATCCCAAAATACAGACTGCTGTGGTGGCAAGGATGACAGTGGCAAATTATGAGCTGCATTTTGGCCATGTGTCTTAACTTGGCAAAGTTATGCCTGTTGAACTGTGAGTCTGACAGCTGTCTGGGACTGGAGAGGTGGGAACCTCTCAACTTAGCAATTCGGCACTTCAGAATTTAATAGTTCTGCTGTGTTAGTGCTTGGTTATGTCCGTTTCTGGCTGACTGATCTAAAGAAATCACCATTTCCCTTGGTCTGTGCCTGTCTCATCTGTTTCTTGGTAACTCCTGCTACTTCCTCAGAGCCCTTCATGAAAGCATTCCTATCAAAACGAGGGCACTTATCAAATACGACCTATTTGAACTGCCCACCTCAACTGGACAGACATGAGTCAGGGGATCCTCACGTGCACATTTCAGCAGATCTCAGCGAGCAAAGGACTCCAGAGGAAAAGCAGTAGTGGCAATTTCTTCAGCCAGAAGAAACAAAATGTGATTCTTGTCTCATTCTGTGCATGTATATATGCAAGCCAATGCAGGTGCCTTACAGATCCCTAGGAGAAGACTACACTTAGGAAAAAATAATTTCAATTTCCAGGTTGACCCTGTTCTATCTTCAAAGGATGTCAGGCAAAAAGCTGGAATTTCAGTGTGCCTTTATTTCTAGATCTAAAATATATATTTAAACCAAGAGTCGCTTGAAAAGACAGGATTTTTCAGCTGTGTCCACTAACAGCAGCCCAGGCAGCAATAAGTTGCATGCTTCTTGTAAGCTGGCTAGGACATCTAGCACATCTAATAGTGCTATTATTTGACTTGAGGTGGTTTTTTTGGTATTTTTTAAAGTTTGCCTCTAAACGAATAAGCCAAAGAGCTTTCTTACCCTGTAGAAATGTGGCTGACATTTCTCAGTTTCAACCAAGCTGGATTCACTTAGCTTCATTACTGGAGTCTCTTTAATTTATAGGGTGTGACTTGGAGCATTTTTAGGCTTGTGGGTCTGTACGTTGCACAGACAAGAATATTTAGAAAGTGCTATTAAAGAGATTTGATTTTCTGGTTAGCCTCACTCCTTGTCTAAAGAAAATCCAAGCAATAATCTCCCCTAGTCTCTATTCAGAAAATCCTGTTTGAGACGTAGTCTGGAATCATAACATACTGAATTACTTTCATAATTTCAATTTGACAGAATAAACCTGCAAAGTGTTTTTTATGGTTTTGGGATTCCTGGAAAGGATGAACAAGCAAATGTACATTGAAAGAAGGACATTTCTAAGCTGAGACTTGGCGTAAAATTATGCTTAATGCTTAGCTTATCATTAAGTACACTTTTGCCAAGCATATTAAAAGAGAGAAGAAGTTAAGAACAACTGATATTGAATCAATTAGTAAAAGTTTCATATTTTAAATGGCATGTCCATAAAAATTATTACAGTACTGACAACAGGAAAATGAATTGGTAACAGTAATAGGTACATTTATTAGTAGTATGATCTTGTGAAAAAAATGTAAAGAACCAAGTTCTTTTCATTCTGTAAGTAATGAATATTCTAGGTAACACAATGAAACAATGAAGCAAAGGCCAGGCATTCTGATAATCACTACACAGACATTCAGCACTTGTGGGATGCTGAAATTCTGAGTAATCAACAGAGAAGCTGCCTAATTTTGAGGGCTTTTTTGTTTTATTTGGAGGTCTTTTCATGTAAATATTCCCTTGTGAGTACTTAGGTATTGTGGGGATAAAAATTAGAATGGCATAGACCCTTGTAGATACTACATATAACCAAGGCAAGGCTTTGGATATCTGTATTTGTGTGACTGCTCAGCCTGTACCTGGCCTCTGCAGGCAACTGAAGTGATTAATTGGTTCCTGTAAGGTCCTGTAAAGTCCTGGGTGCCTCCTGTTCCACTTTTGGCTGTGAGCATTTGCATACATGCGTGAGTCGGCAGGCACACAATGTTGACCAAACCCTCAGTAGGATCCAGAACCACATGGGAGCTGCCATGATCCATCAGAAGCCAGGTGGGTGCTCTGGGCAGAACACACACCAGAATTTTCAGCCTTCACTTTTAGCATCATTGCTGGCTTTTTTTCAGATGCAAAATGCAAAAACAGCCCTGGGAGCAAATTAACTGGCAATTTACATGTTACGAGTGCCATAACAAGATGTTTTAGAGCCATGGCTGGCCTGGCCTGTCCATTTGTTCTTCATAAGCACCATGGGATTTGCTGTCCCATCAGTCATAACAGGAGGACATAGGGTATCTCTACAGAGTTTGCCTTCAGCTGGTGTAATCTGAGAGAGTTAGGGTGAGATTTTAAACTTATATCTATGTAGATCTTGTACTTCCTAAGAAAACGTGCTAGCTATAAGTGTGTGATGCAAAGGGTAAAAGCCATAAGCTCAGGCATATTGCCTTCTCTGGTTACATTTTGAAAAAAAAACCTAGTAAGACACAAAGGAATTTACATTCCAGAGCAGAGACGCTTTCACAGATTTCCACAAGCAGTTAATAAAATGAATCACTGAAACTGTACTGTGGAACAGACTATGCTATAAATTTGACCATTTTGTTAATTAATTTTATTATGCTTTTAAGGGAGAAGGTCTAAGTAGCTTTTATATTTCTTGCGTAGGTCTACGATTGTGAGTAGACAAGAATCATTGTAATTTGTTTGTGTACCACATAGGCTGGAATGTCTATACCTTTTATCTACCTTATCCACTTCTGAGGTCAAGGTTACATTCACAACCTTAGACTTTCAGACTTAATTATCTGCAAGGAGTGGTGTAGCCACATAATGAGGTAGGGTAGTGCTATAGTTTGTGTACAGTAAGAGGCAGATCAGTCAGACAAAATGACCTAATTATCTGTCTTTACTAAAAAAAAAAAAAAAAAGTTATGAAAATTAGTCCGCAGTTGTTACAGTTCTGAAAAAGCTCACCCATGACCCATTCACATGACTGCCCAGGCTGATTGAAAGCAAGCAGAGTAACTCTGTGAGATTTGTACTTCTCCATTCAGCTAAGCAAGGTTTTACTCAGCTGCCCTTGACCAGCTAAATTCTGGGGTGAACTGTTCCACTCTTCAGGCTAATAAACAAGCAATAAAAAGCAGAAGCAGAAGGCAGTGGATACAGGGACAGGGGAAAAGCTACAATTCTTTACAGCAAAACCAAGTCCTCATGGTAACAATACTTCTAAATGAGAGAAGTCAGGCTCAAGTATATATATATACATATAGCTATACTCGATTGTGGATATAGTACATACACCCATAACTTAAACAGCTACCCTGTGGAATTTGATTCCCATGCTTCTAAGTGGAAACACCCACTTGTAAAAAGACAGTATTAAATGCAAGATCTGAAGTATGCTGCTCTGTAACATCATTGCCTTAGTTATTTCATATCATTCATTTAATTGCTAATGTTCACATTTTCCTGGATTTGCAGCATGCTCTGATCTTACCCAGCAGAAAGCTCAATATTGATCCTTGATCCTGCCATGACCTTCCAGTGCCAGATTGGACAAACCACTTATTTTCTCTACGATTCAATTCCATTTATGACAAAATTCTCCTTATGAAAAATGAAGATAATATTATTTCCATGATTTGCAAGCCATGTTGAGGCTAAATGAAAGAATGGTAGCACATACAGTAATAAAATATGAAGGAAATTGCTTAGTTTAAGGATACTGGCAATAATATCACTTTTTGATTAAGGAAGAACTTACAGCAAAAAATATAAAATGCAATTTTACCTCTAAGAATTTATGAATTTCTTGCTTCAAACAAGACTTAATGGATTTCTGTGAGACAGAACATCACTAATCTCAATTAAATCTTCACAATTGCTACTGATTCTAGGCAAGCACACTCTAAAATCTTACTTGTATAAAAAACATTTCTCTCAAAAGCCATTATTTTTTGAGAAACATTTTAAAGCTGTTTTATTTCTGGTAGAAAAATGCATTACTAAAATCTTATTTTGAGTGAACTGCATCTAACATATTAGAAGAGTGGTAATGCCAGAGTGTGAAGTGCTTTGTGACAAAAATAAAGACTCCAGTACATCTCAATTATAACCAGTCTGCCACTTTTGAATCTCTTACTTTGAATTGCTGGTAAGGAGGGCGTATGTTTAATAAATAGACATCACACAAGCGTATATAATAAATGTCTAAATGTACACTTATCCCAGAGATGTAGTGCTCAGGGTTTTTAGTCAAATCATTCTAAAAGGTGAATCAAGTGACTATTAGTCAGTCACCATCTATTTTTAGGTAAGATCAAGAGGCATATTGTCCAGAGTGATCACATTAGTGGGCTAACAGGAATACAGAAATGGAATACCAGATCATATCATCTTTTCTTCTCATATTTTGTCTCTAGCACTGAGGGATTTTATCTTTAAAATTTAAAAAACCAATAATAGTCTCCTTCTCCAAAAGTTTGTCAAATCTTCACTTAGTAACACTTGATGTATCACTTGTCTTCTCTCAAATACATAGCATGCATTTTTATATCTATATATGAAGCAAGAGTGCTTTGTTTCAGCTGTCATCATTCTTCTAGTTTATATTCACTTTTAATTTCTTTTTTAATTTAAGTCTTGCTAAATATACAACATGCTTATGTGATGCAAATAAGTTTCCTATGAAATATGCAAACCATACAGCATATAATTTATTCATTTTTTTGTCTTTTTATCAGTGATAGTGTGGTCAGCAGAACCAGGGCAGTGATTGTCCCCCTGTACTCAGCACTGGTGAGGTCACTCCTCCAATCCTATGCTCATTTTTGGGGCCCTCACTACAAGAAGGACACTGATTTGCTGGAGCATGTCCAGAGAAGGGCAACGGAGCTGGGGAAAGATCTGGAGGTCTAAAGGAAAATCAATTTAATTTTGAATAAATTCAGGTATGTATTCCTATTCTCCTTTGTTTCTTTACCAGGCTTAATTTCTACCAAAGTCTCATCACTTTTTCAGCCCATTTACTGTATGGTAGTAATAGTGCTTCAAAATCCAGATTCCAGCTAACATCTCATAATCTCTTTTTTATTGTATATTACTGTAGACACAGTGGTGTCACAGCAGGTATTATTGTCTTACTCTTCTAAAACTTTTTGTATAAATGAATGTGCAATTTTCAATTGAAAAAAAAATTAAATCATACTATCAGTTCACAAAATTTTCTGGCAATTCAGAAAAATATTTGTATAAATTGTAGTATTTACTCTGCAGATTGGCAATAGGTTGGCTAAATTTAGAGTAACCTGGGGCCCTAAGATGAGACAAATGAGAGCAAATATTTGTCCTGTATCAAGGGATAAGAAATTAAGTCCAAAGAAGCTTCCTAATACCTGTCTCCTGACAATGCCTAGATTTTGCTCAGCCTCAAATCTGAGGAAGAAAGCTTTGCTTAATATGTATACCTGTGATTTCTTCTTTCTTTGCTTTTTTCTTATGGTAATTTACAGCAACAGAATTGAGTCACAACCTCTCCTGTCTGGCTTCTTATTTAGTCCCAGTGTTTGAGTGTCTGTGTTGGATATTTTGTTCAAAGAGAGCATTAACTGTTTTTTTCCTGACTATCATGAGTAATGGGAGAGCGGGCATCCTGGTGGGTTCACCCAGAGGGCCATCTTGGGGTATGCAGGATTGAGGGTGTTTTCCTTGCCCACATGTGTGCACACCAAAATATGGCTGTGCTGTCAGAGCCCTTTGTTTAAACCCCCTCCCAGTTTGGGAAGTACCATAATTTCTTCAGGATGTTTATTTTCAGTTTGCAGCTCCACCAACAGCAGTGCTGTTGTCTTTCTCTATTGCCTGAGGGGTCACTGAGGTGGAGGGGGTATGAATCACCCCTGCCTACAGTAACAAGAGTGAGTGACTTTGGGAGCCTCTGGTCTGGAGACCAGACCTTCATCGTTCAGCACCTCTCAGACAGCATTTCAGTTTCTACTCAGATGGTTGACATACCAATAGATGCTTAAAATGCATAATTTTTCTCTCATTATTGTCAAGAGAAATTTAGGGCTCTATTCAGTTGTCTAAGTGTCATTTGAAATGTCCTCTAGCTGCAAGTGTGGGGATATTGGTTATTAGTTCAGATTCTTTTTTTTTTTTTTTTTTCTGAGATCTAGATAGAAAAGAATAAGAAATGTAATTCAGACTTTTTTTTTTCTAACCCATGGGCTTCAGCTTCCTTTTCAGCATGATGGCTGCTACATCTTCTGAGAGCAAATCCTGGTCCCACCCAGGCTATGTCTGTGCCTCTGGCAGTGATGCACTCAAGACAAGGTGTCCACATTTGGTCCTCAGACCTGCTAGCTCTGCCACTCAAGAATGGATCCAGCAGTAAATAAACCTTTCCTAGGAGGCAAGAAACAATATTACTGAAGCACAGACAAGAACACAGCATCAACCCTCTTAATCACATGATTTACCTGTTTAGGTTTAGTTTGTTCTCTGTCTCTTGATTGTTTTCCCACTGTCCTCTGTACGGCATGGCATGGCAAGGCATTTTTTCACGCTGTTCTCACATCTCTTTGATTTTTTTTCTTATGCATCTCCCTCTATATAAATCTTTTCAACAGTGTAATCACGCTTGGCACTCCTCAGACAATTTAGTTCTAGTTGGAGCTCTGCATGCTTCAAGTAGCCTAGTCTGTATTTCAAGCACAATCGTCTGAAGAGAGAAGAAACAATTTCCTTCCCTTTGCTCAGTATTGACATTCACATCATTATTTTTATACTTTATGGGTGGATAGTGTCCTTAGCTTCAGAGCTCCATTGTATAAAACAGGGCAAAAATATAATCAGAAAGTATATAGGTCTCTATTCCATATAGGTCTCTGTACCAAATTATTTCCAGATGAAATATGTAAGAACAGGAGTTCTACTCCTTTCACTTTACTTATGAAGAGTGGATAAAAGAATGGAAATAGCCAGATACCTGCAGAAAGAAAGCTTGTGGGACTATCAAAAGTGACTCACAAGGAATCTGGGAATCTGTTTTCTGAACATGACCTACTTCTCTGCCAAGAGGTGATCTCATCATACCTCTTATATATCTCTTGCTCCACTTCCCTTGAGGTCAAGAAGTTGTTTTCTTTTCCTTCAGTCTCTGCCTGCAAAAACTGTCAATACTGCTATTCCAACAAGCTGTAAATATCAACAGATATACAAACACATCCTCTGGAAAACTAACATTTTTCTTATTCAGATGACTTTTATTTTTCTGTGTCAATGTAAAAGAATACCATTTGCAGGAACTGACAGCACAGGAAAGCAATAATATGACCATAGTAGTATTACAACTCCTTTATCCAAAAATCTAAGTTTTGTTCAGAAATCCAGATGATAGAGTTGCTACTCTTTCAGATCTGTACCCAGAGCTGTGATATAATTTTCCTTAATTTGTTTAAAAGAAGACCTAGCTGGTTTCAGCCTTTGCAAGTGGTACCTATAAGCCAGATAGCCTTAACCTTTTGCCTGGAAAGCTACTGGAGCAAATTCCTAAACCTCAGATTAGAAGCACTTGAAAGATAAAGTAATAAAAGAGGATCAATGTGGATTTGTCAAGAGCAGTCACATCTCTCTAGTCCTATTTCTCAGTAGGGTAACAATGCCTAGTGAATGGGGTAAGAATAGAAGATATGATATGTATATCTTGACTTTAGTAAAACTTGTGGCACAGTCCCTACAACATTTTTGTATGCAAATATGGAAAAAGTTGTTAAAGTGGTTTTATCAAGGATTTGCTTTCAAAAATGAAAAGTCCTGACAAATTGTGGGGTCCTGCAAAAGTCCCTCTCCTTTAATATTCAATATAATATTGTGGTGATGAAATGGGTAGTGCCATGCAATCTGCAGATGGCAATGTTGAGAAGTAGAAAACGCACTTCAATGGTCAGAAGTAGAACCAAGAATTAATTTTATAAATTAGAGCACTAATTAAATCTTAAATCAATATAGTGAAATTTAAAAAGATCAAAAACTCCCCAGGTAGAAAAGAAAAATTAAGATCACAAAAAGCAATGGGACAAAAAGTACAATTTACTGTTTAGCTAACAACACTACAAGCAAGGCTGGGGGTGGGGGATTGCACGAAATCAGTCAGTGTTTGAGATGCTGTCACAAGAGGGGCAAATCTCATTCTGAAATGTCATTATATACAAGACTTACTGATAGGTGAATATTAACACACCAGTAACTATAATATATTGCATAGCTATTACACTCCTTGGAACAAATGCTAGAGACTTGATGACAACATCATGTTCCATTTTGATTACCATCACTAAAATATATGTGGATAATCTGGAAGGAAACTCCAAGTGATGAACAAAAAAAAGAAGTCTCAAAAATTGCAGTAAAAGATGCAGAAAATGTTCAGTCTAGAAAAGAGAAAACTGAGACAGGACAGTATAATCATGTTAAGAGATTTGAGACTGTTTGAATAGCAATCAACTGTTCTCAATTGGAGTGATCTAAAAGCAAGAGGAATTCAGACTAATTTATAATGAGATGTTTAAATTAGACATTGTAAAAGCTTTTTTGATGTCAAGATAATTGTACACTTTATCTAACTTAATTTTTCAATTTAATTATCTCTGAAAGTTATGAAATTCTTGGAACTGCAGATTTTGAGGAACAGGTCCAGTTGAAGAAGTGTCTGTCAGGAGTAGCTCAGAAACTGTATTGGATCTTATTTCAGAGCTGGGAAAGGCAGTAAATGACCTCCTGAGATATCCTAGCTCTTGTTTCAATGGAGGGGTTAGACTGGGTCCATGGGTGGTATCCATGAGCTATCTTCTGCTTGCTCTCTCCTCTCTTTTTCTTTCTATCTCATTATCTCACATTAATTTTTAAATTCCAAATTTTTCACTTCTTCATATCATCTTGTTTGCACTTTAATTCAGGCAGAAGTATCTCTCACTAGTCTTAACACACATATGCAGCTGTCATTTCATCAGTCAACCAAAAATTTTAAAAAGCTCAGACACCACCAGGAGAAACGTGAAGCACCCATTTGCCTGCATCTATGATCCATGTCATTAATGGGGCTGTGTTTAATTTTCCATCAGTTTCCAGCATTTCCAACCGCACACCGTGATTCCAAGTCCCTGATACTTAGTCACCTGCACCTTTCAAGGACCACTGATTCTCTGATTTAAGCCAACTCCCATCTGTTCATGTTTCACTGGTTGCTCCCTTGAGTGGTTTTCCCAGTCACAGTCATACAATTTATTCAAATATAACTGTAAGTAGATATAGAAGCCATAACACATATATTTTAATCCAGTGCCCTAGTGTAAACATTTATCACTCATTCTCTCTTTCTCTACTGAAACGTGAACCCAATAATATTTGAACTCATTTTGAACTTCTGAACTCTCAATTTTGAGGGAAAATTGAGACAGCTTGTACTTAGCTGACTATGGAGGAATGAACAATACTTTGTCGTTCAACCCTGAAAATTTTTCTGTAGTTTAGAGTCATGTTTCTGAGCATTTTGAATAATAATGACTACGAGAGTATTTCCTGAAGCTACTCACTTAAGTAGTGGCCCATCTATGGCAGAAATAAAAACTCTGTTCAAAGTCTCTCATTTTGAAAAATAATAAAAGTCCCGAAGGGGAAAAAAATGGCAGTGAGTCAGAGATGGGAGAAGATTTACTGCTACCATTTTTAAAAGATGCCCTCATTAAGCTGATGCAGAGTGAGAACTAAAGACATGCCCTTTGGGAATGGGGCATTAAAGATAGCTAACTTTGAACAAGAAAATCAGGGTACACTGTGTTGGTATGAATAAATATTTTTCTGATTATGGGGATTTTAACAAATATACTGTAGCCTAGATGAAAGGTACTTAAATGTTTGAAAGATCATTCTCAGAGATTGAGATTTAAAGTCTATTGAAATCTTTCATATTTCCTTAAAAATACATCCTTTCAGAGAAATCTACTATGCCCCTAAACTCTTACCTCAGAACCCCTTAGACAGTCTCTGAGATCAGTGAATATATGAACTTTTACTGATGTGTCAGGAGGAGTTATCCCCTAACCAGCATTACTGAATATTTTTATCCTGTGCTTCACTTTGGTCAATAAGTAACATTCCCAGTGTACTACAGGGCACTGCACTTCATCCCAGGATTAAGCTCCCCCAAAACATAGTTTTGCTTCTCTCATTTGATTTTTAACTACAGGGATGAGATACGCATATCTGCATGTTGCAGAGATGCTCTGCCACACCCTTTTGTATCTTTTCTGCCAGACACCACTGCTATTGTCTTATGCCTTTCAGTTAATGACCTGGTTGTTAAGTTTCAGAATTCCTGCTTTAAAGAGGATTTATCTTTATCTGGCTTTATCTGGCTTTATCTGTCTTGGATAACACAAGCTGGGCCAGCTCAAAGTTGCTATACATCCTATTGGATAGGAGACAAATCTATACTGATGTGGAATGTGGTGTGTAATTTATATTTCCCTGTGTATATTCACAGTTTCATAAATCCTAATTTATACAATCTATGAAAAGTATAAAGGAGTTATTGAGTAAGAAAGTTGGCCAAATTATTTTGCTGTGCAAGTGCATGTTAACAGATCCAGACAGCTCCTTTGTACTGTAAGGAATTAAATCAGAACAGAAAACAATCACTTGTTTTTAACAAGCAAGTAATCATTGCATAATTTAACACAATACTTAAACACTGGCTTAGTTCAATTGAAAATTACCTAGAGGCGCAATATATGAAGGCTATAAACATCCAGCAGATGACTGTTTCTCATCACAGGTGCTCATGTATATATGAATACCTTTTATTTTAGCCAATCAAACTTCAAAATTTGATGTGATTGGGTATGAAACAAAATGTAAAATGTATTGAGTGTGAATATAGAAATTTTAAAACTACAAAAGAGACTATAATTACTGCAATGAAAATAAAAATATATCAGTTAGAGATAAATTTTATCTCTAATTGATGGCTAAGATCTTTCAGACTTTCCAAGCTTCCCAGTGCAATAGCTAGATCCCAGCATTTGTCTGCTTTATTAACACTTCCAAATCGCTTCCCCAAGTCAACAGGAGTAAAAATACTTAAAACAACACCAAAATAAATAGCAAAAGTAGCGTACATAATGTTTTTCTGGATAAATGGTAGGACTGATTCTCCAGAGTAAGGATACAAACTCAGGTAAGCAACACTGAAGACAAAAACTGTTGAGAAAGAACTGGAAGTTTTGTTCTATTTAAATATCAGCATCTGCTCAATTTCACTAAGATACTAATTATTCCAGTTGTGTTTTCTGGATGATGATTGGAAAGAAATTACATTAGGGATAATAGTTATTGATAATCTCCAGATTCCAACTGTGACAGTGATTTAACAAAAATGCTTCAAAATCTTGTATGTCTGAGTCCTTTGCTATTGTTTATTGCCTATGAAATGCCTTGCTGCTGAACCCTCTTCATCTGGGATTTCAAGACACCCTGGTTTAGTAAAAACAGAGACAACCTCTGCAAAATGCCTTTACAGACCTAGGGGAAAAACCAACAAAAGAAGTTGTGGAAGCAATTCTGAGAGCTACAAATTTAGCTGTTTACACTCTGTTTTTTCACCTACCAACATCTGTCTGTGACATTACTCAAATACATGCTCTCCCTAACAAAGGCTGCACAATGGTGGAAGGTGTTCCTGCCCATGGCAAGGGGACTGGGATTGGATGATCTTTAAGGTCCCTTCTAACCCAAATCATTCTATAGTTCTATTATTTCCTTTTGTGCTCTCTGCTGTTTGTGCAATGTCTATACCATGAAATATCATCTGATATCATCTGAAGGTACCAAGAGTAGAAAGGATATCTACTATAGCTATAATAAACATTTGAGTCAAGATTTGGGAGAGTTTAGCTTGACATTTGAGGTTACCATTGCATACAAATATAGCTGCAGATCTTACTAAGCATCTTTTGCAACAGACAGCATAAAAGGGAAACAGAGACAGGAGATTGTTTTCTTGAGAGCCAAGAACTAAATTAGCACCTTACTTTCCTGACTTGTTTTAACATGCAGGGAATACGTCAAACTAGAGACTTCTCTGAAGGTGAGAATAGCTAACCACAACTACCTGCAGGCTAAAATCAAGGAAAAGCAGTGGTGGCAGTGTGTCTGCTGAGAATGGATATCCCAAGCCCCCAAAGGATACTTTGTTTACTGCAGCACTACGTGAAATGGGGTTCCGCCATTGTGTCCTCCTTCACCTTTCCCCCCAAAAATGGAATGTTTTTTCACAGAGCATGGACATCTCCAGGCATATTTGCTGCAATTTGAGAACACTGGTGACTCTGGTTCCTCTGGACATGGAATGAGACAAGCCTGGCTGTTTTCTGGACCATGGTTGGGAACCATCATCTCTGCTGGGAGGAAACTGTGGCCGTACATGCCTGGCATCCATTGAGGGAGCTGCACTGCCCAGACAGAGGAGCCAGGGTCTTCATCATGGATTTCAGCCTATCAAATGAAAAGTTACAGCACTGTAGCTGTAATACAGTTTGGCATTGAGGTTAATATCTTGCCTGGCACCTGGCTGTTCAACTGCTGCTGTCAGCTGGTATCCTCAAATATTCTTAATCCAAGTTATTTAGCCTTTGCTCTTTGTGTTAAACTACAGAACACAAAACTGGGATTCCTGTTTTGGCAACTGAAAACAAAACCCCTCCCTGGCATACAACAGATGAAAAAGAAAGGCCTGGCTTCAAAAAGCATTAATAATACCAAATGCCCAATGTGATTGACTTTTAAATTGCACAGAAATCAGATGCAGAGAATTTCCTCAGTATTCAGGAGGCATTTGATAAAATAAATCACAGCATATCAGATTTCTTTATTCTGTATAACTGGAGTCATAACCTCAGCTAACTGGATTTTCACTACTTTTCAAGCCTGAATGTGGAAAAAAATGTGTGAAAATTGATTAGGTTAGAAAAACTGGCATGAAATAAATAATTGATAGAAATAAACTGTGTAAGAAAGGAAACAGCTTAGATACTTCCCCTGTTGGGTAGAAAAATGAGAAACATTCGATATCAGTTCATAAAAGCAATTATCTTTGCAAAAATATAAAATTATTACCTTCTGAAGAGCACATGGGCACATTACAAACACTTAAGAAACTGTAAAATCCATCACTAAGGCAGATGCTGTTTTAAGAAAATCAAAGATTCTTTTAAAATGCAAATAATAGTTGGCAAAAAGTACTTATTCCTTTGCAATTGTAAATAATTTAATAAGATCCATTTAATAATTTATCAATAATTAGTGATTATATTTATTTCTACCCAAACATAAGTTTGTTTGGGGGGGTTTTTGTTTGTTTTTGTTGTTGTTGTTGTGGGGTTTTTTTTTGTTGAAGTGTAAAGATTTATTCAGTCTTAGGATTTTACCTAAGTAAAAAGTTATCTCATTAAAACAGAAGAATCTGATTTACCAAATTGGTATTAGAGCAGATATGTAGGAAGAGATATGCAACGCTGTTGTGGAATCAAGCTGCTATTGATATCAGATTAAGTGAAGGCTGCATATAAAACAGGAACTGTATAGGTCACTTTGGGTAAGTTAGCAAAAAGTCTAAGTTATGCTAACAACCCAGCTGAAGTGCTAAAAAAATCAAGCAGTCAAATTTTAAAAAGACATAAAAGCAGACACTAACTCATTCAAGTCCTGTCAGCTTTGACTCATTTAACTGGAAAACCTCCCGGACACTAACAGAAAGTGTATGCATTCCTAACATAGGTGCTGCAGCAAAATGACACTTGGGAGTTGCCAAACGAGAAAATTGCTATTCCTGTCATTGAAATATGCATGAGACCTTGTGTATACAAAGTCTCTTGTTAACCATTGGGAAACCAGTGTCACTGCTTTACTAAACAGTTGATATTAACAGTCTTGTTTCACAAAGAAAATAATTATGAATTACCTTCAACCTTCAATATAAATTGCAATAAGAAGGCAAACTGGCTGTTTGACTGGTATAAGCATAAAAGAATTGGTGTCTTTTAACAAAACTCTATCTCAAAATCTGCATTTTTTTATCTGTTAGACCATAAGAATACATAAGAATACATAATCTGTTAGATCATAAGAATGGCCTGTATATACTTGTTTTCCTAGACTTTTTTTACAGACGAAGTTAGGGTTTTTTTACTGTTTTGAGATAGATACGTTTCTTTCAAAACTTTTATTTCGAGGAGTAAAATATTAATTTTATTTTTGCTTCTGCAGAAGTATCCCAACAGAATATTCAGGTCACCAGCAGTAGGCATATGCTGCAGGTATAATATTTACTTATTTTCGTAGGAACCCAAGATCTAGCAGCAATGAAGAGCAGGGAATTTCAGAGTGACCGCAACGGTTCCTAGGGCAGACAGACATAGAAGGTTGCCCATTGTAAACACTAGTGTCTGTCTCTCAGGAACTGCAAGAAAGAGTGGATTAATGTTTGCTGAAGGCAAAGGGAGTTCTGTCTTCATCTTCTTGAGAGCAGTTAAGAAGCCACAATGATCTCCAGAAAAAGATTTCTGCTTTGAAACCAATAGAATTTCCCAGTAAGGAGTTTCTCTAGTGAATTCAGAACTACTGGCAAGAATTTTGTTAATACCATGATAAGGTATGCCATATGGACAGTATAATTTACTAGCAAAGGATTATACCTTTGCAACTTTATTAGCCTGTTCTAATAACTTATCATTGAAATAAGTTAAAAAGTGAAAGAATTTAATATCAATGTACTATTTAGATACTTA
Organism: Certhia americana; assembly: GCA_018697195.1. Classification (NCBI taxonomy): domain Eukaryota; kingdom Metazoa; phylum Chordata; class Aves; order Passeriformes; family Certhiidae; genus Certhia; species Certhia americana. The sequence goes on along the minus strand of CM031857.1, from coordinate 49,519,779 downwards.
CCATTCACACTTAAACACTGTGATAAGGTTATAACACAATTTCCTAATATTAATTTTCTGTAAAATATGAGTTATCTCCCCAATGCACTTCAGACATGATTTGCAATATGTTTTTGTTTATGTCATAGTTATATTGTCATATAAAATTTTTCAAGCTGGATAAATGTTCTGAAAATTCACATGTAAAAATTTTTCACTTCTTCACATTTGATTTATAGATGTTAGATTTTGGGGGCTTTTTTAAACAAAAAACCTCCAAAACCTCAAACATAATGAGGATATAATTTGGCTAATGATAAAAACAGAGCTGTGATTGTTCTGATGTACTTTGTTGGAAAGCTCAGTAAAGTTTAGGGGGAAAGAGGTAAATGCTTTTCTGGAGCTATCCTGAGAATCATCTCAGTGAGAACAGAACAGCTCAAGGTGGACTTTTCCACCTGTCCCCTGTTCTTTAATTCCCACAAGGCTCTTTCATGTCATACTCTTGGGTCAAATGTGTGAATTTCCCACCTTCTCATCCCCAACTAACCAACACCATGAACACCCTGGGATCTAGCACTGTTTGTAGCCTTCTTAAGTCTCTGAATCCTGAATTACCTGGATCCCTAAGGACACAGATTTCCCCCTGTTATGTGTCATACATGCCATTACTTATGAAGCAGGACCAGAACACAAGATCACTGCAGTATAAAAGCCAAATCACTTGGGAAAGTGCTGCAACCATACACACACCAGCACAGCCTTGAGTGGACATGGACACAGGTCCAGGCTGATGGATGTCCTTATGACTGGAGAAATGCTGAAGTGTGTCCCCAGTTCCCAACGGGCCCATGTCACGGGTAATCTGTACATGCATCTCTGTGCATGTGGAACAACCACACCCTAATGATGGAAAGGACAGGAGAAAGTCTCCAGGATCCACCACTGCAGAGAAACAGAGAATTCCTCCTGGAAATGACAGTTTCCAGACACTGGAATTGCTCTCAGAAATCCCAGCACAGACATAGCCTGCTTATACTGAGATGTGAAATCTGGGTCAAGGTGCCGGTGCTGTCTGTGCATGTAATGCTTCTCTGAAGAAAAGGGAAGCCCCACAGCACCCCTACACAGCTATAATTCAGGTATTCCCACTGAAGCAGGCATTCACCCACCATTGGATCATGAACATTGTCAGAAGGAGTTCTTAGAAGTTGTTTCAGGGTGCTACCCCAGTTTTCCCATTGTATCAACTGCTGCACTCTCATGGCTCCCAGTTCCCTTAGGAATATTCCTGAGGGAAGTCAAAAGACAATCATGAGAAACTTAAACCTTCTAAGTGCTGCATCAGGCACTTTGTAGTGTGATTACAACTTTTTTGTCTCGCTCATCGTTGTATTTTATACAGAAAAACTTGCTAGGGAGGTTGGAGGTGTTTAATTCATCTTTGCGCCAACAAACATCTGTTTGGAGATTTATGAGACTACCTTAGTCACAGGAAAATTTGCAGTAGAGGTCTAATATTGACAGTCAGGTGGCTTAGCCCACAGGTTTGCTGCAAAATTGGAGAATTCCATTTCATATGAAAGTCTGATACCACCTCTTTGACCATAGAGAAAAAGTACCAGGTATATTGGGCAAGGTGTACAGAGAAAACAGTTTTATTTGATAGAGTAGTGACTTGAACCATTTCTACAAGAGGGAAAATAAGGATCCCTGACTCTCAAGAAGTCTTTCTGTATTTTATTTGCATGACTTTTAATGCCAAATGAAGATATATTTTTGACAGCAAAGACAAGAATCAAGCCTCAGCCCAGTGGTCCAGCCAGTAGCTATGGCAGGTATTGTGTCACATTCCTAACCAGCAAAATCACATTTGAATCAACATTGCTGAAGTGATAAAACATGCATATCTGTATGCTTAAATCTGAAAATGGAGTTGAGTTTACTTCCTAGAGGAGAGGTCTACAAGCCAGCCTATTACATAAAATTTATGCCTCTTTCTCCTGCCAGATTTTAAAAGAAAATAGTATAGAAGCTGGTAGGGAGTTTAATTTTTGTGGTGTAGTAGGCAGCCTTAGAAAACCTGTCACAAACTGTAGGAGAACTGGTAATGTCAGAAATTTATGCAGTAGTCACAACACAGAGATTAGGACAAGGATTCTGCAGAGAATGGATGACTAGAAGGCAAAGTGGGGAAAAGAGGCTGACAAAAATAAAAATAGAGAAGGCTCATAAGGTTATGGATAAGTACACTGGAAGAAAGAAACTAGAGGCCTGAAAATAGCCGTGCAGGAAATCTACTTTTAGAGTGTGAAAGCCAAGCCAAGATTTATATGAACACAGAGACTGAGGCTGAGAAGGGGGTATGTAGAAGGCAGGACTTAGGTGAAATTAACAGAAATTATCAGATAAGTGTGAAAAAGTCAGATACAGTTGGGCACCCTCCTCTCCAGAGCTGGGAGTGGAGCTCAAGGCTGCTGGCATTGGCCCTTCCTCAAGTGATATCTGGTTTCTCAGTGGGAAATTCTGCCATCTTATATTCTGCTTATCCCCCAAAAAATGATCCTCTGCTACTGCCATCATCTGCTTCCTGAGCAGGAGTGGTGGAGCTCTGCTCAATGATTCCTAAAGCTTTATACTGCAGGATGCTGGTTCTCTGAGTAATATTACTCTGGGCTTTGGAAGTAAAACACAAGCAGCACTCATGCTGTCATTGTTTTTGTGCACTCAACTATGGATTTTTTTTTTTTTTTGTGCAATAAATATCATATGGATGTAATTACTGTCTGTGGAATTAATAATTGCCTTGCATATCCAAGAAAGTCAATTTACTCAAGAAAAGGTCAGAAAACAGACTGTAGTATTACTCCTTCTGCCTTCTAACTTCAAACAGAAAACACTAAGTTTTCTGTAGATCTCATTAAGCTTCTAAATTTAAATCTACATTTTTAAAAAGATGAATTTTCACAGGCAAGGCTCTGAACTTTTTAATTAACCTGCTCACACATAGAGAAGAGGATGGCAATATTTACCAAAATCAATGTGATAACAGTCCAATCTATATTTCTATTATAAAGCTGCTTCCCTGCTCCAGACACAAATAAACCTCTGCTGACCAATTTTCCATCTAAATTCTACATGAGGAAAAGGTGGGGTTTTTTTCCTAACAATAAATAAGAACAGTTTTAAGAGAGTTCCAAAATATCATCTCGCAAATGAAGGAAATCTTTGTTGACTTGTACTGATTGCTCTCTTTCTGAAAATAAGTGATAATAACGTGACAAAAATAAAACAAAGAACAAAACAAAAACAAAAACAAACAAAAAAAACAAAACAAACAAAAAAAAAAAAAACAAACAAAAAAAACCCAAAACCAAACCAAACCAAAACAAACTACAAAACCAAACAAAACAAAAGAAAATAAAACAAACTACAAACCAAAACAAAACAAAAGAAAACTAACCAAACCAAACAAAAAAAAACCCAGAAACAACCAAGATAAAGCCATACTTTAGTAACTCTACAGGCCAAAATCTGTGTGGCGACAGTTCTTTGGGAGTTAAGGACACTCAGTATTTCATAGAGCTACCAGACTTAACAAGTCAGATGGCTCCTATTTTGACATGGGGAAATTGTTTTGTTTGTATACAGGGATACTGTCTTGCTTTCTTTGCTTAACAAGATAGATTACTTTTATTTTGACATGAGGATACTGCTTTATTCCTACCTCCTGCCCAGCTCTCTCTTTGCTATGGCTTGCACTTCCCAAGCTCTCACTGCTCAGAGCCACCAGCCGAGCTGTCAGGCTGCCCATGCACTTTTAAATGCTGCAGGGAGCCACCTGGCCAGGAGCAAAATGCCAAGGAGAGGGGAAGACAAAGCAGCAGCCTAAGTGAGGAAAATGGTGGAGAGATAGTTTATTGAAAGGGGTCATCGGCTCAACCAAAACCCCGTAACTTCAGTCACATGTAAAATCATTTCCTTCAACAGCTCAAACCCTGGCAGCCAAAGCACACGTGACACTTCCTCCATGGCCATTGTGAATCATCACAACGACTATTTCACTGTTCCTCTTCTGCCAGTTAGGACACAATCACAGAATCACAGAAGTTGGAAGAGAACCCCAAGATCATCAAGTGTGTCCTTTGACTGTTGTCCACCCTATTAACCAGACCATAGCACAAAGGGCCATGTCCAGATGTTTCTTGAACATATCCAAGGAGGCTAAAGCAAACAAGAGCATACCTAGAGCATGAAGCTTTGGGTAGATAAGACAGAAAAGTAGAATATATATTTAGATAGAAATATAATATATTTCCCTTCTTCCTCATACCTCAGGGATGTCACCAGGGGGGAGTAGGACGTGACCAGCCCAGTGGCATCAGGCTGGACCTACCTGTGGCATTGCTGTGAGCACAGACTTGGCTTTGCTGATGTGCACTGCAAGACATACACAGCTCTGTGCCTCCTGCCACATACCCCATGGATGGCATTGGCCTCCCCTCTCAGCCACCATCATGGAGAAAGCTTTACCAAATCTCCCCTTCCCCTGGATGGGTACAATCCATGTTCCTAGCTACATGCCATGGGAAATGGGAGTAAAAAGGGCAAAGAGAGGAAAACTGCAAAACCTTAGCTATTTTCCTATCTGTAGAAAATTTGCAATTTCCTAAAAACTTCACTTCTAAGAATCTTTTGAGCTTCAGCTTGACCTTGGTCTCTGAGCTATTAGCTAGCAGCCAAACAGCTTTGCTTTTTTAGTCAGTTTTAGAGTCACCCAAGGAGGGAAACCTTAGGAAGAACAGAAATTTGGCTGCAGACTTGGAAATGCCAGTATTAGCCTTAGGAGCTTCAAGAGCTATGGGGACATGATCCTCAATTGCATTTATTTTCTCATGACAACAAATACTGCTGCAGATTCACCCAATGGTCACATCGAATGGTGTTACTGCAATGAGCACATTCACAGCTCCAAGGGAGCTGTGGATTATCAGTGACTTTATAGAGGCATTTCTAATAACCAGTGACCAGTTTTCAAAGTTAGAGGAAAGAAAATACCCTTGTAATGGTAGCATATGGTTGTTCATGAAGATAAAATTCTTCAGCTTGTTTTGAGATCTATGGCATGGAAATCTTAACATGCACTTTCCTTGCCGTAGTGGCATACTATGAAATTATTTCCGTTTTTGTGTAGGATTAGGTTCAAGACCTGCTATCTATGGAGTTTAAGTTATATTATTATGATGATGTTAATTTTGATAACAAACTAGATATAAAATTAAATATCAGAGTTTGCAATGGAAAACAAATTAGGTTTAATTACACTTCAATTCTTTAGTGTCAGAACAGCAAAGTAATAAGGCATTTACGGTTTAGCCAAGGGAATTCATATTCCATGATAAAACAGCAGCTTTGTCTCTTCTTATCTCTTGGTTCTTCAGAATTTGAATCCCATTGCTACTGAACTTGAATCTTTCTTTGGAGCTTCAATACATATTTTACGTAAATAAGCTATGTGACAGTGAAGAAATTACTGTGGAATACTGTACAGTGCAATCAAAAGGCTTTATTTCTTCCTGGAAATGTAATGTGGCATGGAAATGGCAACACACTTCAAAGCAGATTCCAAGTGGCTTAGAAAATCGTACCATGTGAGTTCATTTTTGCATCTCAATTGAATATTAATGAATTTAAGTGTCCACTCTGATTCCTCCATGATTGTTCCAGCACTATATACTCTTCATCAAGACCTAGTTGTAAAATCAGCTGTGTATTTATAATTTATCAGAGTACTGAGTGAACTAGATTTCCCCGTCCCATGAAATGCAGTGCCTTCACTCCATTGCCTCAGTGGGAGCTGTGAGAATTCAGTTCATCGCTGTATCTTGTTCTTAATGCAATCTACTTGAGTTTGTGTTGCTGTTTGCTTTACAAAAGTAAGATAAGCTCCTACATTCTTGTTCAAACACAGAATAATGATAATTTTTGCTAATATCCCTACTAATAGGAATGCTGAAATAGCAGAACCTAATATGAAGTCAGACAGTCACACTTTCATAAATCATTCATGTAGTAAGCAGCTGGTGGTGCAAAAGTAATAGCACCCTCTCTTCTACCCAGCTGATAAAAACATTTTGTCTTCTATGCTGAATTTCACTCCACGCCTCATATAGTCAGATATCTATTCACAGTGAAAAAGGCAAAGAGAAATAGAACAGCCCTGGGACATACAGTTAAAAAGTCAATAATTAATTGATTCTTATTCCCTAATATCTTTTATGGGAATGCAAAGCCTGAGATGATGCATTCAGCGAAAACACACTTGACAACGTGAGACAGGATAGGGGTGGAATGACCCATGAGAAGTTCTTACCATTCATGCTGCTCATGCAAGCATGATGACTCTCAGGTGACAGGTGCTCACTGACTCCTCTGCAGCTCCTGGAGAATCTGCACCATCTAGACTTTATGAGCATCACAGAACCAACATGTCTGCACTTTCAGGCTGAACTGAGACCAGTGAATAAGACCCAGTGAACTCCAGCATCAGCAGCAAGAATTTAAAGATAAATTTCTGGTGTCCCATGCTGCTATGGAGCATGAAGTACGTATTCAGCATCTATGCAGAAGGTGGGATCAGGAGGGGATGGTCCTCACCTCTCCTTTCCATGCTCTCTTTCCCGGTGGCAGAGCCTTGGCAAAACTGCATGTCTGCAAAGACAGGGGAAAGGGAATTAGCCATGGAATACAACAGACAGAAAAAGAAATATAGACGAGTGTGTAAGTACCAGAAATACATAAACAGCAAATTATTTGTTAAATGAAACAAGATAGCAGCAAATTTTTGTCTTTAGAGTTTGTTGTACATCTCGAGAAAGCCCTTGCAGAACACTGTGAAAATCCATTCTTCCTTGTTTGTTTGAAATGGTTCTTAATTTCATTTAAAAATAGATTATTATCTGGAACAATATGCTACTCTGAGGATATGATAGCCCCAGATACAAGGATTGGCCAGAAGGAACTTTATAAGGAAACTTCTGGGGAGTTACTGAAGCAAATTTTGCTGATTCAGATGTCTCTTACACTTCCTCAGGGACCTGACCCTTTTATGAAAATTAAAAGGTCTTTGTGTGAAAAACACTGACATGCAGAAAGGCAGTGAATAGATGACCCAAAGTTGCAGCCACCATCCCTTCTAATTGTGGCTGTGTATCAAATGTAAGGAAAAAGCACACAAGCTGATTGAGCTGTAGTCAATGAAAAACCACTGTAATGCAGCAGGCAGCAACAACAATGCCCCTTTCCTCCTTCCCAGACTGTGCTTGCTTTTTTCCTGTGGTCTTGCTTTCAGAAACTGCTGGTTAAGAAAGACCCCAAAATATCATGATCCAAGTGGAGAGGGGGAGAAGAACAGATATTTATGATGATATTTGTGATTAAGAATCTCAATCACTCTAGCACAAATGAAGAACTTGAAATCATTAGCAACTGAAGCAGTTGACTTAACAGATGGTAGGCACCTCCTATCAGAGGAAACTTTTCTGAGCATGAGCTTAATTGAATGGTTCAGATCTCTACAAATTAACATGTTTTAAATCTGTGCATATATTCATTTTGAATTTCAGAATAATCTTTTAGAGGTTTAAAGATACTCTAAGTGAAAAAATTATTGTCAAAAATCGATTCCAAGTTTTCAGATGCTTATAGGTAAGAAAAAATGAATGTTCTCCTACTTATCTTCAGAAAGCAAATGTTTGGTAATGCAAGCTGTGCTTCTCCTGGTACTCATGATCTTAAGTGTGGTTCTTATGGAAATTCTCTTAAGTAATTCTGCCAGTAAAAAATTTTATTATATAAATAATTTGAATCTACAGTAATTATCCTGTTTGACAATCTTGCAGTAAAAAGAAATAATTTTAAAAAATTAACAACAAAGCTTCTCTACAGTAACCCTTTTCACAGTACCATGGATGGCTCTGTGTGACAGGATATCAGCTCAATAAAAGAAAATGTTATGAACACCCAAATAATTCTTAACACCAGCATGTGCCTCAGTACAATTCCTCATGAGAGCTGTAAACATGTGCTGCACATTATGCTGACATTTGCAAGAGAAGTGTGAGCAATGAGTTTCCACACATTATGGTGCAAATGGTGGGCTATTCCTGTGAGATAAAGTGAACTGAATTCAGTACAGGTAGAAGAGAAGGAATGAGATTTATTGCCTAGAAAAATCTAAACGAGAGAAGGGTGCAAATCTACTTAATTCATCAAGTTTGTAAGAAGTTTAGTGGGTAGGGTTGATACAATGCTGAGGCCTACTCTCCGTTGCTTTGAACTGTGTACAAACAATTCCCAGGCTGAAAAATTTCATGGAAATAAATACACAGTGCGAAAGCAGAGTGAAAGCATCTGCCAAAATCTCTGTTAAAGAATCTCATTTCAGCACATCATACCCCCTGAACCAGGACACAGATCAAGTAAGTTTGAAAAATACATCTTTATTAAGTTTGTGCCCTGTCCTAACCCTCCGCATATCTGTGAACCTTTTCATGGAGTACATTTCCAACTGCTCTGATGTCTATTTCTGCTGCTAAAACCTCACAAATATTCATTTTTCTATTATTTTTGTCAAGGTCAAAATTGTTTGTGCTAGGTATGACAGAGCAGGAAAAGTGGCCTTCTGCCTGTATTTTGGCATCCAAGAACCTTTTTGTTTATGAAAATACTGTCTTATTTCAAGGTAACTCATATTAAGTGTCGGTGATGGTCCAGATTCCCTGCTGGCCTAAGGCATTCCAGTTCCATCAGCTTCAAGGCGCTTGTGTGCCCATCAGTCATGAATTTCTGAAGAAGCTATTGTGAGTTAGTGACAGTACTGATCTACAGCAAATGCTTTACTCTGCAGTAGCTGCCTCTGTAACTTGTTCAGCTCTGTAGCCATCTCATTTCAACAGCCCTCTGGTTACTTTGAAATGCAACTTTACATTTGCAAAATCAAATTGTAAGCAAATTTGTTTAAAAAATTATAAATTCATGTAAAGACTCCAGGCCACTCACAAAGGACTAAATACTTATTTCATGTGGGTCACCACTAAAATTGAATCATATACTGTACCCAGTTGTAAAAGGATCCATACTGGCCAGTGTGAATAGCATAAGAGCAAAGGAGGTGGTTGTGGCCTGACCCTATATGAGGCAGGTATGAAACTACTTTTCTTTTTTTTTTTAGAACATGAACAATGAAAGACATCTAAAGACTACAATGGTTCAAAAGTCAGATTTATCAGAGTGAAAAAAAATCAAAGCAAGGTAAGATAGGTGTTGCTCTCTACCATGCCTTTCCAAGAGGCATCTTCCAATTTGGCTTTCTAGTCTAGTGATCTTCAGCAACTCTCTGGGTTACCAGAGAGTACAGAGCCCAGGAAAGGGCTACTTTAACTCCCCAGGAAAGCCAGAGTCATTGCTTTTGGCCTGTATTCTGCTCTACAAGCCAGTCCTTTATTGCTCTTGGGAGCCCATGTACAGCCATCCCTTGCTGAGAGTACCTCTAGCTCCTCTGCTGCCCCACGCAGCACTCAGGGAGCTGCTCCTAGCCAGGCCTATCCATCTGCTCATGGGAAAGGCTAGACCAGTCTCTTCTTCCTTGGGGTACCAGCTACTGAACCCTCTCTCCTCTACTGAGGACAATATAAGGAGTCCTCCTACCTCCTCATTGCCTAGTTACACCTCCTAGCAAGACATAATAGATGGAATATTTACAGTAAATTCTGCCCAAAACGGTTCTGCCATCTGTCACAGTTGTGAATAATGAGTTCTTCATACTTCCACAGAGTTATGCATTCTACAATCTCCTCATAATTGTAGATAATAAATGTGGACACCTGGCATTCCACTGATGGCTGTATTAGTCCCAGTTAACAGATGGGTAAAACAGGGTGTGAAGCTATAAAAGGTAGATTTTTACCTCACCTAATGACAGCTATCTAAATATAAGGTATCTTGTCTGTTCTACTTAGACAGGTTCTGTCTTCAGCCTATAAAAAGAGACAGACACCTCCAGAGGGCCTTATTTATCACACATTTTCTGGACTCCAACCTTTGGAATTAACTGTCCTCTGGAAATTCCTGTCTGTATTCATTGACTGCAGAAGGAGAGTTGATAACCCAAGTCCAACAATATAGCTCCCTTTTAGATGTCTAAAATTAGGTGAGATGATTTCACGCAAGAGTTGCCATTAGGGACTTAAGTAGTGAGCTGAGCCATCTCCACAGTTCTGGCCTCCAAGGGCAAGCAGAATGGCCACACTACCTTACCTGGAGGGAACATGGGAAGAGGTAGATCCCAGCCACCAGTACCCTGAGAAACACTCAGGGATGAAATGACATGTATTGTGAGGAGTTCACACTTTTGGTATAGCTGCTGACAGCAGGTTATGAAATCTAGTCTTTGGAAATGGGCATCGTCTTGGTGGGGAGTGGGAATAAAACTGAAGGGAGCAAATTAAAGAAGAGAAGTTAACAGGAACTATAGAGGACTAATAGAAACACAGCAAAGGTTTCTGAGAACACCAAATGATCATTGAAAGTCACTGAAAGCTTTTTATCTTGATATCAGATTGGTCTTGTATATAGGACAGATGGTTAGTAGAGCTGTTCAGGTTAGTCCTTACACCTGCCTATTTGAAGAGAGGCATGATCCAGACAAGCTAATGCCAGACTAAAACTTGGACAGTTTGGTTTCCAGCTCTGTCAGTGACCTGAAACATGACTGCCACAGCCAGATCCATTTCCCTTTTCATGCTTCAATTTCCTGATTTATTGACTGAGGGTAGTTATTCTGTATGGTTCCTTTATAAAATATTTCTGGTTGATTAAATGGGAAATCTCACTTCCAGAGCCAAAGGTTCTTAATTACATCTCTAATGCCATCTTTTGAACTCACTTGACAAAAAAAATTTCAGTTTTACATTTTTTAGAAAGGGAAGAAACCTATAAATATAGAGAAAATTAATTACTAAATACATTCACCTATGTAAATACACACTAAAGTAGAGTTCAGGCTCTGTTCAGGTGAATTAAAGAGCATAATCCCACCTATATATTTAGTGTTAGAATTGAGCCAACTGTGAGTTGTGTGGTTTGCTTTCAGGGGTCACAAATGCCAAGGATAATGACACTTTGTCTTTTGATTTTAGTAGAATTAGAGGAGTTTGATGGATATGTAGCAAGAAATTTACTGCATTTGGCCATGGCTTTTCCCACATTCTCCCTCCAACAATCTGCAAATGTCCCTTGGCTGCTCTGTGCACAGATTTATCAAATAGAGATTGAATGATGGGAGCATACCACTGAGGTGCTTATATTCATGTAGTGGGTGTGCTGGTGTGTTTAGGCAGTTGCTATGACTCCTAATTTGTTCATCAAGTACATATTTCTCATCCTTCCAAGGAGCCTGTTTGAAAAGGAACTTGCTAACAGCTTCACTCAGGCACTATAGCGTCTGTCCAGGAACAAGCGACTCTTTGGAGCAAAATCCTTTCCCCACTGAGGTCAGTGGAAGGTTTGCCATCAAGGGAAAAATCTTTACTCTTTGTCTTCAAAATTGATTTATTTTAGTTGTATATTTGCCTACAGTATTTTCAAACCCCTTTGCACACCTGAAACAACGGAAACAATTTTTTTTGGTGGAGTCCTATGATAAGTCTTGAAATTGTACTGTCATATGATTATGGCCTTTAAGATGAAGGACAGTAAGGACAGTAAGTGTAGATGAGATATGAGGAACAAATCCTTTTCTCTATGTGTGGCAAGGTACTGGCATAGAGAAGTTTTGGATACCTGTTCCTGCAGGTGTTCAAGGCCCAGCTAGATGGGGCTCTGAGCAACCTGGTCCAGTGGTAGCTTTCTTGTCCATGGCAGCAAGGCTGGAACTTGATCTTTGAAGACCCTTCCAACCAAAACCATTCTATGATTCTGATTCTATCAGTTGCCATAAGGCAGAGCAAAATACATATGAGTGCCTGATTTGCATCACCCAATTTTCAGATTATTATCTGTTAGATTCTGTTTCTGGTTTTACCTTGTCTATGCTGCCCTGGATTAACAATGAAATAAATAGAATGTCTATACGGTCAGTTATATATAAAGGTATAAACCCTTTGGAAAATATCAGAAAGTTAAAAGCGTATTTTCAAGTATAAGGGTTGCAAAAAATGGGAAGCCATGTGTTTCGTCAAGAGTTTGTTCAGCCACAATCAGACCTTTCTTAATGAGGAATACCACTTATTTCTGCTTTAATCCATTATACTGGCAGTAGGTAAGGCATATATAAGAGACTGAAAAATTGTTACCAACACAGTTTACTGAAAATAAACAGTAGAAATATACAGTTTGTAACACACAAAAATGAAAAATACTTACTGGCAGCATCCCTTCTCAGGTATCAGATGTGCATCCATATCTATGTGTTTGCCCCCTAGGAATACTATAAAGCTGTAGGATATGTAGCCACTAATATGGAGAAGACTCATCAGTCCATGGCAGATAGTACCCAATTTTTTTAGTAGTTATATATAACAATTTTCTTCATTCCATTTTTCTTAATGCTAATCATTGTGGTGACAATAATCTCCCAGATTAAAGTAACATTTAAAAGGAATTGTTTGCATCAAGAGTCAGTGAAAGTATTTTGCTCACCAATGAATATGTCTACATTATGGTGAAATCAAATTGGAAACTAAGCTGCACCAGAAGTTCAGACACACAACTCATATCTCTTGCAATATAAAACAGCCTAGTGCATCCAAGATTCACACTGGGCTGGAGGCTATGGCAGAGAACTGTGCCCACTGGAACTGCAGATGGAGAGCAGCTGCTACATCTGAAAGAACCCCAAATAGCCAGAGAACTCTGCTAATGGTTACTGAACCAGACTCTAAGATCAAGAGTCTGGAGCTGAATCCTGTCCTTAGTGGGTGGCAATTTTACAGGACAATATCACATAATAGCGACTTGACCTCCTTGTAAGAGCCAAGCTGTCTCCTCCGAGTGTCAAGAAGATTGCCACATTTTCTTTTAAATGAATCAAAAGTGCAAATTGCACAGACAAACACTGGAGTTTTAAAAAGTCCTGAAAACCTTCCAAGAACTCACCAGGAGATGGAGAAAGTTGGATGAAATTTCTGTTAGAAAAGTACTTTTATCTAACTTCATCCAAAAATGGTAAAACTGCCCTCATGCTTTAAAAACTGTTTAAGCAAAGTTTTTTATGGCTATGTGTATTGTTTTTATCCATCACTGAGATGGAGTGGGTAGTTGTCTTTTTAGCTTGAGTGAAGCATTTATGGTACTAAGCCTTATAATTTTTTTTAATAAGGGATTTTTGCAGTTTTTTAGCTTTAAACAAATGAGATTATCACTATAGAGCATAAGATTAAGTTTCAATTACTGTTAATATATTTGGATTCTTTAAAATACATGATGAAATTGCCGCTGAAGCCATGGAATTCAAAATGTTGAGGGACTGGCTGTGGTAAGGAATTTAGTATCCTCTGAGGTATTAAATGAAAACTAAAATGTGGTCTGAAATAGAATTCATTTGGTCAGAGTTGCTGTAAGGACAATTATTGTCCATTGACTCCCATGTAGATGTCCCAGAACAACATGGTGGGGTCCACTGCAGTGCTGACCTCTCTCAATACCCCTGTACCTGCCAGAGTGCTCTGGATGTGATGGGGAAACAAAGATAAGGAAAAAAATTGTGCAAGACAGTTGACTTTGAACAGGATTTCTAGAGATACACGAAACTTGGGGGTTTAGCCACCTACCCCTGCTTTCCGAAGGATGGGCCACACAACCCACTTTAGCTATCTAGATCATCTAGAGGTTTGTAGAGAGATACTGTCCACAGAAATTGGCCCTGGATACCATATAGGGATAGTCAAAAACCCTGGAGAGATGAGAAAGAGGCCTTCTCACCTTCTCTGTAACTTTGGTTTCTGTTCCAGGCTAAAATATTTTGCCTTTCCACACTGCCCAAGTGGGCTATACTCCTGTCTTTTTAAGGCTTCGTGATAGCTGGGCTGATGTCATTTTTTATGACAGACCAATGGCATTAAAGCAGTGCTTCGGGAAGGAGTAACCTGGTCTTCCAATCTCATTCAGATCATGAGGGCTCAGACCCATATTCCCAGAGTTTGCCCCACAGAGCACATTACAGACTCTTCCTGTGGGGTGCAGTGGGAGGGAAAGAAGATAAGAGTGTCTGCCTCAGCTTGGCATGAAAGATACACATTTAAAGAAAAACAGTGAAGAAAGAGCACAACTGCAAAATTTCTGTTCAAATAACAGTCCCTGTGTTTCTGCTCCCTCACCCCTGGATGATTGCTCCGGCTGAAAGACTATTTTGCCTATCTTGTGCAATGAAAGCAGCTTCTCTGAGGTTCCAAGTTATCATGGACAGAGCATAACTCCAGTGCCTGGGAAGCTTTCAGGTTAGCCACAAGGTGCCTATTGATTTTGGGCTGACAGGCATTACGCAGCGCTGCACTGCTGTCAAGGCAGAGATGCATAAAATGCGTTTAAATGCAGAGGTAACCAGGGCTGTAAAGGTGTGCACCTAATTCTTTGTCGTCAAAACTTGGTGTCATAGAAACCTTTTAACACCAGCATTTAATTTAATAGAAAAAAAAAAAAAGAAAAGTCATTGTAAAAGAGATCTTTCTAGATCTAGTGCAGGTAAATGTGCAGAAACAAAAAGAGTCATGCAGTTTACTGCCTGGCAGGAAGAGAGCACACTGCAAACACTGCAAATATCGAACAAAATGAAGTAGAAAGAAGCATATCGATGAAGTCAAAAGAGCATCACTGAAATTGTATTAATTAATCACCAGTAATAATGAATTTTAGAGAGTTCTCCAAGGAAACAAAATCATAGAAAACACCCCAGAGCCACAGGGACACTAAATATGTTAGATAAGATGATGCTGATATACTGATCACAGTATGAGGAAAAAGCTGACTAGGTGGGATCCAAGTTCAGACAGTACCTTTCACTCAAGCCAGTTATCATAATGCAAATCTGCCACAAAGTCTGCTTAAAATACACGGTAAGAATGCTATCAGTTTGTTAGAAACTTGGCAATAGGAGGCTAGATTTTCAGCAAAATATCAACAAATGACACAGTGTACAGAAAGTATGTACTAGATCCTTTAGGACAAAAAAAATGCTGTTCCACAGTGCATAGAAGCTGCCTTTGTCCAACGTGGGGAAGTGTTACTACATTTATCATTGGCTCCATTTCTTTCCTTGTTGTCAGCAGCAACTACATCTGTCCTAGTAACTCAGGATATTATTTGGTAAACTATGGACATCCTCAGAGGCTGTAGGCTCTCAGAGCATCAATATATCTGTCACTTTTCAAAATCATCAATTACATGTAGAGAACTGACTCTTCTCAGTGTCACAGCAGGGAACTTGACAGCAGCTGCTCAGGGCTGGCAGCCCAGTTCCCATTGCACAAGTCACTCCAGGTCACTTTACCAACTCAGTGGGGCAAATCACCAGGTGGCTCCATGTAACCCCAATGAAGAGGTGATGTTACCCAGGGTCTCATGTTTGCTCCAAGGGGCAAAATTTAATCTAGCAATCAGTACAAGAAAGGTGCAGAGAGGCAGGACTGTGGGCCCACCACAGCTCAGATGCAACTAGGTGTAGTAATAGGTATCCTCACAAGCAGCATCCTCACAACAGTGCCAAAGACCAGACCAGCAGCACCTTCAGCACCAAGGAAACTAAAGGGACAATTTGCAGTCTATCCTTGGGAACCTGCTGAGAGCTTTGCACTACCCACAGCAGGGCTCCTCCTCATCCTGCCTTGTTTCTACTGTGGCTGCTGTGGGCTACCTGCAGCTCCCTACAGCTTTGCAGTCCACCAGCCCCATAGCCAGGCCCAGGTCCCTAGGGAAGGAGCAGGGACTTGGCTATGGAGGTCGAAATGCTGATAACTGTGCTGAGCAAATTACTGCTACAGCCCCACTGCAGGGTGTAGGGGATATGGAGAGAGAGCTCCCCTTCTTTGAAGAGTCTGCCATTGCAGAAAATGTTTTGTGACAAGTACCTTGTCTGCAAGGGCTGGCTGATCTGCTTGCTGTCAGAAGACTGTTGGGGTGTCTCTGGAGGCGTATGCACAGTGATAGTGGCAAACAACACACATGTTCCCCCCTTTAGGCAGTTTTCTTGCCAGGGAAGATCATTACAGACAACATTTACTGCTCTTAGTAAGCCCAGCAAATGACATCTATTTAAAGTTTTGATTTTCAAAGCAGTACTGTGATCCTAAATGGTTTCTGTAAACATACATCATGCAGCTGGTGAAGGAAAGGAGACTGCAATATTTTCCAAACCTGAAAAAGGCTCCAAGAACCAATACACTTGATAAGAAAACTTTTGCTTTCTTTTCAGAAAGGCTGAACTCCATAATGCTTATTGGATACTACCATGGGGACATTACAGGAGAATAAGAAGCAACTTCGATGACTTCATTGGTTTTTGTATAAACACATTTTTTCAAAACCTAATCTGGCTTCTCACACTTGACTAGTAGAGACAGTGTTGCCAAAGATGTTATGACCTTTATTGCTAAACATAATTATATTAAATAAGCAATAAGAATAAAACGTATATGTAGGAAGGAAAATTGAGACCTGGTATTATCCCACTGATTCTTTCATATTCTTAGGAAAACATGAATTTGCACTCATATGCAAAGACTGGCAATGAAGTGAAAGCTTTAATGGTTCTCTGTTGTACAGTAAAGAGACTGTCAAGGACAAGATGAGGTTCTCTAAAGTACTGGACTCTCTGTTATGATGGCTGTAGAACTGAAATATAGCTTCCTATTTTTTTTCTTTTGTCACTGGACTTCTTTCTGTTCTCAGCCATGCTGGTGTAAAACAGTATCATTGGAGCCATACTGGTGCATAAAACCAGCAGAAATAAGAAGAGTAGACTTCTTTCAAAAAGTACATATTATGAATATACACCATAATTAAGAAAAAACAATAGATGTAAAAAGATAAATTTGAAATTCAGTTACATATTTGAAAATTATTAATTACTGTATTCAGTATAAAATCCTGAAAATATAATTATGCTTCTTGAACACTAAGACCAAAAGATATTTCAGCTGTTTATGACAACCCGGACACAGAGTCCACTTATAAAAATTACATTGCTATCTTGCATCTTTTGCAAGGCAAGACATTTATATTGTTGAGATAGACACAGCAGGCACGCATTAATTAGTCTGTTGATTGCTATTAGTACTGATAGACTGGTTGCTGAGCTAGATTAGCACACATTCTTATCAGCAGGAACTGCTCTAAAAAAAAATCACAAAATAGGAACTGTAAACTAACATCTGATTTAATCCTGGATGGGGTGTTTGAAATTAGAGACATCCCAGAAACCTCTGTTTATCAGGGTCAGCCTTGTGTAACATCCTTCAGATTCTTTCCTTGTGCTAATCTATAGTTCTGAATGTATCCCATTAGTTCCATGTATTGCATTAAAACACTGTGGGTTTAATTTTTTTTTTTAAATTTAATTATGGTCAATTTTTAAATGAGAACTTAGAGAATTTAACTTTATTTTAATTCAAGGAATCACACAGAAAATTAATTTTTATAATTTCCTTATTTCCCTTACATTTTAGGCATGTTCTTCCCTAGTTCTTTCCCACAAATATGTTCAAATTCTTTGCAGGATCATCTACGAACAGTTGCATTAGTACAGATGAAGTAAAACTATGGTCATGAAATCATGACCTGTGTCAGCAAAAGGTTCTCCCTGTGTAGGCACATGCACAGATTGTCTTAACCACTTTCCTTCAAGTAGTTGTGGGGTTTATAGTTTCTTTTCCATAGTAAAAAAACCCTAATCAGATATTAATAAGAGATTTCACAGAAATAATAGAACACTTGTCTCAACCTCCAAAGGCAAAGATACACAATATGCTGAGGATGAGAAACCAGACTTCAGTGATTTCATATGGACACTTTTTCAAATTCAGAAGCTGATGGAAACTGACTTCTCAAAATCTCCTCAGATCTGGTCTTTTAGACCTCTATTGTTAAGTATACCCCAGACTGAAATGTTCTATAATTGAACATACTGCATATTGAATCCACCAAAAAATAAATCTAAGTAACATGGTCCTGAAATTATCTAACCTGGATAGAACCATCTTCATAACTTTTAGAGGTCAACATTTGTATAAAATCTACCAAGTGAATAGTTACATGTAAATACAACCTTTCTCAGCCTCCTGAAATAAAGTCAACTTTAAATACTGTGATGTCTTTAGAAAAAGGAGTGTTACAACCACATTTACATTCCTTCTTTGAGACGATACACCACCAGGGAGTATGTTATCATTCAAAACCTCCCCATTTTCAATGACTGCTTGCAAACACCCCGAAGGACTGCTGGTATAATCATGCATTCAGAAGCGTGTACAACTGCAATACATAGAGATAAAAAATCTTCCTTGTCTCAGCACATATTACAAGTGCAATCCAAAGATGTTTCTGTATTTAATTGTTTTATGTTTGACAATAGAATCAGTTTTCCTAGTCAGCTTGGTTAATTTGGTTAAAGATGACTTGGAATATTCTCTGTTCTGCTGCAAAGCATCGTAGAGTACATTACCCTTTTGCACTTACTTTAATGACTTCCTTGATGGCCTCAGCTTTTCCTCAGATGCTACCTAGACTTCCTCCTAGTGTCCACAGCTAACTATGAGCTTACAGGGCTCTCACTGTAATAATGTGAGACTGTCTTGCATCATCAATGCTCTGTCTAAGACTCCCCTACAGTCAATATGTCAGACAGAGAGAGTAGATGTGAACAAAAACTGAGCTGGGAAGAGAGGTAACAAACTGAGTTGTCAGGGCAGCCCTCCCTCATTCATCAATCAAGAGGTACAAATCAATGACATTTTGTATTGGTATACTACAATGTGCAACCTACCTAAAAATGTTATGGTGTCTAATCATTGCCTAAACATTTGTTAACTTCCAGGATCTCTTATGCTGGGGATGGGTGCATTTTAAAGTGATTCATACAGACATACTAAAACATGTCAGGTCTGTATCAAAACAGAGGCAGACACTGTTACAGAGAATGAGGGAGACATCCCTATTGGTTTTCCCTGTCTCAGTTTATGTGCTTGTTATTTTTTTTGTTTGAGTGCATGAATTTAAATCTGGAGCATCACTTAGGAGGAGCATTTCCTTTGCTCAAATAGAAGTTATTGAACTCACTACAAGGATAAATGGGAGAAATTAAAGGGCCTCTGATATATATAAGATGAGAATAGTGCTTCTAATGGTCCCTTCTGGGCTTAAACTTTATGAATCTATGTTTCATTTCCTGCTTGCTCAGTGATAGAGATAAGATATCTCCAGGGCAAATACCAAGAGTCCTTCAGAGAACAACGGGTAGGCTATTAATCTCAAAGTGCCTACCTGCCTGGTTCAGGCTTAGGTTAACAATCTTATTGTCCCACTTCTATGGCTTGAGATCAGAGGACACGTATCTTGTCTTAAAATCTTTCTAGAGAGGAGAAGTGAAGAGCAAAGAGACCTAGGGGAAAGCAATGTAGGGGGACAAAGTGACCAGGGGTGACTGACTGAAACATGAGGTGACTGTGAGACAGTAACTATAAGAGATGGTTCAAAACATCATCAAAAGTCTAACCAAACAAAACATAATGAAGCCTAAGAAATAAACTCAGGTGTGGGTAATCCTCAGTGCTAGTTCGATTATGTTCCTCACTTAGTTAAACTAGCAGAAAAAAAAGTACTCAGCTGTGCTCTAGGAGGTTGTTTTGGGATAACTGTTAACAGCTGCTGCTGGCAGCTTTGAAAGGATAATTGCCTCCTGAGACCAAGCCCACTTAGATCAGTCAGAAGAAACCAGAAACAGCACCAGTAGAAGAGACATTGCAACAGTCAGTATAGGAGTGACTGAACTGCAGGATTTTGGTGAGGACCCACAGAAGCCAGTGTGACCCAAGTCAATCTGTGCTTGAGACACTCAAAGGCTGTAAAGAACAGACAGATGCGTGTTTTAGCCATTCCCCAGTCACGGTGAATGTTTGATCAAGATATTCAGAGCCTTCCTAACCTGTACCTTGTCATTATAACTCACAATGCTTTGCAACCCACTTGGTCTTACTGATTAGCAGCACACCTGCTTTTCCAGATGTGTCCATTTGAAATTAGTAAGATATTTTCTACCACAGCTAAGGCATAAACATGGAAATCAGGAGGTGAGGTTCAGTCTGCAACTTTGCCAGAAGTGACGATGATGTGTTGTGATGTATGCTACCAAGACCTTGTCTCCTCATAAATAGAAACATACTTGTAATACTCAGGTTAAATTAAAGATCTATAGGATGTCCAAGTTGTGTAGACTAGCTAACTTGCATACTGAGCATACTTCACTGCAGTAACATAATATCCAGCACAGATTAGCAATCTTGCCCTAGACTCTGCCTTGTTGTAGTTGCTGATCAAATCCTCTCATGTATGCCTGGTTAAGCTACTATCAGCTTTTCCTCACAGCAACAACACTTTACAGAAACCATCCCTTATCCCTCCTTTGATTTCACATGTGGCTCTCACAGTCCCCTGGGTGATCTTTCCAGGCAATATCCTGTCTTCCTGATTTGTTTTTGCTTCTTATGAGTTCATGTCTCTTCCAATGAAGAATTGCACAGATCCTATGTTACCTTAACATCATCAGTGTCCAGTTCTGCTATTAGTGTCTCTCCATTACTCTATCAATGTATTTCATCCAGAGCCATTCCACATCCCCACACCTTATCTTGTTCCTTAGGGTATAGCAAGGAAATGTAGCCTCAAAATACAACCTCAACAGCATTCACATGCTCATGGCAGTTTCTTTCCTCATGGTATTCAGGAGCCCTGATCCCTTAAAAGAGTGTAAAGTAGGGAATAGCTGCATTTTTTCAGCAATAAAACTTTTAATAGTATTTTCAGGGATGCCTGCCAAGCTGGGTTATACTGATATGTCAGAAGCTCTGTTATGATAGTAGGCTGTGGATATTTCAGTTCAAAGGTTGCAATATCCTGCCAAAATAAAGAGAGATAAACTTACATTATATATGGAGTGTATTAGAACAATCTATCCGTAAAAGAGAATGGAGGAAGAGAGGACATTATATTCTGTCAAATTATATGAACTTTGATTTAACCCTTGGCAGCACCGTGCAGGTGTCAGGGACTGCCTGGAGGAGGTAATGAGGCCAACTGGGGCAGCTCCTCGGCTCCTTGTTTCTGTTCAGCTTTGTGTCATTCCTTCTATAGTCCCATCCTTTGGGTTCCAGTTATGTTCCTACATAAGGTTGATGCTAATAATCCACTTAAATGGCAACACTAAAAAAAGCACAGCAGATGCCTATCCTGTGTTATACACTAGATTAAGTGCTCCCTTGCTGTTGCCTAGGACATACTGATGGTCTCAAGAGCAGCAGTGGGAAGTTTAGAAAAGCCATTATGGGGGCCAGTATCAGATCTGCCAAACCTTCTGGACCCAAAGAAGAAGTATCAAGTTTTGATTTTTTATTTTTTTTTTATTTGTCAATAGTGCACCAAGCATTTCCACAGATGATTCATTTGGATGAGTAGTGTGAGCCAAAATTAAGTTCAAACTCTGCACTTATACCAATAAAGAGTGTAGGAGGTTGTGGATTTTTTAGGATCCTGACTAAGTGATGTCTTATGTAGTTTGGAAAGGATGCATTTATAAGTGCTTAAAGTAGCTCTTATTTCTTTTACCTATAACCTATCCCTAAATCACCACTCTCCCCTGAGGCCTTCAGCCCTGCATCAGCTCCTTCCAGTGCAAATGTCAACTGTTGCACTCAGTGTGTGAGGGAAATGAGACAGAACCTTCTTATATAATCAGTTGCCACTTACAGATATCGAATATTGTATTTTACACCTCTCAATATATCCATAATCCCACATATGTAGACAAGGAAAAAAATGTTTGGAATAATTGCAGTATGGAAGCAAATTTTCATGAGTCTGCAAATAAATAACTAGGAAAAGGTTGATTTAAGGCATTAAAATATTCGCTTTCATTTGTCAAATCAGTTCTAAATGTATCTTCCAAGCCACTAAGTGACTAAGAAAACAGTGGTGTTGGTGGAGGATTAGTCACAGTGTTGGGATGTGTTTCTGCACATGCTTTATGGATAGATTTGTGTAGTTTGAGATAAACTGCATGTTTCTGACATGCTCTTCAGCATGAGAATGTGGAAAAGACTGAATATGTTTGGGTCTTCTTGAGCCTTTACCCAAAGGGCTTGGGATTAATCTCTGAAACTGTTTTTGTTGTGATGTAACATTATCTACATTGCTATGGCTTAATGAGTGATTTACTTATGCCTGTTTTGGCACATAGCCAATGACTTTCAGAGGACTGGACACCAGACAGTGGAAGGCTGTCTGTGAATGTAGCTCTGAAGTTCACAATCTCAGCCATGGTTTTGCCTTTACCTCGGGAACCTGATCTCTTTACATTACCCAGTGACTCCAAAGAATTAATGCAAGAACTATCTTTCTGTATGAAAGGAGCATGGCACAAAATTGGCCAGGCCATCCTTTATCACAGTATAATCTGTCATAGTTATTTCAAAAGCTTTTCTGTGATGCATTCCTTCAGGGCAAAGTATGTCTTACTTAAAATGGAGAAGAGGGTCCACTATACTTCCAAGGTGTACAGCAAGACCTGCCCTCCTGGACTCATGTCCTGGAATTTTGCAGAGTCTGTCTTCCAGACAAGATGCTTTCATGGCCAAATATCTCCACTCTGCTCTTGGACACAGCCATGTTCCTCCATTGTGTTTTTTGTGCAATTGTCAGTACATCTTCCCAACAGGAGCTAGACCTCAGTAACACTCCAGTAGAGGTAACTGTGAGTGTTTGCTGCACTTTGCTTCTTGTGGACATCAGAGCCTTTAATGGACTCTACACAGCTCATCTCACTCACACTTGCAACGCTGGCTTACTCTGAACCCCACCACAGTAGTTCCATATTTTCTCGATGATTACCAATACTGATAATATAGATGAGAATATCAACTTTGTTTCCCCCAGTTCCACCCTTGCAAATTCAGTCTGGGGTCCCATAGTGAATTTTACTTTTTTTCATTTCATGCAGCAGTAAGAGTAACACAAATACTTTAGGACACTGCTAATCTGGCCAGATTTAGTGTCCTCATCTAGAGTGTCAGGGACTCTTTTGTTTTTGCAGCAGTGATGGGGCCCTAGGAATGTAGTGTGTGTCTTGCACTGGCACTTCTTAAGCAAGAATGGACTCCAGCTTACATTCAATTAAACTGTGTTGCCTCAGGCAGGTTAACACCACAAACATGTTTTCCTCTTCAACATAAGCAGGTATAATCAGGAATACATATAAAAAGCTGATATGCTAGGTAAGACTGCGCTGGTATTATTTCTCACAGTCGAGTAATCCACTAAATTATTTCCTCAAAGTCACTAAGTCACTTGTAACCTCTGAAAGAGAATTTCCAATTTCTAGGTTTTCAATACAGCATTTTTATCATATGATACCTCCACTAGGTTAAAAAGAGATTGTGCCTTCTCATGTTACTTTTCTTGGTTTTCAAGTAAACTGTCTTGATAATTCCGTTATATTTCTCCATGCCACAATAATACTGAAATGAAAAAAATCCGGTAGGATTAGATTAATCTGGGGCAGAAGACAAGTTTGATGTGATCAGCCTATGCATTTGGAAAAAAAAATCATAACTAAAAATAAATTCTACTTAAGTATCATATTCTGTAATTTTGTACCCACAAATAAAAATATTTGATTTTTGCTCCCTGGAAAACATGCAGGTATGTTCTTTTCTAACAATTTACATTTTTCAGTGCCTTAAGCAGAGAAATATTTTAGTATTTCTAATATCTAATATTTATTGATTAAATGGATTTAATACCAAAATGCTGACACATATCTCCTCAAGAGCTTTCCAAAATTGTCTTGTTGTGCAAGAGAGGGATACTTTTGCAACCACGAGACAGTTAAATATGGACTATAAATTGGAGGTATTGCTCTCCCACACTAAGCCACATAATTGAGCTGAAGAGATTTTCTGTTATTTGTGTTGTGGTTGATAATTTAGCCTAAAGTTCTGAGTGAAACTGATGATCTTTGCACAGTCTTGTATGGCTTCAGCCTATCATTATTTTATTACAAAGCACCACATTCTGTCTCTGTAGAGTCCAAAATGCCTGTTCATCAGATAAAAGTTAGTCCACAGTACATCACAATACAATGCAGTGTTGTCACAAGTGATATTCCAAAGCCCTGAGGGTGTTGTAACATGGATTTCTTTTTCACTGGACATGTTAGCACTTTTCAGGCATAAAATGTTCTTTCTGCGCTCCTTTAGTTTGGACACCATCAGCCTACCTCCAAGCTATTGGCAGTGAACTTTAGCATTCCTGCTGGGAGGAATATTAGAGGCTACTGATATCAAAGGCAGTTCACAGCACTGACTCAGGCTCTGAGTGTTTTAGAACATAAGCTTGCAAGCTTGCAAATGGAAGTCTGGAGGCTTCAGCACAGAGAACAATCTATGGAAATTTTCTTATGTAACATGCACACAAAATTTTGCTTCTAAAAAACCTTTTTTTATTATTTTTCAGCTGTGCGGATTGTCCCTAGACCTCTATGCCACACACAGACTGCACAGAAACAGTCCAAATCATGCACACACTAGTCATGTACTTTTGAGACTGATAAATGTGAGCAAATATGGGGCTACTGTACTTCAAAGGTTAAATATTCATTTTATTCTTGCTATTGCTGTTGCAAATTAAGATCAAAGCAATACAGCTACCTCAAGGGCAACTAATGAGATAAAAGTTAGTTGTTTGCCAGCGTGCTCATTATTTGTCCTGTGCAATGTGGCTTGATCCAACCACCATTCCTCCAGTCCTGCCCTGGGTGCTGTTCTCCAACACATTTCTGTTATTGTCAGATTATTTTGAATGTTCACTTGGTATGAAAAGCCATTCTTTAATGCATCCATCCTACCTTTTCAAGTAGATCACAATTGGCCTGAACACTGATGAAATAAGCAGGCAAGAAGAGGCAGGCAGACAGAAAATGCTGAAGGGAATGAGAAAGGTCTTGAGAGAATGGGTTTAAAACTGTCTGTTAACCCAGATATTGCTTCCCTCAGACTCTCTAGTGGCTGGCTCACATAGAAATTTCATTTTCTATTATAGAAGATAAACTGAAAAGAACTTTTTAACAAAAAATGAAAGTTTTACATTTGCAAGCTGCTGAAGAATTACAAAATTAAAAATAAACTGATGCACTCTAGATGAGAAAACACCAAAAAAAATGCCTCTGAATAGGGTCAGAATTTTAATGAAAGAGAAAACATCATCAGCCTCCAAAAATGCTGCTATCTATCTAGTGTCCTAAATCCTTGAGTGTTTGGTACATGTTTTTCTCTACCAGTCTTCCTGCCTTTCTGTAGTTTCTTCTGACATATTTTCCTTCTTCCTACATTATGTTCAAAACAACAATCTTACCATCCCCAAAACCAAAGCAGAGGTTCACTGAATGTGCCAGTAACATAGGAAAGATTAATTGTGAGCGCAGGGTTTAGAGGTGATATGGGCATAAAATTCATGTCAGCAGTGAGGCAGATTTATAGCTTGGAACAGGAGTAAGAACTGCTTGCTTTAGGTAAAGAGTTGCTCTCAACCTCCTTTATTAAATCAATAGCAATAGAGGAGGACATCAAAAGATGGCCCTGAGTCCCTGATTGCAAACCCCACAAGGATCCCCTTCACTCCAGTGAGGCGTTCAGTCAAGTGGTGGAGTGGAGGGACCCTTTACACCATTTAAGGCTTGCCTGACCAAGAACAGTCAGCCACATGAATGTTGCATAACAACAGAACCCCAGAGACAGTAACTGGAATGGAACTTTGTCATGACTATCACAGAAACTGCTCTGGGGTCTGGGATACAAGTAAAACTGCAGGTATTTTCTTCTCAGATCTAGGTTCAGAAACCACATAAATGTCCTGTTGCAGCCCATCAATAAGAACCTGAGGGTTTTGTTGCCTGCACTGTGGTAGAAACAGAGATGTTTGTGAGAATGAAGATCCTTCTGGGATCCTTAGGACTGTGCAGAATGGAGTAAACCAGATCTCATATAGGCTCATCAATACTGGCTGTTGGAACTGGTCCTTGCACTGAAGTACTTACCTACCTGTACCTGAGCACCTGTTTCTAGAGACTGGCTCTGGATGGTCCAAAACAAAAAACACATGCAAAAAAGCAATTTTCAGGTGTGAAGAATTCACCTGGTCCCATCATTATTTATCAGAATAGCTGTATCAGCATGACCCCTTTGTAGAACTTTACTGGAACTTTACTTATTGCATTGATCTACACCCCCAAGAAGCAAAATTATATAACAAACCAGTGATAGGCACCAGGATTTCTTCCTATTCCCTTCCCAGTTTTGATGTAAAAATGTGAAACAATTTACTCATTTCCAGCACTGGAACAGGTGGCTTTTTTGTACAAAATGGCTGTACCTCTATAGGCAGTGCACTCCTGCACCATCTCAGGATGACGTGGACAGAGGGGAAGGCAGAAATTGTCTAATAGGTTTATTGGGAAATCTTCTGCAGGACTTAGTGTAGATATAAAAGAGCACAGGACTGTTTCTTCATCCACAAAGCTCTTGAATGGGAGATAACTGATGGAATTAAAATAGTCAAAAATAAGTCTAAGGCATTTTATTTTTCAAAAGGTAGATGAGATAAGCAAGTAACTGCCTGATGAAGATGAAGGAATGGGTAGCAACTGAGAAAGCAGAAGGAAAGATCAAGTTGACAATATTTTCAGCTAATTGCACAGATCATGGCTTGTTGCATTTATAAGGGGAGACTCTCAGGTTCAAGTTAGGATGAGAGTTATGACATGTTTAGCATTCACTGCAATCCACATCCGTGCATATGTAACATCTAATTTCTACTGTGGCAACCATTTTTTCCATCCACTTAACAAAACCCAACCAACTAAACAAAAATATACAAAAAATGAGGCTTAAACATAAAGCTTTTTTATCCTCCATTGATTTTACCCTTTTTTTCTGGAGACAGAGAATTTCATGGTGGGGAAACATCAACCTGTCTTGTCAACGTATCTTAATTATTCTAAGACAAAGTCTTTCAATTTTTTTATGTGGTCTCTGCTTGAAGGGTCTTGGAAATTAATTTCCCAATCTTTTGCAGGAAAGAAAATTAACACCAGGAAACATAATTCTGTCTCTGTAGCAGGCTTTCAGAACTTTGTAATATGATTTTATTGATTAACACCCAGAAAGATTTTACCAAAGTCACACCATTCTTAAAGCAGCACTTCACATCTCTTGGTATCTGGGTGTAGTCACCAAGGACTTTATGAGCAACTGCCACAAGAAAACTTATTATTACACAGTTGCATTTTGACTACGACTGTCAAAACTGTTGCCACTGGGAATTTGGCAAACACAGCAAAAATGTGTTTGAGAACTATGAGGATATGTCTAAATGAATACTAGCAGAGAGATTTGAGCTAATTTTGACCGTGCTCAGAGCTGGTTCTGGAGTGCTGTGCTGTGCCTGAGATAACACACCCTGCTGAAAAGGCAAGTTATGGTTTTTTAGGCTGGACCTGGGACCGTGCAAACGTGCTTACCAAACATTATTATCCTGTACAAACTGTGCTGGGGCTGTATGCTCCCTCATGTAGATGTGCCCATGGGTGCTGAATCTGGAATTCCAAAACACTGGCAAACTGAGGTCTGCACATGGGATCACCCCGTGGATTCTTAGTGGAACTTTTAGTATCACCTTATGAATTATCAGTATTTTGATACTTTCCCCTTATTTTCACCATTTTTTAGTAAATTTCTGCTATTTGTCTCCAAGACAACTTGAATTTTCTTTTGCTTTTTTTTTTACTGGAGCTGTCCAGTCAATTTTTATTATATCTGCTTGCTTTGGTTGTAGGCATTTGTTACTGGCAATTGATGCCCCTACTGGACAACAATATGCTAACATTTTACCCTTTATGAAATATACTTAATATATTCACATACATTGGCATCAAAGGAAATTCAGTGCTTCATCCTGTAACCTTTATGAAGTCATCCAAGCTGTTTTCATTTTCTGTTTTCACAGTGCACTTATTTAAAATCTTGGACATCTGTCACACAAAGTAAATGACTTATAAAAAGCCAATGAGATTTCTTTCTGCTATGTGTTACGTTACAGACTGTTCACATGGGTGCACATGGGTGCAACTGGAATTGCTGGTAGTGGACACCCGGTGGGGTTAGTGGTAATTATCCATGTCCTCATACATCCTTTTCACACTGCCAAAGAAGGGCATGCAGCAAATCTATTCTTCACAGTGAGAATCATCATTGCAGTGTGCTTGCAAGCAAATTGTTTGCATTATAGAATAATTTCTCTGAATGTACATTGCCTTAAGAATGCTTTTAAAGCCACTTTTCTTGCCAGAGATGACTGTTGTTGTCATTCTCCCATGTATTCTTCTCTCTGTTAAGTGACATTGCCAGCAAAAAAACAGTCATGAGTCTGATATTATAATACATGACAAAATAGATTTGACATTGGCATTGGCATTATCTCTTCTGACAATAGCCAAATTATGCTAGTGTGTCTATGTCAATAGCAAGGAACCTTTGGTACCATCTCTCTATATACGTAGAAGGCTGACAGAGCAACTCACCACCTGAGAAAAAGCTTTTTCATATGTGCCAACTAATTATGCCACGCCATCAGCCAAATAGCAGCAAACTATGCTTCTGGTTCTGGAGAGAGGGTTCCCAACTCCAGAGTAAACTGTGTTGGAAGGAAAAGCTGCTAATAGTGGCCTCAGAGACAATGTACTTTTAATATGGATTCCCTGAACAAAGAAATTAAAACCTCTAACATATCTTACTCCTTCCAATATAATGTCACATTTCTACTTCTGTTCCTCACTGTGAGTTAGTCAACCTGTGGCAGAAAATTGGATTTGGCACTGGATTTCAGCAAGCATGGAAAACAAAACTTTTTGAAGTCTTGAAATCTGATTTTTTTTCTGATGCTGAAATGAAACTGAGCCAATAAAAGCCATAAACAAATGCACCAAAAAAAATTAGGAAAAGTAAAATAGAGGTGTTCAAGGATAGTAAGTTGTCTGGAGTCACAGCACTCACCTGCTGTGGGAAAGGTCCCTTTCTAGTACAATATCTCAGAGCCAATTTTACAGCCATTTATGCTGTTGTTTAGGGGTTCTTGGCTGTGTTGATTGCTTCTGTAGGCCCTGATGCATTTGTCTGACAAATCACTGTAGTTTCTAAGCAGGAAGTAAACAGCATTTTATTGCATTCATGCTCCATGTTCTTCTTTTTCTTAATTTAGTCTTCATTGCCTTCCAGTAGTAAATTGCTCTGCAATAAGTAAAGCCACTCTCAGACTTACGGAACACAAGATAGTTCTTCAGAGCTATCTCCTGAAAGCCTTGGCACAGAACCAAGGGTCTGCTCCCTTCCTAATGACTGCCCCTCTTCCCTTCCTCTGCCCCTGCTCCCTTCCTAATGACTGCCCCTGTTCTCCATCTTCTCTCTCCCTGCACACAACTGTTCAGTGCTTCATTGTCACAGCTCACCAGCACCCCTGCCCAATGCCAAGCAGAGTATGATGCTGGCAGTGAGAGTGGGGGTTTCTTCTTGCTCACCCCGTAGGGCTGTTGTTTTGAATGTTCTGTCACAATGTGTTACTTCTCCTTTTTTTGCATTGGAAATGGGAGATTTCATATACATGAGATTTTATATATGCTGGATATTTCTTCCTTGTTTTCTTTGTTAAGCCTAAAACCAGTTTACCAGTTTTTAGTCCAGAAATTTGACTGCATTTCTCCAATTATGATGGAGAAATGAACACTGATGATTTGTTTACAGCAGGTTACTCCCATGCCTGTAATCCTCCACTCTCTGTCCATCTTGACAAAGGCTTCTGCTACAGTACCTTTCTTGCTAAATGGT
Source organism: Certhia americana (assembly GCA_018697195.1). Classification (NCBI taxonomy): domain Eukaryota; kingdom Metazoa; phylum Chordata; class Aves; order Passeriformes; family Certhiidae; genus Certhia; species Certhia americana. The sequence goes on along the minus strand of CM031857.1, from coordinate 49,489,609 downwards.
ATCTGTGTGAAAGTTATGGTTATACCAGATGATTATATAAAGCTAGGCAAAGGTAAAATGAATTAGACAGTGGTCACATGTTTATTAGGAAGCTGCTGGTAACAGCTGAAGCAGGTTAAAGCAAAGCTGTAAGCAGCCTAGGAGAAATCCACACAAACCCTGACAAGTCTGGGGGACTCATGGAGTTTGAGTGCAGTTCCTGGTGTGTTTCTGGCAATAAGAACTGGCATCTTTTGAGTGACGGGACTGCTCTTAGCTGCTCAGGACACTGACTTCCAGTCATCTTAAAGAGTGAAAACCCTTACAAATTTCACCAGAGCGCATAAAACCGATTTAAAACTTCCAGCAATGTTTAAGATCAGAAGTGACTTGTGACTTGTGAGTTTGGCAACCAGAGTGCCAGAGGTTCCCTCCAGGATTGTGCTGGAGCGAGGTGGGCACTGCCCTCAGCCTGCAGCAGCCTAGCTCCACTTCAGGAACAGCCTGCTCCCTCCCTGCTGTGGCACAGCCTTGGGCCACGCACCACGAGTTCCATGGGCTGCTCCATCCACCTACAAGGGTCCTGCCTCACTCCTCTTATTTCACTTTGCCATTCCTTCTTATTGGGAATCCCTCGCTGCTGCTCAGCAGCACCATTGGAGGCCTTACTAGCAAGCCTCCTGACTTGGAATATTGGTCTCTGCTTGATTAAAGTCAGCAGGTATCTGACAATTTTATCCTAGAGAATTACTTGGCAAATGATAGCTCTGTCTTGATACTGCAGCAATTCCTCCAAAAGCCTACAGGATCTGGATGCAAATTTCTAATGAGGACACTTTGTAGAACAGTATCAGTGATGTTGTTCAGAGTTAGCACCAATTTGTGGCTTATTTTTGCAGCAACTGTGAATGGAAGAGGGATTAAATAGATTTTACCTTCAAATGTAATTTGATTTGCTACTATATATGAAATCCATATTTCTTTTTCTCTGTATGTGTACACTTCTATTTTTTTTGCAGCAATACCTGCAACTGGCATATGCTTTTTGCTATAGAAGTCAGATGGTTTTTATCCATCTTATCTTTTTCAATGAGAAATACAAAATCAAATTGAAACAGCAGGCAAAGTAGTATATATATGCACAAAGCAACATGCAGTCATGCCTCCTCCAGGCTGGAGCTGTCGTCACTTACAATAAAGCCAACAGACTGCCTGTGCAAAATATGCCAATAACCCATCTTTCTCTTCAGTTCATACAGAGCTTTGCATGAGGTGTGATCCAAGGGAAGTAGTGGTTTTGGGAGAAAGCCAATATCTGAGAATATTTTCCTCTCCATCTGATGTGAAAGTGCCTCAGTATGGTGCTGCAAAGTAATGGTTCTGGCTGACAGCTAGTCCAGATGTCTGAGGTCACACGTACCACCACACCACCAACTGCATCTCAAAGAGACACGTGAAAGCCAAGCACTTCACACACATCTGAAGTCTGTAAGGCTGAAAAAACATTCTTGGTGTGGCATAAGGTGATTTGGTGCCAAGTAGTTTAAAAGCCTTCCCAAACATATGTGTTTACTTGCTCTAAGGCACCAAGTCCACTCCGGCCACCATAGAAATCAGATCTATAAAGGAAATTGGTTTGAAGGGTTGAAAAAATTCTTTTTTTTTCTTCTGTCTCTGAAATGGCTAGCTGTCATCTGCAGATTTTTTTTACATCACGGAAGCCTGAGGGGCTGCTAACACAGACAATGAAGCAGAGAAGTACTCTATAGAGGCAAGTCGGGAGTAGTGGAGAAATTGGACCCTGTCAGAGCTGCTGCTGCTGCTGTGACCTTTTCTCCCCAAACTGTCCCACTTACGTACTGGGTGGTGATCTGTCATGTCCTTAGATCTGTGGAAAGGCAAGTTCTAAATCTAAAGTGTTTTTTTGCAAAGAGAACATGTTTGTCATAATGCATTTTCAGCATTTATATGGAAAAAGAAGATAAGAAAAAAGGCATCATTCTTGAGCTGTATCGCCAGTTGCAGATAAGGTGAATGTCTGCTAACAGATTACTGTTTACTTTGGGAAAATTCTGGATTTACTGATATCAAAGCAGACTTCTGTCTGTCAAAAGCATCACTTTTTGTAGTACCAGCTAGGCCTTTCAAGTGCTTGTGGAATTAAACACTGATGCCTTGTTGTCCTGCCAGGGTGATTTGGGCAGCACAGGAACACAAGAAAATACATCATGTTTTTGGGAATCAGGATGAGGAGCAGCATGTTAATGTTGGGGTCCTTCTACCCACTGCAGGTGATCATTTATGAACCTGGGTAGGATAAGAAATGAAGAACTGGAGTAGTCATGGGCCATGTAGATCTATGCAGCTCCTCAAACACATTTTCAGCACCAGGCTGAGCCCTCCACTACACTCCATGACTGTCCTTCAGCAATATCTTTTATGTCACCATGCATCAGACACCCAGTCCCCCACTGCCCTGACATCTCTCCCATTCCTCGTCCTCTGAGGATTCCCCAGGACTGCTCAGCTCACATCAGGGCTCAGATCCAGCAGGGAACAGTGTCCTGCAGCTCCTGGATGAGAGTTTCAAGAGCAGCTTTATACCTTTCAGTGAGCATGGAGGTCTTTCTCTGGTTACCCTTTTGTTTCTGTAGAAAAGCCCAGTAGTACTTTAGCTCTCTCCGTGACTAAGCCTGCTCCTGGTCCCTCACCCACTCATTATACACTTGGCATCATTAGTTCCACTGGTGCTAACCACACTGAGGCTCTGGAGGAGCTGGGCAGCTGTGGTCACTTGCATAATGCATGATGTGCCTCCAGCAGCATTGTACTCCTTTGCTCTCTCACAACAATAGAAAGAATTTCTGGGTTTAATTTTCATCCCCTTTTTCCTCTCATCACCTGGTCTTACTAGCCTCTCTGGGGGTCACCATTACTAAATATGACTCCCTCAAAGCACATACCCCCACACTCCTCACCCACTGCTGTTTGCTCTACTGCCAGTGCCTGAGGCTATCCTGAGGACTAGTTCTCTGAGTGTCTAACACTGTTCTCTGCATTTCCTTCTCATTTCAAAAAATAAACCCTGCTGTCTGCTATCTTTTCCCAGGTGTACCTGGAAAATAGCTTTTCGCTATTTTCATGTTAAATGGACCCTTTTAAGAGACTGACTTTTAAGCAAGAACGCTAACAAAGAATGTTTTAATTGTATTTTTTTAGCACCTGTGGTACTGTTGCTGCCTGTGGCCACCTCTGGGGCTGCCCTCTCTCCAAGCCCAGGACCTGAGGCAGCTGGCTGCCATTGTCAGTGGGGCTATCTTTAGCTTTCAAAAAGACCACTGTTGCTGCTCTGGCACCACCAGGGACAGTTTTCTCTGTTGTTACAACTGTTCAGCCTTTCAAAGGTTATTTTTAAGATGCTAACCTTTGAGATGAACCTTCATACTTAATCTCACCAGGTACTTACATGACTGTTGGGAATAATCAGGTCCATGAAATTTTAAAGAGAACCACAATGATCTCTCAGCTTTGTTTCTTAACTACGTCTCTCTTTCATATATACTTATGTCTGTGCATACACATCCATAGATGGGAAGGTGTTGCTGGAGTAAGATGTCCTTGAATATTTGAAAGTCAATTACTTTATTGTATCAAAGCCAACACAGTTGACTTAAGTCCTGCCAAGTCAAGGAAAATTACTGAAGGCAAATGAATAAAATGAGGAAATAAAAGTTAAAATGAGTTATGACAAAACTCAAGTTGGTCTCACAATGGAGTAGCTCGACTGGCTTCAGACACTCTCAAATTTATATTTCTATGAATTCAAAAAAGATGAAAAACAGAATTAAAATATTAATAACAATTTATTTTATCTTGTGCCATTGAGAGATATTTTTAAAATTCCTTTCTTGTTCACAGACAGAAGCTCTGGCTCTCATTGGTACAGTGGAAGACTTTCTTGTGGTATCTGACGCTATACTTACATTTAAGAAGGGTACAGCATTCCAAACCTCACAATATTTTTTTTCTGTACAAATGCTCTCTGAATTCCTTTTAAGGTTAGAATCACTCAACAAATACTGTGCAAGCTCTGCAACAGTTTTGAGAGAATGATTTCAAATGTCAATAATAAAGTAATTTTTTTATATATACTGTATTTTTAATTCCATAGGTATCTATTTCTTGTTGCACATTTCCATGTAAATTCCTGTGATACCCAGCACTAAGTATGCTTTTGACATACTACATTATCAGATCTGTACAATATGTTGATTGAGGATACTACAATGTCCATAGCATATTCTTTCTTGCTTTTTTTTTTTTTTTTTAGAATTGTGTTCTGCTTCTTTTTCATTTGTTCTTGTAGCCTGCAGCTGATGTCAAACTTCATCCCTACTGTCACTAACTACTTTTGTTAGTGATTCACATTTTTGCAGAGCATGTTTGTGTAATATAAACAGTAAAGACAGTGTGAAAAATAAGAAGAATGGAGAAATAAATGAACACAAAGAAATAAAATGGTATTCATTCTGCTCTGCCATAGTGTTGGTAATTCACAAATACTTAGGCATTCCTTTTTTATGGAATTGTTTACAAAATCTCAGAAGTTCAGAAATCTAATATAAAATGCTTTTGTCAATTTGTATATTTGTTATCTCTCTCTTTCTAAGTTTTCTTTGTTCAGTCTGTAAACAGAAAGACTATTCAGTGAAAGAAAAGCAATCAAATCCAGCATAATGTTAAGAATCCAAATGTGGAATATCTCTGTGTTGCTGCTGCATACAATTGTTGATGATAAATGAATTCTGAGATAAAGTGTAATTTCATTGTTTGAGACCACTGTAAGGGTTCTGCATTCCCACGTTCTCTCTTTTATTCCCACCAGCAATCACAAAGCTGTTCAGTGTTTGAGGTCCAGTGGTAGACCCATGACACAGGGGGTTATAGTTTTGTAGGACTGTTTGTGAACATGATCAAGGAACTGAGCAGAGCTGATTGACACCGGCCTGCATGGCATGGGGCAGATATGTTTAAGTATAGGGGTGATGGAAACTAGGATCTTGTTTCAGTGGTAACATAAGCTTCATACTTTTGTATAAGCTATGTGTAGAACCTTGCCCTGAATAAAAAAAGTTAGGACCACATTACAACCTGAGAAGTACTGTGATTAATTCCTGAGAAACCATTTGGGCATCCAATTAAGTTACAGTGTGGATTACACTCTTGTCCTTTTTTTTTCAAGTCAAAAGTCTACCTACATCTATTCTAACAGACTTTACAAGGCTATAAGTATCACCCAGCTTTACCCCTTTTCTTTTGTGACAGCAAAACTGAAAATGAGCCTATTTGGTGTCACTGATTCTTTATAAATTCCTGTCATCCTTCCTCTAAAACCTTTTGTCTCATTTAGATATTCCAGTTCAAGGATCATGCAGCTATTTTATCAAAATGCATTATTTGTCTAGTGTGATTTGTTTACAGTAAGTTTAGGCTTCACCATCTCCTCTTACCAAGATTTTTCTAGGCTTTGAAATTGTTATTCAGTGAAATGAAGTGGTAAATCTGTCCTCATCCATGGTGTTCAGACCAGTGACTGGAACATTTTTGACTGACATTATTAAAAGGAAATATAACCCCAATCTCTTTTATTTTCAGTTTTCTCTGTCTTCAGTGATGTATGAAATTTCTTTTAGGTTATTACAAATCTTTATCCATTTTTTTTCTTCACTTGTCATAGTAACACAGACCTTGTATTATGATTTTCACTAGTGAAAGAGCATGACTTGAAGTTCAAAGGGACAGAAATATTTGCCTGGAAAAACTACATATTATCTACAGTGAGACTCTACATACTTGGTCACACCAAACTTAAAAGAGTGGATTACAGGGGAAATTTGATTTTGAATTCTTCAAGATGAAATGCCAGCTATTGTATTCTGACTTTTATGGAACTATGTTTACCTGACGTTTTTCCAAGTTTTCTGAACACATGGTCTCTATTTTTCTTTAGGATGTCACAGAAGCACATTAACCTTAGAAAATCCTAAACCAGCTGTTCTTAGCTGGGCAAGAGGAATGACATCCTCACTCTAACTTAGAAATCTTCTGAGAAATGGGAAAAAATAGATTAGGGATTTGGAACAGCTTTTGGGAAAGGAAACAAAGGCTTGATATTAGCAGTTTTTAGATGCAGCAGTATAAGCACACATTTCTCTTTTTCCTTGTTACTCAGCCACTTCTTCCAAGATCTGCATGACTGTTACTGGCCATGGAAAACAGAGTTTCTCCTGAGCTGGAATATTGCACAGAGCATGGCATCTAACCAGTGGTCCAGAAGATTGCCAAATCTTGTAATTACCAACTGATTATGCTGGTGTAAAAGGCAAATGCCATTCACTGCATAAATTTAAGTGAGGATGCAGTCAAAAACTTTGTTGTCTTCTCTCTATGAAGACAATGTAGGGATGAATATTATACATGACAGAATTAGCTGAACACTCTTTAGTGGAGTATTTAGCTAGTCATTCTTCTTTCCTTTTTATTTACAGTAAATAAACATGCGTATAATTGTGTGCCTCTGAAGGTCACTTTAAAATGTAACCAGGTTCTTCTTTCCCATTCACTTCCTCATTGCATGCGTGTCAGGATTTTTATGAACTGGAGATTTTTCCTAAGTATTACTCTACATATTAATTTCCAGATTTAATGAAGAAAAAATATGCATGAGCAAGTTACCATTTTCAAGAACTTTGCACACTAGGTTCAGCAGATGCTATGAAAAATAAACCACAATACCTGTCAGGTAGTCTGGAAAAGTTAACATGATGGGAATAAAAAGCATTACAGCTACATTTCCCAGGAGGAGCTGTGACAGTGAAAGCAGTTGAACTCTGAACTATACCAGAAACCCCAAGAAAACCCCCACAGTATACAGTTCAGTAGACTCAAAGTGTTTCAAAGAACCTTCTGGTCATTTTTATGAAAGTATTTTTTTAATTCTGTATTATTTTACACTGTTTTACACAGTCTATTTCATAAAGACTTTTAAGTTCTAATTAGAACAAGAAAAGATACTAAGCCACCAGTATTTCACAAGCATATATGTTTCAGCTGTCATTCAGTTTTGCCCTCCATAATTCATATCCTTTATCAATGGCCATAACTAAGACCATTTTGCCATTTTAAGCATGGCTTATGGCACTAGTTTGACATATATAGGACATCCTTTGAGATACTTGACTCATTTTTGTCTTCTCACAGTCTTACTGGGGAAAGATATTTGATTCAGTTGCTTAAACTGGAGTATTTTAGATGCCCTAGGATTTCTGAAGACCTCCACCACAACACAGGACCCATGAGAGACTGGTGATCACCAGTTTCTAGAGGCTAGTGGGGATGCTTAGAGACATCTCAAAAGAATGCTATGCATGACATTGATAAGAAGTTACCTCTGGACAGCAGAACTGAGTGCCTGGGACTAGTAGCATCTAGTTTTAGACTCCCAGCACAGATTCCTGTGGTAAGAGTATGGTCTCAACTAGACTCCCTAAGGCACCATTAGAATACCTGAACATAAGTTTCTAATGGTTATTTTGGATACCTTGTGGAAAATGAGACATCTTCCCAGGACTTGCAAGCTTGACAAAGGTTCTAATGGACATCCACGTATCTCCACAGGAACAGACAAAATGGAGCAGACAAAATGATTAAAGCAGAGGCATCAGGCAGTCAAATCTCACCTTTTGTGCAGTAGAGGAAAAAGGACTTCACTAATGGACTTCTTTCTATATATGGATGCTGAGTAACAATTTGAAATATCTTCAGGGAACTCATCTGGCCTCTAGCTGCTTATCCTGAAGGCATATTTTTCCTATAATTTGTCCTGAATAAGTGGTTTAGGTTGATCATGAAATGACCAGCCAAGGTATCAGCAAAAGCATTTTTAATATTAAAGTACAACAAAGCTTGTTGGCAAGGTTCATTCTACTACTTATCAGTTGCTTAAAGCACACAGAGAGAAATTGGACTAAAGTATAAAATCAATCAAGCTAGAACTAAAATAAACTTGAAATTATCTATGTGAAGGCTAGGGATAGAAAAAGGATAAGGATAGGAAAGGCAAGGATAAAATATTCAGCATTGATCCAAATTTAGCTACTGACTTTATCAAAGGTTTAGGTCTAAAAGTTTCAACTGCACTTTAAATTAACAATGCTTAATTAGCAAGCTAATTTTTTAAAAATAACAAAATATGCTATAGAATTCACTATAAGCACAACAGTGTTTATACAAGATCAGGTATAGCCCCAACTTACTTAGGAATCTAATGCACTTGAGAATCTAAGAGAGCAAAATTCATAGAACATTTGCTATAGCACATTCACACACACTCACAGACCTTAAGGAGTATGCACAAGGTAAATATCTGTGAAAAATTCCCCTTGAATTCGGTGAAGCTGGATAACTTCATATCTTCTCTACAGTCAAAGAGCTGAGCCTCAAGGAGTGGGTGTATCAGCCTAGGATCCATCATCACCGTTTGGCAATTCAAGGTATAACAAACTTGAGAGCTCCCTGGTTCTGAGGCCACACTCAGAGCAGGATTCCTGGCCGCAGCCTGCTGTGGTCCAGGAAAGCTTAAAGGGCCTCGCTTCAGACCGCTGTTCATAGGGCTGCAAGAGTGTTGGCTGTAGTCATAGTAATTTTCTTTCCTGGCCATCACTCAGATCAGTAACTTCCTGTGAAAGTTCAAAACCAAATTGTTGCTCTACCGAAGCTGTTGTTCAGCCAAGAAAATAATTTCCAAGGCTGTTTGTAAAAAAGCCCCAGGAACTCCTTAGACAGCAAAGTTCCTGGGAGAAGTCAGTGTCTCTAATAAGCCCAAGAGGAGCTTAACCCAGGTGCTTTTTGCCAAGGCCATTTCTGAGATCACAGTGCAGCCCAGTGTGGGGCTGGATGCACCACCACGTAAGTGTAGTGCCAGACCTACTTGTAATCTTTAGCTGTCCTGTCTGATTCTGGCATTTGAAACCACATCTATGTAAGAACAACCATATCAAGCCCCAAGGCTCTGAGGATGGTTGATAATTACCTTAATATAGGTGCTTCTCATCACATCAGGTTGACTGCATCCCGCTCTGAATAATTGTCCAGCTGAGCCCAACTTCCTGTTTTGTGCAGTCATGTGGAAGCCAGAAGGAATGCAGACTTGGGGTAGAGGTAAATTAATTGGGTCCTCTTAAGACTTTTCTTGTTTCTTCTAACTTCTTTCCTCTTTTGATATGTAACAGAGAAGGAAAAACAGCTGGCTTGTCCTTCAATTTCTATTCAGGTTATGGGTCAGGCACTTAAATAAAATGAAGATAAATAAATCAGGAAAAGTAATGAATAATGAAAAAAAAGGAGAAAAGAGGTAGGATGTAATTAAGGTTTGAGCTCTGGTACTTAAGGAACAAGTCATATAATGAAATTTAGGTCTTCTACATTTTGTGACTCTATTTCCTTCTTAACTGGATGTTTCTGATTGCCACTGGGAAGAAAAACAAAACAAAACAAAACAAAAAAGCCAGACTAATTGGACACAAAACATCTCCAAGTAAAAATTCATGGTGTGCTTAGTCCTGGTGTCATGTGTGACGCTCATTTCATACAGATTTAAATATGAATGCCAAATTTAAAGTCTAGGAGTCCTGAAGGCTATTCATCTCACAACTCACGCCCAAAAAAGTTCAACATGCATCTGTGATGTTTGGAGAGGTGTCATTATGATGAACAGTCGATATGGCATATTGGCCCATTCTGTCCACTGCCTAATACTACCCAAGGTATAAAATAGTGTAAGATCAAGTGTTCAAGGTTCATAACCCTGGGGCATTCAAATTAACTTAGAGGCAATGCAGAAAAATAAAAGACTACATAGAATTTCATATTTCATTATCCTAACGATACCAGCAGTATATCCTTAGACATTCTATCTCTTGACTAATAAATGACCTCAGGAAATAATAGTTATTTACATGGTTTTGCAAAGAAAAACATTTTGCAAGTTTATGTGGGGTAATCCTGAATATGAAGGAATGCATCAATAAACTTCTAATAAGGGCATTGACATTTTCCCCTTGGGGTGATAGAAAGCTATCTGCCAGTACTTCATACCTCATAATTGTATCATAAAGGCCCCATATAAAATGGGAAAATGGATAATTAAATGGGTGAGAAAACAAACTAGAAACAACTTTTTCTTCCTTTTTTATCCTGCTAGTAGTTAAATGCCCTATTACATTGTAGCATGGAGCTTTGGGAAAAAAACAACAATAAAAAAACAATAATAACAATAAAAATAAAAAATTGGTGGAAAGGCAGACCCACTCCAGGAAATTCTACCTGTTATGGAAATATGAACACATCAGGATGATAAATTTCTATCACTCTATCTTGCCCTGAAAGTAAACAGTCTACAATATAAGGAACATCGTAATCATGTAAAGTACAACAGACAATACAAAAATATCACAAGCAAAACATCTTCAGAGAATATCCTTAGGTAGCAAATGAGTGTATAGGCAAAAGGTACTTGGTGACTATGAGCATAATCTATTAAGATTTGAAAAAATTTGCTAAAAATTTCCCAAATTCTAAAATTTTCTTGTTTCTGGTAATCTACTACCCTGAAGTGGGAAAACACATCTAGAATGATGCCTTAAGTTTTTAGCTTTTATATTTTTCAGGTCCTGTACTGCATTAGTGTATAACTCTGAACTCCATATAAAGTGTTAGTAAGCTTTCTTCACATTTTGATCAGACAAAACAATCCTTCCATGCCTGAGACCCAAGGTCACCATCACAGCCTCAGACCCTGAAAAGTATGAACAAAAGTGAATTGGAGGAGCAAAGTGGGGGAATGTGACTTCATTACCTCTAATTGTAAAATTAACCTCAAATATGCAAATAGACTAAATCTATTATCTGTCTGAAAAACTCGTGACCATCATCCATCTTGGGTGTAGCCTCTGCCAGGCTTTTCCACTGCCCAAGGTGTATCTATTGAAGGCTTTTAATAAATACCTACTTTGTTCTTTTAACTCAGTCTAGCCTCAGTTCTAGGTAGCCACTCCAGGCATCAGTCAGAGACACATCCAAAAAGGTTTTTGCAAATGGGTGTTTGAAAGTGATTGTGAATGGGCTAAATAAGTGCAAAGGATAAAACAATGAGTTTTTCTAGTGCAACCCTCAGTCTAAAGTTGGTGCAGTGAAATAATTTCCATGTTAGAAACTATCTCCCCACACCACCCACACTCAATATATTACAATGATCAGACAAAATGCTGCTACGTATTTCCTTGTTATTTACATATATTGATTTTAGCATTAGGGGGAAGACTTTGGGGAATATTCTGTACTTCGTGATTATGATGTGGGTAGTGACTTTGTCACTTTTTCAATAATGTGCTGCTTTGTTCTCAGAAGGCTCAGGAGGCGAAAGAGCAAGTTGTCTCCAGGAATACAGTGCAAGCTTTGGAATGTCTGCTCTTTCTTTTATCTTCCTGAGTTCCTCTAAATATAGAAGAGAGGTTTATATTAGCTATTCAGAAGAAATTCTGTATGGTGGGGGTAATGAGGCACTGGAACAGACAGAGAAGTCAGGGATACCCCATCCCTAGAAGTATTAAAGGCCAGGGTGGTTAGGCTTTGAGCAACTTGGTCAAGTAGAAGATGTCCCTGCCCTTTGCAGGGGGTTTTGCAGGGGTTTGAGACTGTGTGATCTCTAAGGTCCCTTCCAGCCTAACCCATTCTATGATTGTGATTCTAGCAGAGGAGGCATTCTTCCAGATTGCCATTTTTAAAAGTAGACATGTAGCTATAATTCATTGCTTTAATTTTATTTTCCCATTTGTTTTCAAGCCAATAAGCCTGAAGGTTCCCATCACACTTCATCCCCACAAAATATTTCTGAAGAACTAAAAATTAGCATGAATATTCATGAGAGTTTAATAATTTCTCACCCCTGCTTGAAGATATACAATATATCGCGTCTTTCTCAGAGTAGAGAGACAGGATTAATTACTGTTCTCTGCTTTTTCTTTCAGGCATTACCTCTGTTGCTGACAGGTAGTTTCTTCTGGACTGACTTATGACTTGGTTCTCGCCGTGACTCCTTCAGGATAAAGACTTTTGGAGTCCTGATCATAGCATGTTCCACAGAAGTACTCTTTTAAACAAATGCTTCATAGTTTTCATAGACACTGAGTTAGGATCTTTCCCCATCCCTGTTTCATTACCCTCCAATACTTCCTTAACTGTTTATGCAGCCTTCATTGTACCACTTTGAGCATGCCTGTGGTTCCCAAAGCTCAAGGCAATATTTGCAGAAATCATTTCCTACCTTTATGAGTCAGTGGAGCCTCCAGAGTTACTCAGCTGTGCAAATGCAGGCTCCTAGTCAATAATGCCAAAACTATTGAATGTAGTGGCTAGATTTCCATTCACTCTAATGGAAGCTTAGATACATGACTTTCAAGTAGACATCTACATTACATAGAGCTAAACACCATTCTTTGTACAGTGTCTCCCTAAATGCGTAAGCCAAAACTGCAGGGTCAATTGCTGCCATGTTACACAGTAAGACAATATCTCATTTCCATATGAGAAAAGGACGGGGAAGATCTCAATTGGATGGAATTCAGTCACTTGAACACAGATACAATGGGGGTTTTTCAGTATTGCAATGTAATTTGCCTGTCCATCATCATGTGTCAATAAGACCACTTTCACAAGGGTATCTTGGATGTGCTCAGTCATGTTGCAAGGCAGCAGGTATATATCCATGGCAATTGTCCTTCTGAACATTCTACTAGCCTTATGTTTTCAAAGGTCCTGAGGAAGAGTGCCATTCACTTAGTCTTGCTTCAGTTTAGGACTTGATTCGCCTGTAACAGAAAAAAATGGAGGTGACAGTTGTTGTTTGATATGTTGTAGTGAACCCGAGATCTATCACTAACACTTGAAGATACAATCTAACACCTGCATGAGTTCCTTCTTTACAGCAACCAGAAACCAGGAGGGATTCTCTGAAACATCTCAAATAGCCCAAAACAACTAGGTCCTGCTGGCTACCAGTGCTTCTAGGGAGTAACACTGAAATCACTGAGAGATTCAGAATCCCAGAGTCATGGAACCACAGAATGGCTGAGTTTGTAAAGAAATTCTGGAGGTCATCTAGTCCAGAACCATTCACACCCTTTTCTGAAAAGTTACTTTCCATCCAGGTGACCCTCAGTGTGCGGCAGTTTGGATGTTTTCTCCCAAGGTGCAGAACTTTGCGCTTGACCTTGTTGAAATTCATGTCATTTCTGTCCACCTATTTCTCCAGCCTGTCAAAGATCCCTCTGGATGTTAACCTGACTATCTGGAGTATCAGCCACTGCTCCTGGTTTTGTGTCTTCAGCAAATATTCTGAGGCTACATTCTGCCTCAACACCCAGGTCATTAATGAAGATTTTAAACAGAACCAGGCTTGGTATTGACCAGTGGAGTACATTGTTTCTTACTGGCCTCCAAATAGACCCTTTGCCACTTATCATCACACTTAAACAATCATTCAGGGATGAGAGGAAATGTTCCCTGAGGTGGTCAGTCTCTATGCTCAGATCATGGAAGGAAACTAGACTGACATAAAAACAAAAGACAAAAATTAGAGTAAATAGCTACAACACATCTTAGGACAGATAAGCAACTTCCATGTCTGTGTTCCCAAATATGCTGCCATGTGAGTGCACATTTCTTCAAGACCATCAGTCTTGAAGATGAATGAATGAATACACTGGTTTAGTACAATTGCAAACACTTTATTGGAGGCCAGATATAAAATCAATAAGTCATGCTTCCCCTTATCTTGCCACTACTTTTTTTCAGTTTTCTCTCAGATGGAAATCTCTGTCTTGGGTATTTTCCCTCATTTTTCTGGAGTGGGTCCTATGTTACTATACTGTACTTTTGTTCTGAACTCTTCAAGAAATGATTTTTCTATTCACATAAGTGTGCTGAAATCCTTATAAAGTATCATCTGGTAGTTTCATTAGGCCTGTTTATTTTCCCTTCCAGCTCATACCTCACTGTATAATTAGCCCACAAGATACTGCGCTACTTAATGTTCCTTTTTCAAGTAGTATTTAGTTAGCTTTTTTCCTACATGATAGCACAATCACATGGATTGTGAGTCTTTAGAGTGTGAATACATTTTAAAGAATAAAGTTTAATGACATGCAGTAAGAAGCGTATATGACTCAAATCCACATAATCTACTGGCTTTCCCTACTTAGATTTTTCAGTTTGTTCAAAAAAATAAGCCTGCCTGGTAAATCTGCTTATAAACACTCCTGCACTGCACTGTAGCATGCTTTGATGGTCTCATTCACCTCCATGTTAGTGCAGACTGAAGCAGCATAATGGGAAATCAGGCCTGCTAGTTCTCATACAGTTTCTGCAATTTGTTAGTATTGTTTCTATTTCAAAATATGAATTTGGCATTTGGGAGAATAAGAATCTGGCACTCCAGCATCAGGCAACAGTTCAGAAGATTGCAGGCAGAGTGCAACATCCTTGGCTGGTGTAAATTGATCCTGTCCCAAGAGAGACTGTGAAGGTCAAGTGATTTGTTTCAGATGAAGTTTATGAAATATGTTTCTAATCTGATAATGAACATCCACAGCTCCCAAGAGCACAAAACGTAAGGCCTTTTTCTCCTGTAGATATATCAGGTATGTAACAAGCAGTTTCTAAGAAATCACATGGCTTGCCATATGTAGGTTTACAGTCCCGAGCAATTGGATTATTGTCATGAACACGGCAAACTGGATTTTTTCCCTACGGGTATCTGCTGCTAGTTCTGTCCTGAACATCCTTAGCTACCTTTACGACTGCCAAACATAAACTGTGCTCATCTTTTCTCTTCCTGATTTCCTGCATCATTTGTTTGTGAGATGCTGAATTCTATATTATTCTTAATTTTATTCAACTTGAAAATTCTCCTGTGGGGAAAAAAAGTTAAGCGATAGGAAGTCTCAAGGGTGATAGAGCCCTGGAACAGATTGCTCAGAAGTGTTGTTGGAGCATCATTCTCTGGAAATATTCAAAACCTGCCCAGATGCCGTCCTGTGCTCTAGGTCAACCTGTTGCAGGGAGTTGGATTAGATGATCTCCAGAGATCCATTCCAACCCTAATTAGTCTATGACTCTGTGATTCTTTGAAAATTAGGAGTCCAGAGTACTATATGCCATCTCAAGGGGTGGCATAGGTATAGGGATCTCTCTTCAACATTTCCTTGAAAATACCATAATCTCAGGACAAAGATCATGGGTGAGGAGAGGGGTGTAGTACAACCCCAAACATGCACACATGGGCATTTTTTACTAAGCCAGACCATTCACTGTAAATTCACAGCACTAATCTTGCACCCTGATGACTCAGGAAAAAATGTTATCCATCAAACAAATGCAAATCATTATTCCTTGATACTTCTGGATATTACAGGTTCTGCCCTGATAAAAGGAGGAGAATATATCAGTGCCTGGGATTTCATAGCAAGATCTGCTGATGATCTCATACCAAAACAGAGAAGAATTTTTTATTATTCAGGAAACTGAGTAAAACAACTGTAATGAATACTAAGCTAAGCAAACCAAATCAAAAAATTATCCCAGAAGCGCGCCTAGCAGACAACCAGTGCCACAAAAAGATAAGTGGCAGGCAGTGACTTCCAGCTCAACTTGCAGCTTTAGCAGAGGCTGGGGTGCCTGAGGTTCACTTCTTCCACACTAGGCAGCCCTGAATCCCACCTTGTTCAAATCTGTGGTTTGCTGTTCTGCCAGGACAAAGTACAGTGGGCAGAAAAAACCTGTTGAGATGAAAGTCTTTACACACCCACCCGCCCCCATTCCTTTTACACTGTGATTGCGGTTCCATCTTCTCCTTTGGTGGAATGTGTTCTTGTTCAGCACAACATGTTTTGAAGTGCAGCTCTATTCTAAAGAGTAACTATCCAAAAATGTCACCTGCTAACTCATCAGATTTGTCACTTTGTCTTCAGAAGCAGTTTTGTTCACTTTATTGGCAAAAGTAATCTTTTACTACGTTTTGCCTGTGATAACTCTATGAGGCCAATACAGCTGAAGCATTGGAGTAGATTTAATTTCTTCACAGCTGTGCAAAAATAATTTATCAACATTCAGTCATAGACCCAATTGCCAATTCTAATTTGGAGTTTCTAATTACAATCTCAGATCCACAAAGTCACCAAAGGAAGTAGATGAATGAATTTCAGGGTATGATTTATTTACAGACAATGATGTTCTCAATGAAGTCATAATTTGAATGATGTAAGTTATGATAAAATGGTAAAATGGAGTCTAGCTTTCCAGAATTAAATTGGATCTACAAGGTTGATGTCTGTCATAATGTTTTATCAGTAGAACATGAGGAAGACACTCAGGTATAGGACAGAGCATTATTATAGCACTTCACACTTTTACTGATTTTCTTTACCAGAAAATTGAAACAGTGTTGTACAGTGCCACAGTGTTGAGAACCTTCTGTCTTCTCCAAGAAATATAAAAAGTAAAACCTCATTGGGAAAGCCAGAGTTTGTGAGTAGCAAACAAATGGTCTAATTGACAACTCTGGACCCACTAATGCTCTCTTAGTGCTGGCAAGGTTGTATTTTGCTGTAAAACAGAAGTCTGGGTAAAACTGTATTTACACTGGGGAGCAATACTTTTTCTTGCATTCACTATGGTTTTCCTTTCTCCATTCAACATTTTTTCTGGTACTAAGCTGTGATTTTCCTTTGAGGCAGATAAAGATACGAACATTGCAAAGTAATTCAATGTTATTGAAAGAAATCATAAGTTTCAAAATTCACCTTTATTTTCACCTTACATTTTGCTATCCAATATTATTTAAATGTCACTTTTAATAAAGTGTCAACCAAGTGATGCAGTAATCAACTGATTTCCAAGTCCTTTTTTATCCTGCTTTCTTTCTGTTTTTTCATTTAAACAGTAAGAAACTTGTTCTCTATAATAAAGCTGCATATGGAAAAGTCTTAATTTTGTAGAGGGAGTTCTTTTCCTCTTTACAGAAATGTGACTCTACTCTGAGATTTTGGAGCTTTAAGCAACACCAAAGGTTTAACCCCAATGGCACAATTAAAACAATCTTCTCTACTTGTAGAATATAAAAGTGAGTAATTTATAATCCCTTTCACTTTGATGAAAGCATTAGGAAGTTCTATTCAGTGTGGATCAGAAATCGAGGAATTAAAGAAAGAGGCAGAGAATGTGAGACTGGTTGGGGTTAGGCATCTCCTTAGTCTTTCAGCAGGTTGAAGCAGAGCCCAGTAGACCATGGGTATCCATCCATTCAAATCTGATGGACTATATTCGTATCAAGGTGACGGACTATATTCTTATCAAGGACAAAAGTATGATTTATTAGGGATGACAGAATTTTTACAACCTGATGTTTGCAGGTCCATTACTTGAACCGCATGAGCAAGGAAAATAATGCTGCTCTGTTTACAGATATAACAAAATAAAAATGAGCAACACTTAAAAAAAAATATCTCATACCTCCCTCCTTGTGCACATAAAGCAAGTTTCTTTTAGATTTCTAGACAGAACTCAGGATGTATTGTAGTTGACTGGGAAGATTTTCCAGGACATACAAATTAAACCATTCATTGTTTTTTGCTAATTAAGTGACTTTGGTGTTTATGAACTCGAGCTAAAATGGAGTAATAAATTTTAAACCAATCTTGCAACTTGTAACTGAAAATGGCTCAGTCCTGCCAGTGAAATGGTCAGGTGCCTGACTCTATGCTGCCCTGGAAATAGTGGGTTTCTGTGAGGTGCCTAACTTTGTGTGGGCTATGAGCTGTCTTGGGTACTTTTTTAGAATTCTCCCAAATCAATGACTTTGCAATACACAAGTACAGAACAGTCAAAAGGTAAAATAAGCAACATCAGCAAAAAAGAAATGTTCCAACTCCCTCACTCTTTCCAAGCTCTGTCCCCTTGGCAGTACAATAATTACATGCAGGATTTTTGACACTGATATAAGGACTGTGAGAGTGTTTATAGGAACACAAGGGACCTAGTCTCCAAAACTACTCAACAAAAGTCCAATTAAATTTCTTGACAGCTGTTAACCCATCTCAAAACAATCTTGAATATACTTTTCATTCTTCTGGGAATAAACCAAAGTAACAATGGAGGAAATGTAGCAATGCATTTGTTTTCCAAGACATGCTTTAAACTGCTAATGACTAAACCCGGCAACAGCGTTCCATGGATTGTTGAGAGTTAGGTGTTTATGGCTAGTGATAAAGCAGAAAGAGTACAAGCTTCATTTCCCACAGACCTGGCTAGTCCTGAAAGGCTAAATATATTTTTTTTTTTTTTTTTTTCATTCGTGAACATCCAGAAGCCATTGAAGTCAAAAATTGAATTCCACAACAGATTTCTTTGGGGTCCATAAGTTTTAGGTACCCTCAAGTGCCACACTAAGAAAGCAATCACAAGAGGAAAGTCTGTCAGAAAAAAAAGGATAAGGCAAGTAATTCCCTTAGACTGGAGATGCTTATATTTACCAGCTTAATTGGATATACCATTATTAGAGTAAATAATTCAAAATCATGACGTTCTAGCAGTTCTAATGGAACCTTTGCACCTTCAAAAAAATTACATAATGTTCTATGTCTCTCTAAGATACTTCCTTTGCCAACTGTCTCTTTAATCAGCACCAGATCATATAAGTAATTTCTAAGATCACAACTAAAGGCTGTAGGATGATAGCTGGAAGGTGTAGGTGAGTGCATCATTTTCACAGAGGTAAAAAGACCAAAGGAAATTTTAGTATTTTTAGCATGAACACTCTTAGGAAATGTTTGGCTGCATCTTTCATTCTCATGCCACAGCAAGGGCTCTAGCTCTTTATTTAGAAGCAAAAGAAGAAATCTAGCCTTACAGTTCTCTTTGCAATGAGATTTTCTTGTCCTGCTCATAAGCCCCTCCTCCAGCTGTTCCACCTGAGGCTGAGAGAGCAGCTGAGACTTCATCAGGGCTTTGCAAAGATGTATTCTCTTTCTATTGCTAATCCAGGAGGCAGGTACATCCTTGCAGTTTCAGATACAGAAAGATCACCAAAGCCTGAAATTAATCTAATAACCAGGCCCTTACTCAAATACCTTCTTCTGAAACACCCCCCTTATGCAAAGCACCAACCAGCTGATGGGGGAAGCTGTGACCATTAGCGGGGCTCTGGAAGTGTTGTCTTCTGCAACTGTCAGGGGGTAAATTAAGGGTCAAGAATGCAGTTCCCCACTCTGTTTTTTGTTTGTGCAGGAAAATAGTTTGAGAATGCATTAAATAAAACAAACACTGTGATGAAGTAAACATCAGAAAGGCAGTTTGATTGCAAATTTTATGTGGTCTTTTTTCAATGTGAATTTTTGGAAACAGTAAAATTTAAAGCATTGGAAACTGTATTTTGCTTGGTTATCTTTAAGTATATATATATGTGTGTGTGTGTGCATGTGTGTGTGTAAAAATACGAGCCAGGATTATTTTCCAGTGATGCTTTCATCTTATTCTAGTACTCCATTTCTGTTCCTGAAAAAGCTGAAAGGAGTCATACACACTTGAATATTGGCCTCTCTACAATGATTCTCAATAAAGATACAAATTAGTGTCAATGGTGATGATGTTTTTCCATGGTATAGACACCTGCCCACTAGAAAATGGACTGAAGCCAGCAGATAGCACTCATGATATCCAACTACTCCAGTGCTGGGCAGTATTCAAGTCAGTGACAGAAAACAAAAAGCTCACACTCCCATTATAAATCACCCAAAACATGCAGTCTCCCTGAATATATATAATTCTTTGACATTGATTAAAATAGCTTCATTAAAAAATGCATTCAAGGACCCTGGAGTTTTAGCCTCTGATGCTTTTTATGTAGGCCAAAGAGTACTTGTTCTACAGGATTGAAGGAGGATTAATCAGCAAATTGGCTGCAACTTCCTTCATAAACAGTATGTTGATTTTTAACTACTGTATTTTAATAGTATCTCTGAGCCTGAGACTTGATTTTGTGGCATTCAGCATGTGATTCATGTTCTCTTACAACTTTGAATTATGCATTTGATCTTGTCTTCCAGTTTTAGTTTTTACCCCCAAAGATCTCAACCAGTCCTAAATAAAACCAACCAGCATGCTTTTTAAGGTTAATTTGGTTGTTTTATTTTCTTGTTATTCATGAGGACTGAGACCCAAGTCCAGCCCCAGGCTGAGTACTTGTGCCTAACCTGAGCACCTCTCATAGTCTCACCATCCATCTTAAACTGTTCCTTTTTGTCTTCAGGTTTGCTTCCCTTTTGAGACTTCAGAAGCCTTGCTTTGCTCACTGAGTGAAATGGATGTGTTTTTTTAAATTTTTATCCACCAGGAAATCTATATGCTACTCTACTACACTGCCTCTTTGTGCTGGCACACCAGTGCATAAACAGCAGTTGTGAATCAGGTTGGGAAAGACTTTCCTGCATGTGAATCTCAGCATCCTCCCACCACAGACCACTTTGAAGGGTCTGTCTCCATCCTCACTGCAGGTGCCTGGGGACTGCTTTTGGGTGCCCCCAAAGCTGTGTCCTCACCAGGATGAGCAAGTCCATGTTCCTCTTCAGCTTCTCCTCACAGCATAACTTCTCTTCTTTCTCCCACTCTAGCAGCCTCAAGTGAACTCCCTCCAGTTTATCAATGTTTGTCTTTATCTGGGGAGCCAAAAATGGATCCAGTAGCCTCAATGCATTGTAACAAATGCTGAGCTGAGGGAGTAATCACTTCCTTTTCTCTGCTGGCTGCTTCTATTTATGAAGTCTAGGATATTGCTGCTGCCAGATCTATTGTTGGCTCATACCCAGCTCACCATCTACCAAATCCAAAGAACACTGACAGCAGAGCTGCCCCACAGCAGAGCCAATCCATCCCCATAGTCTTCCTTGCTTAGGGGCAGAACTTAATTTTTTCTCATCAAATTTTAAGAGGTTGCTGTTGGCTGATTCTCTGGGCTGCCCAGGCTTCCACAGTTTCTTTAGGCAGTTTCTTCTCTCTTCTCATGGTCTCCTTCTTGCTAGATCCTATTTGTTTTTATCTTCTCTACTTACTAAACACAAGGTAAATTGAAGCCTGCTCTGCTGTTTGAGCTGACAAGCAGAAGTCTCCCTGGTTTAATCCAGATCACACTCCTTACACAATTCCTTCTCATTCCTAATATCCAACCGCATGGACCTGGAGAATGTAAATTTCCTCGCTGCTGCAACAAGGCCTTTTTCTAACAGCAGCATATAACCTTAATCAAAGCCGACAGTGTACTTTTGCAATGCATCAGTAAGACCAAATGCCAGCTCTTTCCGTGCTAGCTGATTAGTCTAATCTCAGGAAAACCAGCTAGTGAACTGTGCTAGAGGAGTATTTCCAAACTGGATTCCATTCTCTGATATGCAAATAGTTCTTAAAAACTTTCAAAATGTTATTTTTATTTTAATGAGCATATTTTTTCTCTTGTCATATGCGGGCTTTTGTAATCTTAATAAACATGCATTTTAAACACTGATAGTGCTTGTATCAATGGGGTTCACAGATTCTGAAAATTTTAAAGGAAGAGTTGGTCATCCTATATTTGCTTTGGTTTTCTGGTTTATCATGTTAATTAAAGGATCATTAATTTCAAACACATTAATATATGCAAAGCTGCCTGCAAATACAAAACTCAAAGTTCAATTACTGTTCTATATTTTGCTGTTCTCCTGTGCAAAAAATCAAGTAGGGGTCACTTTGTTCTAAAAATACACAGAGAGTGTATTTTACAGCTCAAACATATGTCAGCAAGTATTTATGGATCAAAATAGGGTAACACCAAAGAGATGATACTAAAAATGTCAGTGAAAACATTAGAATGGAAATACACCACCTATTTGTTTGTCAGCCAAGTAACAAACCTGGACAAATGCTTTTCCTTTGCCAACCTTTTCTGGTTGTTTTTTTCAAGCCTGTGTAGCATTAAAGAGGAAATCATGCATTCTGTGTGCCTATAAATATTCACATACCCCATTTCCCTCAGCTGCTCTTTTGTCCCCTGACTGAGATATATGGATGTTCACCTGAAAAGCAAATGCCTGGTTGTCATTATTCATGTCTGAATGCCAGCTCCGGAGCAAGGAGAAGCCAAGGCTCTTGAAAAAAACAGCCACCAAGGGAAGCTTCAAATAGCATCCAGGAACTGTACCTCTGACAGTGGCCTCTTGGTGACAAGGCTGTTCCCCTGCAGAAGGCCCCAACTGAAGAGGTAGATCAGTGTCAGGCTCAGGATTTGTCTTTGTCCTTTCTCCAGACATCAATTGATAGCTTTATTTGCGTTGTCCAGAACAAAACTACAAAGATAATAATATAAACCAAAGGATACTAAGGACAGCAGTGAAAGCATTACCTAGAAATACAATTCCTATTTATTTATCAGTCCCACCCAGAATTAGGTCTACTTCCTTCTTTTTCCAAGCATGACTCAACGTTATACGTGGATCCCTGGGACAATCAAATTTTTGGATGCCATCTCCCTCTGTTCTGCAGAGAATAAGGAATTACAGGCTGATTCTTTTAGCTGAGTACATCTTATTTGAGCATATTTACCTTCTCAAGCCTTCATTTGCTACCTCAGATTAGAATAAGTTAACATTATTTGCCCTAGGTGTCTATAGGACTCCCAGACAAATATACCAGCTAAAGACAAGCTGAGAAATGACTTGTCAGTGCCCATCATCTTTCTGAACTTTGCTTTGCCATAGTTATGCAGTGCTGCATGTTGGCTATGTCACTTGCCTAGCACGTGTTTGATGACAATAATCCTCTGTGCCTTACTTTTTTTCTGAACAAACACTGAAATCCATCAAACTGCTTTATCTCACTATGCAAGGTTCTATTTCATTTGTGCATTGCTAAAGCACATATCTAGAGTGGTAAACACACAATTTGCACCAAAAGTGAACACACCTGAAGTAAGGTGAAGGTCCGCAAATGCTGATATTACAGCAGTACACATACAAATGAATAGTTATTTAATATTTGAATTAGCTTTTTTTATAGCAACAACCCCATGGAGAGAAGGAAAAGATCTCAAGCTCCTAGCAGCTCAGAACAGTGGTATTTCATGTCCAGTGGATTTTCTTGCTGTGAGTAGTTAACTCTAGTTTTTCTATAGAGAAAAAAGTGTGATTGGCATGCGAAAACTTATTTTGGATGGCATAAAAAGCACCTAGAGAACCTGAGACAGTCCCATCAAGCACAGTTATAAAGCACCCAAGAACCCTGTTTTTCAGCTTGCTGTGTTTTTCAAATAGAAAATGCACCACATTTATCAGATCTCTTTCCATTTGCAGCATGAATTGTTGCCCTCAGTTTATTCTGTAGGTCTTCAATTTTTCAAAAGCAATTCATTGCAAACTCTTTTTCTGCAGGAGAAAAAAAAGATGGAGAGAAAAGGACAAGCTGAGGATACCACACTGCTCTTTGCACTGACACATTTTCTCACCACAGTCCTTGCAACAAGCCATATAACCAGTAATGGCTTTAGCAATCACAATTCTCCACGTTACACTGCAGCCTAGCTTCTCTCTAGCAAAGTCATTTAATGCCCTGGAAAACAGCCCAAAGATAAAGATTTTTCAGTACCTCACAGAAAAACTGCTGTAATTTCTATCATTTTCTTTAAGACATTTGAAAGAAGATGCTCAAGAAATCATTGCTGAATGATCAAAATCATGCTTTCAGCATAAAGTCATATGAGATGTGAAAACACTTATTATTTTGTAATTCATAATGTCAATTCTTAGGATCTTCTAGTATCTTCTGTCTCCAATACTGAGGAGCCTGATAACACAAAATATTGAAGTTAACTGCAAAATAGTCTTTTCTACCTCTCTACCTCTCTACCGGGAGGTAGAGAAGTTGTTTTGTTTCAGTTTTATAAACATGAGTTTGTCTTGCGGGCAAACAGACATAATTCTTACTGTGACACGCTGAGGAGAAAGGGCAGAAGACGGAACAGGAATTTAGGGTGGGAGTAACCACAGAACTTCAAATATTAAATACCCAGTATAAAATAAGCTCTGAGAGAGCAAGAGAGAGGTTTCCCAAGCATAGTACATCACACACAAATATAGATGGATGGCACACACTGCCCACCAAAGATGTCTCTCCCCACTGGTCCTGTCAGGAGCTGAACTAGCCTGAACAAACAGCAATTGACAGCTGAAGCCTGAAGTCTTCCCTTTAGTACTGCTTCTTTCAAGGTGACCGTGGGAGTACCTACCCATTGGACCGTCTCCTTGTTCAACCTAGTCAGTTCTCCAGGCAGTTTTTTTTCAAAAAAATGAAGCAGTAACTGTGACACAACTGGCCATCGTGTCCCATCCTTAAATCAAAACTATTTTGCTAATTTTGCTTTCAATTTCACAGAAGAAACTAATGTTCTTGAACATAGCCAACATAATTATATCTATTATCTAGCATTTTAGACCAGTTTGCTCTTCAGTCTCCACTGGACAAACCTACAATCTGCATTTATTTTTAGGGGATAGACTGTGTTAGCCAGAAAAGACCAGTACTGAAACTGCAAACAACATAAATGACAGATCTCTGTTCCCACACAAAGAGGTTTCTTCAGTAGAGTCAAAATACTGTTGATTTATTTGCAACAGCTTTTCTTTATCTTATGCCATGAGTCCTGAAGGAAGACAAGGAGTCATGCTGTTCTGCTTACTCATGCAGAAGGAAACTAAAATCTCTTATGAAATAATAAATGCATTATGAAAGACCTAATGCCAGTGTAATCATGCTGCAAATCTTGATCTTAAGTGGCAAAAATGCCTGTGCTGCTCAGTGACAAAATCCAGCACTGAAGCCACGTGGGGATGAGGAATAGAAATGCTTTAATATATCTCATTTTCCCTTCTGTTCCAAAGTCATGGTTGCAAAGCCCGGTTCCTATCTGCATTAAAAGTGATGTGTAATAGGAGTAAATCCACAGAGTGGGATAGTAAGGACACATTATCCTTGTTTCAGGGGGCAGTACCTCAGGCAGGTTTAATTTTGTCCCATGGACTGAAGGGGACAACTGTCTGGAACACACTAAAGGGTCTCCTGAAGCACATAATTTTGTTTACTTCAAACAAGAACAGTCCACCTTTTTTTGGAGACTGCTCCATGACCCAGAGCAAGGTAACGGGGGTGATTGTTCTGCACTGAAGTACTGATCTAGATTCACCAGTCATTGTTTTCAAAAACTTGCTGGCAAACAAAAACTACATGACTGAACATCTGACTCTCTGTGGCTCAGTCTATACTACTGAGATTCAATTGCCAAAGCTACCTAACAAACAGGCAGTTAATACCCACAAAAGGAACTATTTTCTAGGCAGCACTACACCATATTTCTAAATGCCACCCTCTTTATTGGCATCTTTTACCAGAACAAACTCCATACAAGTTTGTATTTCCACACTCTGAAGTAGTATAGCTTTTTTAGCAAGAACTTTACATTTCATTATTTTGTAAACTCTCTGAAGTCTATTCCATTCTGAACCAAGAAAAAAAATCCAGGAAGGAATCAAGGTGACTAAACCTTTCCCTGGTGAACCAGAACACTCTTCATAAACACACTTTTTTCCAGCAAAACATAATTGACCTCACACACTGAATGCCTTTTCTTTGCCAGTCTTATCTTCACTAATCGGGTATTTGTGTGAGCTAGAATCTGCTTAGTGTAATACTTAAATAATCATGAAAGGAATGCGGCCCAACTGTTAGAAACCTTTAATCCTCTCTTCCCCTTCCCAAAATGCAGGTGCCCATAACAACACGGAGCAAAACTTTTAATATATCTTTCCTCTGACCTCTTGTGCTCTTTAGCTCCTGTTGGTACATAACCAATTCCCTGTGTCACAATATACATGAAATATCTCCATGCTTTTCATAGCACTAGGTTACATGAGAAACACACAACAAGCCTTTTTTGATATCTGAGGTCTGGATCCAATAGAAAATACATGTACTCAAAAATAATGCTCTGCGAGGCCTCTTCCAGGACTTCTGAGTCTTGGGGTGGAACTCAGAGCTGATATTTGACCTCAAAAGGACATTTATAAGCAGACATGCAACCTTCAGTAGAAGTCATCTAAGACTTGTCCTTAGGAGACAATGAAATGTCTCAAACCCAGTCCCTCAACAGAGTTTAACTGAGGCAAGACTGGAGGAATATACCTCCACATTCAAGTCCATACATGCCTACACACACACACATATATATCTATGGATTCATGCAGTCTGGATCCACAGCATGGTGTCCTGCTCACTAGAGAGAAGCTACAGTCAGTTGTGCAAAGATACAGACAGTCCCTTCTTTGCACAAGCAGGGGTGGAAGTGCCAACACGGTGATGAAGAAAGTAGGAAACCAAGGCACCTCCCTTTTTCAGCTTGTGTGGTTACACACAACACCTTCTGGTACTTCTTCTATGTCTGTAAGAAGAGTGTTAATCTGGATGTGGTCAATGTCTATGCCTTTCCTTGACGTGATCACACTGTGTAAGGAATCCCTTATGATTCTGGGAAAAATAAGAGAGCACGTGCATTTCAGAATATATGGTGCTCACAGAGCACTCACCTGCAAAACAGAAAACTCAGGAACTGATATTAATATCCAGAGTTCCTTCTGGGGTTTTATCCAGGTGAATAAACAGCTGGATAACTGGTAACAAGTATGCCATGCCTTTCAGAAGATACCATCATTATAGAGGAATACTGATCCTTGCTCCCTGTCCTGCCTTATGAAGCTTGCATTTTTGCCCCTACAGGTCCTGGCACAATGCCCTTGCCCATAACTTGCAGACCCACAGAGTGCTCTGCTGGAGCTCAGGTAGAGCCAAACTTGCTGAATTGGAGCACTGGTGGCCCAGGTCTCCTCAGAGACTATGTCAGCTGTCACTGTACAGAGGAGGACCTACTTTGTCAGCTGTATGTTTGAAAGTAAACTGTTTCTGGGGAAAATAAACAGCTGGATGCTCAGTTCCAGCTAAGTAGTAACATTTAGCCTTTCACTGGAGCATAACTTTGGGCACTTGAGAACATTTTATCACTGAAACTCAGGCCTTTCAGCTGCTTCAGCAAGCTAGGCACCATGGGGAGGCAAAGGAGAAGTACTCTCTCATACCAAATTATGTGTAGCCTGCATTCAAAGTTCTTAAATACTCTTTTGTTCCCAAAGACTTTGGAAATTAATCTGGGCAGGGAGTAAGCATCATGAGACTTTTACAAACACCATTGAGGAACTTCTTAGCTATGCCTTGATCTTATTTTATGCATTGATGTCCTGTTCAAGACCCAGCCTAAATTCTAATGAGTCAAATCCCCAGCAGAAAGGCCAGAAAAATAATGATCCCAAGCGTTGATCATCAGCCATGATCTTCTGGAAAATATGGATGCAGCTCAAACAGGGTCTTGGTGTTTCCAATCTAGTGACACATAAGCACATCTGGATATGGGGACAACAGCTGCTGCATGAAATCTGACTGACTGGTAACTTAGACAGAATAAAAGATGTTGGCAATGCAATAAAATGCTTCAAATCTGAAGCTGTGTGTAGTGTTATACAGAGTGATTCTTCGCTTTTGCCCTACCTTCACTACATTTCTGTTTTCTCCAAATGGCTCTGCTTTTGGCTCTGAGTCCAGTTCCTCTTCTATCTGTCACTGCTACAGTTGGACTACTCTCAGGAGGTCAGGCTAGACTGCCAGACTTGCTGGCAGTATTGCTCCTTGGAGAGCTTAATCTCACTCTTCAAAATGCTGTAGTACTGAATTTTCAGAGAGGGGAATCTCCACATGATTTATGAATAGTTACACTTAATAACACACCACAGAGCAACCCAATGACAAGATTAACAAACTGCTCAGGGGAAAGGAGTTCAGTGGTACCAAGCACATATAAAAGTATGAGTGAAATCTTGAATCTTTGTAAAATGCAGACAGTGAACACATGAACCATTACCCAAATTTTTCACCCTGTTGATCTCAGAGCTGCACTTGAATCTGACAGAGGTATCACCTGGAATGGTGTCATTTAGGGCTTCTGTAGTAATCTGTTATTGATTGATTTCCAGCTTGGAAAACTTTATAATTAGAAGGGTCAAGGCCTGAACTGGTAGCAGACATTGGATTTTAGCTTCAGGCACTGCTTGTAGCTAACCAAATTCCTAACTGCTTCCTGAGAAAAAATACATCTTGGTTTTGTTTCAGTCTTTTTAAAATGGAAGAGTAAAAGAGAAGGTGCTTCAGACCATGGCATTGTCCTTTCTCTTCTTTTAAAACCACAGGCAGTTTGAAGCATGGTAGGAATTACAACACATTCTGCAGGAGCATAAGTCTAATTTCTGGGCCAACAGTAATAACTGGGGAGCAGAGGTCACTTACACATGGTGATTTCCATAGTCTCCCACAAGTAAGGAACAAGACTATTACAGCTGTCTTCTGCAAAAAAAGACAAATTGTAGAAAGTTGTAAAAAGCTGTGGAAAAGAGACAAATATTTCCCCACTGCAGATGTCCACAGCTAGTCACTGATGTCCACAGTAGGAAAACTGAGGCATGAATCCCTGGGGAAAGCTGAAAAAATAAATAAATTACTCTTTACATTCTTATGAGCCTAGAAATGGATAAACAACAGTGTTACAAGACCTCTCCTTCTGCTATACCCTGCTTTGTACTTCCAGGCCTGTGCCTTGTGAACATTAGCTCAGGTGGCTGACTCTAATACTTTTGTGCAATTCACTGATTTCAAAGATAAATGTGGATATGTATACATTTTACTGTGATTAAGGGCTACCTTGAACTTATTTCAATATCTCCATGACAGTTTAATTACAGAAAATGACCACTGAATCTGCAGTTTCTGTAGAAAGGTTAAAATAAGGGTTGGGTAACAAGATGCATTTTGCATACTCTAAAGAGCTTTTCTGTAGTCTCTATTTATCTTTTCCCGTGTAATTTCTCTCATCTTCTTCAGTAAAGCTTATTTAATAACCATAAAACCAGATTATAACTTTTATATGGATACTCTTATTCAGAAAGAAACAAGGCGAAATTCAATTTAATTTAAATAACTTCTAAAGTCCAAAGGAAAGCAAATTATAGTGACTGAGAGAAAGTTTCATTTCACATAGTAGTTTCTACTGGTTTGGGGGATTAATGAAATTTCAATAATCAATTTCAAAGTCACTATGTTTAATTTGGGTCGTTTTCCCTAAGAATCAAAATATAGGGAGGCTCTAAATGGCAGCGATTTTTTAAAGTTCATAATCCCTTCATAAATATTAAGAATATTATTAAAGAAATAAAAAAGGGCCAACTTCAGTTACCAGAGAACCATAAGATGAAGTCTGGCAGTTCTCCATCAGCCATTAATGATGTCCAGTATCATTAGGCACCCTGAGCTTTACCAGCAACCTGCTGACACCACACGCTGTCAGGTGATAACAGAGTGCTGGAAAACATCATTTTTAAAGCAGCATGATCACAGTGAATTTGGATGACCCAATTCTGTAGGGCTTGAAAAGGCCAGTTTTCTGAGCTCCACTCCAAACACATCCTGTCTCATAGGTCACAGATTAGGCTTTGATACAAGCTTAGGTTTTAGAACAGCTTTTGTGTTCCAAAAATGTTGTCACAGACATGGGAATGAACTGTTAGTTTGGCAGGATATCTTTCTTTTCACTAGCACTGTGACATATGGGGGTAGAGGAGGAGAAGACAGGAGTGAAAGGTGGTTGTTTTGCATCCCTATTCAGCTTGTTCTCTCTTTTTTAACATAGTCATCCATTGCAATCCCTGACTGAATAAGCTTGGCAGGCTCAGGGGCCAGATGTCAAAGTCTGGCTTTGACTGTAACTCTCCAACACTGTCATTTGGCTGTGCCATTGCCTTATGCATAGGTAGTCCATTACTTATTTTAAAAGAGTAAAGCTATTGAGTTTGCATCATTAGCTCTCTGCATTCAATTCAATTATTTACAAAATAGACATTTTTTTAGCCACAAAAAATTCAAAGCAGCCAAGTAACTCCATTCCTCTTTTTAATAATAGGAGACAGATCAAGCATTATCTAGGTAATTGGCTTCTTCCTTAGTAATCTAAAATCACTAATCTTGTTATTGAATCCAAATACCTCAATCTGTGAGGAATTTGGAGAGCTCACCCTGGGCTGCTTTTGTGTGTGTACAGTGGATGCCTGTAAACAGAAACAAAATGTCACAGTAACTTGTGCATGAATAGGGTCAGGCTCAGAGATGGCTATATATCAAAGCTAATTAGAAAGAAAAATCCTGGAGGATGTGAAAGCATTTCTCTGAAGTGCTGCTCTATTTGACAGCTGCAGAGGTGTGCCAGCTATTGCCACCTCCTGTGGGGAGTCTCAGTTTTCTTATACAAACGCTTCAGCATGAAGAGGGGCAAATGAGCTGAGTCCATAATAAAGAGGTTTGAAGTTGGATTCCTTTTGTGGAAAGAGCTATCTAGGTGTTTGAGACGTATCTGTGGAGCTATATTTTGCTGCCCAGTGAGGGGGGAGGGATGTGTGAGATGTGTCACACATTTCAGCTCTTATAAGGGAAAAATGAAAGATATTAGTTGGAGAAAACAATGCTATTATTGTCAAGAAGAATGAATATTGCAAGGAAAAAAACTGAAAAAAAATGTGTTATAGTATTGTTTTTAAATAATATTCATTTCTATGAACTAAAACTGCTGTTCTTTTTTATTGACTAAGGTGCTTCACATTAATATTGGAAACCTCTATATGGAACTCACTACATTTTAATTATTTCTTGCTCTGCCTGGGATATTAATGGTGGGATTACCTTTGAAAGAGTATTACTACTGGTGATATATGCAAAGTTCAGCAAGTTCTATGACTCTTCCAGTTTGAATTAAAACAAGCGATGGAGGAAATATGCTGCTATCATAACAAGTCTAGATTACTACTTTTAGTAGTTGGTGTGATCGGTGTACTTGAAGTTTTACCTTTGGTCAGTGTCTTGGAACTCTTTCTTTCCTTCAGCAGCAAATCACTAAGGGAGGAAAAGCTTGGAGACTTGGCTCCATGGGCTTAGGTTTCGGATTTTAATAATATTATAAAGTAATGTGATTCACCTGTTGCACCTGTTTTGATTCTGCATTCAGGCCTGTGCTTTTTGTTTAACAATTACTGATTGAGCTGAGCAGAAAGTGTGTTTAATAGATAAAATTTTCTGATTGTGTTAAGCTGGATAGGATTCTTCTCCTGGCATTTTGACCTATTGGATTAATCACAAAGTATTAGTACATACTGAAACTGCATTGTATTGGGTTTGTGTAGCAAGGTTTCAGTACAGGGGCAGTTTCTGTGGGAAGATGCCAGAAGCTTCCCCCATGTCCGACAAAGGCAGTGCCAGCTGCCTCCAAGACAGACCCAGTGCTGCTCAAGTCCAAGCCCGACAGCCCTAGTAGTAGTGCCTCTGGGGTAATAGTTTTTAGAAGGGCAAAAAAAAGACCACTTACAAAACATCAGCTGCAGCCAGAAAAAGGAGTGAGACTATATGAGAGGAATAGCCCAACAGGCACCAAGGTCAGCAAAGGAGGAGGGGAAGAGGTGTTCCAGGTACAGGAGCTGAGATCCCCCTGCAGCCCCTGGAGGCCTGCAGGGGAGCTGAGATCCACCCACAGCCCTTGGAGGAGCCCAGCCAGAAGTGGGTGGTTGCCTGAATGCGGCTGTGACTCCAATGGGAAGTCTGCTCTGGAGGAGGCTCCTGGTAGGACCTGACTCTGGGAGAGAGGAGTCCAAGCTGGAGCAGATTTACTGGCAGAACCTGGTTTATGTATTGTTAACCAACTTGGATTTAATTGGAAATAAGTCATTTCCTCAAGTCATGCCTGTTTTACTCATGACAGTTATTGCTGAGTTACCTCCCCTGCCCTTGTCTTGACCCACAAGATTTTTGTTTTATGTTCTCTCCCCTGCCCTGCTAGGAAGGGAGTGACAGTGTTTTAGGTGGGCACCTGATATCCAGTCAGGATCAATCCATCACATTGTTGAGTTACTGCAGTTGTTCAATAGACTCATTTATCTCAATGATTTAAGACACTTGGAGGTCAGAGGACCTCACAGTGAATCCCAAGGATCTTATTTCTCTAATAACTAATCTGGCTATGGTTCTTTCAAATTTTTGGAGTTGACAGCAATTTCCTAAACCTGTTCCAGAGCCTATCAGAGCTTTCTTTCCTGAAACAGAGCAAGAGGCCATTCTGCTTTCCAAGACAAGAGGAGGCAAGACCATGATGCCTGATCATACTGGCAGCTTTGCTTTAGTCTATCCAAAGTATCAGCTACTGCACTGCATTAACTGGAATCCCTGAATGTTTTCTTTGTCTCACTTGGTCGGGAGTCCCTATGGCTACCACACAATTTGCCACTGATGCCCAGAACTGGAATATTTTTTGTGAGGAGGCAGAGGCTATAGAGGCGTAAATGGAGAAGGAAAAAAAAGTGAATCTTTCTCATGGCAGCATTTACAGCATTAAGCAATTGTTTTTCATTTGTTTAAAAAAAAATAAAAAAAAAAAAAATACAAAAACACATTTCTCTCTTTTCTTTCTTGCTAGGTCATCAGTGGAAACCCTTGAAAGTTGTAGAAGAAGACAACATCAGAGCAGTGATCCAAGAGAGATAGTTGAGGAATTTGTTTTGTTCTTTTTTAAAAAAAAAAAAAAAAAACAAAAAAAAAACACATTTCTCTCTTTTCTTTCTTGCTGTGGTCAGTCCCAGTGGAAACCACTTGAAAGTTGTAGAATAAAGACAACATCAGAGCAGTGATACCAAGAGAGATAGTGAGGAATTTTGTTTTGTTCTGTTTTTTTCTTGCTGTCCCAATGTGAATAAATAAGAGACAAGCTGAAGTACCCCATGGCAAATCTCACTCTAGGTTCCCTCCATGGGAAATGTGGTAAGAAAAGGATAATGAGATTACATTTGTTGTGAGTGATGACCTACCTCATGGGAAATGCACCTTTTCTTCAGCCCTGTTTTTGTTCCATGCTATAGCTACTCAGGCACCCAAGTGTGAAAACTGGAATCACAGACATGAGTTAAAAATCCAGGTTCCTGTATGACATCCAGAAAAGATTATCAGTTTAAAAAAGGAGTCACAGAAGTCAGCACATTGTATGAAATACACCTAGTTCAACTGGAAGAAAATACAGAAACAAGAAAATTTTAAAATATGGTTTCTGAGTCATATGAGCCATAAGACTGCCTTGACATATAAGACAAGGCAGCATTGTTCACTTCTTGTACAGAAGGAAATATAGACTCTGCTCACCAAGAGAATAGCCTGAGTGCTCTGCATCCTGGGAATGTTCAAACTCACCATTCCAGGAGAGAGCACAAAACCTGCAGGAGCACCACTGTCTACATTTACTTTTGAAATAAGGAAAATAATGACAGGGAACAAAACATTTGTTCATCCAGCTTTCTGCAGCCTCAGGCAGGGTGAAGACCCTCTAGTGTGGGATGGGATGTAACAGAGTTCCTCAAGGCAAAGAATGACTGGAGTCCAGGTCTCTGGTGCCATGGGTGGCTATCAGCATCAAAAGTGTTTATAAAAGGCACTGAGTTGCACATCTGTTATTCAGTTGAATACATTTTAGTTCTTCAGAAGAACACTTACAGTATCACATGTTCAGGAATATGTTTTGCAGAGGTTGAGAATAAAGGTACTCCCCTGCAACATTTGCTCCAGTTTCTGGCATCTGGAGATGGACAAGTGTTTTGGCTCCACCCTTCTTTGTTTCTTGCAGGCTAGCTCCAGATACTACCCTGCCCAGAGTGAGGTTTTGAGTCCCAGACACTACTGGGGGTATACATAGGGTGTATTACACAGGACTTCCAATCTGGTACCAAGACATCCATTCTGCCTTTTCTCTCCTACACCTTCTCTTTTCACTAGAAGAAGCCAAATGATTTCTTATATTAAACATCATTTTCAAAAGTATGTCTTCATTTTCTGTATTAACAGGCTAATTGGATGAGTTAACCTAGAAAAAAATTCGAAGACATGGTACAAAAAGTATAGAACATGACAAAAATATGTAAAGAGATCATAGAAAGCTGCTAGTTTAACCACTATTATATATGGTGTTGGTGAAACACTGAAGTCACCAAAATTACCTGAAGTAAAAATCACAGCCCTTTGTGAACCCCTCTACACTGTGTGTCTACCAGGAGCATATCTGCTGATGGCTACTGAAGAGAAGTTTTAGCCATCTTTGAAATCAGCTGGATATGCTTCATTCAAACAAGTATGTGAAGTCATCTATGTGACATGTGAAGTTCCATCATGTGAAGGAACATTCTGCTCCTCTGTTTGGCCACCATTACAAGGTTTCATGATATGATTTCCTTGACAAAGCTGTAAGTTATCTGTGTACAGCACTTACTGTGGGCAGAAACCACATGGTGCACCTTACCACCTTGTTGTTAGGCAGATTATTGCTACCCAAATACCACCCCATGCCACTGTGACAACACCTAGAAAATGTGCTTACACCACCTGGGAGTGTGTAGGTTGGCACTCTCTCCTTATGGAAAGAAACACCAACCAGTTCTTCCCAACCACACTGCAGATGATAGTACCTACCTGCTGCTGGCTAAGGTCACACAATATTGGCCACAAAAGGATGACTAGTGGCTCCAGCACCAATTATTTAATGAAGGAACATACATACTAGTGTCATCAATATAGGTAACCTCAGTGCTGGTACTGAGGGCTTCTCAAGTGCTTTCAGAAGTAGCTGCACTATCCACAGCTTCTGGATACTGTTTTTGGCACAGCAAGAGGGGAAAAGCAAGTGGCCAGTCTTTGCACCCTTACCTATGCTATTGGCTCTGCCTTAGCCCCACACAGCTCACAGCTGGACTAGTGACCTCTACCAACCTGGCCCAGCAGGGTGACTGTGCCAGGCTACTGCTGTGGGCCATAAGTACTGTTGACCTGTTCTGGCCTTGATGAAAAAGAATTAAAAGGTGAATAAGAGAAAGTACTGAAGATGAACAGCTTCCACAGTTTGTTACAATGCATTTTATTTCAAGAAAGTTTTTGGTTTATAATGAAAAAGGCCTTTAAAAAAAAAAACAGATAAAGCAATAAAAACAAAAATATGAAGTTTGAGGTTTCAATCCAATCCTCTACAAAATAGCCACCCAGAGCCCCTACTAATTCCTCCCCTCACACAACTCTGACATAATCTTATGCTAGATTTGAACCAGTAGATAGGAGAGACTGCCTGGACCTGGGAGAGAAGTTGAGGTTAGAGCTGCTAAAGCCACCATGTACCTCACATGTTCCCTAGAGCTCTCTGGACTTTCCCCTGGCCACTTCTTTAAGGTCCAGAACCAAGGGAAGGCTGCAGGCAGAGGCTGTTGATAGCTTTCCATCAGAAACAGCCTTTAACACAGTATACAGCTGAGGGCCCAATGTGTGTGTGAAAGCAGG
The DNA here is from genome assembly GCA_018697195.1 of Certhia americana. NCBI lineage: Eukaryota > Metazoa > Chordata > Aves > Passeriformes > Certhiidae > Certhia > Certhia americana. The sequence goes on along the minus strand of CM031857.1, from coordinate 49,453,951 downwards.
AGAGGATGGGGGTGTAAGGGCTGGAGAGATCACAAGGATACCTCTGGAGACCTCTGTGTGGGCAGGGAATACTGGGCTGGAGCCATGCACACAGTTCAGATCAGCTCACACTAATGAGCAGTGCGTGTTCCAGATGACAGCTTCTAAACACACAACATGTTGCAAGCAGATGAGTGTAAATTCTCCTGTCCCTTCAACCCCACCACAAGCTGCCAGCCCAGATTTAGGGGGAGTATTGGAAGAGGGGAACTACAGAATAGGGTAGAGAGAGTTACAAAAGAGGCTCCCTTACCCCAGGATATATTCCAAGGCCTTTATTCCTTGAAGGGAATCCAGAGGCGAGAGAGAGGTCACATGGGGGAGAGGGGTTTTTATCACCTTTGGGGTCGGGGTCAGGTTACCTGTCCGATGGCTATAGGTCAGGAGACCAGGGGGCAGGTAACCCAGGCCAGGTTACAGTTTCTGGGGGAGGGGTTTTGGGGGAAAAACATTCCTAAAGGAAATACAACAGATGAGGGCTGGGTATGAAATCCAGCTGTACCCCAATGAGATAACATGAATGTACCTTCTGAGATTCGTACTTTAAATTTGAAATTTCAAAAAGCAGAAATAACTCTAAGTAGTTTCCTATTTAAAAGCCAGATGGGCAGAATTGAAGTTCCTGCCCAACAAAGAGGGGTAAGAAAAGTCTTCTTGGGCCATATGAACTTACAAACTCTTAAAAAAGGGTAATGTATGAATGACAACTCATCAATATGCAAACTGTTATTTAATTCAGTTGTCAAACTGAAATACATCTTTGAAGTCTAATCATGTATAAAGCATATTGTGCCTTTATATGTGTATCTATATATACAGATGTAAAAATAAAATATTTTGAAATTTTATATATGTTCATAGATATTATATGAATGAAGGAATTTTTATCTTCCTATTCAATTTCCCATTATTTTAAGTTCAAGGTTATCAAATTGTTGCTTAAAAACACATAAGACCACCTCTCAAATACAGAGCACCACATTTTTTTCTAGATCTGAATAAAGTGCCATTCAAAAACCCTAAATCAAGTTTTAGTTTAATCTATTTTATTACTTGAAGTAAAACATACTTCCAACATTTTTGTGTTACAAATACGTGGTGGGCAATCTGGTTCCTCTGAAATATGAACACTACAAATGTTATTTGGGATATCAGTAAGAAAACAGTAGTGACATAGATCATAGTGAAGGAAAATTCAGTTTATTCCAACATGAGCTTTGAATAGGAATCCCAAGTAAAGAAAACTGAAATTGCATTTCAAACTATGTTTTCTCTTTTAAACTTGTGTGGTGCAGAGAAGAGTATTGATCTTATTTTCAGGCTCTACTTTCAGCACTTTAAAATAAACATCTTAAAACATTTTGCTATTCAATTTTCTCTTACAAAAAAAAAACCCAAAAAACCAAGGGCCATTGATGGAATGAGTAACAATGGCATTCATTAACATTCTTAAGAGATTCTTGAAGATTCACAAGGCATCCAATGCTTTCAATCTGTGTGCAGTACCCCTTTACATGATAGCTTACTACAATTATGTCAACATGTCAGTGAGAAACATGAGGCTATTGCACAAAGTGTTATTGAAGAACAATCCAAGAAGAGAAAACGTATTCCGGAAAAAAAAATTGCCCCCCTGAGGAGCTTGCTGAAACCCTGAATGACTGAATGAGCATGTTCTTCACTGAGGGTATGTTTTCCAAATGCAGTGAAGGAGGAAGCCTTTAGGTCTAATCAGCTTCATTATGAGACCCTGAGACTCGAGCAGTACCAGAGCCTCTTTTTACAGTCTGTCAGCACAAGCACGGCACCCATCCCTAGGGAATGCAGTGCATTTACACGTTATCTCAGGATTCCAGTCATACAAATACTGCTGTCCTTTTGCCTGGGCCTATGAGCTTCACAGAAACATTTGTGATCCCAGTAGGCTTCTGAGGCAACAGGGCTTTATTGTACCACACTTACTGCTTTAACAACTTCCCTCTAGTCAGGTCTGATCTTAGTTCAGAACAATTTGGGAATCAGAAAGGGTCTTAACCCTAAAACGTTGCATGTCCCAAGAGCTACCTAATATGCAAACATGCAAATATGAAACAATCAGTAAGGAAGCAGGATTATTATCGCAGTCCATAGCTATTTAAAAGTCAGAGTAAACAAGACTCAGGCTGAAAGATGCTAATTATGTTTATCTGTGGACCTTGATGACTAAGAAGAAAGCAGATAGAATAAAATATATGGAACTTCTCAGCTGACTCAGCAATGTCTTCTTGTTATTCTGCATGTCCCTCTGGTCTTTTCCCTAGTCAGAAATCCCTTTTCTTAGATGTGAGTGTCTTAGTGTCCCTATTCACGTCTCCCAAGAACCCTTCATATTTCAGAGAGTCTTAGTACTCCAGTCAATTTGCTGAGACAAATCTTTCCTGGCAGGTGCTTGCATAAGCAAGAAGTCAAAGAGAATATACTTTGATCCATCATTGATCAGAGAATGCTTTCCAAGGGTCAGCCTGTGTTAGTTAGAATCCTTGTTCAACTACAGTGTTCAAAAACTAAGTGGCCTGCTTGGCTATCAGACTTTGTTGACCAGACCCCTTGAGAAGAAGTACAGTAAAATTCCACACTTACAATTGTCCAAAACTATAAAAAAATTAGGAGTACATGCCTAGTTCTTCAGCTTTATGTGAGGAGTGACTGTTAGCTATTCATAATCACAGTTATTTCCCCCCCTCCCATCTCTCCGGCTTTTTTGCTGGCTCAATGTTTTCTGGAGGAGACATCTTCCATAGGTTCTGTATTTAGCAATACCTCCTCCAGCAACCATTTTCAGGTCACCTAAGACAATTGGAAGCCTGTATTCTTCTCAGATATACAAGTAATCATAGGGATAGCACCTTAAAGACAAATCCATTGCATGATGGAACAAGATCCAACTTGGGGAGATTCCAGTAGCATCTTCCAACACCTGAACTAAAAAATGCCCCAAGCCCTCTTGACAGGCACTTCATTTTTCAAAATTAGCTGCACTTCAAGAGCTTAAACCTGTAACTCAAAGATGAATAACCTACTTCCTCTGCCTTTCTGCAGGAAATTAATAGAAAGGTGTCTTCTAGTATCTTACATATGTATGCACCTAAAATAAGATTTAATCTACGGCACCTACTAAAATAAGGTTTCATTCCTCAATTGAAACTCTTCTTGCCAGATTATAGCTCAGACTGACTTTTTTTAATGATTCAATATGTAGGCATACCTGAAAACTATGGGTTGAGTGCCAACAATAGATTGACTTTTAATGAGAATAGCATTTACCAATGTCCCAGTAATTCACTTATCACATACTGTCATTAATGTACCAATAATTGTAAATTTGCTTCTGCCTACAGAACAAGGTCCTGTGAATTCAGCATCTTAGACTTTATGTAGACTCTAACATCTTGCTTGGCTAGTGAATGTACTGTGTCATTTACTTTTACTGCCTCATTTGTACATAGTTTCCATTTCTTCCAGCTATATTCTGCTTTCCATGACCAAGCTATCCATCTTTATAAAGGGATAAGAAACCTTTTAAAGGATGAGTGTCTAATTCTGCACTTTACTGAGGTTGAAATACAGGCTGCCGCGCTATATTCTGAAAAGCAAACAAAAGAACAAATTGAAGAGCCAAAAGATTTCAGAAGAGCTGTTTGACAGATAAAACAACTCTCTGTATCGGAACCACTGGGATTATTAAAGGTGTATGTGGTTTTATTTCCCCATGCACAGTTAGAAACTGCTTTCCTGAATTGTATACAGAGTAGAATATTCAAGTGCTTCCCATGTTCTGAGGACAGCACTCAGGCGCAACAATAATTAATCAAAATCAGAAAGAGGGAAAATTATCACTACAGAGTTCATGAGAAACACTGTACAAATATAATTTCACTGTTTAAATTATGTCAAGAAAAGAGGGATGTAAAGCCTTCTGAAGAGCCACAGATAAATGCATTTGCCATGTCTGTATTGCATCAATCAGCAATGAAGCCAGAATTTTTCTAGAACTGAGGCTTAAAGACAAAGCCTTGGGAAGAGGAGGCAAATACGTTATTCTGCAGTCTCAACTGAACTTTCTATGCATGTTACTGATTTTTTTTAGAGCTTCTTTACAAAATTAACTTTATGAACTAGTTAGCAACAATAGTAATGCCGAGATGACTAATCAGAAGATAAAAATTCTATGCATGTGCAAGTGATAGTTGCATAAAACTCTCAGAAAACAACAAATTATCTCTATGCTTTTTCATCAGAGAGGAATAATAAAAAATTGAAATAATCAAAGTGTATTTTCCATATCATATTTTCTCATTGAAGTGTTACATCCATAGCCTGGGAGCAAGCAGTATGTAGAGTTAAATTACCATTTATTTGAGATAGCCTTGCTTGGCCTCAATCTAGGTTTGTAGGGAAAAACTGGAGGGGAAAACACAACCATTACAGAGGAATTATAGTAATTTGCAAATGGAAAAGTGGGTCAAATCTGCTGCATAAATTATTCATAATGAATTGTTCATTCAGATTTATATTGGATAGATTTGAAAACACTGAAATTGAGATCAGAATTCCTGTAAAGGTGAAATTACTTCAGCGTGTTATTGAGAATAGCTATACTAGTTTACCTTATGAAATACCGAGTTGACATTTATTTATTCATTAGGGTTACCTGCATTACAGAACAATCCATCCTTCGAGAAAACTCTAAGGACAAAATGACACAAACAGAATGTGTACTGCATTAATGGCTAGCATTTAAGAGAGGATGTCAGAGAGAACCTGACTAAAAATATCCACTAGTACTAGAAAATCACACTCCAAGCTTGAGCTTCCCCAGTAACAGGGTGCAGGGCAGTTTGGCAGGCACAGAAGCTGAATGTAAGATGCATTTCTCTTTAGGACTGACTCATCCTTTCTGCTGGCACAATCTGTTTTCCCCAGCATACAAACATTTAATCCAGTCCCCCGGGGATGTTTATGCTGATAAATAAACAGGCTCTGTTTCGGCCTCACTAACAAGCTGTCTCTCTTTCACATCCGCTCTAAGTGGCACTAGACATAGGCATCGTTAGAAGAAGCCAGTTGGGTCTATCAGCCCAGATGTGTGCTCCTGCTTTACTTAGAAGTACAGCTGGAGAAGGAACAAGCAGGTCTCCACCAACTTCCCCTCTGCACCTGCCTGTGCCTACCCCACAGTGGAGACGTGTCAGGGAGGAGACCCATGCCGAGACTTTTGGGTGCCTGATCAGAGCAGTCTCTGCAGCACAACCACTTGGACAAGGACTGGACGCTGCAACAGCACCCTGCCACAGGAACTCCTCCTCCAACAGCATCTTTCTGGATCCTATCAAGGAAGCACGAACTTGAAAAGATGTTCTTTTTATTGGAAAGCTGCTTTATTTTTCCTAATTTTTTTTTGACACTTGCCTTGGTTTAACAGGCATGTCATCGGGAATTTTCCTTCTCTCGAAACAAATTTGCCCTTGACAGAACTGTACTGATTGGAACAGTTACATCAAGGATGGATCTGGCCAATTATCTTTTCAATTTGGGTAAACATGACTTAGCTGCTTGACACTATTTGCTCAGATAATCAATATACACAGCAGACATATAGAAATTAAGGCACACCCATTGCATAGCTTCACTGGACATTTCAGCTGAGGATATATGCTATGATGTGAGCAAGACTACATAAGTCCTACAACTTGAAAATGCATAGTGTGTCTCTCTCAGCAAAAGACTGTTTCTGGCTTTGATCACATATATGCCAAACAGAACCCTTTTTAAATGCTCATGACTCCCACTCTTGGTTTTTTTCAGTACTATTGGTTCAAAAGAGAAGTACCTTTAGTACTTAATAGTGTGCAGGATTACACAGCATTAGAAAGATGACCTTTTCATTCTTCTCTGCAAGTTACATGAAGTGCTTGTAAAACATGCTGAGCATTGCTCTCTGGGCTGCTGAGTGGCAGAGAAATTATAGCTGCTGAAAGGAAAAGGTGCAGGTTAGGTAACTATTTTAAGAGGATTTTTTTCAGTCTCTTCTAGTAGCTGCTGACATTTTATTTATTGTACATTTGGAAAAAGTGGTCCATCGAAAATTCCTCACTTAATGAATCAATTGAGGGGAGAGATTCTGTTGAGAAATAGGCTTTATTTTGTAAATGTTAAAACATTGCATAACATTTTTGCATAGCCTCAGTACTACACCTACCATCCACACTGAACTCTGCTTTAGAAATGTCACTTGCTCTTATATCCCCTGGGCACAGGAGGCTTGGGTCAGAGTGGTTGCCCTGCCTGGGTTTGTATGATGTCTGGGTCTCTCTAAAAGGATAGCACCTCTCCAAAAGGATGACCACCCTAGTTACCCTGGGATCAGTGCTGAATACCTTTCTCTCTCTTTTGCTGCAGCAGCCACCATCAACTTCTCTTTTAAAAAAACCCACTCTGTTAGAACTGACACCTGCAGAAACATATGAGGGTAAAGGCAAACTATGCACTGATGTGTCTACAAGGTTCAAACCCATGCAAACCATGGCTAAATTGCAAGAGACAGACAAATGTGTGGCTAAAAGAACTGAAATCAGTAGAGAGAACTCCTGCTTATCTTGCCCTCTCACATCTTCCAGAACTTTCTCATGAGGACCCAGGACACACTAGTTCTCAAGATCTCCATCTGGACATGAATGGCATTTTATTTCTCTCCAGCCTCATTAATTAGAGTTCAACCCATAGAAAAGCAATTTCTTGGCTAATTTGCTGACTTCATTTCCCAAGTTATCACCAAGAACAAGTTACTGGCTGTTAATAGCTCTTCTTTGCCGAGATTTGAAGTTTCATTCCAGAATGTAGGTTAAAAACATAAACAGAGAAGGGATGGGGCAGACTTATAAACAGCTAAATGGTCTTTAACTCATGGGAACAATTGGGGAATAGTTGTTTGATGTGGATGTAGGCCGACTTGCACTGAATAATCATAACTAGATTACTGTCTCAGCAGAAAGAAAACAGCACTATCAGCATCTCACCTTCTTCAGGTCCTCACACTGCAAGACAGTCCTGGTTTATCACTTCTGCCTGCTAAAACTGCTCCGTCCATGTGAGCCTCCCAGCTGTTTTAATTGATGTCCAACATTATGTTACCAAAGAGGATGCAAGGGTTGCATTGAACCTGGGTCTTCTCTCACCTCACAAAATGTTCTCATCCTTGTGGTTAAGAAAAAGGGAAGATGGAAAGTAACAGTACTCCTGCCTGGCCATTTTTTCTGCTTATCATCTTTCTTGCTTAAAATTTCACATAACTTGTCACAAGATAATTGCACTTCTCAACAAATATATGCCTTGAAAAAAATACCTAACAATTATTCTTGTTAGTCATCCTGGACTGAAATAATGAGACACCTTCTTGTCAGAAAATAAAGAACCCCCCATTCTGGCCTTGTAGCAACGTCCAAGAATTCACCCTTCTCCCTGACTTCTCAATGCCTTTTCACTATTTGTTCTCCTTTATGAATAGAAAGCTGCTGCTCCAGCACCCTAGGGAAGATACTATACTAACAATTTTGACAGAAAACATGAAAGGGAAAGAGGGTCAGTGACAGGGCTTTGTGAAGACTCAGGATTGACAGAACACTGTAACAAGGTGGTCCATGCTGTAATCTGAGCTCTGCGGCAGCTTGTGGAACCCATCCCACAGGCACACATAAGTGGGGCAGTAGGTCATGGGCCTGGTGGTGGATAAATCTTTCCACCATTCCTCCTGCTCCAGGACTAGCACTATAATCACACAGGAAAAATTCCTACATGCTGTGTCTCAGACTCTTACTTACACTTGGGAAGTTTGTTCTGCCTTTCAGCACTCTCATGATTGATCCAGTGTCCCAATTAGCATGGCTTTCAAAGTGGGCACTTTGGGCACCAACACTCTCAGGTGAGCGCACAGTTCACAGGCCCCTCTGTTGCCACAAGAATATTTCAGAAACCACAAATGGACACACGTTCTTTATTCAGCGTCTTCAAGTTTGTTGCAGGACACTTACATCAGAACAAAACTGAAATAGCAGCCAAAAGAGCAGAGCAGGAGATTGCTATCTGCATCAGCCCTATCCAGCCCTGGACCTTGTGAGGGAATGCCTGTTTATTCCATCACTAAATAGGTTGAATAAAATCAGAGAAAAAACCAAATATTTATCCCTGTTGGCCTTTCAGAGGCATCACAAAATTGACTAAGGATGTTATTTTACTCTTGTCAAATTTATTTGGCACCATAATTTTATTTGCATTTGATTCACAGGTACAATAAAGGGGAAGATAGAACACTAGGCAGAAGCAAGTGTTATGTGGCAGGAGTATTAATCTCATGAAACTATCACCTGCATCAAGTGACTGGGGCAAGAAATAACAGTCTCTTAGTAGCACTTTGGTGTCACACACTATTACAAACTACATCACATAATTCCATAAAGAGCTGTTGAAATACTTATTTGAACTATAAAATTATGTAATATTTTCAAGATAAATACATTCAAAATTGATGCCAACGTTTATTTCCTAATAGTTCTCTTTCTGTATTGGATCCAATATTCCTAACTTAACAAATCTCTTTCAGTCAGATATAGTATCTCTTGTGTCAGTAAATTTATTACCAGTGAATGGTCATTAACTATCCACGAGCTGCATTTGAAACTTAGATGTTGTTCTTATTCAAATTGCAATCTGTTGGTCACACAAATATGTGCAAATGCAGTCTGATTTGATTTGCTAACCAAGGAAGAACCCACAATTTCATTAAGAAACAGCTGAGGAAGGGAAGCTTTCTTCATTAATAAAGACAATTAGTGAATTGCCCAGCTGTGTTACAAAGCAGCCAGTGACTTCTAGGCTGGCACTCTGGCAGACTAATAATCCAGTGCTAATTGGGATACACTAGGCAGGTTGTTCAGCTTCTGGTTCTTATTTATACTGATCTCCATTCAAGAGAAAATTTATTTCAAATGTTTTCTTTAAAATAAAACTTTTATTTACTCTGAAACATAAACTGGTGAAACCCTTGTTTATAAGAATATTTGAGCGGACTCCGAGTAAGGTTTGCCAAGGAAGACTGCAGCCTTTTGTTGCCAGTGGGGTTGTCACAAAAGTGGGAGAAGGAGACTGTAATTCCTTCTTCACCATCCTGCTTCTCAGAATAAACTTGATGAGAAAATACAGGCATTTCTCAGAGCAAGGAACAGTAAGTCAGGCTCAGGGGTCTGACCCTGCAGTAGCTGGGGATCTTCAGGGAGGCATTATTATAATTATGGATTATTATAATCCATAGATTGCTAAGGACCTCTGCCTGTTTCTCTTACCTGGAAGATGGTGCACTATCTACAAGCAAAAAAAAAAAATAAAAAAAATATTGATGATGAATGCTCATCAGGTAAAATCTCCCTCTCAGTAGCTGCTTTTTATATTCTCTGAGTTTCTCACTTTAAAAAAAACAAAAATAGAAATAAAAACAACAACAAAACCCCTCAAAACCAAATAACCAAACAAACAGAAAAACAAGAGTAAATCAAGAGAAAAACAGAAAACAAGAAGCTGAACCACAGAAAACCACACAAAATCCCAAGTTCCAGGTTATATACTTATTCCTAGCTGTTAAAAATTACCATGGTTCCCCCAGCCATGTGTGCAGCACAGTTGCTTCTTTTCATCCCCAGAAAACTCCTCCATGCAGATCATTTTGACTCAAGTCAGCTGTTAGTGAGAGGCAATCACTGGTGACCTATCAGCAAACACAGTGCCCACATTGGTTTGGTATCCTCTGCCTAACCTCAGCTATGTACTCCAGTCTGCATCTCGGAGCATGTCCAACAGACACCAGCAAAACCTTGGACATCCCAAAATTTCGCAATAATAGAATTGTGAAAAGTTTGGATTGGAAGGGATCTTAAAGATTGATTACTTCCAACCCACTGCCATGGGCAAGGACCTCACTAGAATGTTTTTTCCCAAGTCACCTCCAACCTGGCCTTAAACACTTCCAGTGATGGGACATACACAGATTTTCTGGGCAACCTGTCCCATTGTTTCACAACCCTCACAATAGAGTTTTTTTCCTTATTTCTAATCTAAACCTACCCTTCCTCATTTTAAAGCCTCTACTTGACTTGAAACTATTTTATTACCTAACTTGCAGCATCTGATTTGTTTGCTTGACTTTAGATTTCAACCCTAGTTGAGTAATTATGCCTTTCATTAATCTTTGAGAAATTTAAGTATGAAGCTTTAGATTCCTAGAAGTTCTTAGGTGATGGATGGATCAGACAATTTCCAGGGAAATGTTCAGAAATGTGTCCTTTCCTGACCTACCTCCTACCTATGGAGACATCTGTATTCTCCTGTGCTGCTCCATCCCAACAAATAAGATCACACAGCATGTCAGGAAAAGAGCTGCCTACAGGTCAGGGTGTTTCCTTGCAGCAGTGCAGACACAGTACAACTTACACTAAGACAATTAACTCAAACTGAGTGGAAAATAATAAAAAAAAGCCATTATGTCAATTCTGATATAGTTTTCCACCTCCAACTGTTAAATTATTAGGCATGCTCCATGAGACAGAACCTGTCCTTTATTGTGAGGAATACTTTTGATTGGCAAATGTACCAACCTGGGGCAAACAAACAAAATTACTGCTTGTTTACTGAAATCACCTTTGCCAAGCCCCACAACAGAGTAAACAACCTGAAGGAAAACCATTTGTCATGGGCGAATGTATCAGAATGTAAATATTATTTGAAGAATGTAAATATCCCTTGAAGGTGCCCCATAAACAGAATGATAGCAAAATTAGTTTATTTTCTCAGGTTCTACATGTATAATATGATAGTCATCAATCTGTACAGGCAAAATGCAGGTAAAAAGCAATGCAATCAATCAAATATGAAGCTTTTCTGCAAATGAAAGGAAAATTGCTTTTTAGATGATATGCAATAAAGCACAACTGCATGACCATTGACTTTTTATCAGCTTGGATGCAGGCAAAGCCCACAAATCATGAAAAATTTCCCTGTTACTATGGGATTTTTTTAAGATTTAATATTTTGCATATGTCTGACCATGGTATTTTTGTGCATGGTTTTGAGATATTTTTGCTTAATGAATGTATTTAAGCATGCAGATGTGCAAATACACTCAACAATTGTGAATTCCTCCCAAGGTGAGACTTCACTAGTAAAAATATTTCATTCATTGTATATTTTATTTTATAGAATAAAGTGTGTTATAGTACAGCTGGTGAAATGCATAGCTTGAATTGAAAACTTCAAAGGGCTATCTCTGACCTTCACAGATCTAGGTCAAATCCAGCTATGAAAGTTAGCAACTTACACATATCCAAGAAAAAACTTAGATATATCAAAAATTAAACTAAAGGCTTCTATTTCACAACCCTCTTATGACAGCTTGCATTACAGCTGTAGGAACACGCCCTCAAAAGGCAAACATGGTGGGGAAAATTGATGTGATCTTGTACGGTGAAGAAACCTTTATGAGTTAACTCCATTATAACACAGTTTCTTCAACATAATTCCTCAGAAACAACCTTAACACATAATGAAATATGTTGCTTTTCCTATTTGTCCTTGTTATAAATGCCACAAATTATTCCTGATCCACCCAAGCAGCCCTGTTGGGGGCGTGACCTGTTGGTCTGTTCTGGAAGACATGTTGAATTGCTTTTGGGGTTATAGCTGAGAAAGCCTAATTCCTTCTGCCACTCAGAGGACAGCTGTGAAGGAGGCAAATGGGACAATGTCCTCTGCTCTTTGAGCTCAGTAACCATGTCCAGGGACATGTCCACTGCACCTCTCAAATTCCTGGCCTTTGTCATTGCTCATTGTTTGTGCCAAACAATATCATTTGATGGTGCATTTTGTCTTCACTGCTATGTGCCTGGACCACAGGCAATGCCTCTGACTTTGCTGGGCAAAGGCTTCTCAGAAGGGCTCTTACCACATGGGAATGTGAAACTGTCCTTTCTGCAGAACAGAGGAAGATCTATCCCATGCTGACAGCAGCAACTGATCTTACCCAATGGCACTGGGGAATATTCATGCCATCTCCTGGTGTGCAGGGCTGTGCTAAATGACACCCAGTCTCATTTGGGAGTATTTTTAATTAAAACTCCAGACAAACCTTGAGTTGTCTATGAATCTTCCCTGCTAGAAATACAGCAGGTGAAGTAGTAAAATTTAGAACACAGTATCTACCCTGTACCCCATGTCCTTCATCTCTATGACAGCTCAGTGGGCTCAGCACAGGAAAGAGGGATGCCCTCACAGTGACAGGATGCTGGGAGCTGGGTGGACGATGAGCTGACCATCAGTCTGGAATGTATCTGCCAGCAGCTCCTCCCAGGACTAGCTGATAGTGGAAGTCTAGCATGTTCCATAGTGCTCTCTTTTCTGCCCGCTCTGCTCAATCATTAAGTAAAAATTTTCTTCTACAGCATGGCTATACATTGCCTAGATTGATGGAGTTTTGATCTCAGCTAGGGGCTGTGGACTGAGCCACAGTTCAAATATAATAAATGACTCAACAACAGGCTTTGTGTGATTCTGACAGCTTCTTCTTTGGAAAACAAGCCTGGGAAATGCCTGTACAACTCAGGGAGTGACTAGAGGTTGTATTTCTCTTAGTAAGTATAAGAAAAGGAAACTCTGTTGCACTTTTCCATTGTTTCTGGAATGTGTCAAGAGCTAGGGCACAAGATAGCATAATAACATGTCAGAAACATTAAAGCACAGCTGGAAAAAGCAGGTGCTTGTTCATATTCTGGGGCTACTTTCCACAGTACCAGAAAAAATGATTGTTTTATGGTCTTTATGTAATAGGTTTACCAATATATTACCTTATGTTTTACCTTTTGTTTAACTAAGTTCAGTAGTAAAAGAGGAAAATCATGAGAATCTACTGATTTTGTAGTTGAAGGACACCAATCATTTGTAATTGTGAAATGCTTTTTTTCATTCAAATTACTTGGAGCTCAGGCCACTGCAATAACAAGTTGGCATCTTTTAACTGAAGCACTGTTATAATTCTTTTATATTGTAATGTGTGTTACAAAATTAAATGTTAAAATTACACAGACCAGTAGATAAAGTATTTGTCAAAAGTCTATCTGGCAAAGAGGGCATGATTTGTTTTAAACACTGCCTGAACAGATGTAACAAACACAAAATGTGTTCTTCTGCCCACCTTCAATGGTCTGCTTCAGTTTAATTAATTTTCTTCACCTCCTCCTGTAGAATTTAGTGTCTGTGAAGATACTGTCAGCCTTAGGGAACTAAATGGTCTACCTGCTGCAGTACAATGGATTGAAGAGATCAGATCTTTGTCTTCTCTCTGCTGCCCTGTGACTGCAATTCAGGAAATCGCAGAGTCTCAGAGTACCTTTGGGGTGGGAGGAATGTCTCAAGCACAGACATCATGTCATAGCACAGCACAGATAGCACAGCATAGCACAGAGAGGGTAGCATAGCATAAACACATAACATAGAACAGGACAGGTCAGGAAGGAGCAGGCAGGCATGACAATCATTTTTCCTGCCATGCTGTGTAAACTGGGGCAACCACAGGCTTGTTCTATCTATAAATACCAGCTTCACTTTTACTAGGGCAGCTGATACCAGCCCAGGCTTGCAGGCATCCACAACTCAACATTGAGTTATACTGTCAAAATTGAAGACACTGACTCTTGGCTTAAGGTTCCTGTCAGTCTCAGCCCTGGTAGCAATATATTTCTCTGGGCTGATGTCTGGGTGGACATCCCACAACCAGGGCAAGTTCACCCCCATATATGACTTAAGGGGAAATAAAAACAAAGGATATTTCTATACTTTGTTCCCTCTTTGAACAATTTGAAAAACCTGGAACTTGGCAAGTATAAACAGCAATGCTTGGTGAAGAAGGATCTGTACGCCAGCTGCTGATTTCTCTTTTTCCTTTGTCCTGACACAGCAGGGCAGGCCAACTGATGCCTTAAATTTTAGCTTTTATATATTTTTTAGATTCTGTGCTTTTAGCAAGTAGTTTTGGATTTCATATTAAGAGCTACTAAGCTCTCTTCACAGTGTAGATAGACAAAACAATTCCTTTTCTAGTTTAATACCAAGGACAGATTTCTGGCCCAAGAACAAAAACAATGGTGAAGTGAGAAATAAAAAACAAGGAGGATGGAGCTTCCTAACCTGAAGCTATGACTAGACAATGAATTCCAATATGCTAATGGACCAGAACTTATAAAAGTGTGAGACCCCATGATCAGTCATCAATTTTGTGACCATTTGGGTTCATCTGGGTGCAGTCCAGCTGGGCTTTTGCGCTGCCCAGGCATACCCATCGAGGCCTTTTCATAAATCCCTGCTTTATCCTTTTGCTCTGTCTGGTCTCTGTTCCAGCTCAGCCTACAGAAAGCATCACAACACTTGCAGGCCTTTCTGCAGAGTATTTGAGCAAAATGAGACTTATGCTACTTCAAGCTGCCTCAAGACTTCTCTGAAGAGCTTTTATCCCCACAAGAGATAGATCAAACCAGGTTTCCGACCACTTGCAACAATAATGTTTTTAAGTAATACTCTAATTGCTTTTACAATAGGCATTACTTGATCTACTCTCCCTTCCCCAAACTCATATTTCACAAGTCTTGCCCTTATGCAGCAGATTAGGAAACACAGCAGCTCCCTGAGGAGGAGGCCCGAATCACAGCCTGAGCAACTTCACATTTGTATGGAGATCTTCACTGGAAAAGTGCACAGCATTTATCTTACTTATCTTAGAGGTCTGCCAAGCACTTCACTGCCACACACTGCTGAATTTATCAGGGTCGCAGCAGGATGCAATTGAGATGCACTGCCCCCACACATGCTAACAGCCTGACTTGTACAGGGACAAAAAGAAATAGATAAAGCAGGATGCTTCATCTTCTCATGAGTTCAAATCTAGATCTGCAAAAGAAAGGAGTCTGGGAACACATACTAGATAACAAGCAGAAGGTCTGACAGGTGCACGGCTTCTCAGACGGCAAACATAGGCAGTACAAGCCTTATGGAGAAAAGTATCAATTAATTTAGGAAATTGCATACAGAAGGTGCATGAAAAACCCACTTCTAAAAATCTCTCCAGCCAAAGAACACCTCAGGCTGCCTGCAGATTCGTGGTTTGCTCCATACAGGCACACTTTTCCTCCCCCACACAGTAACTCTTTTCTTCTTTGCTCTACAGCTTGCAGTGTAGATGAATATCTACCCCTGGTTTAAGCAAACCAGTATGACACATCTCTGAAGGAGCACCCTGCACACATGCCCTGCTTTTGCACTCTACTCTGAACAGACAGTATTATGTACTTCTGGACACAAGATGCTGAGCTACACAAACCTTTCGTTAGCTGCCCCGACCTTGGGATGAGTTTCAGCTCGTTGTGATGCAGGGTAGTCATAAGATTTCCATGATGCCACTTGATCTTCAGATTGGCAGTTCTTCTCTAAAATTCTCTTTGTAGATGTTCAGCATCTGCTCCTCAAGTGACATCCACTTTCACATGACTGACATTGACACCTGTGCCAGCCTGTGGCCCGGGGTGGCACTTTCAGCTCAGGCTCAGCCACGGGATCCAGCTGGATCTGCAAACCCTGCCACTTTGCAGCATTGCCTGTGCCAGCCAGCAGGTCCCAGAGCAGCACCTTCCCTACTGTATTGAGACTTTCATTAAAGCATGATCAAAAGCACTTACGCCATTATTATTTATTGCCCTCTTCCTCCTTCCTTCTATTAAGATACAAGTGATGGCAATGTAAGCATAAACTGCCTCCTTTCACTTTAATTCCTCAAGGAATTTAGTACCCTCTAGGAACTTCGCTGCTATAACACATGGAAAGCAGTTAGATAAAAAGGCCTCGGTACCCCTCTCTCACACAGGTTTGGGGAAGTTCCCCAGAGAACATGGAAAATGAGTAAAAACAACGCTCAGGAGAAACCTCATTGCTCTGTACAACTACCTAAAAAGAGGTGGTAATGAAGTAGGGTTTAGTCTCCTCTCCAAAGTAACAAGTGAAAGGATGAGAGGAAATGGTCTTAAGTTGCACCAGGCAAAGTTTAGATTGCATATTAGCAAATATTTCTTCACCAAAAGGCTGGTCATGCATTGGAAGAGGCTGCCAAGGGAAGTGGAAGAATTGTCATCCCTGGAGATATTTAACAGGCATGCAGATGTGCCACTTAGGGACATGCTTCACTGGAGGACTGGGCAGTGCTAAGTTAGTTAGACACAATGATCTTAGAGGACTTTTCCCAAATGATGTTTCTATGATTATATATTCTATAAATATTTAGCAAAGGTATAGAGCTACCATATAAGAACTTGGCATTCTTTCTAATTCTTTGTTAAAAATACAAAGTAAATCTAATTTCAAATTCTTGGAAATTACAAGAACATGAATACACTGGACACATTTGTCTCATGGATAAGGTCTCATACACACTGTGTGAGCCTCTGGTTCAACATGCAATATCTCAGGAGTATTAAGCTGGTTGCATATAAAACGCTTCTTTTTTTATCATACATTTTATGCAACATTAAGGATTCAGCTTACATCTTCTGTAGCTGAAATTAAGAATGAACCACAGATATGCGTTTCAGATATTAATTTCTCTGAGATAGGAATGCTGAAAACTAATACACAAGGTATGCTCTTCTCTAACAAAAACATGTTCAGCCAAAATTAGTTGTGTTAAAAAAAACCTGAGGCTCTAGATGTAAATCCAGCTTTATTGTTATTCATTATCCTCCTGTTTTATTCTGCTAATTGTTAGGACTCTACTTGGTAATACAACTGTACAATAGCATGTAAATTTTGTCCATGCATTTTTGCTTTTTTATGGTGTAAATATATTACTTGCAGGAGTTATCACAGAGAAAGAGATCTGGATTCCTGTAGCTTACCTAGGCTTCTTGGCTCTGCAGCTCAAGCCACAAATTTTTGTAGTATTGCTTCTCTTCAGAGGTGTACAAGCCACTAAGTTAAAATATGAATGATTCTGTTTGTGTTTGCAGGATAAGATAGAGATTTTTATCAGAAATAGTAGAAATTGAGAGATATGTGTGTCCTGCAGTATATGTATATATAACCTGCAGTTAGACAGGGTTCCTTAAAGAGTACAGCTTAATTCACAGTACAATCTTCATTATTTCCAATTCATTTGGAGGCCTGCACTGAGATCTGTATCACCAGTGAAACCCAACAGGGCCCATTTCCAAACAGTGGCACATCTATCAAACACATCTTGACACTCCTTTGAGGATCAAGTGGAAATCACCAATTTGAAAAACAGAAGGGAATTTTCCAATAAGAGTAAACTGCCAAGGATGTGAGATGACATATTTTTTTCCTTGGGTTCCTAGGCAGGCTTGTCCCACCGAGCTCTCCTGGAAGGATATGCTGGAAGGTTTAGAATCTCATCTCCTCTGGACTAGACTGGAGTAGCAATAATTGCTGTGAGAGCAAAACAAAAACAAAACAAACAAACATACACACACACACACATGCATAAAAGAAAAAAAAAAAAAAAAGAAAAAGAAAAAGAGAAGATTAAAGGAAAAGAGTGTATGTGGTAGGCAGGAAGAAACCCGATGCTAGATATTCACAATGAACATGCTACAAAGAGAATAGCTGTATATCAGCATGCAGAGAATATTATTTCCCTTAAACAGCGTGAGAAAACCCTTGAAGACCTAGGAGCAGCAAACGGGAAACTCAAGAATTGCTTGTAAAACAAGAGCCAAACTTCTCACAATAAAAGAGTCTTATATCAGCACAGTAACATTCAAAAAAGAAGGGTTTCCATTGACCTTGGTGGGGTTTGCTTCAAATCCTCTTACTTTGCATCAGTTCATCACTGGAAATAATAAGACCTCTTGTTCAGAAACAATTGAAGAAACTCTGCAGTTGGTGTGCTCCACTAAGGTAGTCATGAAGACAAAAACAGGCCATCATTTCCTTCCCTCTGGCAATCCCTTGCTCTTTCCAATAACCAGTCCCAACATATTTACAATTTACTTGCCTTATATATAAATTAATTAGACCTTTGTTTCAGTGTCTTGTATTTTTAGTTTACCTAATCTCATAACTGTATCTATTTATGTTCTGAAGAATCTGTAATTAATCAAATTATCCATCTAGCCTGATTACTAGTGGTAACTGCCCCTAGAGGTTGATTAATACATTCTCAAATTATTCAGGAAGGCTCTTGATAAAGCCAACAAAGTTTACCCTTCATGCAACCGCAAAGTGCCTTATGAGGCTCACTGTTGCCTGAGGGTATAATATAATCAATAATCCATAAAGATAATTGTTCCCACATGATTGGTGAACAACCTCAAGCTGAGTGAATAAGGGCTAACACTGCAATTGAGGTTTTTGCTGGGTTTCTACTCTTAATGCAATTCCCCGTCAAAAAGCCAACTCATCCCTTCTCTTGGACAGTAAATATAGACTTAAGATTTTCTCCAAGGTACTTCGCATTAAGGAAAAACATATCTCCTCGTGTTAGTTAAAAACCTGTCTTTAGAAAGACTTATATTTTAATTGCTAAGATATCATACCTAATAACACTGGTACTTTATAAGTGTATACTGACTTCCATCTCATTTGCTTTTCAAAATGCTAATAAGCACAATTATTTAGAACAATGTAGATATATGTCCATTCAAACTGTTATTAATCTGATAAGACTGCAAGGCTCCTAAGTGCCTTAGCTAAAATCCTTACATCATTGCTGACTGCACAACATGGAAATAATTCCTGGAGCTATTTCTGGTTTAGAGAGATCCTCAGAGAGGGCCAGTTAAACTAACTGTGAGTGTTTGTGTGGAAGGAATGAAGTTCATAAGCAAGCAGAAAAAGTCTATTAGGATTAATAAACTGGAAGCACTACCAAACTATTAGAAATCTAGGGAGAGTTCGAGGAGAGTTCGAGGAGAGTTCGAGGAGAGTTCGAGGAGAGGAGAGTTCGAGGAGAGTTCGAGGAGAGGAGAGTTCGAGGAGAGGAGAGTTCAGGAGAGTTCAGGAGAGTTCAGGAGAGTTCAGGAGAGGAGAGTTCAGGAGAGTTGAGGAGAGGAGAGTTGAGGAGAGGAGAGGAGAGGAGAGGAGAGGAGAGGAGAGGAGAGGAGAGGAGAGGAGAGGAGAGGAGAGGAGAGGAGAGGAGAGGAGAGGAGAGGAGAGGAGAGGAGAGGAGAGGAGAGGAGAGGATCTCTGAAGTGTAGTTGTGTCTTTTGGAAGAATAAAAACCTTGAAAAATAATGATAGTAAAAACAATGATAAATAAAGAATTAAAATTATGCTTGCTTTCATTCCTCTAGTATTTTTCTCACCTACACTTTTGTCTCTTCATTTGCCTTCTTGAGATCTGCAGACATCATTGCTTTGCTTTTGAGAATGCTTTGTCATACTTAGGAGAAAAAGTTTTCCTTGACTTTACAAAACTTAGGTGATATCACAATCCCAGGGCTTTTCAAGGATTTCTCTTTTTTTTCTTTCTTTTTTTTTTTTTTTTTTTTTTTCCCCTCCCTCTTTACTCTTTCCCACAGATCTGTAAGACTTTCTTCTCAACCCTGCTTTGTTGCAGTGCCTTCTATATTTTGCAATGCTAATGGTCAGATCTGTAAAATCAGCAGCACCCAGTTGGTTTCCTTCATGCTCATGGTCTTTGGAGGTCTCCACACAGCCTAATCAGAAGGAAGATGAAATATATATGAACCTTCTGGCCAGTTCAAAAACACTTCATAACCTGTGATGAAGATGCCTGCCAGAAAAAAGGCATTGTCCTTCAGGCTCTGAAATACTCAAGTGTCCTTAAAGGCCATAGGTGGAGGAATACATCAGCTTCCAGCAGCAACAGCTGAGCTGTACCCATCTCTAGACTTCAAATCACTGATCTAACATAGGGAAAAAACCAGTTTGTCTCCTTGTACAATTACAAATCAAGGATCGGGAGTAGCCTGAAGCTCCTCCTTGATAAGGTAGCACCTCTTTGTGGTTATACAGAGTTTCCCATGATCACAAACTCCAAATTCACATACTGTTTTAACCTACCGTTATAACTTTGGCCCAGCCAATAAAGTGTCTTGGAGAAGTCTGTGTCTTCTTATTTTTTTCCATACATAGTATGCAGAACAAACGTTTGATGATGTAAATGAATGAACAGCAGATGTTTTGCTAATCTCTGTCTTCTGTGGCAAGAAGAAGAGAAGAAATACTTATTGAGACATTTTGCCAGGGATGGCAACAATTTTCACAGACTTGTGAACGGAATTCTGGCGGCCACCAGTCCTTATATTGCCATCTAGATATGGAAAAGATTTCAGCCTTTGTAAATATAATGGGGGAATCCACAGAACCAGAGATAAAGATTGAAAAACATTTAGGCCAAAAATATGACTTGCAGTATTCCCCAGTGCTGTCACCCTTTTGTTTTTCAGCATAATAGCCTCAGGGACTTTGTTTATAAGGGCTGGCTGCCTACTAGGTGAAATATGCTCCTTTTTGTTTTCAATCTCTTGTATAGTCTCTGTCAAATTCCTTTTACTGGGAGAGACAGTGAATATATCAACCACTCTCATCTTCACATCACTTATGATGTTTCATGCCTCTGTTTCATCCCCTCCTGTAGGGGCCTGCTTCCCAGTACTGAAGAGTCCCAATTTACTTAGCTGGTGCTCACTTGGAAATTATTTAATACTGTGATAATTTTTTTTGCCCTTTGCAGAATGTTTTTCAGCTTTAACATTTCCTTTTAAAAATGAAGGTACCTGTGTTTTATACAACAATTAGGATGTGAGCAAACCATAAAATCATAAAATGACTTTATAATATTTTCTGTTATTGTTCTCTATTTTCTTCTAATGATCCTTAACATTTACATCTGCCTCTGACTGCTACTGAGCACCGAGACTGACATTTTCATGGAAATATTTACTGTAGCCTTAAGATCTCACTCTTGAGAGGTAACGGTCAGATAAAAGGCCATCATTTTGTATGCAAAGTTAGGATTTTTCCATCTGTGCATTTCTTTTGTATTTCTACACTGAATTTCACCTGTCATTTTATTCTCTAGTCACTCAGTCTCATAAATTCTGTCAGTCTTCACATTCAACCCTTGCCTTTGTTGTTGTCCTGCTATGAATAATTTTACACCATCAGCACCCTTTGTCCTGGCATTGTTCAAACTCTCCTCCAGGTTGTTCATGAATATGTTGAACAGCCTATGTGCCCATTAAGACCTCAATTGGAATCCACTGGTGACCTTCCTCCACCAGCCTCATGCTTCCAACTATTTACTCAAACATTCCATTTCAAAAAATTAATCAGCAATAAAAGGACTGTCTTCTTATTCCGTTACTCAGTACCACCTGCTCTTTTCTTCTCTACTGTATAAAGCTCATTTGTATACTGGGAATTAATAATCCTTAGATTATTTTTGGGCTATGACTTGGAAGTAGACATATATCCCAAATGTCCCTACTGCAGAAAAAAAGTTGTTTGATTTTTTCTTGTAGAAACCTGTACATTGATTCATTACTGCTAGTCAAGCTCAAAGCCCTCATATGATTAAAAAAAAAAAAAAATTGTGAAATTTTGATGTTTTTAACAAAATTTTTCATTCTACATATAACTGCTCTGTCACATGCTCAATATCTAACTAGCAGATGTGACAAAAAACTGCCTGAGCAGCCTTCAGAATTTGTTAAAAAAAAATACCTAAGGAAGAGACATTAATACTAAGCAGTTGTGTTCTGAAATTGGTCTTAATTTAAGTAATCAACAAGGCATTTACTGTTATAGCATGCACCTGTGGGGATAGTTCTGTTCAGCCACGTATTCTTTACCCTCAGAGGTAAAATCTGCTGGTTAGGGGGAAACAGGTGTGCAGGTGCATGGACTGCAGCTTGCTGCAGCAGCACCAGCCAGGACCACCCTCTGAGAAGGGGGAGATCAGATGGTGTAATGTGTTAGGGCTGATGGACAACAAGGACTTTTACTCACACACCATTCTGACAACTACTCTGCTTTAAACTCTTCATCAAAAGTAAAGGATCATTAGAATCTCACAGAAAATTCAGGCTCCTCAAAAAAAAAGGAATTCAGTTTGTGAGCTCCAGAAAGCTCTGAGACACCTGGAGTGATGTATTTCAATTGTGGCATTCAGATTTATTTCATTTCACAACAACATTTGAATAGTAATGAAATAAGCACATATATATATATATATATATATATATATATGAAATGTATTATTGACACAAAAAAATAAATGCCAAAACAGTCTTTGAAGCAAAATACATGACTTCTTCCCATTAAATATTTGCAAAACCCTCCAACAGTTTGCTATAAAATATTTTTATATTAGCAGAATTTTTCTTTTTCCTAGGAAGATTATTCTGTTTAAAAAACCCACATTGAATTTTTATCTGATTACCTAAGTTGTCTATACTCAGTATCTGAGCACCTCAAAAGTGTTTTGTTTGTTAGTTTTTGTTTTCTGTGTTCTTTTCCTACCCAAGAGAAGCACTTTTCTTCCTGGACTTTAATTATTGGCATTTTCCATGGCGAAGGATAGCTATATTGGGTGTGCTCAACCTCTTAAGAAGGCAGACAATAAACCTCCTGCAGGAGTCCACTGCAGAAAACTTTGGCTGAAAAGACAAAGAGGCAGGATTAATCTTATCCTAGTAAGTCATTTAGAGTCATTCTTTGGTGAAAGACAGACATTTAGGAGCCAGTTTACATCCTATACACCAAGACATGTTGCAGCCTACCCATCTCCCCTGCTTAGTGGAGCAGCCTACGTATTTATTCCAGGTGCTCTGATATTAATTGTTGAAGGTTTGTAACCAGAGAGGATCTATTCCAGATGTGCTGGCAAGTACCAATGATTCCATTAGTGTATGGAAGAGCTGCAGCTTAGAGTAAAACTGAATATAGAGTCCAGCACTGTCCCTCCACTCCAGGGAAATGTCCGTATATCCCTGGTGAAGAACGGCTCAATTTTCATATTGCTGCTGAACTAGAAGGTAGATAATCCATAGAAAGCACTGAATCAAACCTAGACTCACAAATTAACATTTAGAAAAGGAATAACTGCTGTTGCATGGAAGAGAAACCCTGTGTGAAACAGGGGGGAAACTTAACTGTGAAACTAAAATCTCCAACCAACATTGTGACCTTTGGGTTCTAATAGTTGGAGGAGATTTAAGTATGACATGTGTCACTTTTGACCTTTGAGGTTTTATACTAATCAAAATTTTGCAGTATATTTAATAAGCAAGATTTTACAGGTCAAAAAACTTTGCTTGAAAATAAAATATTCCACATTTAATGTTCTTTGAACTCTACAATAAGGAATATAGAATTTCTTTATTATAAGCATAAATTGCTACATCTGGTATATGAGACTTATTTTTTAAGGCTGTAGTTTATGATTACAATACAGTTTCTCACACCACTACAGTCAAAGTTCTATCTGTGTTTTTTCTGTATATTCTTCAAGACTGTATTACTTTATTTGGTGGTACTTCTACATCTCAATATGCACCCAAGGAAGCTCAAGCTTCCTTGCTACAAGCTACAAGCTCACCATGCAGCATGTAAATATAAAAAAGGTGGAAAAGGAATCCCCCTGGGCTTCCCCCTGCCACTAGCATGTCTCAGGAGCCATCCAAAGAGATGGTTGTTTCTGCTGACCACCTATCTAGCCCCAAAAATCACTTTTATGAGACAGTCTTCATAAAGTTGTTGTGTGACATCTAATTCCCTGGAGATAAGAGGGAAGGTTTTAAGAGTTTCTATGATTCTGTGATTCTCTTTATTATAAATTTATACCCAAATCAGAGGAATACCTCTCCCACCAGCATTCTTCAGCCATGAAGGTACAGAGATAGGGACAGCTTCAGGCTTTCCAGAACTTGCTTTGAAGGGTGTCAGAACTCTGGCTTTTCAAAAATGTCACAGCTACTGTAGGAAGCTTTTTTTTTTTTTTTTTTTTTTTCTTCCCCCAGCACCACATTGGAAATATATTCTATCTCCCTGCCAGTAACATATTCACTGGAAACAAAGCAGGAGGGACTGTTCCTGGAAAGGCTTAATACATTTCCTTACAGCTGTCACCTCATAGTTTTCTGAATGGAAAGGTTTTTTCCCTGTAGAGCCATGTGAGGTATTCCTGAGAGAGCACGGAACTGATCTTGAGGAGACTCAAAATGACATTGTTAAAAAATCCAGCTGTAAGACAAGCACACTGCCTGTCTTGGTAGCTGGGTAAGGACAGCTCCCCTGGGAGCAGAGGGGCCCGCTGGGCTGGGAAGGTCCCTCAGCAAGTCAGCTGAGAAAAACAAGAGCTGATGCCTTGCTCTGCTCACTGCCTGTCCTCTCTCAATTCCCAGCCCTCCCCAGGGAAAAGCACATAATTGGGGAAGTGCAGAGCCTTGCTCAGCTCACTGATGTCTCTTCCCTGTCCTGGGGCAGGCCTGAGAGCACCTGGCAGAGATGCTAAATGAGGATGACTCCACAGATGCTGCTGGGGAAAGCAGCCTGAAGCACACACCATAGAGCAGCCTCCAAAACACCTTATGAGTGAGGGATGGGAAGAGCTCAGTCATTACCCAAATAAAATACTGTTTGAAACCACTATCCTTACCTGCAGTCAACTCTGTTTAATTAGAAAAATAATCAAATAGGTGCTATTCCTAAGGTTAGCTCTAGGATATTCTTATGCAGGCAGAAATTTAGAAGTAAAACGTTCGCATGCAATTAGAACAATTTGTTCTGCCCTGGCTGTCTAAACCAGTCATTCACAATGTATCTGAGCTGCCAAGGAGCAGCAGGATAGAAACACAAATTGATAAACAGATGGATTTAATAATCATTGAGAGTGAGATTCTGCTAGAAAAAATACACTTGGGGCTTAGCACATCAGCTGAACATCAGGTCTCATCTTAAATCCTCCTATTGAGGCTGGTAGAAGAACATTTTCCAAATTGTTATGTCCTCCTGCAGATTGGCAGTGTTGAAAGAAATGGTGACAGCAGAAATGTTGAGCCTGCCTCACAGGCCCCAGCTGCTGCACAGGCATCGAGAGACATCAAGAGATGGACAACCTAAAGGAGAAGGGAGTAGGTTGACACCCTTCACAGCCCTCTGGCCAACACAGACTGTCCTATAAATGTTGCTATCATGAAAACACACAAAGATGAGGGTGAGAAGGCTCTTCAGTCTTGTGTAGATGTATTGGTGATATATAAATACTATTATAACAGCATTATAGATGCAACTAGTCAATATGGAGTTTAATTTCAACAGCCATTGTGTGACCTCCTCAAGATCAGATATTTCAGGCAGTAAAAAAAGTCTGCCTCGCTGAAAGTTGAGGACAAATTTCCCATTGTTTTCAGCCTCTTCCCTTCCCTGGTTCAGAAGCCCCTTCCCTTCCCTTCCCTTCCCTTCCCTTCCCTTCCCTTCCCTTCCCTTCCCTTCCCTTCCCTTCCCTTCCCTTCCCTTCCCTCCCTTCCCTTCCCTTCCCTA
>CM031857.1:49378065-49428171 GCA_018697195.1 Certhia americana | reverse complement strand
ACTGATGGAAAGTGTCTGTACCTGTCTCCCCAGCATCCAGTTTTCAGAAGTTATTCTGCCCTTTGGCTGCTATAACCACATACCAGCCCCAACATCACTTTGCAATAAATAAAGGGGTAATAATGTGGGACTACTAAATTCCTTATGGCTGAATGCCAGTACAATTTATGTACTAAAATAAATGTACATCTCTCCTGTTTATTAAGTCTGATCATTTAGATATTACATTTCCATTTAACAGACCTGATTACTGTAAAAGATACATTATTTATTTGTGTTCATGATCTCTTTTCACTTTTATTTGCATGTATGTTTCCCCTTGATTGAGTAAATTCTCAAATGATATTGAAGGAAAAAAATAAGCATGTTCAGTTGATTTGCAGAACAAGTCATTCAGTAATAGTACACAGCCTACACCATAGCATCTGAAACTAAATAGTTCCATGGCCTTGTATTTGCATAGAAAACTTTTATTCACTGTGTAATGCTGCTACACGGTCAGCAGACAGGAATCTGAAATGCAAGGATTGAAGGTTAAGGAAGAATAAAGAGTATATTAAGCATCATATTGGGCTCCACCGGAAAGGAAAATATCAAAGGACAAAAGAAGGAGAAAAATCATTGAGAACAGTGTCTATCTGTGACTATCTGTTGCATATTCTTGATGATCAGGAAGGTCAGATGGAAGGAAGATTCACAGCCTCATGAAAATGAGAACATTTGGAATGGATGAAGAGCTTCATAAGGAGAAAGTATCCTTTTCTACTTGAAAAGAAGAACATTTAATATTTTTATTCAATTAATGATGACATGTGATACAGAAATGAGGTTTCAATAATGATCAGTGTCTGCATTCAGCCCTCCTTGTTGTGCTCAGAGTAAAATACTGCAGCTGTCATGTGTAACTCCAGGAGGCTCCCAAGACAGCCAGGGTGCCCTGCTCTGTCCAAGCCATCCATGTTAATGAAAGCTTTTGCACTGGTGAACAGAGGAGGCAAAGTCTCTGTGGAGACATCTGTGCATTAGAAAGTACATGGGGATCTGAAAGAAGAGAGAAGTAGAAAATTCAGACAGAACAAAAAGGAGCCTTTGAGCAGTTCGCTATACCCTCACCATGTTTGCTGAGGGCACTCAGCTGGAGGCAAGGCAAACATGTCAGAGGGGAGAGTCATCTTTAGAGGCAGCTGGGAGAGGGGGTTGGAAAGAACTGTAGGAACAAGCACAAGTTAAAGCACTGCACCTGGGCCAAAATAACCAAAGAGCACAGTGCAGGATCTGAGTGCCTGGGAACCTAGGGGTCCTGGCAGACAACAAGCTGAGCATGAGTCAGCAGAGAGCCCCTCTAGCACTAAAGGCAAATCAGCTCCTGGGTTGCATTTGCAGGGGCATCACTAGAAGTATAGAGATGTGATAATTCTACAATATTCAGTGCTGATCAGTACATCCAGAGTAGTGTGCCCAGCTCTGGTCCTCACAACTCAAGAAAGATGAAGACAGACTGGAGAAGGTCCACAGGAGTGCCATAAAGATAATTTAGGGCTGAAGAGTCTGCTCTATGAGGAAAGACTGAAGGAGTTAGATCATTCATTTCTGAAGTGAAGGCTCAGCAGAGACCTCATCCCAGTATCTCAGTACTTAGAGGGCAGCTGAAAAGTTGACAGATGCTCTCTATTCACCAGGAGCCAGACAAGGAAAACAGGAGATGATGGGTATAAGTTGTACTGGGAGAGAACTTGACATAATAAAGAATTTTTTTACAGTCAGATCAGTCACTGGAACAACCTCCCCAGGTACGTGGTAGAGTCCCCACCACTGGAAGATTTTAAGATGAGATTGGACAGGGTGCTAGATAATGTCAGCTAGGATTCCTTTCCTATGAAAGGTAGAATGAAAGATGATACTTGGAGGTCACTTCCAGCCTGGGCTGATCTAATGTTGTTGTATTCTGCAGTGCTGGAAATGGCAAAGCAATAATCTCAGGCTCAAACAGCGCTATAGCACCTGCCAGAGAAGAAGAGTTTCCAGTCTTTTCCAAATTCAGTAAACATCAATAAACCAGCAAAAGGGAATAAAGACTTCACAGAAGAATCATCTGGCAGGGAAAGGGAAAAGAAGAAAAGAAGGGGAAACCAAGAGATTTTTATGTTCTTTCTCCAGCAATACCTAGAGACAACCTCCCATGTAAATTTACTGTTTGGGGCTGCCCAATTTTGTAAATGTGATAAAACATTTCTTCCAATAAAAGGCATACAGGTAGGCATGAATACTCTGCAACTGGCATTGTTGTATATAAAACACCTGGAATAAATTATAGCTTTAGGAATCCATGAAGTATTTCTAATTCAGTTATCTGAACATTGCACTGAACCTGTAAGTTGTTTCAAATACTAGAAATCTTCCCCAAAACAATGGCTGCTCGTTTCATAAATGTTTGTTTGGTACCTCACAGAAAAAAAAAAAAAAAAAAAAAAAAAAAAAAAAAAAAAAAAAAAAAAAACAATTAAAAGCCACATTGAAAAGCTGTTCAAAGCATTAAAAAATCAGCAATGAAAGAATAGAAAGCATAGAGGTAATGTAATAAGTTTCTTCTGAAATTAGATGCTATTACACTAGTTACTATCCCAGTGTTTAGAAAGCACTACTTCCCTCATGAAAAATTTGCCATCTAAGAAAATAAAATAAACAAAACATGTAATTGATCTCCTGTAACCAACCGTGGAAAAATGAGATTGTTCCAAAGCAGAATAGAAAGAGAAAAACTCGTCCACAGATAAATACTTCTTTTACCTGCTTCAGACATGTCTCTTCAGATGTAGCATATTATCTTGTGCCAGCTCCCTTCCTTCCCATCTCACTCCGTTGGCTACAGAGAGATCTCTTTCTCTCAGATCAGATACCCAACTCCTGTGTGACCAAGTTGAGTGAGATCCAATGGTTATGAGGTGGTCAGGCAGCAGAAGGGCCCATGCAAATGTCCAAGAAACTGTCCATGTGCAAGTAGGGAAGCCTGGGCACACAGAGACAAAGGAAAAATACTGAAAAAATTTTGAAAATTTTACAAGAGTTCTGCAGGGAAGTCCAGGCCAGGAGATCTGTCTGAGGTCACAGATTAAGAAGTTAGAGGCATTTTATTTCCACTGAAAACTCTTGGTAAAGAGTCTTCTACCCAGAAATGGATGGTTCTGAAAATAAGGAGATACATTTTCTGAGCACCATTTAGCATAAGTCTAAATATTTTTTTAAAATCCACAAATTCTTGACAAATTTCTGTTAAAAATAAGTAAACTTTAATACTACATCCAAGGAAGGAGGTAGTAATGGGAGGGTTTTTTCCTCTCTTTATACTAATTTGCCTGCAAGAAACTTTTACCTGGACCTGGCTTCCGCAATCTTCTGTTATTGTTTTATCCTCAGATGATATGTATGCTAAATGTCTACAGTCAAAACAGCAAAAAATAATCTAAAAAATCGATAGAGAAATAGAAGAGCTAAAACATCACAGGCCTGATGGCTGCTGCCCTATAGTTTCACTCTACACCATCTGATACATTTCTGTGGAACAACTTATTGCTTTTTTTTAAGGCCTGTCCTTGCAGTTTACAATCCACAAGGCTGCTGAGGTCTGTGGAAATGTTAATTTGCCACTTCTTCAAGGCACAGACTTTGTCTTTACTCCTTTACAGGCTTCTATGAGCAGTATACAAACATTATCTGAGATAATGTAATGGCAACTCCTCCACAAAAGGTGTGTTGGGGTGCATTTAGAGTTCTCCAAATGTTTTCCATCACAGTGGACAAACAAGTAGCACATTAAGCAGCCAGTTCTTAGCCCACAAAGGACCAGCCTTAAGGGATTACCCAGTACCATCACATTTCTCACTGACACCAAATACTAACAACATCTCCAGCATGCACACACATTTGATTCAACAATGTTATCACCCTCAGTGCACACATCAAACAGCTGAAAAGGACCAGCTAGTCATCAATAAATGAGCCCTGCAACGCCAGCTGGGGTAATTGAACGCCTAATTCTGGTGCTACTTCCAAGGTGATAAAAAAAACTAAATAGTGGAAGAGATGTATAGAGTAAAATAAAGCTCACAGTCAAGAAACATCAAGATTCTTTATGGAAACCATTGAATTAAATTAATCGTATTGAACTACAAAAAGCAAGGAGCTCACCGAGTTCCATCCATGCCTGAGGCCAAGTAGAGGAAACTCAGACTGAGACCAAATCAATTTATTTTCAGCCAGGTCTAAATTTTTGAACAACAACTGCTCCACAGTTGATGTTCTGGGTGTAAAATTACTATCACTAAAATGAACACTATTAATCCAAAGACTTAGTGCCGCACAAAATGGAAGGAAAATATCCTTCACATAAATTATGTCTCTCCCAAAAGACTCAAGTGTTTGTGCTTTAGTCTTATTTTAAGGGCCTTTTTATGGTACTTTGATGGTGTAAAATAGGTCAAGGAAAACCTCCAAATTAGGAAAACACCAGGCAAAAAGCTATGAGGGTCCTCTTGTTCTTCCTCCCACTCCCCTCAGCCCACAGCTCCCAGAAGAGCTTCCTGCTTAGGAATATTCTGGGGGCTCTTTTCTCAGGATTTCACAGTGGCCTCAGGTGTCTGTCGCTTCCCATGGAGCAAACACTTGGGGTTGCAGCAGCATCCACCCTGTCCCCACATACACATCCACAGCCAGAGATACACAAATCCATTCTTTCATCCTCTGTGCTCTTCCCTACACAGTCATGGAAGTCTGAAACAACTCCATTGTGGCAGCAAAAGGGCAGCAGCATAAAACTGAACGTAAATGAGGTCAGATGAGTACAGCTCTCAATTAATGTGTAAAATGCACCCTCGGTTTCATATTATTGATTTGATCCACCATTCTGCAGTTACCAATCAAACGGGTTTTTAGGAGCCTGACATCCAGAACCAATATTTTAAATCAGGAAAAAAAGATCATCCAATCACATTAAGGAAATGGAGAACATGAACTGAAATTTAATATCTAATTACATTATCCATATACCCATTATGCATTCAGATTATAAAAATCTTGAATGACTAAAATATGGTTTGCAAGAAAAGAATCCTGGACTCTGCTTACTCACAGGCTAGGGAATGAGAGTCTTCATGCATAAAGAAAGGAGTCACACAGTATTTGCACTCATATAATGAACCTGGATTCTGAAAAAAAATAAAATCTGGATGGCCACTAGATCCAACGTTTCAGACGGGGAAAATAGTATGGAGTTTAAAGAAAAAAGGTAAAACATTGGGCAAGATCCAACTCATCCTCTTCTGGTACTCAAACCATGGATTTCAGTACACAAATTTGGAATCTGACTCAGCAAGGACATCCAGATTTGATCCATCCCTTTGCAGGCAGTAAAGAGGATAAAACTGCACCAGAGAGAATCTCTTCATGTAAGCCCTGTCCTAGAGACACTCAATGGGAAAATCACTATATAAAACCTTCCATTCTCTTTTGGAGTTTAAGGAGGCCAGTTAGACCAACACAAAATACCTCTTCTCAGAGTGCAGATATCCCAGGCGGGGAGAGGCACTCACATGCACAGGGCTTACTTATTTTAAAAGAGTAAAGGGAGATGAGCACTTCACACAGTGATCCTGGAAGGCAGAGCATGCACTTCCCAGGGGTCTGAGATCCTGACCCCACACTGTGTTGCCTGCTGGATTTGATGGAATGTATGTGAAAGGAGTGCACTAAAGCACCAGACTTTAGGGGCATTTGGATGGGGGGGAGAGGGGAGAGATTCTTCTTGTGGCTACTGCAGGCAAAGAGGAATCTTCACAAGCCAGAAATATCTGGAGCAAAGGACCATGACCCCAAAGCCTCAAAGTTAGGGCAGTCAGGTGGGAGAAGGGAGTTCTGGTTCCTTCTTCTGGTGATTAGATCTGATAAAGATCTAATGTAACATGCGTAAGCAGTCCAGGGACTTTTGTTGATCATTGTCTTAATTGGCTGAAGTGCAGGGAAACTGTTCTATGTATTGATTTTATAATCAAATTACTGTCTCGTATTTACCCTCCATATGTTTATTTCTCTGTTGTGCACAGCTCTCTAATGTCCCATGGGGTTTGTGTCCAAGTTTATTGTCCCGTGCTTTCTCTGAATATGAACAGATTTCATCAGGCTCTCATAACCATTAACAACTAACCGAAGGGGAGAATTTATATATCTTTTTAATCAGTTAAGCTGCTGATACAGAATTAGCCTTGCATTCATGAAAATCAGTTTCATTATGAATTACTCTGCTTCAGATTTACTCCCTCACCACATAGCCTGACTTACTCTGCCTTGGCTTCACACTGAAAATCCTGGGTGTGATGAAGACATCAGAAGTTTTAAGCTGGACACAGCAGTGATAAGACCACTGAAGTCTCTCTACCATGCACAGCAATCTGCAGAATGCTTGTCCTGAGAAGCTGGGCTCTGCCCTCCCTGACTCCAATGGCTTCTTCACCAGGTACTCCATTTATTTGGCCTGGGAAGTGAGTCCTGGAGCCATGGGAAGAAAATATTATGAACATTTCAGAAGCATCTCATAATGCAACAGGGGGAAATCTTGTTACAGTGCACTCCAAGCAGCCTATTCAATGTAATCACATTTATATTTTTTAAATGAGGCAGCAGTCACAAAAAGTCAGCATTGCAGCCAAGACATAAACGAGCCAGGACATAGTCCAGAAGCAACAAAATGGTTTCTGACACTTCCTGTTCTCAGTGTCCTCCTTTCTACTTCCTAATGTGCATTAATTAGAGGATGTACCAACATTTATGTACAGACATCTCCAGGCTGGCCACTTCATACAAATGCCTTTCTCAATAAAGGAAACACCATGCAAGGTGGAAAATTAAAGATGAATGCCAAACTTCTTTCTCTATAATCTAGTTAATTATACCCCAAAAGAGCATCTGCAGTAGGATTTTAAATGTTTATTTTTCTGACAAAGATATTTTTTGTAAAATAAATGTAAATTTGCTTTCTCTGTTCATCCGTTAATTTATTTAGTTACCCAATAGTAAAAGATAGCAGATATAAAAGAAAATGTATCTGAGACAGTTAGAGGTTTTGGAGAAACAGCTGCAGAAGTGGTGATGAGGTTTCAGAATAGGAAACAACCTAAACTAAGGCAGCATTGCAAGGGTATTTCTTTCACTCATGAATTGAGGCAAAATACACCTAAAGAAAAATGGTTGACTTATTTTCATTTGAAAAACATCAAAATGTGATGCTAACAATACCCTCTTCATTTCAGAATTACAGCTTCTAGTATTGATTAAACAGAAGCATAAGTTGACACATGCTTTTAACCATGAAAATAAACATATCTCAGCAAAGTAATTAAGTCATTCTTATATGGCTTCTTGAATAAGGATGAAATTCTGAACTTCATTCTGCAAAATGCTTTGGGGCAAAATTTTGAAAATTAATCTGAAAGTTCCAATACATTAGCATCCCATTTTAATGAATTTATACAGAGGTAAGCAAAGAACAATGGATTCAGGATTTTCTGCTGAGAAAAAAACTACTATATTTTAAGATAAATGATGTATTTCAAAAAAGCTGTCCTGGCTAAAAGGAGATTATTTCAGAACCTGGAACTTATCTTCTGTCACAGCATGTGTTTAACAAAGCCTGTAACAATCAAAACTGAAACAAGAAAGTCAGCATTGCCTCTCTATAGCAACAGTGATCACTTCTCAAGAAAGCTGAAAGTTATTGTGGAAGCAGCATGGTATCATTGTAATTAGATTTATACGCTGCAAATAAATACCTACGCAACCCCCATTACCCACCAAAAAAAAATCAATGAACAAAAACAAGCCCCACCCCAGAAAAAACCCAAAATAAACAAAAAAACTCGCACAAGTGAAAAACAACAGCAACAACAACAAACAAGCAAAATAAACCAATGCCCACATAAGACTTAAAATGAAAGAAATTTCTAGAGTGACATACATATTGGTCGATATGCTTACCTATTTTCTATCATATTTTACATACCAAAACATTTTTCTTTCTAAATATTAAATTCTGATTTGTCTTTCATTTTAATGTGGCTTTTAAAAAAGACAGGGCATTGTAGTCAGACCACAGTATGAGGTCTGTAATATGCTCTGATGGGCAAAGCATTTCTTATGTCTTGGTCTCAAAGTCATTTATTAACGGATAGGCTGATAATGCTTATTATGTGCCTGAGATAACCTCAAGCAAAGACCAAGCAAATACAGCTAGAGTTAAGTACTGTCTGTTCTTGTGAAGGTTTCTTAGCAAGAAATTGGATTTTCAATGTAAAATAAATCACATTTTTGAAGAAAGAAACAACCAGACCCCTGAGAGCATACTAGATACAGAAGGTGTTTGGGAAATAAGCAAAAGCACACCTCATGTCTTCAAAATTATTTCATTCGTCAAACGGCAAAGAAATCAGCATCTCATTGAAACACAGCAATCTGTATCTTTTATTTCTGATCCACATGAGGGTAGGAAATAGTAGTTTTCTAGTATTACATTATCTGGCAAGTGGTATTGACAAAAATACAGTCATATCATCGGACTATAAAGATGAGGTGATCCTCTTTCATTTCCCTCATTAGTATTTAATCACATACTGCAAAAGAATTTCTGAAAACACAGGTTTTCCTAGTACCATTGCACCTAAAGGTGCACAGCTGTGTTTCATATTGAAGCATTTATTTGTATCCAAATGCATGCTTTTGAATTAAATTAGTCTTGGGGGCTTACTCCTCTGCCAACTGCTATTTGTCCTGCAGGAAAACAACTCCCTGAAGAAATGCAAATAATTCATGGTTCTTGAGGGCTTTGGGACAATTACTATGCCATCTGAGTTTCAAAATTTCAGTAAGTAGGTTATATAGCCTTAGCATCATCGTTCCATATGGCTGCATCTGAAATAAGATGCTTAGGTGGGTTGTAAAGTGACATAGTTTGAATACACATAATTGTATTTTAAGCTCAGCTACAAGCCCTGGGCCACCACTGGTTCAATAAGGGATCAGACATGGGTCAATTAAATTCTGTGAACATTTTATTATCTGGGAGCTGAGAGTCTTTAGCCGAGATTAGAAAACTATAGATCTTCGCAGATTATAAACACTGCTCTGATGCACTGCTGCTGCTTTATGCAAAGAATATCATCTCATATCACACATAGAGCCATAAGAAAAATAATGTGAAAAGCCAATTTCAGGAGACACTAAAATGCAGCATTGGTTCTGTGTTTTACACAGGGGAGCCATTAAATAGGGCTACTTTTGTAACAGTTACGTGAGCAATTAAGTGAGAATACGGATGAAACCAGTAGTGCTTCTACCATAAAATATTTCGGTGTTGACAGGCCGCATTTTTTCCTGGAAAAAGCATTCCCTTAAAACTCCTGTCCAGCTCTTGTGAACTTTTCCTGATTTATTTGAGAGCATCAAAATGACAGAATTAATGTAAGACAAAGGAGATGGGGTTTGGTACATGGTACAGCATTCTTTTCTTAAACTTGCCCAGCTCTTTCTGAAAGCCCACCATGCTGTCTGGGCAAATGTGCCATGGGTCCAGCAGTTGCACTAAATTTTTATGCTATTCTTCCCATCATTGCCTTTCAGTTTTTGAAAGCTTTGTGTTATTCCCATGGGACAGATTACTATGTACACTGGGAAGTCCTAAACCACAGAATATTTGGAACTTTTCTGCTTTCACACTTTCCTCTCCTTTCCCTTCCTAATCATGGTATAATTCTTAAAGTAATTACTAATTTACTTTTAATTTAAGATACACTTAATTTGATTATTCTCATTATTCTTGCAATACTTATTACTTTCTTCCCCTTTAAAGTATTTTTAGAAAGGATTTCAATGCAAGACGACTTTGAAAATGCAAATTTTAACAAAAAATTAATGCAAATCAAGATTTATTATTCAAAAAATAGATTAGGAGTTTATTCATTTTTTAGAAGCAAGCATCCTATCTACTTCACAAGAACAGTTCTTGGATCTTGGACTGTCTTATGAGGAGCTTGCAATTCAATCTTGACTAAAGATACAAGAACCATAAATCAGTTAAGAAAGGCAAGGGGGAAACACATTTCTTTTCCCCCAGGCAACAGCCACCTGACTATGTAGCACCAGTAGTGCCATCGATTATGCTGAACACATGAATAGATTGCCTTTATTAACAAATATGATTCAGAACTGCAGATTTACTTTATTTCCTGGAACATACAATATCTGGTATTCTTCATTGTGATGTCTTAGCACTCTGAGTCTTAACACGTATTTCTTCCCAGTTTCCTAAAGAAAAATACTTTGTTTAATATAAGCTCTAAGTGCATCCACACCAAATGATGGGACAATATGTAATTGTATTTAAATGTAATTTAAAAATTACAAAATTTTTTAAAAGGCAGAATTTTTAGGATATAAGCTCATTTAAGGACTTAAGGAGGTGTAAGGAAAACGTGCCCCTGAAAGGCTGTTGGGTTTTTTGTCAGGTCCACCACAGATATGTCTTAGTCCAACACTGCATTGTATTTAACAGCTATCATCCCATTTTCTGTAGATATCACAAGATTTACTGAAAAGGCACTGGAAAGGGTGCATATAGCAATGATAATAGAGATTACTGTTTCACTTAAAATATAAGGTTGGAGATGGTTCAAACGCCAAACCACTTTGGGTCTATATTTTCCAATTTGGAATTCTAAAGATAGACATTCCAGACTGCATGGGAGCCTACAAAAAAAAGTGGCCTGGTTTCCAGTGGCACCAAACATCCCAATTAACACAGGAATGCATGTGTTCAAGTCTATGAAAATTGGAATTCATGCTTTGCCCTGAGGCTAGACACCTACTCTAGGGTAGCCAAAATCTGGGAAGTTTTTTCTTAGTTCGAGGTAGTTCACAAAATTAATACAAATCACTGAATGACCAAAAAGGTTTTCTAGGCTCATATCTGGTTATCTGATTTCTTAAAATAATTGCAGGTAATGGAAGCAATTAGGAGGCTGGACAGACTTTTACATGGTGTATTTGGTTTATG
Source organism: Certhia americana (assembly GCA_018697195.1). NCBI lineage: Eukaryota > Metazoa > Chordata > Aves > Passeriformes > Certhiidae > Certhia > Certhia americana. The sequence continues at coordinate 49,417,079 of CM031857.1, read as the reverse complement.
TGGCCAGGTTTTGGTAGCAAAGGGGATTACAGGGTCCTGCAAACCTATGGAGAAAGAGGCCCACACTGGAGCAGGTTTCCTGGTAGGACCTGTTACCCCGTGGGATACCCTTGCTGAAGCAGGTTGTGCCTGAAGGAGTGAATGCATGGAAAAGTGACACATGTTGCAGCAGCTCACAGAGCACTGCTGCCTGTGGGATGGACTCACATTGGAGAAGTTCATGGGGAGCTATCTCCTGTGGGAGGAACCCCACACAGAAGCAGGAACAATGCGTAATGAACTGACATTAACCCCCATTATGCATCTCCTTGCACCACTGAGGGGGAGAAGGTAAAGCTGGGAAGGAGGGGGAAGGGAAAGTTGCTTTTAAGATTTATTTTATTTTTCATTATCCCACTCTGGTTTAGTTAGTAATAGGTTCACTTCATATCTCTTAAGTCTAGCCTGTTTTGCCTGTGATGGTATTTGATGAGTGATCTCTCCAAGTCCTTATCTCAGCTCATGAACCCTTTTCTTATATTTTCTTTCCCCTGTCCAGTTGTGGAGGGGAGTGATAGACTGGCTTTGGTAGATGCCTGGTATTCAGCCAGGGTCAAAACACTACATGTGGGAAGGTACTAAATAAGATTAAACTATCATTCATGATTTCTAATAGAGTAATGCCTAGAAGCTAGATGCTTCTCTTTGTTGGACACATCTGTGCAAAAACCAGGGAGAGATACTTTCTTCCCTGAATGTTTTGTAGCTAACAGCTGTTTTGCATTAAGAGGGGAAACAGCAAAGATCTATAGATCAACAAGCAGTATAAGGACTATAGATGCCTGCATTGCTTTATCCCCACTCATTTCACAATAGGCAAAGAACATTCAATGAAAACAACTGGTATCCAGCTGCTACAAAAATATGTGGGTTTTCGTGAAAAGTAATTGATTTTGGAATTCACTGCTGCAAGATGCCTCTACTCTACTAAAAGAATCTCCACTGCTGAGCAAAAAGAGGAGCAGGGAATTTGCTCATACACTGGAGATTCAGGGATTGCCTCTACTTAAACATTGCACCTTTCTCAGCAGCTCCAATTTGGTTTCTTGCAAAGGCATATTTGGGAGAAATTTCCTTTGGGCAGCTGCTCTTGCATGGACAGTGCACTTCTTTGTCTCTTTCTGCCATCCAATGTAATCCTCAAAGGATCCAATATTCCCAGATACACTCCAGGCCATGAGAGATGAGTCCTTAGTTTCATGCTGTGAAAATGTCACTCTCAAAGATCTGACATTTTGCTGACATTATCTCAGATATTTTGAGTTAAAAAAAGAAAAAAAAAAAAAAAAAAGATACCACAGAAAAAATCATTCTTATGTCTTTGAACCACCATTTGGGTCAAGACACGGTATGGTAGACACACTTAGCTGCAGAGTGGCAGTGTAAGTAAAACCCAGTTGGTACCATTGGTTCTGGAGCTCATTTCCTGGCCTTCCAGCAGTGTGAGATGTGCCACATCTTTTACCCTCAGGCAGACAATGGGTATGCACTTGTTTTATTTGCCAGCAGAGGTGTAATCAATGAGACCAATAAATTATGAGGACCAAAATATATCTGATGTTTGAAGAGAGCATGAGGACCTACACAGCTAAATCAAACACAAAATAAACATTACTTTAGCTGTGAATCCTCATGTTTCAGGGCAGTAGTTAGCAAAATCCCTGTGGTTAGACAGAAACTACCACATACACAAGTTTATAAAATAGGTAATTTCCCACAATGGTTTCCCATCTTCCTTAGCACAAATTTTCACATCCCACTACCTGGACTGAGTCTGAAAATTTCTGTGATCCTAATACTGGCATCTGGTCGTGTTTCTGTTCAGCTAACATACCTTTTGACACACAATGGTCAAATAATTCTTCTACTGGCTTCCTTGAAGCTTATGAATGTAAAGCATTAACCTATTTCCAGCACGAGATACCATATGATCAAATTAGAATATGTAAATTGCTCACAAGAGCTTCCTATGGTGCATGAATTTGCTGTTAACAAGTGCCTTCCTAATGAAATAAGTGTTTAACTCCTCTTAGTGAGAGCAGGAGACATTAAGCATTTCAGGATTAGACTTGAGCCCCTCAATCCTTGCCTGTCTCCTGGCAAAATATGTCATCTGGCCTAAATACCAAACCACCTTGCCAACCACCACATGAACTTCCTTCAATTGAAATACATAGGCAGAGAATTGTTGGATCAAAGGTAAGGATCTGAGAAAATGATTTAATGTGACTTAATGGTCTACATTCTCTTAATCAGTCATGAAGGGAATAGACAGCTCCACAGATCAATTAATTGAAATCTAATGGCTTGAACTGGTTTTTCATCAATTCTATAGGACTTCCACAGAGACTTATATCAGTCATTAACAACTGCAATAGATATTTACCATTAAGTGAGGTGAAGCCCACATCAGCATACATGATTCAGCAACTTTATCAGCTGGACTAGACTGCGTTGCAAGTAAATTCTGCATGGTCCTTACCATAAAAGGAACTTTTTAATTTGCTAATGTTGTTGCAGGGATACTTGTGCACACAAAAGCACGCCATATTTTTCCAACCTTACTGTATGACTTGGTCTAAAAAACTATTATTTCTGCAAACAAAACTTAATTTGACATTTGTTTAGATTGCCACCAGACTCCAAATGTACCCTCATTACATCAGCATTTCTTCATTTGGGAATTAGTCAGCAGAACAAAGGACAAGCAATGGCATAAGAGAGCTGAGAGTGTTGGACTACAGCTGCAACACTTAACCAGGGACAGGGGCTTTCCTCTGCCTGTATCCCAAGTCTTGAAGATTGCCACAGCTGTAGGACTCAGTGCCCAGGGCTCAGTACCTGCTTCAGCCCTGGCCTGATGCTGTATCAGAGTAAGTTCTAGGTGCACACACCCTCACATACACCTGGAGCCACTTCTTTCCTTTGCTTCCGTCTTCTTTTCCAAGTTAATTCCCTTAACAAAACCTGCTGATGGGCAGAGATGGAAGGGGGGGGGCGCCACATCCTGCAGAGTATCTCCTCACTGCACACTGGAATGAGGTGAGAAAGGGAGCATGAGTAGGAAGATGGTGAAGTTTCCCTTCACGAAGAGAAAATAAAAGGAACAGGAAGGACAAAAGTTGGGATTCCAGTTCTCATATCCAAGTCCTCGGGAACAATTCACAAACATTGTTTGGAGCACAATTTTTTCTTCTCATTCTTTTCCTCTGTTGTCTGGGGTGCTCCTGTACAGGAGATAAAGGTGTTATACTATTGATAGTGAGGAAGGAGCCTGATCTCCTACTTCACAGGCACCTCCTGGTATTTAGCTACTGTGTTCAAGCACTGAGCCTATAAATGTGTGTTAAAGGGAAGTAACCACAATTGCATTTAATGGGTAATCAAATCTTTGCACATATACCATATGTTTTTGGAGAATGCTGATTGAATTCGAGACCCTAGAGTGTGCTGGTAAAAGGATTCTTATTTTCTGGGCCATCATTCAGCTAAAGCATCAACTAAGCATAAATTGCTCAGACTGGAGGAAATTTTGTCATAAAGGGAAACTTGTAAAGGATGGATCAGGTATCACAGAGTTCAGTGACATCTAGATAGGTGGGTTTAGATTGAAACGTTGGGGTTTGGGGAATTTCAGACATGCAATTTTTCCCCTAGGGCCAAATCCCTTTTTTGCAATTTTCATATTACTTGAAACAGAAACTATCTTGCAGGTGAAACAAGATAATATTAAAAATTAACATGGGGAACAATTTACTGGAAGGACATAGAATCTCAGTAAAGGAAGAGTGAGAGAAGAAACTGAGCAAAAAGGTTTGAGAAAGGCAGAATTAGGATAGAGTGGAAGACAATGAGAAGAATTATAATTAGAAATAAACTCCAGCCACTTCCCATGTTGAAAGCTCACAGCTAATAAGCTGATTGGCATCTTACAATTCTGCCAGGGTATTACAGGAACAGTATTTGAAATTGCCATCATGTGTTTTATGTGTTTCATAATCACGTTTGTTAATAGGATGAAAGATTTCATCTATACTAAGCTTTAGTATTTTACCACTGAAGTCTAATTAGTAAATCTTGGTAGGAAAGGAAAGCAAGCTGATGCTTTGCTCAACAAGCTTCTATGAACATTCAGGATTAAATGTCAGATAAAGCCTCTGCTTTATTAATTTTCACTTTACTCTGAAACAAAATATATGAACCATGCAATTATTTCAAAATCCTACCAGCATTAAACTCTCCCCATCTCTTACTTCTTCCTCATCCTGCTTTCACCCCCAGCAGTAGAGAGCAGTCTCTCCTGCTAACCTGCAATAAACTCTGCTTATAGCTGCCTTCAAAAGAGGTCCACTGAAACTTAAAAATAAATGAGACAAGACTAAGATTAATAAAATAGGCAAGGATAAATGTTCATTTTTTTATGACCCAAATTCAATCCATTAAGGGAAGAGTATAAGACTCTCTTCTAGTTAAATTGACTGAAACATTCTGCAACAATGGAGAATAATAAAGCACAATTAAAAGTGAAAGTGACCTGGAGCTTTAAATACCCAAGAAACATGGTAATGGAACAAGAAGGCTATTTAAAGGTCAGCAGCTTATAAACAATGTCCTCAGAGCAATTTCTCATAAATAAAAAAATTTCAGATGGGCCTACGGAGTAATTTGTAAAAAAGAAGTCTTCTCCCATCCTGAAGGAAACCAAGCAAAATTAAATGCCTACTACAAGGCTCTGACAGCCATTGTTTCATGTCTTATGTTCAAGAGGAGCTATTCCAGCTGGTGTTCAGTGGGATCATCTGGCAGGATAAATCTCACAATACCATGCTTACAGAGTCATGCATTTCCCAAAACATTTGTTCCTTTGGAGATGACATCCGGGCTGCAGCCGATGAACTCTGCCTGCACAGCTGGCAGGGGTTACCTGAGCACCTGCACTGCTGCAGAGCGAGACAGAAGAAAACGCTGACACTCACAGTTCTCTGTGGGCAATGTGGGAAGCTGGGTCTGTCAATCCCTTTGGCTCTCTGGCATATTTTCTGTGGCCTCTCATACACACACACCTCCCAGCACATCCTGGGGACTGGCACCTGATACCAACCTGCACAAGGAGTGAGTGTCCTGGCACTGCTATGGAAGCATCCTTGCCAAGATCAGTTGTCCTGCATGCACTGGTCTATGACTTTGGAAATTTTCCCACATTAGGGAAAATACAGAAATTATTCTAGAAACCTAATATAATTCCTCATATTTATAGAGATCCTTCTCAAAAGGGAAAAACAAAATCTTTCTTCACTTGGAGCCTCTTTTCTCCTTTCATTTTTCAGACTTGAAGGTAGAACCCCATTCTAGCAGGGTCTGTATACCACAGCTGAAAATATAGACTATGCACAAAAAAATTAATCGACTGTGTAGGAAAATAAGGTTATTCATATAAGCATTCATTACAAATGTGTCAAAAATATAAAGCTAGAAAATTATTTTTCATCCAGGTAGGCATATTAAATACAGCAGTCCAACAACAGCTGTGTTGCGTCAGCACCTACAGTAAAAACTATAAGAAAGGACTTGCAGGATCCAGCAAGTTATTCTGCATCACTTAAATCCATATCCAGGAGAAAAGCTATTGATCTTACACATTTATTTAGCTTGTGTTATATCTCAGTCATCAGGGACCACACCTCATAACCCAGTGTCCAGAGAAGTCAACAAGATACTAGGCACGAGGTATTATCACATGTAAAGTATATTTTGTGTTTCATGCAGCTTCATCAAAACTGACATAAACCAGTCATTTCAAAAATCATTTGAGAGAGGACAATTATACTAAGGGTTTTGGTGAATTCTTTGTAGACTCTTAATTCTTAATTCGAGAGTTAACATAATAACTGTGCTGCCCTACACAGCATAAGTTTCACTGACTACTTATATTTCATTTAATATTTCATTAGTCCTTTTTCTGAATGCCTTTTTTCTGCTGTGTTCATTCTGTGCTTTTTTCTCCATCTGCCCTCTTCCTTCCTTTTGTACACCACATGTTCACTGAATATTTTACTCCCTGTTCCTTTCATGGTCTCTTTTATCCAAGCAACACATCAGCTGAATGACTTGAACCTGTGTTCAGGTTAGTCAAAAAATTAGCTGGAAGACATCAGCCGCTTTGCTCTAACTGTGTGTTGTCTGTAAAGTAACATGAAACAGCACATTGCATAGTGCTATTTCAAGAAAAATAGTCTCTCCCCTCTGCATTTTCTGCTGGTGCAGTTCATTTACAGCAGGCTGGCTGTGTGCCCACTATGCACAGACAGTGCATGCAGAATCATAGGAACAGCTGATCAAACACAACCAAGATAAATTCAACCCAGTACATTTTCCATTGTCTATAAAAGAAATTTGGATTTTATAGATTTTGTCTGCATCTCTCTTCTGAGCCATAGGTGTAAAAATAAGGCCACGAAACTGGACAGATTTTCTTCCCTCAAGACTGTAAAATCACTCAATAAACCTCTTCCTATAATAAAAGCCTTAAAATGATGGCTGAAACCCTGGCTCCACTGGAATCAATTGTAAACCTCCCATTCACATCAGGAGCAAGTGACTTCTGCGCTAATGAAAGCCCCTTAACAGTACTGGGTATGCTACAAAATGACTCCATATAATAACTTGCTATAAAACACATGGTTTTATTTCTCCAGATAGGGTCTCACATTTTTTTACTAATAATACATTTTTAAAAATACTGATTTCTTCCATCAAAAGACAGTCAATATACAAATGCCTGTTAACGCTATTGAGCAGTGTTTTAAAAAAGGGCTTCTGAAGACTGCATGGCAGTGAAGCTGCAAGTTGAATGTTATATAGGCCAAATGGAATGGTCAAGGCTGTTTTAAGTCTCTGCTGGAAGCCTGGATATATAGTTCCAAAGTAAATGTTAAAAGCATTATTGGCCAAGATGGACTCACACTGACATCTGGCAAATTTGTACAAAACTAGGAGGAATTTATAGTCTTTGTTTGTGTCTAACATTTTGATTTAGACTAACCAAAGCATACAAGGTAAGCACCCAGACAGAAAAAAACAAATTCCTGTATATTGCCTGCAAAATGCCAGCACAAAAGGACTTTAGAGAGAGAAATTCACATTGTCAGCTGTCAGTTCACAGCGCAGATAAATCCTGGCATGTAATTGCAGCATTAGTCACGCTGGCTAACAAAGGCACCCCAGAGCAGGTGGGGGACCAACAGTGGTGAGTAGAGAGGTCATCAGCTGTCTGAGGCACCAGCTTTCCTCACCAGATTCCGGCACATGCTCAGCCAGCAGGATGAGGAGCCCAAGCTGGAGCACTGCACCCTCTCCATGCCCCATCATTGGCTCATCCAGGGCTGGCTGCAGCCCTGCTCCTCTCACAGGCAGCTGTGCATGGGCTCAGGTCCTCCAGCACCACTTGTCCAGCACAGAGGGGACAAAAGTGAGCCTCCACTTTGAAGCTGTAACTGTGTCAGTGATGCCTTGGGCTTGGAACAGGATGGAAGAAGAACAAAGGAAAAAAGCTTTTCCAAAACAGCCGTGTATCTGAGATGGGCTGCTTCTGAATTCAGGCTTTGGGTTAACAAATGTGTGCTACTACAAAGGTGGGATGAAACTCACTTCTCCACACTCAGAAAAGTCTTTTGAAGAAACAGCCCTACACAGTTTTGTTGGCTTTGGTTTTTTTTTTACAGTAAGTCAGTAACTAAGTGAGAGCTTGAATCTGGAAATATAGTCCTTGTAATGATTCCATCAATTTGTAAAGAGCAGGGGAAGAATACTTCTGATAGTGGCATCTCTTGCACTGTCATTTTTTGCACCTATGATGATCAGAATTGCAAATACAGAACTAAGAGAATAACCCATGAAGTGATGTGCTAGATTTGTCATCACCTGAAGTCATTAAATAAAGTGTGGAAATCTTTGAAAAATATATTCTAGCTCAATCAGAGGACAAGTCTGTGCCATGGGCCTGCATTGTACTGCTGAAAGATATGATGACAACAGCTCTTGCAGGTATGAAAAGTCATAAGTATTTGAATATGCTTTGCCAGAGTGGTTTGGATTTCTTTTCATTCCAAGATTCTGGGGCTTTTTCAGCATTCATATTTGTCAGCTTGCAGAGAAACATCAAAAACAAAGGCAAAAAGCCCAGCCTTTCAGGATATAAATAGATTAATAGTTCCCAGAGGGAAAGATACCTGAACAACCCAGGCTGATTCTGAGTCGATCCAGAAGGATGCCATTAGACAAAACCTTCCCCAAATCCCACTGTTAAGGGTATTTGAAGTGGAAAAAGATATTGGCCACAAGACAGGCACTCAAAGCACACAATCTAGAGGGGTAAAAAGTTCAGAAGTGTTTTATAAGGAGCTAAAGGCATCTGAGGAGAAAAGCTGTTTTAAAATAAAGAAAAAAGGCAGGAAGACTGAAGAGCTGTCTCTTTCAAACCTTAGAGAGAGCTGATATTGATGAAGAAAGTGCTTCTACAGGCCTAAGTGGAGCACCCAGCATTGTATGAAACATAACAAACCTTCAACATTGCTCAGATGTTCTCTTGTCGCTGAGCACTCCCTTTGCACAGGAGGACCCATTCCAACTGATCCATCTCAAACTGCAAATTCCAGCTGGAAGCAACCTTTTCTTTTATTATTTAATTTCTGTCTAGTCACCAAGTTCATATTGTTATAAAGAGGGAGAGATTCTCCAGAGCTATAAATAAACACTAGCAGATCCTGCACAGAGGTAGATATCACAGGTCTCTCTGCTGGCACATCATGCAGGAATAAGATGATAGGTCTGCAGAATCTCAGTCTTGCAATGAAGTGTGCCAAGGATCCACACTGAATCCTGGAGAACAGTAACATGACTCCCAAAGAGGGTCTTTACTTTCCTTTAATACCTGCCTGGCACAGTAGTGCTCCTGAGACTCTTGCGGAGGCATTGCTACACTAGAGTTCAGTAGCACGCACAAAGATGAGATAATTGACATGATTAATCAATAATATTTAGTCCCAAATTGTTAAGCTTTTGTCAGATTTTTTATTCTACCAACATGCTAATAAACAGTCAGTCTCTAAAATCATCCCCAAGCCACATTGGCAAAATGTGGGAACTTCCCTGTCTGTGGATAGGGAGGAGGAGTTTGAGAAGGTCATTACTGAACAGTGTGACACGTACAAAGAGCAGCCTGAAATTCTGGACTTGATTACTCATGTCAGACCCCTTTGGAGTCCCATAAAGTGCACATAAAACCTGACATTTCTGGGATGATGCATAGGGAGAAGGAAAAGCAGAAGTGAGAAGGGAAAAAAGCAGGGGCTGAGAAAGCCATTTTCCATGACGAAGAAGAGCAAGAAGAGAAGGGCTGTACTCCAAAGGGTTTAGAGAAAAAGAGGTTCAAATACTATGAATGAGGAGACATCATGGACTGTCCCATGTTTTGGAGTTGAGAAGCAAAGAAGCAGGTAAGAAGATTCAGACCAAAAGAGGAAAGTAGCATCTGTGAAAGAAAGAGTAGGGGAAGCAGGGGAAGTGGAGGTGGAGATAAGCAAGAAGGAAATAATTTTTTTTTTCTTGGCAATCAGTAAATCCTTCTTAAAATTTTCAGACAGTATTGCCTTGCCTTGGAAAAGCTGGTACATTCTCAGGAGACTGATAGATTTTCAGCAGTGAGGTGCCCCTGCCTACCAGGGCAGTTTGGTGCACAAACAAGCAAGAGGTTTGTTTACATATTTCTCTAATCTGTTGAAAAAAGCCAGTATGGTTGCAGCAGAACTGCTCCCCTACACACCTTACCTGGACGAGGAGTCTTACAGTAACCCACCAATGGTCTGTGGGGTGCTCTGGGGCACAGACTAACAGGTTGGAAGACACCTCCGCTGCCCAAGGATTCATGAGACATCCAGGAGAGTGCCAGTTAGGATTGTCAATTTCTGGGCATGCAGATACATCTTCCTGGAAAACACTTGGCATTTAAATGCATAGGACAGAAGTTGCTTGTAGTCTCTCTGGAGGCAGTTCTGCATTTTCCCTTACCATAACTTCACTATGGACCCTATAATTCCCCAGCATCTTGACAAAAATATCTTGTTTCTTCCTCTGAAGAATGCAGCAATATAATTAATAGTAAGAGCTACCCCACAACTGTACACATTCTCTCATGTTCTCAGCCAAGCAAATCTTTCATTTTGTCGGGTAATTTCTTTTTAATGTGGTGGTTGCTATTATTTCTTGATGGTGATAAAAGACCTGAAGCAAAATTCTTTTCAGAGAATTCAAGAGGAAAAAAAACTTTGTTGGTGAAAGGAGCATATTTATTGCATGCAGAAGGTGTTAATTAAAAATCCTTAAAGCTGACATTATAGCCCTAAAAATCATGAATATTTTGAGTCTTAAATGTCTCAGTTATCATCACATAACATGTCTGCCATGGCACCAATATCTTTGACCTGAGGCATTACTGTAAAATTAAAAATGGGCATTTGGAGCTGGTAAGCTTTGATCTAATTGAGTATGTAGTAGGATCAAATAATAATATGCCTATGATTTGCTGATCTCATTCGTCCCTTCTGACAGGGGTTTGTCAATGGATACTAATATAAGTACTCTTATAAGCAAGTGACATATTATAAAGAAAGCTGATTTTTGTAACTTATTCTTGTGTATGAGCTTAACAACCCACACCCCACCTCAAAAAAAAAATACCAACACCCCACCTGAAATTTCCATATGAACTAAAGGGCAGAGGAAGCTTTCCAGCTGTTATAATTTAGTAGGTATGACATTTACTTCTCTGTATTTTTCTGCAGCTGGCTTAGTGCACACCATACTGTGCAAAGTTGAAAATCAATTAATTTTGGAAAAAAATTCTTTTTATACACTGTCTTCCATGAATCCAATTTCTCATCTGTTCAGGGAATTCTTTTGGCATGAACAGAGGTAAAACTGATGAATATTAAATCTCTGCAATCTAAATGAGAGTAGTGCTTACCCAAGTTTCAGTGAAATACAGATGTGTATATACATCTACCTAGTTATATACATTTTATATACATATGAAGGTGTGACCATGCATATTTTTTTTGTTAATTTATAGAGAGGGGTTCCAATTTAAAAAAAAAAAAAATAATCTGAGATGTCAGATAGAAAAAATAATTACTTCTGTAAATGAGAAGTGGCATCAGTCATCAGAGGAAGGAGTGTATAGAATCTGAAACAGCAAAGCAATTGAACATGAAAAGTTTGGCATAGAAAAGAAGGGTGAGTAATTTAAACCCACTCAGGAACAGGTGTGACTTGTTCATAAACCAGTTAGGAAAAAAAATTGTTCAATTACTCCTCTCTGGTAAATAACAAATTACCATAGTAACTCCATTTTCAAACAACATATGCATATATTTTGTTACAGAAAAGCTTGAGTCTAAACTACATTTTACTATCATACTATGACTTCTTTCTTAACTTCAAGATCAAAATTCTATGAATTTTCAGCTTCTTATTTACATACATTGCCTCACCCATGACCTGAAAAGATCACCTTAAGGCTGACTGTATTGATCAATCCATGCTTAAAATATATTCTGCCTACTTGTTGACGCTGTTACACTGAGCCAATTCAGCCAATACCATTTACAATAGGGAGAGTAGTTGTCATTTTTGGGGGTGGATTCCAAATGATTGTTTAAAATCAGGTGAGTTTTTTCAGCAACTACAAATGACCTGAGGCATATGCTTATATGCAAGTGTGTGTTTAACTTTATAATTATATATCTATGTGGCGGTGGTGGTGGTGGTTAGTAATTTTTTAGTATTTTCATTTTCAAGGTGGCAGGTTTTCAATTAATTTAAGTGAGTGATCATACAGACTTCAAACCTTTGGGTAGAGCTACACAGCCCAGACAGAGCAGGAGGAGTCCCAAACCCACTGCTCCCCAACCTTTGGCAGTGCAGCCACAAACACTCACTCACCTCCAAATCCTGGTCCAAACTTCGCAGGAGAAATGTTCATGGGGTACAATCCATCTGCAGAATGCAAGAGTCACCTGATTGTGATTAGTCTTTCCTTAGAAGCAATTTAAAGGCAGCCAGTGTCAGTGCCTTCAGAAATAGAGTAGAAAACAAATACATAAAGGTTAAGCAGCCTCAATTTGGTAACATCATTTTAACATTCTGAATTTTTAAAATATGTACAATTTGGATCTTGCATCCTGAAGAGTTACTGGTTTGTGCGGACTCATACTGAGGGGCATCTCAGCTGTAAACCTGAGGTTAACCTGTCCAGGCTAAAAGTAGTCTCCAATTGGTCTTCAGACTTGGAGAGATGATCAGAATCTGCTGTTGTTGACAGTTTTCCATTTCATAATCAGCAACAAATCAGACTTTACTCAATGTTCCCATAACCATCTGTTGCCTCTATGATGGCAATTTCAGTGTGGATCCTTCTATCCTATTTATGTTTATACAATTCAGATGGCCATAAACATCAGAATGGGCAGCAGCATAACAAACACCAACACTTTAAATTTGAAAATTTTCTTAGATTAATTTCTGATTTTATAAAAATATGACAGAAGGTTGGCCCAATGAAGACAAGATATATAAGCAGTTGTAAGCTCTGGTACCCCATCCTCTTTTTTCTAAAAAATATAGGAAGATGAAGTAGAAAATATAGGCACTTAGTCCTTAGCCAGTCTCATCTCGTAGTTCATTGGAAATCATTTTTGCGTGACGAGATGCTCTGAACCAAACCACTCAATCATCAATAGATGCAGCGAAACAAATCTCATTCCATTGGAAATATGCAAACAGTAATACATCTCTTGCCTGAAGAATAATTCCCTGTTCATAGCATGGTAATTTGTCTCACTGAATTATCTTGCTTTACTTATTCATTCTAGAAGATTTTAAAGGGAAGAGGGGAAAAAAAGGAAGGAAACAGGGGCAGAAGAAGGGAAAAGACAACAGCAAATTGCTCATCAACAGCGCAAACATCATTAAAAGTTCAGCTGCATCCAGTGACTCAAAACAATAGTACCGCAAAACTTTTTTCAGATGTCTCTGTGTGGGCTGCATCTATAGCACAATTTTAGCCTGTAGCAGGTGTGCAGTTATGAAAGTCTCTCAGTTGTCCCCACCTGCAGTACCTTGAGTGACATCATGGAGGTGAGTGAATGTGTTGCACTGTGTGCAAGCTGTGCCCCTCCCAGTGGAGCTAAACTGTCAAATGCCATTCAGGGAAGCACCCAAGGCATACCAGTCAATATTAGGTGCTCAGTCCAAGCAGAAAGATTAGAGCTAGGCCAGGGAAAGCTTCTTCAAATGCAGGTAAACACCCAATCCACAGCCTCGGCTCCTTATCTTTTCAGATCCACTCCTCTTGGGCTGCACCACTTATACTGATACAGGTTCTGCCACAGATCTTTGCTTCAAAAGACTTTCTTGCATGGAGTGATTATGTCAGGTGGATTTTATTGATATCTTTGGCTTCATTACCTCCTCCCACCTTTTCATCTTTGTATTCAGGAAAGAAATGTAATTCCACACAGGTATAAAGTTATCATATCCTCGCCATAAACCAAGTGACAAAATAACTTGTCTTGTCAGGTAGTTTTACAGTGCTATGCATCAGCTGAAAGGCTGAGAATGAAGCAAATAGTCCAAGGTTTTTTATATCTCCCCTAAAGCCACAAGGAGATGTAAGTACTGATACGAAATGACACTACATTTTGTTTGGGAAAATTTTGCAAAGTTGCTTTAGCTCAAGATGGCAGCTATTATGCAAGTAGCAACAATATCTGCTCTTTTGAAGTCTTCATTTTCTCCTTTTTCATGAGGAACAAAAGCACTTTAAGCTCAGTTAGCTCTTCCTTTAAATAATGAGAACAGAGCAAAGTGCTTGAATCAGCATATGAGACTTCCTGAGAAAAAGATATACCCCCTCCCAACATCAGATAGATACCTGAAGCATGGAGTAAAAGTACAGTACTGGCAGCTGGAAATGGGACAAAGCTGAAGGTAAAGAATCTTTCCTTGCAGCATTTCTTTTTTAGCTTTGAATTTTCAGCTTTGGAATTTGTGACCTTTGCTGAAATGACTGTCACACAGCCACAACACATCCCTTCTGTCCAGGGCAGTCATCCCTGTATCTCCCATGGGCAGAACAGCAGCACCTCAAAGCTACTTCTTTCCCTTACCTCAGAGTATCATCTAGTCTGTACGGGAATCCCAACACAGCTGCTCTTAGATTATCACTAGCCATGTTAGTGTGAGAGATATGCAGGTGGAAGTGAAAAGAGTAATGGAGCTGGTTGCTCTTCCTTACCTCATTTTTCTGGTCATATTTGAACGCTCTTTGGTCAAGAAGTTCCTCAGTTTTATTATAGCCAGTGCTACACTGCAATCCATGAAGAATTTTTCTGATGATTCCTTATAGTAGGTAGCTGCTGAGTTATGTTGTTCAGGAAAGAGGAAAGCCAAACGACACTTCAAGCTTCATAAATTTTTCTTGAAAACTGAATGATGAGACAGACCAAGGACGAGTGCTGCTCCAGATCTATTTCTCAACTTTTTTAAGCTGAAAATCACCACATCTTTGCAGAACATCCCTCTTTTTCATTAACAGCCAAATAGAATCTAACCTAAACTTTGAATAGTCACTTATTAGTTCTACTTTTCACACCCTTATTGATTCTCTTTTTTCCACATTTTCACTTATTTGCATATGTAGAAATGTGTGCATTTTGAGAAAGTTTTAATGGGTTTGACCTTTGGACCAAGTTTTGATGTCTCCTGGACCTCTCAACCCTGGGGGCAGCAGGTTGTTAAACTCCTCTGAGCGCAGCTACAATTTTCTGTTAGAGATTGATCTTTATTGTCCTCAGAGACTATAAACAGTCAGGCTGCTGTAGGTTTTATGTTCACAACTACTTTAATCTTAGCTAAGAAGAGAACTCTCCAGCACCTCAAAAAAACTACACTCTCATTCCTTTCCTTTGTTCCAAATATTAGCTGTATTTTAAAACCCTTTCATTACAGTGACAGTAACCTCCTAGATAAAGCTCCTTGTGGGAGGGGTCCCACTAGGTCAACCCTGTCAGTTTGGCTTTCCTGATTTGATTTTCCTTCCTTCATCTATGTCAAAGACCAGCTTTCACAGTCACAACTTATTTAGTTCTGTAGCTTCTTACAGACTGTGAAATTTCACCTAAAGGATCCTGTGGCTGGGTCCCAACATTATCCAAAAAGTAACAGAAACTTCCAAACTACACACGGATTTTTCCAGTTATACTGGCACATCATTAATCAAAATTCAAATGGAATTTTTTTCACTTGCTCCAACAGCTGTAGAACAGCACAAGCTTTCTCATCCTCAGCATTTCAAGAACATCTATGGAATTCCATGTCTGCCTGCCATCCTCAGAAATAACCCACCAACCTAAATAACAGCTATCCAGATATCCTAAATTCTGACTTTGCTTCATTGCTTCTGTTTTGCTAGTACAATAAAATGGCACTGTGTAATTTTACTCTTTTCTTCACTAATAATTGCCCTTTTGATTTTGAAAATAATGCTTCTCACTGAGTGCAATGTGAGCTGCATTCAGTTTGCTATGTTATCGAAATCTGAGCAAATATTATAAAGCTCACGCAGTTTCTCTGAGGGACAGAATGTTCTCATTTCTTCAATTGCTCACACTTGAAAATAATGTTTACAAAGACGTTTGCACTTGTTCTCCTTTCTTTATAATTGTAAACCTTAAGATTAGCACTGCTGTTTAAAATAGGATACATTTGAGTCAACAAGTCTTTCTAAACTTAATTTTCGTCACTGAAGGTTACTCTTTCTGCTTCTTCTAACTTTCATTCTAAATTTTAAAATGTTCTTGACGATTTCGGTCCAATCTGACACAGAGGTCCTGGCACAACTGTGGCTATTAAAACACTAAAACTATTGAAAATATCCTTCAAAGGGACATTTTTTTCACTAAACTCAGCAGAAATCTCCCCATTACATGCAGGGTCACCTAGCTGGGTCTCCAGCCCACCATCACTCAAGCAGAACTATTCTCTTTGAGGCTTCTGCTTGCAGCTCCACCCTCACGTCTGCACCAAGGCTGGCTGTGCCAGATTTGGCCATGAGGAAGGACTTGACTGGGTTCCAGTGCAAGCCTGGGATGGGTTTCCAGATTTCACTAGCCAGGAAGCCTCATATATATAAATATAGCAAGGTAAAGGTTTTGGCTAATATTTAGAACTTGATTTTTAGCCCTTGAGTTTGGATACTTCTACCCTTGGTTTAGAAGGGAGGTGGTGAATCTTTCCTAGTCCAGCAGGGCATTGCTGACCAAGGTCACTGCTGGCTGGAGAAATAGGACAGCAGAGAGCACTGTCCCCCCAGGCTCACAGTGAGACACCCCACCCCCCACCCCAGCACCCAAGGGACACAGGCACATCCTCTCCATGGATTCTGCCCCACAATCTGTTTTACACTCCTCTGGAGGTACAAAAGCTCCTGTCTTTGAGCCCTGTTTTCTGTTTCTATATTCACACAGACATGTGTGTGTGCTTTTATAATAGAGACTAATTACAGAAATGTGGCGAGCTTTGATGGCAAAAGGTAACTATAAAAAGAACAAATTATAATAGACTTTCAAAAGCACACAATATGAAGAAGGACACTGCTAATTCACTGGTTTGAAATAAAGAAATCCAGACATTTTATTTAAGCAATGTGCTATTTAATGTCACAAACTAAAGGGAAATCCACATGCTGGAGAATAAATAAGATATAGCAAGTGGATTAAGGACATAGGTTTATGTACATAGCACACTTCTAAGTAAGAAAGATGTATCTATGTACATTTGAATCTGGATGCATACGTAAAAAGAATGGTTTGGGGCTTTTTTCGCCCAAGAGTATAGTCCTGAAATGTTCTTAATAAATCATTTATAGAAAATTGGTCATAAGAAACAACATTCTTGAGGTCCAGCCTCTAGTAAAAAGTGTTTTTCTCAGGACCTGAAATGCTGTGTGGCAGCCATGCCCAGCCTGAATGGAGGCATCCTTTTCTTTCTGTTTAATGAATTGGGCTGCCCTGCTCTTTATGCAGAGCTAGTACACCCAGTCTGAGGCACATTCAAGTAAAACCATTCCGGCAGTTATTTGCCTCAGATGAAAGAAAGTCAGGCCAGCCCTCAATGTCTTGTGGCTGCACATCCTTTTTCAGTTCCCAAAAAGTTACGTTCTCATTAAAACGTCACCTTACAACAATTCTCTAATGTAGTGGCTTCTGCCTTCATTAGCTGCTGAACTAAAGCTAGTAATGGAAAAACAGATTACCCTGAATTTAGGATGGGCTAATTGCATTCCTTCTGGCCACAAAGATAATTCACCCTTTGTTTACAACTGAAAGACTAGTAATTTTTATCAGAATAAAGAATAGATGGGAAAATATAGCTTTAACTCTTGGCACATATTGTTTTGAGGCCCCCGAAGCAGTAATGTGGTCAACAAGTAAAACATAAAATTGAGTTCTGGTAAAATCCAATGAACAGTGCTTTCAAATTGCACTTATTTTAGTCAGTTGAATATCCGACCATTTACCTCTGAAAATGGGATTTGACCCATGAGGAGTTCTCCGCCACAAGGATATTGTTAAAGGAAAAGTGAAATCCAAGTCAAACAAACAAAAAAATTAGGAAAGATAGTAGTAGAAATTATTATAAAGTCAGGAGTTAACTAAAAGTTGCCAGATAACAAGGTCACATGGAAAATTTCCACAGATTATCTTTGGGCCAAATAGTAATTCTATTATTGGTTTTTTTTGTTTCTTGCTTTATAGCATATGTAGAAAAAAGCAATGAATAAGAATGTTATGCAATGACCCTTGCTGAGTATAGGACAGGAAAAGGTCCCACCTTCATAGGCATAAGAAGGAAACAGGGATTCTTTATTGTGTTAGATAACAGTGAACACAGATCTGCAAGAATAAGCAGCAAGATTGTATGTGAAGAAAAAATTCTGAAAATACATTTAGAAGCTTTTCCTAAAGGCTTTTTATGTCCCTCTAATTCTGTAGAAAGAAGATAAAAAATATATTAAAATGATTGGGTTCTAAAATAACAATTTTATTTCTTCTGCAGAGTAGTTTCTATACGTATACAACTCTAATTACCTGTGTCTATGGGTTTTCTTTTTATTTTCCAGCAACACTGATTTATCTGTTCTATTTTTACCAATTGGTAAAAGAATAGTCAAAATAAAAATGAAAATAAAAAATAAAAAAAAAAAAAAAGAGGGAATCTGTTGGGTAGAAGTTTCCCTGAGGGATAAAGTGAAAAGAAACATTTTAGCTCATCAGGTAAATACCATGTCAGCCTCACATCAGGGATAGTATTTTCATTTCACTGGTTTGACGAAAGCAATCCTCAAAACCTGTTAATGTTCCTTTTGCTTTCCAAGTAAAAGAATGCCATAGCTGAAGTATAGATTTAATTATTATGATAGAAAACTTTTTATTCTTTTTGTCTGCTTAAAAAAAAAGCAAACCAGAAATTAATGGTTTTAATATTTTCTCCTTTTTTTTCCCATCTCACTTTCTGTTTAGGTTATGATCTGGACTATGAGATTCTTACACAGGATTCATTGCCTTGTTTAAGAAGAGATCAGAAGAACTAGTGAATACACTGATAAAAGCTGTGGCTAACATAAGACACAACCTTGTTTAGAATCCCCACAGAAATCAGTCAATTTCAAAAACATCTTGCAACCATTTTCCTTCTAGCTTCAATTACCTAAGAATCCCATTCTTACTATGGAGGAGATTCCAAATGTTTTCATGCTTACTGCATTCAGAAGTAGATTTAGTTTTGCCCAGAAAGCAAAGTTTATCAGAGAGATATTTGGTTTATGTCTCAACTGATACGTTCTGCAAACTCTTCCTCCAAACTGCAAAACATCTGATATCTGTGTTTTATTTGATAAAGTCTCCCTGGAGGAATCTGTCAGTAATCTACAGCTGAGACACTGCAAAAATATTTTTTTTTCTTCAACTATTTGGTTCTTTCACTTATTTAAAGCCTAACTCCTTCTGGGTATTTTGCTCTGCAAATGTCCACTGAGATCTTTCCTTGTAGATGGTTTAAGAAGACCATCACTGTTGTCAGTTGTGCCATTTTTACTTGGCTCACAGATAATTTTTGGTTTTTCCTGAAGTTCCTAAACTCTTTGGCTGAAGGAATTAAATAAAAGTTTGAGGGAGCCATTTCTTAGCTCTTGTGTGTAGAGGAAGAAATTTTTAAAAACTCAAGCATTCCAACAAATACAGAGAACCCAATATTTCTAAAATAGTAAGATTTTAAATCCTCTCATGATTTCTTAGTGCTCACTATTATCAAAAAAGTTACAATACTAAACATAAATGATAATAAAAATGTTTGCTAAAAAGGATCCTTCATTAGCAAGCAATACAGCTGCCGATTCAACAATGCAATTTAATCAAAAAACTAATAACTTATGTGCCCACATAAATGTCTTATATTCCCTGGCTTAAATTTTCCTTCCATGAGAAAATCTTGGCTCTTGTTGTCTTCCCTGCCTTTATGCTGACAGTTGTGTGGGTCTGTCTTTATAAATTATTATAACAGCCCTCATCCATCAGTCACTATACGATTTTCACTTCAAAAAGCTGATCTATCCTAATATGTATCAAATATGCTCTAAAGGTGTTTTTCAATCTCCTCCCCCACAAATTTGGAAGTAGTGTTTTCTGACTTGCAAGCCTATTTCAAAATCTTCCTCTTATGTTTCTTTGTTTCCCTTAGTGTGTTTCTGCTCTTTGAAATTTCTATGCAGATCACTCACTAGAAAATCCCTTTAGATAAACCAGTTCTGATGCTGAGGTTGCCTGCCCTGCCAAGCAACCAGTTACAGACTGTTAAACCTAATGGCAGCTGTAGTTTTGTCTCTCCAAGTGTTATGTGCCCAAGTGCCACTCAGAATGCACCCAAAACTCCCTCCTTCAGCCCTCTCACACAGGCTTTCACAGTGATTTTTAAGCTTCAATTTCCTCTAGCCCATAATGAAGGGGTCTTTAAGAGCATTTACAATTGTTGGGCAGGCTGCAAAGGGCACACATCTGATTTCTGAAAGTTTTCTTTCACTGGCGGACACCCTTGTTCTTCCCTTCTGAGGAGTCTTCAGCTGCCTAATCAGGGCAACTTGAACTTGAACTTGTGCTTGGCACGAACTTAGAAACATGTTTGTCATCTGCCAGGATCCAGCCTCGTAGTCCAAACACCTTTTCCAGTGACAATACAAAGGTTTTTTTCTGAAGATTTCAGCTAATGCTTCACCAGGATGTTGCAAATCTCTATGTTAAACCTGCTTCTAACTTAAAGCTTTCACTACAGGAGAAATCTTCTTCCTGAAGAAAAAAGATGAATCATAAACAGTTTCAAATTACTGAGTGATACAATACACACAATAGGAGCAGCAGAAATCAGGGACAGGAACATTATTAAGGCAGTGTCAAAAGGAAAAATTAGAATGAAGACTTTAAAAATGCTAATTAACTTTTAAAAAATTGTAAATTTTGCGACATACTTGGGGGTTTTGAACTTGGTGTTTAAGGAACTTGTTACTGATCCTCTCCAGAGTTCATTTGTTCCAGCATCCTGGTGCTGTGATACAAGGGATTATGCAAAAAACTGAAAAAAACAATTTAGAGCACAGAGCAAACATGGCACACAGAGAGAAGCAGATAGGCAGTAAGGCTGAGCACAGATGTGCTCCCCACCCCTAACCCCAAGTGTTTTGGCTGGCCCAGCAGGCATGAGCAGGGAGGGGCATGGCTGGCCTCTGCAGCTCCACAAAGCAAGTCTTCCTTGTCACAGGGTTATCCAGGTCCACCTGCTCCTGGTGGCACTGACCATTCTTACCTGGTGAGCTGATCATTCAAAACCAGCAGCACCAACTAGCAGAATCAGTGTCCTAAAATGTTTCCTTTACTTTTTCATACCTTTCCATGATGATTGTTTTCCTCTTGAATACACCAGCTACTTCTGATCTTATCTCAACAATCCTACTTCTGCTGGCAATTTTATCTTTCTTGTCTCCATACAGACTTTCTCACATCTCTTTCAGACTTGTCTGTGTGGTGGTTATGCAACTGTGCTCCATCAGAGCTGAGTCTTGGGTCCAAATATACAGTCAGAGACCCTGGGTGGCAGGAGAAAGCTTACAACTGGGTCTGAAGAGAGGGGGTTGGTTTAAAACAACCATAATAAATTCCTAAATACATCAATATAAGTTCTATCATAATAATGCATAAACACACACACCCCCACACACACACCCCCACACACACACACCCCAAAAATAAAGTTCCCTCTGAGCTGCAAATATCTTACTCCTGTAAGCTAGCTAGTTAAAGAGGTTTTTACAAGGCAAGCAACCCATGGCTTGGACAAGCCACCTGATTTTTCACACTAAAGCTGTATATCAAACACTCATCCAGCATCCCTAGACACTTATAATTCCTAACCTACTTAGAGCTTTAGGGGCACAACATCTGGAAGACCAGACTTAAAATGACAGAAAAGCTTTGAAGGTCATGCAGGATAATTTACCTAAGCTTAGAGTATTTGATAGATGAGAGGGCTGTTATTCATTGGAAATGTTAGGAGGCATTACGAGAACAAGTGAGAAACAGAAATTTATTGGTTCATAAATTTTAATGCCAGAAGAATCATCTAATCTGACCTGCATACCATAGGCAATGAAATTCCACCAAGTAATTGCCATGTGAAGCTCATCAATTTGGGGTTAAAGTAGCACTTATCCCCTCATAGTAACAATTATCACAGAACATGATGTAACTACTTTTTAAGAGCAAGACAAAGAAGAGAAGGAAATTTTCTAGTGCAATTCTATCCACCCCTTTTTCTCTACATGCTCTACAGTACTCCTGTACTACAGGAGTAAGATTACAGAGAATAAATGAGAAGTACCTTTACAATTTGCACATGACATTGCACTTCTTGAATATCTAGAAACTGCAGAGAAGAGGGTAATAAATTATTTTTATTCAGCAAACAAGAAACAGGAAGTTAAAATAAACACAAAGAAAGCTAAGGGTGACACAAAGCATTTACACACAAGAAAAAATACTCTTGGTAAATGAAATGTAATAACAAAGCTGCAGCATAAATTTACTTGCAGTAGCTTTGCACTTTTTAGAAAATGATGATCATGAAAAAAAATTATAACAATAACCGGGGATATGTGGAGTTTCCTTCTGAAAGGAAGTTCTGGAAAACAACAAAAGCACATCCTTTGCAGAAAAGATTACAGTCTGGGTAGGTAGCGTGACCTACACCAGCACAGGAATAGTGGACAAAATAAGAACAGATGTTGAACATAAAAGAAAGGAAGTTGGTGTATAAACAGGGGAGCTAAGGAAATCTTACTTCACATGGATTTGTCTTGCAAGGGGCCAAGTGACTCCTCACATATGCTCACCTCAAGAACAAGAGCTCCTCCATACACGACTCGCACCATTTTACACACAGGCTCTCCAGTGTCCCATCACTGCCACAGAGTGCCCCCAGGACTGCTTTGTTCCCCACATTCCCACAGAACAGTTCCCCCACCTGCCCATATATCCCTTCCCCATCTGCCTCTCAGAGCTTACAGCCTGGGTAAGAGACAACATGAGCACGAGACAGGACCACAGTCACACTGACTGCCCATGCTGGCCCACTGCAGAGGATGCTGATGACCAGAGTTGAGGCATGACCAAATCCGCTGTTCTTTTCACTTAGAAGCAGAATCAATGAAGTCAGTGTTCTCTAATCAGCCCCTGATTATTAAAAATTTTTTAGGACTTCATAGTCTTTTAGGTCTTTGCCTAAATTGATTAAAAATTGATCTCCAAAGAGGGAGAAGAGGTGGAGGAGAAGAGTGAGATAAAACAATTTTATTGACTTTATTTCTCAAGAAATCAGACTGAAAAAAATTAAACTGTGTAATGTATTCATTAGGGGGAAACAGAAAAAAAAAACATGCCATAATCATAGGACTGAATCCTGACACAGAGGTTTACTATTTTTGCAAATAAAGTATGAATAATCATAGGCCATAATCATAGGACTAAATCCTGACATGAAGATTTAATATTTTTGCAAATAAAGTATGAAAGCTCCTTATAACTGAGTCATCAGGATGTCAACTGCATAATCAGAATGACTAGAGGATCTCAGTAGTATTCATTATTTTTGTTTTACTTCTGTGTGGGAAGTTGAAAAACAAATCTACACATTTTGGTCAAAAAGGCCTTTGTGGCTGTATCATGAAGGAGGAACATTTCTGGGTGTTTCGTGAGAAGAACAATAAACAATTACCAGTACAAAGGATGATTCAAAATGTACCCATCTAGCAAGAGAATACCTAAGTTAAAGCTTGAGATCAATAAATGTATAAATAGATTAATTAAATAAATGTAGTGGCAAAAGCAACTGCTATCAGAACTGAATGATTATCAGACAAATATGCATGTAATTTTTATTTCAAGTTCCTTATTTCCTTTAACTATAAATACCATAGAATCTCTTAGCATACACCCTTACATGAGTTAGTGTTTAGGTAAATAACGCTTCTATAAATATAACAAATGTTTCTATAAATGCTACTTCATCCTGATGAAGAATAATTATTTTTCTATTTTCTTGGATCTCTCAGCAATAGATACTTGAATAAATATGAGACAGCATCATTCTAATAAATGACTGTAGGACATGCAGCCAGAGAGATGTAAAGGAGACAGATCATGAATTATTTATCATTGTCACTGCTACAGCTTATTTGCAAAAACATAATGCTTGAGTGCCACCTGGGACATGGGACAGTTTGTCCCCCTAACTTGGGGGAATTTGACTACTGGTAGAAGGATAGGACCTATCTCAGTGATAAATCATGGATAAGCCTTCAAGTGGTCTCCTGTCTGGGTGTAAAAGGACATCCAACTTGCCTGTGGAGCTCTTTTCAGAGCAGTATTTTATATCTTGTCTTCTAGGATCAGTCTTTGGGTAATTGTTGCTTACTTCAACAGGGAAGTTGTCAATAGGGAACTTCTTTTCTGTCCAGTTCTCCCTGTTTTTCAGTGTCCTAAAAGGAGTGAAAATTCCTATCCACCTAATGCTGAACTTCAGCAGCTTTAATTTTATATCTTGCACTGGAGTTGTTCACTCTCACTTTCTGCTACATTGAAAGCACTTTAGTGGTTTCTTGACCTATTTTAGGTATCAACTTTAAGTTTGAAACAATAAGTTAAAAAAAAAATGTCTCTCACAGTTGATTTTAGTTAACTGCTTCTTGTTTGTTTTTTTTCTTTTTCCCCTTGGAGGGAGTACAGGCTGTACTTATGGCACTTGGTGACTCTAATTTTAGGCATTGAATTTAAGGCTGAAATCACTTTTACTCAAACAGTATCAGTGTGCTCTGAACTGAGGTACATGAACTTTTGATTACACTCAGAGATGTCTAGAAGGGAAAAGCACATTTTTTAGAAGTATATATTGCAGTGAGCTACAGTAGTGTGGAAGCTGTCCTGGTCCAGACAGAAGGAAGAGGCGATCTGAGGACACACAACACGCCAGCAGCTGCAGGTATGGTATGCATGATCCCAATTACACCTGACACTGAAGCTGATGCCTTGATGGAATAACTACTGAAGATTGCAGGAAGCTGCCAAGATTCGTACCTATGCATATACCTACCATTCCTATCAGGAACCCTACTGAAATATGGGAGAGCAGCAGCTGACTTCAGTCCAAGTCAGTGACAATGAAAAGTTTTTTCTCTCTTCCATGTGCAGAAAAAATCATTAATCCTGCCCACTAATCATTGTCTTTAAAACCACTAGCTATAGTGTTCTTGTTTTGTATACCTTACTTCTAAAATTCCTCTACATTAACATGTAGACACAAAACTGAATTTTCTGTTGAGATTCCCAACCAAACTAAAATGGATTAGGCTTATCACTGATAGAGAGAAAGCAGGCTGTGATGGGGACAGAAGCAGCTTGGAAGAACTGAAAGACTTTCCCACTGGCTTGTGAAGAGATGTACATCACCTTGAGAAGCAGCTCGTCTGCAAGCTGAAGGGAACACAGCTCGAAGCCAAAAAGGTGTGCAAGGCAGCTATAAAGTCTGCCATTATTTCCCCTGCCTGTACTTGTCCTAAATGAGTACATGGCTACTTAGCCCTGCATTTCAGACTGGTAAGCTCATTTCCCTGGGAGGTAGAAATTTGCCTGGCAGCTTCAAAGGAGATCCTTCAAAGGTGCTGCTGAAGGGAAGGTGCTGGTGGAGTCCCAGCTATCTTTCATGAGGAAGTACCTAGCCCCCAGCTAGGAGCATCAGCAGAGCACCTGCTCTGCTCCCCTGAGGTGCCAGGTCAGAGGGTACTCGGGCCAGGAGGGGCGAGCATGCCACGGGCAGGGCAGCAGGGCTGCCCTTGGCAGGCACAGGGAGTGTGAGGACAGCTGAAGCCATCACAGTAAACTCACTACCTGCACCACACCAGGAGAGGAGCAGCTCTCAGGTTATATACATGGCCTTGTATTTTCCTGTAGCTGCCTGAGAAAAACACAGGTTCTATTTTGCTAGCTACTGCACGTTTCTGAGCACAAAAATGGCCGTGGGTGGAAGATCTTAAATCATATCTGTATGATGAAAGCAAAGATGTGAATTCTGAGGTCAAGTTAAGTATGTTTCTCTGACTGATCCTTTCTATTCATGGCTCTGGCTTTGTGCTTACTTTTCATGACCGGAGCAAGGGGTGGGTGCTGCAGATTATATGTGTGTTTGCTTCTGGGGGGAACAAGTGGCTGGCAGATAACAATTCTCTGATTTCTTGATTTTATTCACCTCCTCCCTCCCAGTGTTCCTGCAAAAACGTCCTTTATTTCTTTTTGTACCACTAGATGGTAGTAGCAGGTAGAGACTTGTGTTTTTTTATTTTTTTCCCCTCTCTTTCTCATTCTCCTTTGTTTATTGTCTGTAGATTAGTTTTAGGGCTCCGGTTCTAGTGAAAGGTTTATTGTTTTCTCTGAATGATCAAATGATTATGCACATACTAAAGATTTCAAAATAACCACTTTCTTCCTTTTCTACGCCTCTGCTCCCCACACACCCTTGCTGAATCCAGTGTGGGGAGCAGATGAGAGGCAGCAATCATTATGGTCAGAAACAAGTCTCACTTGCCTACAAAACCCCTCTGAAGACTTTCCTATGAACTATTAATTACACTCAGCGTTTTCAGTAATTGCTTCTTTATGGGTAGTAAGGGGCAGGAGCAGCTGTTCTGCGGCCTCCAAAGCAGCCCTGTGCGCCTTCAGTCTTCCTTGCCTTCCTTTCCCCATTTCCCAGGCTTGGGTGGGAAGAAGCAACCCTAGCCCTGGCAGTTCTGCAGAGGGATTGCCTGCCATCTGGCTGGGACAAGGACAGGCAGGCAAGGGGACAGCGACGTTTCCTGACGTTGTCCGCCTTGGAAAATTTTTAGGAGAGGAGTTATTTCCTCATGACTCCAAATCATCAGTTTTGATGTTTATATAGGACACATTTTTACTCTGCAGATGCAGCCAACAGTTATTAAAACATTGTCTTAAATTAGTGCAAGCTGTGCCAAACCCTCTCTAAGAGTTCATCAGTGTGTTGTGTATCAAAGCTGTTTTGCACAACCGTATTAGAAGGAAGAGAAAATACAATCAGTGCAGCTGTCATTTGATCATATCAAATATTATCCTTGGCTACGGATAAAGCAACACAAAAGCATCATTTAGCAAGTGCTTGATGACTAAAGTATGGATTTTAAGACTGCATTCCCTCTACAGAAATTTATTATAAATGGATGAGTACAAATTAAGAACCCCACGTAACAAGTACTTTATATACCCTCCCTGTCCCTTGGGTACATGCTCTTACACAGCTTACTGCGTTTATGTGACCCCAAGGAGGACCCTTATGTTAAAGGGCAGGGCATTTTACTGAGAGCTATATTTACTTTCTAAATGGAAGGCACCAAACCACAATAATGATAACTGAAGGAAGAGCCATCCTTTCATTTAGTGAGAAGTAAGCCTTCTGTAATTTTCTCAATAAGCCTATCTCACAAATATCTATTTCTACACAGACAAAAGTGCCTGTTTAGCAGACTGTTCAAGACTGAGTTCTGAAGGGTATTTTCATCCTTTTTACGTAAAATACGAACCAAAATAACACCCAAGCAAAACAAAACAGAAAACACATATTCCTACATCTATTAGTATTAGTCTGGATTAAAGCTTCTGTTTTCCCTATGGCTACCTTTGCTTTTGTAAGCTAATAGAGACATACATCTTTCCTCTTTCATACTGACTTCTTTTTGCCTCTTCTCCCTTTCTGCCACAGCAGAGGAACACTAGAAAAAAAAAAATTAAAGCCAGGAGGCAGATCCTGAGGTGCTGAAAATCAAAATTGCACCAATGAACTCAAGTTATACAAATTTTTATTGCTGCAAAATTGGCCCCACGGGATTTTAATTGCACTTCAACATCTGATGTACCTTTTGATAGCAAAAGTAGGCAGTCCTAAACAACTCTTTAATTTTCACTGGAGGAATGTTTAACATTCAGTAGAGCATTTTTCAACTAGAATTCCTCATTTCAACTCATAAGTACATGCATACTCTGCTCTGTAGCTTCAATACTTCATATTCATTTCCAGGTACCTGGTCCAATTATAAAATGCTCATAGAAATGACTGCATTAATAAAGAAAACCTCTATCAGAAGAGAAATATGTTCTTATAGTTAAATGATTTGAGCTGGTATCAGGCATTTTGGACCACCTTCCTGCTCTCTCACAGGCCTTTTGTGTGTCCTTGCAAAAAGCCACCTAGAACGTTTCTCCAGCCTGACCATGGGCACTTAGCAAAGTCCCCAAACTGAGAACAATGTAGCTCTCCAGTGTATGCTGTGCTCACATCCCCATATCTCCTGCTCTTGAACGGCAGTGTGGAACCCCAGCAATGACAGTTCAATAAACTTAGTTGGTTAAGTACCTAAAGTTAGGTGTGGCAATTTCTGTACATGAATATTTTAAACCAATACTGCAGTCCCACTCTTTTCCTGCCTCCTGGCACTCATCAGCACCAATCCTCCCTTTCTTCTGTCCCTGCACAAGCAGTCAGGATTTCCTGATGAAGAGAACAGTGGACAGGTTTAGGCTAAAACTGATGTTGCTAAAAACAAGAATTCCTACCACTCAGAGCTTCTGTCCACCCCACCTACCACATGGGTACGTATTTGTTTTACCATGCAAGCATGTGGAATAGATCAGAGGCAGGAAACAGAAGATGAGGGGTATGGTGAAGTCTGCCTATTTATGGACCCCCACGTTTTTTTTCTCACCCAAAACAGGGAGATCTCATCTATACTGCTTATTGGGATGAGTCTCCTGAGCCATGGCCAGACACAGTGTTAGATGATGCTGACAAAAGCTATCTGGGGTAGCCTAGCCTGAGCCTGTTCAGTTTATTAGTGCAGACAGAGCACCATGAGAGAGGGAGAAATGTCTCCTAATGGTGCATCAGTGCTGGGTTCATGAAATGGAGAGAGGAACACCAAATTCACCTAAAAATATGCTGTCTCGTCGAGTTAGCTTTGTGCAGCCTCTAATACCATCAGGGCACCATTGGACAAAAGAATAAAACAGCCACAAAAAAGTAAAACATTCTCCCACATCTCCCAAATGGTTCTGAGGCTCTTCTTTGAGCCAAGATACTGTGTTTTAACTCAGTTCAGTAGAAACTTGGGTTTGTTACAACATTGTATTTTACAATTAGGTCTCATCTGTCCCTGTGGTGGTGTACTCCCATGTTGAACTTTCTGCATGGATACAGCACTGACTCTTCTCTCACTGCCAGCTCCACCACTGTGATGGACTTACTGTCTTACCCACCCAGAACAGGGTGGCACTACAGGCCATTCAACCTCCAAAGCCCACCAGGCAGCATAACACTGCAGAAACCTGCAGATTTTGTGCTCAGCTAGGAAAACAACTAATGTTAAATTGTTTCTGAATCCTTATTTTCAGAACACTTTGTTACAAGGTACATGTTGATATTTTCACTTCTTGTCCCAGAGTAGATGGAAATTCTAACTTTTTTTCAGCTGTTGCTGCAGCTTCTGGCTCCTGCTATAATAAAAGCAAAACAATTACAATAAAATAAAAATAGCTTTTAACAAACTGTTCCACAGATGCCTTGTACAACAGCCTCAGTATTTTAAAATTAAGCTTTATTTTTTCCAGAACAGAGAAGATTTTCTCACATAAAATGGATAGTTCCACCTAGTTATGTTACATTTTGTGTGTGCTATGTACTTTTTCTTTACCTAACTCATGACAGCACTTCCATTGTGTAGCATATAGTGCATTCCACTCTCAGCTACTCTCATGCAACCACATTGATTTCAGGGGCTGTGCTGAGCTCTAAATTCTGTTCCCACAACTGCATGTTCGCACACTCTGCAGTAAGATTTGCTCTCTGTTCCACTCTTTTGGGACATAATTTCAGGAAGAGGCTTGGAAAGTGCAGTCGTGGTTGTTGTTCAACAACAGCTAGCTCCCAACAATGGTAATAACTAATCTGGGCTTTTCACTCTCTCTGACATTGTGATCACTTCTGAGCTTGCTTTTTGTTGTTTAGGGTTTTTTTTCTTTACAAGAGAGAGAACTGTGGAAAGCAAAGAACATGTTTTTCAATAAATTTCAGGAAAAGTTATTATACCATGCTGTGTTATTTCTCATGGTGCTTCAAAACTGGCAGCTAGGCTATGTCTTGATATCAGGTTGCTGTGCTCTTTGCTAATTATTTTGCAATATAGAAAGCACTGCCTAAAGGATAATGGAGATAGTGAATGAGAGTGTTCTTGAGAGCAAAATTCTTCATTTTACGTGGCATATGAGTAGGTGTACTTCCTAAGAGGCTGGACTGTCTATAGCTTTGTGATTCACAGAGTTATCCCAGCTATAAGTTAGAGACTAGGGACATCCCATCTTGGATATCAGCAGTGGAAGCAGATACCCCAGTTGAAGAGTCAGACTATCCTGAAACTACTAGTGAAACCTTGTCCCAGTTCCAAACAAACAGTGTTTGCTCTGGTGCACAATTTGATGCCTGTGCACTGCTGGAACAGGATAAATCACAGGAGCAGAGGTAAGTGTATAATCAGTTTGGTACTGGACAGTGAACTGCTGGAAGTTTGCAATAAGATCATATCATGGGATAAGGCATATAACTTAACTCACTAACTATAACTGAAATTAACCTTTTTTGCTTGTCAAGGGAATGGCTAGGATTTTCCTTGAAAGGAGAAGCCAAAAATATTAGAGGCAAAAGATATTTCACCTTGTGTCTGCAAGGCATGTGGTCTTCGTTGACACCTAAGTGGGAAGCAAAGGCAAAACATATAATGCCAGGGTACTGAGGAAGCCTGGCATTTATAGGGTGGGACAAATAGGAACTAATTTTCATCTTGACGTTGTTGTTATCAATGAGTATTAATGTCAACAGCTATTCTGGAAGACTGTCTTTGGCTTTATATGTCTTAGAACAAGAAGTTTAAGTTAAATACAAAGCAGTTTCCATTATACAGTGGCAAGCACATTTAGTGGGTTAAATAGAGTATGCATTTACATAGCAGACATTAGCTAAAAGAACATTTGGATACCACTGTGACAAATATCATCCAGAGTGCAGAACTCTGCAATAGAACTGCAGGGGTAAATTTAAGCACTTTTATAAGAAAGTATCTAGGGAGAATCACAGGGGTTTTTAACTGGTTACACACCCAGAAAACTGTGGCATTCAATACTGAGACAGGTTCAGAGCTAGCACACAGGGGAGATCACATCTTCCCCCAAAACCAATACTCCAACAGCTTGATAATGGGGAAAGAAACTCAGAAAGCATGCAATATATTATTGGTTAAGTGGAATGGGAAACCTAATACATTCATTAAGGAAAAAAAAAAAAGAGGTAGTCCATATGTTCTGTTATATAATATATTGGTGAGTTGTTTTGTGATCACTTTGTATATATACCTGAATTGCATGAATGCTGTGAAAGCACAGGAAAAGAACTCTTATTATAACAGGATGGGTAGGGAGAGCTAGTCTTATTACTTGAAGAATAAAGTATATTTTCTGAATTTCAATCTCAGCCTTGCCTTTTCTTTTGATGTTTAGATCTAGAAGGGACTATCATAATCACTTTCATTTCACAGAGTTGAGGCATCCCATGTGAAGTCTTGATGATTTTTATGTTTTGAAATTTAGTTTTTACATTCTTATACTCTTTTTCTTATTCATTTATTTAATGATAGCTTCCAAATCATTACTGCAGAGAGGAACATGCATAATCAAGAGTGGATGAGCCCTAATAAGTGTATGAAAAACATCCATATGCCAGTAACAGATATTATACTGTCTTGCCTATCTGTTATTCCCTGTGGAAAAAACTATTGTGAAGAAAGGAAAGGACTTCTTTTAAGGCATTCACATGAATTTGTTTACACTGAGTTCAAGAGAGTGTTCAGAGCTGATGACTGATGCATTATTTCAGGAATTATCTTCTGTGATGAGAAAAAAGGGGACTAATCCTGAATTAATAATGGGTGTACTGTTAGTGGCAGAATGTCGCTCACACACTCCACCTTTCTCCAGACTCCTCAGTTTTTCTGGTGGGCCAGGGTTTTCCTTAGTGAATGCATAATGACTTATGCCTCATTTTTTCTTTCAGGTCTTGACTGTTCCCAGAATATTTAAATCAGAACATTTTAAGCCTAATATTAGCCCAGCAAGAAATAAAAGACCTCTGGAACTCCCTCCCAGGGAGCAGTCAAAATGAGGAAGACAGGCTATAGCTACTGCCTGAACAATTTGGCACTTATCACCATTGCATATTTTTTTAGCTGGCATGCTCTTAAAACCTGGTCAGTGCTTTTACAGTAAAGGCATAAGCCCCAGAAATGACTGAGGTACCCACTCTCTGAAATCAATTACATAAAAAATGCTACTCAGGCTATGAAAATAATTCTGTAATCATGAAAAGATTGCAAAATTCTGCTTAGGAAATGGGCAGGATTGAATGTTGAGGGTTTGTTTCCTCTCTCTGCCCATCATTTCGAACATATGAAATCAGAAGGATGTAGCTGGAAGTAGGAGACAGAAAATTAATTTTGAAAAATCACTTCATATTCTCTGCTCTTAACTGAAACTAAGCACACTCCAGAAGTATTCTGTTTCTTTTAGCAGTAAATGTATTGGACAAAGCCCAGAAAATTATTCTCATTTGCATTTACATTGTATGGGCTTAAAGGTAGTAATAAATAGGACAGATGGTCTTAATGAATTGTAGATGTATTTAAAGTCCATGCATTCCCCTGCCTGGGCCCTAGTGTCATTCCCAGATCTGTCCCTATGTAAGTCTTCCATTTATTTAAAGTCATCTATTATATCAGCTTTTTTATTATGTCTGATTCTCATTGATTGCAGCTGATCCATGATAGCTCTACTCAGACCCTGGGATTTCTCCTTGAGATCATCTCCTTGTCTGTGTTAAATAACACTTTAGAAAAGTGGAGGGGGGACAGAAAAAGCCTATGTGTTGTGAGTGCTGAGTAGGGCACGTAGCAAAACCTCAAACTGTGAATTCTATACTCACACTAGAGCATTTTTTATTCCACAGGCTTGAAGCACAGTCAGTGCTCAACTGCAGTTCTGGTGTACTTTCCTGGATAAATTCTTCACGTGCCAGTAACTTATCTTTAAGGGATAAGCTGTGTCTAGTTTGTGGTTCAATTGGTGAACAGTTTTCTTTCTGAAACCCTCCTGAAATCAAAGAATCAGAAAACACTGGTGGATAGAACAAAAAAGGATCAGAATGTAAATTTAGGAAGTCTCAAAAATAGCAGTGGTAACCTGTTTGCACCACAGCCAGGTTCATGCTGGCCATGAAGAATAAAAACTTGCTGATGATCCTTAGCAGTAACAGCTGGATAAAGTAGCTGATTGTGGATGCCCCTAGTTGCAATCATGAGCAGAAGGAGGAGGAGAAGAAAGGCATCTTCGTGAACCTGAACACAGAGATAGCCCATTTTGCTGTCACCCAAAACCACTCGTCCAGAGACAACACTCAAGCACTGCTACCGATGGGCCCAGGCTTGCTCACAGAGATATCCTCACCAGATCCAATTATCATCAAATCTGACCTGCTGGATTATCAGTTAACCTTTTTATTTCTTGCTTGAAGTTGGTAACAGAAATTTGAATTATCGTCAAGGCTATTTGCAATGCAAGAAAGATACAGACATCAGGTAAATGGAGTACAATTAAGATTATCAGGAAAACAGAATAAAGTAGCAACTGATGTGGTTAAGCTTTTACAAGTTCCTGATTTGCTTAACTAATAAATTATTTGAAAAAAAAAAAATAGCAGAGAAAGCTACAGATAAATCCTGAAATTTAAAAGTTTAAAAATTAAGAAAAGGTATTTCCAATGTAGGATAGACATGGTTGTCAAGGAAAATAGAATGTGGTGATGTGGGAAATGTCCACAGCACAAGAAGAGATCACAGAAGACCATGTAAGAAAATTTTCAGTGCAGGAAAAGGTAGAGACGCCACAGCACAGGGAGGTCAGGCCTGCATACATGTAAGCTGATAAATGGTAATTCAGTTTAAGGGTTGTACACCACATGTTTGATTAACTGAGACATGAAGAGAAGCAAGGAGAAAAAGTAAGGTCAAAGGTAAAAGAGATCTTGGGGCTTGTCTGAGGCTATCTTTCATTGTCTTTTGATATGAGAGAACAGGGGATTATGATTGCCTTTAGGAAGGAGGGAGGCTGAGAACTGAGAACTGAGACAGTCTTACTGAATTAAGACTTTCATGAAGGAAGCAGAAGGAACAAACCAAGGAAAACAGGCAATGTTTTAAATTCTTCACTACCAACTCCAGGAGGTGGTCATATGACACAAAAGGGTTTTAGTATAATAATGTCACATTGGAAGCCTGTAGGAATGAAACTTAAATCTCTTAATGCTATGAGGATATCATAATCACAAAATCATTCATCTTCTGCTATATTCCACAGTTTCATCACCACAAACTGCCATGAATAATTCAGGAAGCACTTTGACACTGGTCTCATTAAATAGACATATAATCAAGGAGATGTTTAAATAATGATGTAGAAAAGGCAGAAGAACTCAATAAATATCTAATTTCATAAGAAGTCAAAGAAGCACTTCCCAGCCCATCCCTAGTAAAGAAGGATGTTTCCCTGAGTGCCTCTGAGGTGTGGAGATTAGAGAACAAATGGGTTAGGTTAATTTTTAATAAATATCAAATTACTAAGGAAATTCGGGAAGACCAAACAGTACTAATGTTAAGTCAATGTTCAAAAAAGGATAATGCATTGGCTGATAAGGCTTTCAGCATGGAGTCAGCCTGGGCCAAATAACAGAAAAACTAGTGAAAGATTGAATCTATAGCAAGAGATAGGAAAATAATTTTTTTGGATGTTAAAACAGTCTGGTCAAACTAATGCCATTTTTTTGTACTACAAATTTGTTTGATAAAGGATGTATGGCAGACGTTTGTAAGGTATTTGCCTTAGAATCACATGGCAATCTGATTAAACAAGTAGTTCTGAGAGCTAACAAAACCTGGTTTTCTAGGGAATTGTGTCTCTCTTGGTTAATTGACTGTTCAACAGTATTACACTTAGATTTTCTGTTTACTCTGCATATATCAACACAGGGCTATTATTTCTTGCTGCAGGGTATTTCAAAATGACAAACATTCTGTCATCTGTTCCTACAGAAACTACACAATGGATTCAGAAATCATTGAGACTGATATTTGAACTCTAGTAATATTTTTCTACACATATCTACTTTTATGAAACATATTTATCTTTAGGATATTTATCTTTCAGCAAATGTGCTTGCAAATGACAAACAACCTCAGAAAATATTAGAGGGGGTGAAAGCAAAAATAGGCAACTTGCTGCCATGGGAGTAAGAGTACTGTGAGCACTGCAAAATCCTAATAAACAAGAGTTGGAAACTATCTGACAGATTTCAGAAAGCAATGATCAGTAAAAAATTATAATGGAATATTGTATTATAATACATATATTAAAATATTATAAACCATTGTAACAGTATTTAAAAAAAAGCCTCTCAGGTGCGAATATTAGAAAATAGCCAACTATTCTACATATTGAAGAAACAGTAACAAGCATAGGGAGGCCATGGAAGACATTTATAAGGTGGACCATTAAAAATACATTTTAAGAAAACCAAGCTCAAACTCCAAAAGCTCAGAACAAGAAAGCCATCAGTAGCACAGAACTGAGACATGTACCTTGGAAAGCAAATAACTTCAAGAAGGGTTTAGAGATTACTGTGAAGAAGGGAAGAGGGCTCATTCCATTATGAGTAATACCAGAAGAAAAGTGGTTTAAATCTACACAAGGAAGGACCAACAAGCTTTTAAACCAGACACAGCTAACAGCCTATTGCATATGTCTGTGTTTATTCTGGGCTCCCTAAGTGCTTGTCTTAGGAAAGAAGAAGCTTTAGAAGTCCCCAAAGGCCCCTGAAATCCAAACTTATTAACTTTCTCCCACCAACATTGTGCCAGGGTCTGTTCTTTCACAGGAATTCCCATCCTCTAGCCATGACCATAATATTTGACTGTTTTAACTTCAAGGCAGCTTAGCCATATTCAACCGTCCTCTTGGGCAAGGTGTCCGGCTCAGGAGTTAGCTAAACTCTGGATGTCCAAATTGCCTCAGGAATTGCTTCAGACTTTTAACTGGGGGCATAGGGGCCATGTCTTTGCACTTTGTTTTTTTCTCAGTGACTCAGAAGTCACTGTGGTGAGCTCTGTGCAGAGCTCTGTGTACAGAGAGTTCTGTGCAGTAATTTACCCTCCTAGAAATGCTGTACCCATACTGCAAACAGCTGTCACAGCTTTTTTCTTGAAAAGCCAGGAACAGGACACCACGGAACAAGGTTCTCTAAGCCTTTGATGACATATCTTTGGCATGCCCTGCAGTTCATGGCTCCTATGCTGACTGTATCAATCCCAAAATCACCTGCAGTATCCCCACCACTCCCACTTTTCTGCATGCTCACACAGAGGGCTTTCTACAATGAAAGCCAGAGTGTGGTGAGACTCTTCACCCCAAACTCTTGTAGGAAGAAAAATGTGGAAGGTTTAGCACAGAGAGGCAGAGTTTACCTCAAAGCATCTTAATTTCTGAGTGCTTTATTTAGAAATGTGGGATATTTCCCATTTAAGTCTAAGAAAAATATGTCACGTTGCAATTTCTTAGATAATGAATTAATGCACAACATTACATGCTACATATTCCTCATCACGGCAGAAATTTTTGTGTATTTCTGTACCATGCATTTTCTGGAACCTAGAGTTCATTCATATAATCTTTCACAGATCTTATTTCCAATCCTCAAATAAGTACTAAATACTTTTCACTTTTTTGTGCTTGCATCTTCATAGCTAATGGAATCCTGAGACATCATCTAATCAATATTCACTTATTTAATATATTCACAGGAGTAGAGTGCCATAAAAATGGAAGATTTTTGCTTTTATCCTTTTAATGTAATTTACTATCTGTGTATAATGTATGTTATTAAAGCACCATAATCTTAAATCTGATTATTCAGCAGACCAATGAAAGTCATATCTACATTCCAAACTGTCTCTGACAATTTAAATTTTTCTGCAGTTTTCATTGCAATGTGAGTGTTGTTCAGATGAAAGTTGAATAAAAGGGCTTTTTTCACCTTCTCACCTTCTTTCCATCTAGAAAATACATTAGCAAGTTTTTCTTTAAAAATACTATCTCATATT
This sequence comes from Certhia americana, assembly GCA_018697195.1. Lineage (NCBI taxonomy): Eukaryota > Metazoa > Chordata > Aves > Passeriformes > Certhiidae > Certhia > Certhia americana. Next base: position 49,380,022 of record CM031857.1, on the reverse strand, counting down.
TGAGAATAATTCTCAATATTGAGAATAAGAATCATACTTCAGCTGAAAAAGTAAAACTTTGTAAAAAATCTGATAAACAGCTGAATATCATCCTTTGTATGACTAAATAAATAAATCTAGCATGGCATTTTAGCAAATGTTAGCATATCTGTCACCTTTCATCTATCCTATGATCATTAGTCAACATTATCAGCAAATTTTATGGCCCACTAATCTTTTAGCATGAAATGTAATTATAGTGTCCATTATGAGGTATCTGATAATATGAATTGGTTTAGGGGGATAACTCAAAATATCTGTTAGAATTTGTAGTAATAAGTAAAATTTTATGCCTTTCTGATGTTCCACAACTTCTCTGAAATCAGAGAAAATCTCTATATATTTTAGGACCCAGAACTTGCTTGTATTCTCTTTATGCATGGTACTATTATCGTGACTTTCCCAGACCTTAAAAAAATCACTAAAATCAGCAGAACACTAAGTCACTAATGTATTCCAGATTAATGGAGTTTTATATTTTTTATATAAAAGTTGTTATATAAAAAAATATCATATTTCCTCCTGTTATGGCAAATACAATATGAGGAAATCTCATCATCCTGTTTATTCTATAGACAGGTTTTCAAATTCATCTCACCTATTTAATTTACAGGTGTTGGAAAATTCACTAATAACTTTTCTCAGCTCATTACAGAGACTTTTGGATAAAACATAACACAAACATAATTCACCAGAATACAACAACACATCCATTGTTATTTATTAAATTATATTTATTATATTTATTATATTATTTGCCATATATATTGTTATAATTATATTATATTGCCTTAAATTACCTATGTGCTAGCATGCCAAAATAGAATGCTACATCTGTGCATAGCTCCAGTTTGCAGCACATGTCAAGATATGTTTTTGGAGCCATTTGATTCCCAAGATCAGCATCTCTATTCAATTCCTTTTGGCTTCTAGCATCAACAGTGCTAAGAAGCATTATTGCTTATGCTTTGTAAGTGTACTACACATTCACAGTAATGTTTTATATGACATTCTCAGCAATATATCTGAAGGTAATAGGAGTTTCCCAATTGACAGAAATGGTCTTTGAGTTCAGTTCTTAACAAATAAAAAAATTCCTTCAACCATCATTCTGAAATTTCTGATATCTTCCCTCACTTTTTTTCAGTAGAAACAAGTCCCAGATCAATAAAAAATGTCAGGAATGTTATAGTCAGTTCCTTATAATTTTTCAGTCACTCCTGTAACATAAAAATACCACTGAAAACAGTTTTACCAGCCAAGAAGGTTGTATACTTCAACTGCATTTCAATTATATTTTAGGGTACAAACAAGTTATAAATTTATAGAATTAATATGCAATTTAGGTAAATTGGGTGCCTTGTAGAATAAGGGCAGAAGTGCACAACCAGAGGAAGCAAAGGATCAGCATAATCACAGACCAGGCAGTGTTTATAATGAAAAATAAAAGACTATATGTTAAAGAAATAACAAGATCCTTTACTTAATTTCATATTCTAATGTTGCAGGACTTTCCCTTCCTGACACCTTTGAATTCAAACAATGTATATGAAAGTGTTAGCAAGATATGTGATGACACATCCTTAAAGACTTATATTTTTCTATGGAATAATTTTTAACCAGATTATTTTATTTGTAAATTCCTGGATGTGACAGCTGTGTACAGCAGACTTCTGGATGACTTGGAGCCATGGTTCCACTGAATTTAACGAGTTCTGCTCATGTACCCAGAGGGTTTGCCCAGATGCTTTCAGTGGGGTTGGCATATAAATGAGCAGCCACTTCTTAAACACCTTTGGAGGCTGAACAAAGAGTTCTGCTTTTGAAAATCTGTAAGCAACCATGGAGCTAACAGAGAAGTTTTTTTACTGGTGAGGAGGTGAAAAAAGAGCACAGTGGAGAACAGCAGTGTAGGAAG
>CM031857.1:49258501-49377665 GCA_018697195.1 Certhia americana | reverse complement strand
AGGGAGGGAGGGAGGGAGGGAGGGAGGGAGGGAGGGAGGGAGAGAAAAACCCATGGACTAAACCCCCATTTTAGATGAGTGAGTACTACTCATCTAAGTAAGTACTTGCAGAATCAGCATGATCAGAAACTAAAGTTTTATTTCTAGATCTTCAAATACAACTGAATGACCTGTATTTACAAATAAGAAAACCTCCGCATGCACATATTCATAGTATTGGGGTCTTAACTGGGTATCTTTTAGGGGGTTGGGTTTTTCTTTTGCATGATATCAAATAATTAATTGAACAAATGGTGAAATTACAATATGCCATATGTATGTTTGCTTAGTTTTCTAAGGAAGACAAGGATTTTAAAATTTTATATAGACATTATATATTTGCCAGAGCTTTTTTTGTTTTGGGCTTTTTTTAATGCATATACTCTGTTTGCTCTGCCTTTTCTTTCAGTTAGTTTTGAAGGGGTTTGATGCAAATAGGTTGCCTCAGGAGACAGTCTTCCAGATTTTTTTTTTCTTTTTTTTAACTTTTATTTCTAAAAAAATATTTTTCCTTATGCATCCATGCAAGGGAATAATTAACTCTGTGTACTGTTGCTGACCTGCAAGTGCCTGCAAGCCCTAGTTAAAACAAAAAAAGGACCCATATTGCCTGAGGTGCTGTACAAACACAAAGTAAAATCATGAAATTTGCCTGGCAGATTTCATATGTTAATTGAAGAAGATTTATATATATTCATTCATTCTGCTTTTCCTTCTTGGAAGATGAAGCACCTCACAGGAAGGCCAAACACATTATCTCTGTTTGTAACTGGACAAAATTTATGCAGTTAGTCAATGCATCTGGGTGATTTTGTGCAGCAGGTCAGTGGTGACACTGTGAACAGTGCCAGAGCTGGATTGAGCTGTGTGTGATCTTTCATTTCTTTTAACTCAGGAGATGTATCAGATATGAGGCCATCTTTTATGACAGTATTCCCCACACCCCATATCCACCTCAGTGACCTGAATCCTTTCTTACACTGTGGTCAGCATTCTAGAGCTGGGCTGGGCAGTGGCTCCTGGGCAGTAGGGAGGCTTAAACACCTCTAGTGTCTCCTCTGAAGCAGTGCCATGACTCCCAAGGGCCCATAGCCAATCCTCTGGATCCCAGCATAAACCAGGCTCACAAAAAGGAGTGCTGAGTGGGTTTCCTTGGTGTAGAAACAGCTGCAAGGGGAAGGATGGGCAGCAGGGGCCCAGCCAGCACAAGGCATGGGGAGTCATCAGCCAGGGAGGGTTTGTTCCCTTCTGAGCCCTTGAGAGAGGCCAGCCAGCCCTACATTGCCCTGCCCATGGCTCCACTTGTTCAGACAGGCAGCAACTGCAGATTTCTATGCCATTCCAACACCAAGCTGCCTTTGCTGCGTGAGATCTTAATTCCGCAGGCCTGGCTTTGGCTGTCAGGGTGGCATGAAGGGCCTTTAGGCAACTGTGAGAGCAGCCCTCCCAGTATTTTGCCTGTTTAAATAAAATCTTCCTCTGGCACATTATTTCCAGCTGGTGAAGGTGCTTACCGCACAACTTTGATGGATGCTTCACTGTGTGAAAGGAGGAACAAGCCCCTGACCCCATGAAGTGTAAAGCCTGACCTAACACATGATAATGAGCAGTGGGTTGGAGAGGTCTGTCAGGGTTGGATATCTGCCTCTCAAGTACCTTCACAGTGGCTTCATCCTTTTTTCCACAGGAGTCTGTCTGGGAAGCCTGCATGCTTGCAGATTCATTGACCTACCTCTGCTGCCAAGTTCACATTTGTCCCTTCCCAGAGTTTCCCTCTGCAGTGCGATCTGGGGACCCAGACCTTCTGCTCCGTGTACTGTAGGATGGTCAGGAGTTTCTGCAGCACGATCAACACTGGGGAGTTTTACATTATTTTCCTTCCTGTAAATGTATTTATTTTACTTTCTTGTGTCCCTCCATTTGTATTCCCCACTAATTCTTCTTCCAGAAGGAAATCTGTTTATAATATGAGCTGTCAGATGTCTTTAGGTATTATCAGGAAACTATGTTGCTGTGTTTTAAGAGCATGCATATTTCAGGGCACACAGATCCATAATGTTTGCATATTTGATTCATATTTGCATTTATGAATCTCCATGCCTTGTGGAGTTTTGCCAGTTGAGGAACTGCCTGACTGTGGAGAGAAAGTAGAAAGCCAAAAAGAAAATAGTTCAGTGCATCATTTGGTATAATAAAGCTCATTGTTAGCTGTTGTTTCTTAAACTATGACATTGATACAAGCACAACTGGAACTCATCTGCCACTGTGTTTAAAATAGTTAATGTTCACTGCATATCAGGTGGTTTTTATTTGAACTTAACAATAAAATAATATTAATAAGCACTATGACTTGTTGCAATAATATTGACTCCTGTTGTTCCTTGGGAAAACAAAATACTTGAATTACACATTAAAAAAGAATCACAAAACACATTTGGGAGTCAGCAGTGTATAATATGAAATGGGTCTTTATTACTTAATCCAAGGTGTAAAAACCAGTTTACAATTTTGCTACTAAAATCAGTTGTTATTTTGTTTTTGACCACAGAAATCAATTTTTGACAGTGTTAGACCAATTTCTTTATGTAATATAAATCCCTGTGTGTATGTGTGCACTTACACATAAAAAAAGGTGCATATGCAAAGAAAAGGAGCCTTGTACAATGGCGGAGATCTCTCTTGCTTTCTGTATTTCCTCTTTGACTTTAGAGACAAAAGTTGATGTGGTACAGTTTCTTTCCTTATCTGTAAAATAGTGATTTAAATATGCACCTGTCTTACAGAATCCTTGTTTATGGTGAGTTGTTTCCTCTGGCAGTAAACTGCCTGACACATAGTGATGGATAGCTATTTTGTGCATTCCCCCTTAGAGAACACTATCCATATGAAACTTAGTGAGTTAAGAGTGTTGTTTCGCAGCAGGGATTCACTGACGTCCATTGTGCTAGGTGTGATGCCCTTGAAAGGGGTAATTTCACTCCTGTACTGGGGCTTACATAGCAGGTTGCATGATCAAATCTAGATGGTGACCTTACTTTAACCAGGCCAAACTCAAAAACAGAAAAACACTTTTGTCTAGATAACTTTCCCAGTCTTGCATTAATGCTGGCAGAAGGGGGTACACAGAAACTCGCAGACTGGGACAGAAGGGAAGGCAAGAGTGCTCATGTTTTTGCTTTAGTCTGTGGACTTTTTCTGTCTGAAGCTGACCGTGAAACTTCACCTTGAGACAAGTGTGGTTATAGCAGTTTATGTACTGCATCTAGCTTGTCAGCTGAAGACTTCCTGATCACTTTCCTCACGCCCGCTCTTACATTGCTGTTTTCTGCTTTCTCCTTTCCCTCTCTGAGCCACTGTATAAAACACACATGCAGGCACTACCAGTGCAGGTAACTCCACAGAACAGCTGTCCACAGCAGATTCAGCATATTCAGAAGTACAAAATGCATTTCAGGTTGGTTGTGAGACCATTTTTTTTTTCATGTCCAGTTTAAACAGACGGTGATAATTTAAATACAACAGTCAATCATGATTTACATCTGGATTAAGAAACCACATGATAGATTTTTTAAGAAATAAGATACTGTGTTAGCATGTCTGGGCTGTAACAAGCGTGTTTATTTAGTGTTTATATTGTAGTTTTACAGAAAAGCTTGCCAGGCTGGGGCCCTGTGGGAGAGATCCTAAAAAGCCCCAAAGGGTTTACAAGCTCAAGAATATGTAGCAAAACAGACAAGAAAGCATTCAAGGGCTGGTGAGAATGACAAAGACAGACAGGGATAACTCTCATCCAGTCAGAAACAGCAAGAAATGGACACACACACCAGCAACAGCGCCTTCTCTATAAATGAACTGCTCAGGGATTCACCTGTGCTCACATCAGGAGAACTTCAGCAGACCTATGAGCACCAGGCAGCCATGTGGAGATTTTGATGGAGTTTAATGTGTCATCATGCCTGGGAGCACCATTGGTGGGCTAGAGCAGTCGACCTCAATTTACGTAAATTCCCCATGTTGTGAAATTTCTCTTGCGGTGTAGGTGGAAAAGAGTGGAAAGCTGCCAACACGTCTGTGTTCTGTGATTTGAGTTTTTATTAAGATCTTGAAGATTATGCATTTCATCTGATTTCTGTTTTATTTTTATTTAAACATTACGTAATACTGCAATAAGAACGCATAGTAAGCTTCAACCAGGCTCTGCTTTTTGTGCAGCATAATCCATAGTTCCAGCTTGCATGAAATGTCCTCCCAGAGCCATGGAAGTTGCTGTTTCCAGGACAGGGTCAAAACTAAGGTGAAAAAAATGATGTTCTGGTGGTGATTCATAGCTCAAGCTCTGCGAGGGTTCTCCTACAAGTCTTTGTGGTATTGCTGTTTTCAAAGGCTGAACCGCAACAATTTTAACAAATTGTTCCACTCTGTGGAGAGGGTTGCTATGGAAATAAACATGGCTAACGTCTCTGAGAACCCTACTAAGAGCACTACACGAGATGGGGAATTTAAGAAAGTAGAGCATGTAGGGGATTAACATCTTGCTCTAAGTCTGTTCACTGTTCCTGTGGGCTTCAGAATTTGGCCCACTGGAGAGAGATTATTTTTCAGTCCACTCTGCAGAAATTCAGCGCAAATTGAATTAAACAAGATAAGAGCAAATGATTTTGAACGTGATCTCTGGGACTAAGCTTGTACAGACATAAACATCTTTATTGAATTATTTTTTATTAATAATGTCTAGCAGAAAGATGTGATTGTAATGGAACTGAAAAGATTATTGAAGCATAATATTTTACATGTTTTTTGGGATAGTTACAGTTTGCTTGAAACCTGAAGCAACTGTGGTGTTCAGAGCATTTGGATGGAAAAATATTGCTATGGCAACAAATTACTTTTATATTCACATAAAGCAAAAATAGATCTCTCTCTCCCTTTGTGGGAAGCACATATTTTAAAGCGCATGAAAGATTAAAGGTGATAGGCAGAAACAGCTGCATGAATATATTTTCATTTTTCTTCTTTCGGTTTGTACATATTTCTGTATAAATCTGAAATGCAGAAATAATTTGCAGCTCCAAGCATTTTGCAGTGAAAAAGTAGAAACCGTTTAAAAAAGGGAACAAAAGTATAATACAGTCAGAACTTCTAGTTGAAGTGTGGCAGCATCAGACTTTAATTGATTAAACAAAATATTCTCCATGTCATTTTAAAAGGAGGGACAGAATCCTCTCTTTTCTGCAGATACCTGGGAAACAGAAATCACTTTGTGTCCATAACTTAAGGAGACAATGTTTTTTATTTTTCTTTTAGTCAGGCACTTTGTCAAGCTCAAGAAACAGGCCTAGTGGCAAGATTACTGATTGCTTCATTTTAGCTGTGTGGCTGCATTTGGGGTTTTTTATTTAGAAGGCTTGCAGCTTTTACTTTTGTGTGGTGAAGAGCTTCTGGTACATCTACATGCCATGGTGCGCACCATCTGCGGAGGAACTATAATATGTCTGCATTGATATGTCAGGTCTATCCTGAGGTTCCCTCTCAATTATTCTGAGCCACGTGAGCTGTCTTACACCATCTGTATCTCTCTTCATAATGCACAGCAGAGCAGCCCACATTTTGTGCTTCTTAACCGCAAAATAGAGGGCTCCTCACGAGTGGTGTATGTAGGTTTTTTGGCTCTTTTTCCGGCTGGTCTCTTAATATGAGGAGCACAGAGAGGTATTGAAGGTCAGAAATGCGGAATATGAGGGATATTGTGGTTCAGTCACTTACTGGCCTCTCCTTCTCAAATCCTCAGCCTAAGCAGAGCAAACTGAAGGATGAGACATTCAAAGGGTGAGTCCAGGTGACTTGGAAGCATGGTAGTTTCAAACTCAATATTTTAGGGCAAATATAGATGTTCATCTATAGATAGACCTGCAGGCCTAGATGTGAGGGTCACTTTAAATTTGACCCAAAGTACCAAACAATGCAAAGGCTCTCACAATCCCATCTGTTAATGTCCAGTGCAAAAGTGTGTCTCTAAAGGATTTCAAGGGACCACTACACTGAAGCTCATTTTGTCCGTGTTATGAAAGTTTCAGAGACAGCATTTTTGTGTGAGGAGAGGAAGGCTCAAGATGTAATGGAAAGTAGAAAAGGAAATGGAAGCATCAGTTGGTTATTCTGGATTTGCAACACCTCAAAAGCTCTTTCTGTAGTGCTGAATACATGGGTTCTACAGAGCAGTCTGAGGCAAACTGGCTCACATCCAGATTACTTGTTCTTCATCTAGTACATTGACTTCTCAAGAGATGCTTTTGAAGCCCAAGGACATAACTGCTGTTTTGTGAGTGTTTTCCTTTTCAGTTTGGATTGCCTGAAATAATATGATCCCTGTGTTGCAGCTTTCTGCAGTCCTGTGTGCACAGTGTGACACAAGGTGCATGACACACCCCACAATAATGAGGAGCTGAAACTGGGATTGTTGTAAGCCACTCCAGCTGCAGTTACACCTCTGCTGCCTGCTACAGACAGTCCCTGGAGTGAGCTCTCCTCTAAACTGTCCCTGTATGCCTTTGGGTATTCCTGAGTCGCCCAAAACAAGCCGTAAGAGTCAAGTAACAGAAGTGAGAAGAGATCCAGTCTTTAGCTTGGTCTCTGGCTCACTTCAGAGCTGTGCCTGCACAATTATGAGCATGCTTGCAATCATACACAAATCCTGGCTGTTGATCAGGAGTAGGCATAGACCAGGAACTGTCTCAGTGGAAGTATGGGTCCAGCCATCCACTACAGAGGGGTGAGAGGGTTTGCATGGCTGCTCTGTCTCTGTTGGCTGTCATATATTGGCTATCTGTTGGCTTCAGTGCCAGCATGGGCTCAAGCACATTCAATTTACTGCTGTTGGCTGTAGAAGTAGTGCTGCTAGATGTGTATTAAAAAAATAAAAATAAAAGAAAATCTCTGTGGCTAGTTTATCCTGGGTTTGGAGAGAAAATGAGGTTGAATGGGTTCCAATATGAGACACAGTCTGTACAGAATTTCAGTAGTTATGTTTTTTGGCAACGCTGTTAGAAAATATGGGTTGGACTCTATCCACAGTTAAAGTGCTTTGAGTACATGAACTACACATTTTAAAAGTTGGGTATACCCATACAATCCAAAATTACACCTGTGAATACTCTGTTGACATACCTTCAATTTCACTTGAAAGAAGCTGCAAGCTTCTGTGCATTAAAGAGCCAGAAGTGGGCTACTCATATTTTTATACATGCAACCCAAAAAGAGATGGGAGAGACATCATGTTATCCTTCCTTAATATGGTCCTCAGAACTGTAACGCTCCCACATATTGTCCCTATTTTATTTTTGTGTGTATTTCTGCTCTCTGTACTCTGGGGTTTTTTGTGCTTGTAGATGCCAAATGCAAATTAGGTCATCAGTTCTGAATAAGTGGCAAAGGCCTTGCATATCTCATTATGCCCCATAGCCTTTTTCTGATGAGGAATTGCATGCATTTTCTTTCAATTTTTGTGTCTCTTTTCTGCCTATGAAGATGGCAGAAAGCATGCAGTGGGACAGAGAGTGCACGCATAAAATGTCTGAAGTAATTCATCCTGTTTTGCAAGGAAAAATGGGCCAGAATGAGGTACAAATCTATCCTAATCTAATCTTAGTTGTTTATTCACTTGTTCCTGTCCTCTTATTCTCTCACCATGCTTACTGAGTAATTTTCTGGAGTCGTTCATCTTCTGCTTGGCATTGAGCTTTACTTAGGAATAAATAGAGTTGGATGTGGCTGTTTTACCTCTTCTGTCCATATGCCCTCCAAATGAAGATGAGACTAGAGTATTTTAGTAAACTGTAGCATGGTGGCACAAGGACTTTCTCGCTGCTGGAAGCTCTGCCAGCTCAGTCAAACCAGTCAAACACAGGAGGTATTCAAAGGTAGTGATTTTTCCTATTATGTCAACAAAGGTCCAGTGATTGATTATTGCAGACCTTGCCATATATTACCTCAAACATAACATTAATAACACACCTGTGTGTGATAAGTCTTACTCTTCAGTAGGCATAAACCAGTATGGTGGAAAACAAGGAAATTCTGGGAAAAGACTGTGCCTTCCACAGTCGTTTTTTCCTCTGTTGTTGGTGTAATCTAACAGAACTGCTGCACAGTGGTCTTTGTTGAGTCTTGCTTAAGCAAGTTCTTGCAGAACAATGAACAAAGGGGTTTGGGGAGTTTTACCTTCTGTTATAAATACAGTGGCATTTCCATGACCCTGTTTAGAAGAGTAAAGCTTCTATTTGTCTCCTGCCGATTCTGTCAACATTCACACAGTAAGCTCAGTAGAAATCCCTCAGGTATTCAAGTGTCAGACCACAAAGTCATTTCTGCCTTTTAAAAAAAAATACTGTGTTTCAAGCAACTGGGACTTTTGGGAATATGCCTCTGAAGTGGAGACTTGATGCAGGAATGCAGATGTAAAGAACTGAAGGGCTGGGCACAGAAGTGAAAAACAAGCAAAATAGTGAGACAAAATATATGTTTGTATATCTTCTGAGTTTAGTTACCTTGGTGAAAATGTACAGCAGCTCCAAAATATCTACAGAATTTCCTGGAACAGCTCAGATTAAAATATATACCTGTCTGAAGATTAAATGAAGTGCAGTAAACAAAAAGACAAGAATTGGGGAGGGGAAAATATATGGGGTCGTGAATTTTTCCCTCCAAGTTTTCACAAATATTAATCCTTTGGATCAATTCAGACCCACTTACACAAAGTCAATTGTTACAGAATCCAATTACTTATTTCATTTCCTGATTTCCAAAGCATACATGGCTCATGAAACTGTGTTGCACAGTCTCCTTTCCCCAGTAATTTCCTAAAGTGCTGTCTGATTTTAACCAAAAGGGCAGATAGGTACCAGGTTCCCAGGTACCATGTTCCAACATGCATGTTGAACTCAGTGAGGTTAGAGTAAAGAAACCCAGACCCACCACAAGACCGGCAGTTATCATTGAACCTTTTATCATTTGGCACCTTCATGTGTTTTCTGCCCACTATGACCTGGATATAGGCATGTGTGATGCAGTGGGACAAATAGACCACTGAAATTATGAGGTTCATATCAAAGAGAAAATGGAAAGCTTTTTTTTAACCACAAAGATAATAGCTGAAACATAAAAGGGAAGCATGAGGTAAGTGTTGCACTCTACTGGTGCCTGTGGTACAGTTCAGGTGCAGCTTTCAGCATGCTGAAGTGACCTTGGGGGTTTATAGGCATAATGGCACAGAGTCATGGCAGAAAGAGTCTGAAGGATGAAAATCATCCCTACTTGTACCATAGAGCTGAATTTTATTCTGTTGTCTAAGATTGGTGCTCAATTTCAGGAACAGCAGATGAGAAGGCCAGGATGGAATAAGCCACATTTTCTTTCTAGAAGATGTAGAAGCTTTGCAGTATTTCACAGGCTGAAAATCACTGAAACCTGCCCTGTGACCCTAAAAGGATTTTTTCTCAGACTGGGATTGGCAAAATACAGCACATTCCTTCCACAATCCTTCCCTACTTTGGTAGATAACAGTTCCCCCTATAAGGGCTTTTGGTATTGTTGAAGTACTGACCAAGATTATCTGCGACAGGAGGGATTATTTCTTAAATTAGAACTTGGATTGAGTTATGTGGGATAAATTCTTATCATTGCACAATGAGTACAGTACTCATATCAATTCCATATGATTTTGTTTTTCATACTATCTGTACAACTTGAGGTAGCAACTCGAACACTCTTGTGTTTTCATTCATGTAATTGAGGAGACAGGAAGTTTTTCTTTCTGTTTCAAAATACTTTTTTTAAGACTTTTTTTCTATCCTCATCCTATTGAAAAGGTGCATATAAACTGAATTTCTTTCTCCAGTTGGCTTAACTTTTGGAAGCCAATATTAATTGCAATTTCACACCTTTCAGTGACTCTTTTTGTGTCTTTGCAAAAGGACACACAAGATTTTAAAGCTTCCTGTGAAAAAGCCTATGATAGGATATCACCTGGAGATGAAAGCATTCAAAGTCCAGATTTCAAATCCCATTGCAGGAGAATATTTGTCAGACCTTGCTTGTTGCTACCGCTGAAATGCGTGTAATTTCTGGTAAGGGAGAGTTTTGGAATGTGAAGTCACAGAAGTAATGAAGGAAATTTGTGTGGTGGTTGAGCTGATAGTGGGAGTGAGAGAACTCTGCATTCTAAAGTCAACACAATGCCAGCATTAGTATTCAGATAAAATTTAGTCTTCAGTGAAGAGGCTGTCATACAGTTTGTCGAGATAGAACCTCACTGTGTTCATGCACACTGTGAGTGGTTCTGCAGAATTTCAAAGGTGAAGTACCAGTACTTTTTGGAGCATCAGTGGTGTTCATCCTTGATATGGGTGACCTCTTCTCTAGCAGGATAGTTTTAGATTGTTGGTCCTGTCTACCCAGACTCCTGCCTGTGTAGTCCAAAGATAAGAGGGCACTGTTTAACTGATTTTGGGTGAATAGTATGATTTTTTAAATTTTTTTTTAAACCTTTTTTAAAAAGTAACAGAACACTGTATAAAACGAGAGGCTAAAATAAATTTTACTTGGCCTGCTGCCATTAATAGTTATTGTTGCATAGTTACAGCAGCACTTTTGGGGTGCTTAGGATGCTGGGCCATGGACTGGCTCCCTGTTGTGCAGAGCAGTGGTAAGCTACAAACAAAAGAGCTTACAATTCACCTCTATAGTCTTTTGCACACAAACGTGAATGGCCATGCTCCAGGAACCGGGTTTTTCCTTGGCACAGTGCTGTGCCCAAAGAAGGAAAACTGTACTAGCTCAGCTAATTCAGTTATTCAATTTCCAACACAATTGGATTACCCTCATGTAACTGCATCAGAACGAATATTTTATGACTCGCATCAGCAGAGAACAGTGTGCTCATGTCTACCATGAAGGTGGCCTGGGCAGTGATTCAAGAAACAACTCAGGATTTCTGGAAGGTGGGATAGCAAAGGAAATGGGGAGAAAATTCTGGGTCTGCAGCAGTCTCAGACAGTAGCCTAAATACTGCCTAGTATTTTGTGGTGTCAGGATGGATTCTGTACTTATTTCCCAGCCTTCATTGAGCATATTTCATGTTGGGGAAAGCGGGATAAGGCTGGGAAGTCACTTCATACTCTCTGCAGTCCCCTGCTGCCTCCTTTTGATTCAGTGTCTTTGTACATCAGCCTGCTCAAGCAGACGGGCCCCAGGCAAGCTTTGAAGGGAGCAGGGTGTAAAAAAAGATGGGCTTACATTTGCACAGAGAAAATTCCTTCAAAGCAATGGCTATGTTCTTCAGTAGGAAGATGGAAATTTTCTCCCAAACAAAAAAGAAAAAAAAAAAAAAAGGTGCTTGGTTGCAATGATTTGAACCAAATATCTGAGCTGAAGCCCAGGAGTTTTCATTTTGCTTTTGCCATATGGAGAGATTCTACTAAGCTTAGGGAGGCAGTAAAAAATAGCCTCCTCTGATCAACAGGTATAATCATTGTGATGTGTGCTCTCAGGTCCTCCTGCACCATCATCCACCAGGAATTCACAGCATGTGCTTTGCTTTTGGGAAATGCAGAGGTCTCGAAAACTTTGCCAAGTAGTAGTGGGTGATAAAATTAAAACTAGAATACACCCAGCTGTGAAAGTCAGTGTTTCTCTGGGTCTTAGTGTTCTTTGAAAGTACTTTCAATTTAGTGTGGAAAGAAGAACAAAAGGACACAGTTCTACCCTTCTGAAAAGGTTTGACAGAAGTTTTTTAGAGGAGATTGAGTAAACCTAGAAACCACCGAGTGATGAAGTCTTATCATATACTAAAAACAGACTAGCCCATAGAAAAAAATGTGTGCATAGTAAACTGTCCACCCTAGGCTGCAGATGAGCTCATGGTATGTTGCCCTGTGAGCTGAAACAATGGTAAATGTATTCATAGGTTAAATAGCTAATAGGTAAAAATTCTAGACATTTATAGATTTAAATGTAACCTGTCAGATAAGTAAATTGAATGACAAGGCAAACTAAGCATTTCCATTAAAATTTTAACTTATATTTTAAATAATTGAGCAGTTTGGAGAATTGCCTCTTTAGTTCATGTTTGTATATCAGCCAAATCCTCAGGACACAAGAGTCAAGGGGCTGGTGGTTTTTTGGCTGCTAAGACTAAGTCAGCATGTACCTGGTCTTCCTGTAACTTGCCAAAACAGCAAGATTTGTCTGGTTGGTTTATTTTGCAAGGGTTTGGATCTGACCACATGCAGACAACCTGCTTTAGCCCTCTCCAGAATCACACAAGTAATGGGAAGCAGCAAACTGCAGGAGCACAGGGCAGGAGGTGGGAGGCGGGGAAGAACAAGTCATCTGGAAACTGGTTCAATTTTTTTCTTTATAAATATTCTAAATTTAACAGCTGGGCAACAGCTTTCTCCTTATTGACATGACAAGCCTATTGCCTGGCTAGCATTGATTGATTTGGAGGACAATTATTTTCTCATAGACATCAATGAGATGTGACTAGGGCCCCAAATACTCTGTGTAGGGTTGATGTCACAGCAGGTTTAATAAAGCTGGCATTTATATTTCTAGGAGAATAGAACAGCAAGATACAGAGGATACTGTACAGCAAAAAATCATATAGAACAGTGGAAACAAGACCAAAAAGTATGTCACAAAATAGAATAGAAGTAGCCCATTTTTGTAGAAAAGTATTGAATATTTTTTAAACAGGAAAAAACACCATGTAGGGTGAAAAAAAAAAAAAGGCTAATATAAAATTAGTAACATTAATTTTAGACAAAAAAAAATCCTTTTTTTTTTGAAAGCATACCTAATACACACATACTAATATATATATATATATATATATATATATATATACATCAGTAAGCATCTTCTGTGACATTTAACAGATGGCTGCCTTTTGTCATTTTCATGGTTTCTTTCAAACTGGGGGAGAAGGACATGGAGCAGTCCCAAATTGAATCTAAGTAGGGTGTTTATAAAGACTGTCACTTCCAGAAATTCAGGAGACCAGAGACATTCTTCCCCTCCCTCCTGTGGGGCTGCCATGATGTCACCTACAGGTTTCCCCATAGGTTTTGTGTATGTGCTGCTGTCAGAACCAGACCTTGGGGCAGGAGGCACCTTTGGCTTCTGCCAAGACAGCACTTGCTCTGTTTCTAGAATAGAACTGGGAAATGCAGAAGTGTTTATGAGCCATTACTGACATAATATGATCTAAATTAATCTTATTTTATCTCTTCAAGTTAATGGTGCTTTAAAAGTTGGTAGTCAGTAGAGAATAACTACACTTCTAAGAATTCTCAGTTTTCCAAATGCATAACTTATAGTTTGTAATTAAAAGAAAGGCACCTTTACTTTCTATGAAATAATTTTTTGGGCCTCCCAAGATATGAATTATACTGAAAGACAGACTACCTTATAATAAGCACCAATTTACATGCATAGTAGTGCTCTGTGCTAGTGGAATCAAATCCATTCGTCTATGTGTCTCAGAATCTTTACTGCTAAGAGATATTTGAGGTTTTTCAAAAATGTAGCTAAAAGGGAGGGGTGACAAAGGTGTGTTTGTTCCATCTTTTTCACTCATGGTCCCGCAGGTTTGTCTGCCTCTGTCGTGAGCTGGTTCTGCAGCCGCTCCATCCAGTGTGGTGTGTGTCCCTCACACCACCTCAACCCTGCCAAGGTCATTCTCACTGTGGAAGGTCACTAGAGTAGTAAGAGGCAAAGGCACAGGCATGTTGCATTTGCCCAAGCCATGAGATGGGACCAAGCACCTCACTGGAAACCCTTCTGCTCCCTTTTCCCCAGAGTCCTTCAAAGAGAAATCAGAACTCTTAAAATGACTTGCAGATCTGAAACATCTATATTCTGTTGTTACAAAAATATCTTCTTGCTAACTTGTTCACCAGGAATTTCATCTCCTGAGTGGACATTGAAAGTTTTATTGATTCATCAAGCTCATATAGGTCATGATATCAAACATACCTATCTTTTATAAATATTTCCAATTGTCCTGGTTTGTCCTGGTTTCATCTAAGAGCTACAGTAGGAGACAATTCTTCTGAAGAGGATGAATGACTCTTTGAATATAGGACATGTATTTCAGATCCCAGGCAGGTTTAATATCTGTCTAAGCAGCAAAGGTTTTCCTCTTCCCTTGGAAACTTGGATTGATGACATCCTGCATGGAGCAGATGCTTTGACATTGAACTTCTCTAGTGATTTTGCCATTCAAGAAGCTATAGGCCACTTTATTCACCAGATGGTCATTATTTTTTTGTCTTTTCTTGTTCCAATCAAGAAAAAAATGTGGAGAAAACATTATGTTTTCTTTTGCTTTTTCTTTTAATTTCAGAATATAATGCTACTGAATTTTTGGCACCCTATATCCTACATCATTCCTTAGGCCAAGGACACTGAGTAGGACAGATTGCACAAGCAGAAGAATTACTATTCTTTGTCATCAGCTGTAGTTCTGTTGGGGACATTGAAATTTCCCTTTGGCTTCAGATTGACCTTCTTTATTTTGACTTTTAACACCATATTTATTTCAGAATGAATTTCCTACAGCAGACTGTGTTTTGTCTCATCTCTATATTGTTTTATGTGAAGGGACTGGGCAATTGGCAGCAAGTTCACTCATGAGAAATAAATTGCTAATAACTCTTATTATCTTTTTTCCCTGCTGTGAAGCTTGTTTTGTTTAGTGATTTGTATATCAAAACTGTTTTAGAAAATTCATTTTACTTTAAAACTTAATGTTCAGGATTCTGTAGTGCAAGGTGACTTGCAACTTTTTACCTTCATATATCATCAAATATATTTTTAACAAATCACATCTCTTTCATCTGTTTATGCGGGCTTCTATGTGACTTTGTTTGTTGTTCAGGCTAATTTGGGCCAACACCACTGAACTGGGCAGAAAGGAATGGTGACCACTCTCTAGATTTTATGCCAATGTAAAATTATTTCATATTCTGCTAATGCTTCTGAGAGATTTTGGCTGTTCTCTGTAACAGGAGCATATTATCCTGTACTATTTCTAAACTGCGACAACCTTTATTCAGTGGTGGGTATCAGCCATCAAACCCTGTTTCTTCTTGGGTTTGATTGAAACTGCTTGGGACAGCAGAGATAAAAAGTTTTCCAAAGTCTGCAAGTGTCAATTGAAACAGCGCTAGAAAAAAAAGTATGAAGTTAAAAGTAAAATGTGAAACCAAATTATGGTATTAGCTACCATAGAAGGTGAGGAGGTAATTAGGTGACATTGGAATCACAAGAACAATGAAGCTACTCCTGAAGTGAGTCCTTATGGAATGAATGACCACAGCTGGTTGATCTCAGCCAAATGGGACAATATAGAGTGAAGAGTTAACAGATGACAATATGGAACTTACCTGTTGGAATGTTTTGGGGGGAAAAAACAATGAGATAAAGACATGGAGTACTCTTCAGGCAATAGCTGGAGAATCTGACTCTTTCTGGGCTGCCTAGGGATTTTGGAAAGCTGACATACTACTGATAGGCCAGGTCCTTTAAGAAATACAAATAGTGGATTTATTTCTTCCTATTGTGATGCAGAGAACAGAGCTCTGACTTCCCACAGTTCCCTCTCCTCCATTTTATCCTGCACTTCATTCACCTTGATATCTCATTTCACTTCCACCTCCCCCACACCATTTCTCCACAACAGCAGCCAAGGCCAGGGCTCCTTTCTATTGCATGAGCTTCAAATCTCTCACACACTGAGGCTTTCATGGACTGGAATTCAGTCAGTTTCTTGGCTGAGAATTACAGGGCCAGAAGAGAAGGGATACCCTGAGTCAAGCCCAGGCTTCTGCTCAAAAGAATCCCATAAGCTCACTCAGCAAAACATGGTCTTTACATTAGGCTTAGCCTCAATTGCATGCCAGAGGATAGGATTTGCTGGGATATTCACAGTCCCAGGTCTGAGTCTTTGCTGACCTCACATTTAATTTTCACTGCTCTCACTATGTTTTTTTAGTACTTTGGCAAGACGAGGTCACTCTGCAGTTCCATCTTGCCCTGACATGCAACAGCAAACACACAGAGGAGTGGATGCATGGGTTGCGTCAGATTTGGCCTAGATCATTTTGGCTAGTATCTTTTACTATATCCATATCCTGGATATAACTACCACTCAATGAACAATTTTAGAACATCTATAAACCTGGGGAGCGTGGCAAGTGCACTGGTGGTTTAATTACAAATGCATTCAGTGCCAGGTTGTGAATCCAGCCATACTGGTATAAAGCCAGAGTAATTCTGTTGATGTCATTGGAGGAGATACTTTGGCACTACATTATCACGACACAGATCAAACCTTAGCTCACAAGTGGCTCCAAACTGCTTTGAAATTTTTATGGATTCCCTTTTATCTTGACTGTTCTCTCTATATCATGTTTGTTTGGTTTGGCTTAAGATAATAGTTCAGGATTTATGCACAACTCTTCCTTTTTTTGGTCTTAAGTCAGTTGTAGAGGGGTTTGTTTTGTTCTTAAATTAAAAGCAAATAGCAAACAAGCTGCCATTCTTTCTGTTATATAAGGTAGCAGACAAGTGCTTTTGATTTCTGAAATGTTTTTAAAATTTTATCTGCTTTAGGATGAATGGTCAGCATTGTTCTGTCTGTTTTCATCCCAGAAAGAAGAACCTGAGGACTATTCTTTGCAGACAGGTTAAATTCAGGAGGTCTGTGAGACTGGAGCCTTGCAACTGCTGTACTGTCAGAAATAATTCTGGCCAGAGACATTGCAGCTTTGTATTCAGCATAATTAAATCAACCATTTGGAACTGTTTGTAAGTAAGGAAAAAAACAATAGGCATTGAAGCTTTATTATTGAAAGCAGCTGCAAGAGAGGAAGTTCTGTAGCCTGGGGCTGTTTAGTAAATCCTGCTTGGGATATTTTAATTTAAATTCTCATGATCCTTTCTATGAGGCAGGAAGCTATTTTGCACTGTCTTCTTCTTTTTTCAGTCCTTATTCTTCCCTCAAGTATTAAATCCAGGAAAAAAAATTTAGCACTATCAGAGGCTTCACTGCAATCCCAGAACAGGTTGTATATATTGCCCCTGTAAATTTGATGAACTGAGCATTGTAAAGCCAGCAAGGGGAGGCTGCAGCTGGAACTCATTGTGGAAACCCTCGCCAGCTTCAGTGGGATTGGGTGTCCATATTTCAGTGGGCTGCAGTTGTTTACAATTAAATCCTTCCTGCCTAGCTGGGGCACTGGTACACCAGCCAGACTCCTACATTACTGCTCTGAGCTGGAGAGAGCAGGGAGGAAGGGGGAGTGGATCAGGCAACTCAACAGAACTTCACAGTTCAGCATTAGTGGAGAAAACTGGATCCTCCTATTTAAATTTGGTGCCTTTGTCTTTCCACTGACTACAAAGTCTGTGGATTCCTTCCATCCTAATACTCCATTTCTTGATACACTTCCGTAATGGACACCTCCATTCTGCTTAAATCCAGTATTTATATATGGCTGTCTGAGTGGAAAGAAAGTGTAGCCAGAAGGAAATCTGAGTCTCCATCTCCCAGGGATCCACTCAGCAGACTCTCCTCCTGAGCAGACCTCAGGACAATATGAAATGTCAGTTCTCAACTTCAGCAGAGCAATTAAAGAACTTCTCAGAGCACTACATCAAGATGTAGTGGCTTCACTCAGCCTCTCTGCCCTACAGTGTCTAATATTAAGTTAGTAGGATATCCTGTGTGAAAGCAACAGGCCTTCTGAAAATTCAGTTGCATCCATACTGCTAATTAAAAGGTGAAGTACTGACCCCTAGCCCCTAGGCCAACACTGATCTTTACCCCCTTCATCATGGGCCTCTTTATAGCAGTAAGATTTAGAGAAAACAAGTCAGAGAACAGGGGTGACATAACAGCCACTCGGTGTGGGTGTACCTGAGGTTTATGTCTGTCATGCCAAAGGGTCATGGGAGTAGTTCCTGAACCATAGGTCAAGTGGCAGTCTGGCCTGTGTCCATGCTAATTTGGGCTAAGCTTCTCTTGGAGCAGGTTGGCCACATTCACATTACATAGCCCATGGCTTTAGCACCTTCCTGATCCTTGGGTGATACTTCTGTGACCACACACTGTGATGATGCTTCCATGTGTTCTTTCAGTTCAGAGGGGGATTTTATTAGTATATATAAATACAAGATGGAGAGTCAGACACATCTCGAAAAATCTACTTGACCACAAGAAACATCTTTTTACTGGAGGAGTAAAGAATACTAGAAAAAGTTGCCCAGACAAATTGTGTAGCCTCCATCTTTAGAGACATTCAAAACCTGCCATCCTTGGCTCATGCACAGCTCTTCGCACACTTCATCCACTCGCACAAATGTACCTTCTTCAGAATTTCTGTAGAATCCAAATTTTAGCACCATTTTTTTTTTCCACAGGAGCCCTAATATGTTGGAAAACTGCTTTTTTATCCCTGCCCTTACATGGATTAGATTACCCATCTCTTCCCAAACTTTGTCTGTGGATGTTGTTGCTGTAATTATGAATGCAATTTTCTTTTCTCTCACTGTCTCACCTGTTGTCTCAGAGCCATCCTGTCATTTTGGGGTTTTGGTTGCCTTTTCAAAGGTATGTTTTTGGCATGCACTGTACAAGAACATGCAGTAGTGCAAAATATGCAGGGGAAGGGATAGATGCTTCAGAAAATTCAGAATGACTCCTCTAAGCTAGAAAGCTGTACCACTTCTAAATGGATGTGATGTTTTAATGATAGTCCAAACTAATGCAAAATCAGGTTATTGGCTTTTGTTTCAGGACCTGATGATGCCTCCATACCTGCTTTGATGTTTCTTTTTCTCTTTTTTTCAAGGATCTGCAATTGAAAGAAAGTAGGAATAGAAGTGGGAAAAGGAGAAAGCTTGTTAAATGATTGTAAATCAAAAGTTTAGAAATAAACTATTACAGTGATGAAACTGCAGCTGTCATTAACAAAATTAAGTACACCATTCCACTCGGCTAAAATTGTGCAACTTCATCCAATTTATTATAAGATGCCTTGTTTACAACACTAAAGTTTCAATGAAGATAAACTTATTTGTATTCCATCTCCTCTGCTCTTCTATCCTCAGAAGGGAATATGATACAAGGAGGTCCTGTTTTCCCTTGTGGCAAATATCCCACAGGCTAAGCAGGGGAGTTGCAAGGCGGGAGCTTCCCCCCAGCTCAATTGGCAAGACTCAACATAATCATTCAAGCACAAGCTAGATTGGTTTTCTCTCCACTTACGTAAATCCATAATGCTTAAATCCACAGTCCTTCACTGTTGAATTACTGCCAGTGGTTTCCAATACAAGCTCTTTATTAAATAAACAGGGATCAGATGACATGTGTTTGAGTGCAGATGACCAGTGCTACTATAGATTGCTTCTATCTGAAAAACAGAGATTTGTAAGGGGATGCCGGATGCATGTAAGAAAGGATTACCAGGCACAGATGGCAGTGCTCTTTTATAGCTGGAGAGCAAGGGTGTAGTAGTACTAAGAAGTGAAGGCTGTGATTCTGTACATGAAGGAAGCGAAATCTGTCAAAGGGAGATGTGGAAAAGTCACCAACATGGGCAACTGGCAATATTTTCCTGCCCAGTTCATTGTAGACTATGAAAATGCTTGAGTTATTCTCATGTGATTTAGCTTTTTAATCCAAATTTTGAACTGTCTTGAGCCCAAGATGGGGAGGAGAAGGAGGAATTAAAGAGTATAACACTGTGTAACTAAGGGATCTCACAAATCTACCTGCACTGCCCACACTCTACCGTAACCTTGTGCACCAGGGTCTGCATGAAGGACAATGTGTTTCACGTGTATTCTAAGAGCTGGGCAGGCTGCCAGTCCCACTTTTACACAGCATCATCTCCCTGCTCCAAAGCAAGAGGTGAAAGTATGGAGATATGATTCTTCAGTAATGTCTTGGCAAAACTTTCCCATGGGATATGTATCCATGTTGGATTCCATATTAGACAGATTCAGAATCATTTGGGTTGGAAAAGACTTCCAAGATCATCAAGCCCAACCATCAACCTAAAGCTGCCAAGGAATATAAATCCCATTAAAACTTAAGCAAATCTATTGATACCCTTATCAGATCTTCTATAAAATCCTTATTTATTTGAGATCCTTACTGTAACTGTTGGGTCTGTCAGGATGGAAAAGAACAGGGTAAGGACTTACCATGTCTGTAAACCAAAACTGGAAAATGTTGGAATTTGTATTTACAAACACATAATTAGCCACTTTGAACTCAGATTTACAACAAGTAAGCAATTTATTCTGACTTGTCTCTATCAAGACTACACAACTGATGCTCTGCTACAGAAAAATACCTGGTGTCTAGTTGATTCCAGTGTGTTTCACCTGCATGTTCATGTTGTTTCATCTCTTTTCTTTGCATACTACTGTGTTTGCATTCAGGAAGCCTGGTACTGGTTTGCACTCATGAAATTATCTGAGTTCTTGCAAAAACATGTGTTGAAACCACATTTTTTTTCTCTGAAAAATGTCATAGATAATCAAATTTTCTCTAGGAATTCTCATTACAACAACCAGCTCATGGAGCTGTAGTCAATATATGATTTCTTGACTATCTGGTTTTTGCCTTTATTTTTTTCTTTGTTTCTTTGTTTCTTTGTTTCTTTGTTTCTTTGTTTCTTTGCTATTATACAGAAAGTTATATATTGAATATTATTTCACATGATGTCTCTGTTTATAAAAGTCCCTGAACTGTGAAATGGTGTCATGTACTGTTTTGTTCTGCTGACTACTTGCATCTACATCTATAAAGTAATTCAGATCTTCAGTGGCCAGAGGCTTATCTTATTTTCTTCCCCTTAAATAAGTCTTCAAATAAAACATTGAAAATTAAAGTGCAGTTCATTGATTATGGACTTTTTTAATAAATTTTTATTTTTATGAACATAATTCACTTCTTCAAGGCTGCAATTCTGAGTGCAAATATTAGCTTTTTTAATGGAAATTAAATGCATAAAACCTTAAGCAGAGTACTAGAAATCTTTCCACCTCTGTTCCCAGGTATAGTCCCTTCTCAGTACCTCAGGCCTGGTGGGGAAGGTTCAGCCATAATGCAGCTTACAGAATTATGGGGGTTTTTTTCAGGATCTCTGAAGCAGGAAGAATCAAGCACTAAATTTGTAAGAACTTCAGGTTAATACTTCCAATTTTATGCTTTCCACTTGTATAATCATGTCAGTTTTGTAATGGCATAAAGTAGCACTAAGACACCCAATCCAGTTTAATTCAATTACTGTTTTGCTGTCTCAGGCATGCCTTATTCTTAGATTGGAGAAACCCATCAAGTGTGATGATTTTATGCATTCACATATACACTTGGAAGCATAAGTAACCTATATCATTATATTTGCCTTTGTTTTTCACATGTATCTGTTTTTAGACACTGCAGAGTTTGCAGAGTCTATCTTCTCTGAGGGAGTTTTCTTCTGCCTCTTTTAGGGTGATGCTGCCTGGGCAGCATCAGCATTCTAAGGGATGCACAGAGACATCTCCAAGGAATGTTTTGTTGCTCAAGCCCCCCTTCCACTGACATCTCCATGTCAGGAAGTGTGATAGTGATGCAAGCTTGGTTTATTACCCAGAGCCGTTGCCAACATGCATTTATAAATTCTCCCCAGATATCAAATGAATTGGGCAAGACATGAATTTTGTGTCACAAATGCAGCTGAGGAGAGTAAGCTGGCACAGCAGCCAAGCTTCTAGAGGTGATATCTCTACTCCACCAGTAGGTTTTCAAATACTGTGGAGTCAATTTTCTTTCCACCATAGGACTAAGAAAATTTGCCTGCTTTTGTTACTTTTCAGGCTCTGGATTTGCTTCTTTCCTTCCTTACTCTGAGGTGAATGTTGTTCCTTTCACACATTGTGTTTACTTAGAGAAAAGTTCTTAAGAAAAGGTGTAGTGCTACACCTGCAAAGGCTTGGGATCAGCAAACTGTAGTGAGCAGGGCTAGTGAGCAGGAAGATATCTGTCTGTCCATGAAGACATCAAGAACATAGAGGGGAATCTTATGACTGATAACGCCTGAGATCAGGGTAGTGCAGACAGCACGCAAACAAAGAAGAAGTCCAAGAACCAAGCACTGACACTTGTAGAATCATAGAATCTTTTAGATAGGAAAAGACCTCTAGGGTCATTGAGTTCAACCATTAACCCAGCACTGCCAAGTCCACCACCAAACCATGTCCCTAAATGCCACATCTACACATCTTTTAAATACCTCCAGGGATAATCACTCCCCCAGATTGCATCATTTCTAACAGCATGAGTTAATATCTAGTTTAATACTCAGGTATCCAGTGTCCCAAATTCCCTAAACAGGTTTTGTCTTCATTACAGAACTATTGGTAAAATTAATTTCTATGTTGAAGTACGCATAGTCACAAAAGACATCAGTATGTAGCTCAAATCTTCAAAATCCAGCACTTTCTCTAGTCTGAAGGGCCAAAAGGTTTTCCCATAGCTTCCAACCAAGCTTCCAGGTTTCATTCCAGAATCTAGGCCTATGGATCAGGCTTCACAGTCCAGCCTTCACAATCCAGCCTTCTATGACAATATCCATATAGCACCACCATCCTCCCCCCTTTGCCCCTCATTTTCCTTTCAAAATACATGGGGCCCTTTCAGGGCAGTTTCTCTCCTTGCCCACTCCTGCAGTATTGGAAGCTGCATTGGATACTGGCAATGTGTGAGGCTGCCCTTCAGGGTTAATTACCTGAATTAAGTGAACATGTTCCTGTGTCAGGTCTCCCAGAAGCTGTGGCTTTTTCTGAGTGAGCACTGGTTCAGTCTCACAGATCCCATCCTTCCCTTCTAGTTCTTCTTTCCTACTTCTCTTCTGCATGTAGCCACTTCCCCAACAGCACTTGCAGTGTGTGAGGGATTTGGAAAGGCATATTATCAAATGGTGGCTTTAGGAATATGGAAAAGACACAGATCTGCTGCCTCTCAGCTGTTAAAAAGGGTGAGGATAAGGCCAGTATGATGTGCTGCAAAAACCAGGAGGCTGTAGGAAGCTTTCACCACATTGTACTAATATTAATAAGGAATTATGAGGAACCCACAAATAGCTGATTAACTGTCAAATTGTTGTATTGTGCCTGTGCGTGGTGGTATCTGGGAAAAATGCGCTAAGGCCAATTAATTGAAATACTAACCTCAAGTTTCTCTACCTATTATAGCTTTTTTATCCCCTCTTCTTTTTCTCAGTTTTGGTCTTTTCTTTTTCATTTACATCCTTGTCCTTCATTTTCCATCTTTATTATTTATAAAATTCCCTTTCATCATTTTCTTCCCATCTAGTACTTTCTCTTTTACTTGTAGCAATTCAGTGCCCCATATTGCTTTTCCCTTTCTGTTAATAAGTCCTTCCCCAGATTCTGACACCTCATGGGAACTGCCCTTCAAGGGCTTTAAGGCTGATTTTTCCTCTCTTGTTCTCCTCTTATCCGCTTGACAGGGGTAGAGGCTGATAGTGTTCCTGTGGTGGCTGCAGCTGCAGGTGGAAGAACAAATTTGGTGAAGAGACCCTAACAAGGTACAGATGAATATTTGCTGTTTCACACAAAGATTTGGTGCTTCACAGGCAAGCCATTTCAGTGCAGTCATAATGTGATCTCTGTGTATAAGACAGGAATGCTCATGGTGCAGGGGGCACAGAGAGGGAGAAGGATTAAGCAGGTTTTCAAAATGTATTGTCATCAGAAAAATACTCCTTTAACAAGGGAGTACAGCATCATCATCTCTTTCATAGGTATTGAAAATAGTGTGGTCCCGAACTTGCTGCTTTGGATTTTCTGCTATTAACTGCTGTAAGACGTAAGCTAATCATGTCTCTGAAGAAGCCCAGCTCAGCTCAGCACCTCCAGTTTTGTCTCTCTGGCTGGCATCAGGGAGGGCTCAGTGGTGCTGGGACAGAACTCTGAGTCAGCCCCATTTCCCCTGTGCTCTTGCCCATATGCATATCCCATGTGCATGGGGCTCTGGAAGGGCCAGAGGGTCCTTGGCAGAGCAGGCAAGAGTTTGGCAAGAGCCACTGTGCTGCTCCAGGCAGTCTGGTCCTGTGGCTGCCCCCACAGCTGCAAGTGCTTAGGGGCAGAGGGGAAGAATAGGCTTTTCTTTTAAATCAGGAATTACTCATTCCATCTGGGAGCTTTCTGATGACACATCCTTCTAGAAGGCTGTTCCTGTCAAAAGCAAGCTTATTACCAATTCAGTTTATTCTCTCCTATTAGGTTGAACCACAAAGATGCTGAGTTAAATTGACATCATTGGGTGTTACCCAAAGAATGGCATTATTTAGAATTAGAAAGCCTATTCTTCTCCCTGTTGTGTTTTAATCCCAGCCAGCAACTAAATACCACACAGCCAGTCCCTCACTCCCCTTCATCAGTAGGATGGGGGGAAGAGAATGGGAAGGGTAAAAGTGAGAAAACTCATAGGTTGATAAAGGAACAATTTAATGATTGAGATTTTTATATTAATAATAATACAAATAATAGTAGTAGTAGTAGTAGAAGAAGAAATAAAACCCAAGAAACACAAGTAATGCATCACTTGATGTCTGATGCCAGCCTGTCCCCAAGCGCAATTAGCTCTCCACAGTTTACACATTGGACATGACATTCCACAGTATGGAATATCCCTTCGGCCTCAGGAACAAGTAAAACATCACTGTATTATCAATGTTATTGTCATACTATATCCAAAACACAACAAGGTACCAGCTACTAGGAAGAAAATTTACTCTACCAGCTAAAACCAGAACAGTCCCAAATAATTGATTATAAAATTCAAAGATAAATTTAAGGCATTAAGAATGCAGCAGAAGGTACCATGCCACATCCAGAGGATGAGCTCCTGTTCCAGATGTGGGAGCCAGAGTTCCCTCCACCACCAGCCTGTGGTTCCCTTTGGGGAGCAATGCTGTGAGGTGTAAGGGCTCTCAGAAGCATGAGGCACAGCCTTCACAAGGCTCACATCCCACATGAACAGTCAGAGCCTTCACAGTGCTCAGGAAGGTAAGAGTCAGTTATGAACTCAGAACTTTTCAATGGCTTTTAAACTCTAATTTAATTTCACTTTCAATCAAGTTGTGTCAAATTTAGCTGAAGATTAGATGACAAGCAGTAAAACTGAACTGCCTCTCTGTACCTCTTTGCTTTCCAGTCAGCTTTGGATGAACAGATTTGCTTTTTTTTTAAATTCACATAAAGCTAGGGGTAAGTGTACTCAAAAAAAAATCTGAATTCTCCAAAGCCTTTGTTATGCAAGTAAGCAAACAACAGCAAAGTAAAATGCCATTGTGTGACATTTGCAGCAGCAAATATCTGATTTTATGTTGGGCAGAAAAATTCCTTTGTCCTGAAGCATAATTTGAATTCCAGATTATTTTATGGCTTTCCCTGTGACTAGAGAAAGAGTGTTGGGGATGATAGAGAAACTGGAAGTCTTTGAGGTTCAGACTGGCATGTATAAATCATGTGTTTGAACCTGATTCAATCTCAATAATTTAATAATTTCAATAGAAATTATATTCCCCCAGGCGAGATTGGTGGACATCCCTGTTTGCTTTTTGATCTTAGTTCTGGGATTTTTTTTGCTTCTGTGAAGGGGGTTGTAACCAGCTTTCTAAGATTGTCAGAACATTTTTTACTTACTAATCTCAGTGTCTGTGCCCTCAAACATCTCTCTCCTCTTTTCCTCTGCTGCACTATATTTTATACAGGTTTCAGCCTGTTTTACTAAAAGCATTGAATAGAGAGCTGTTGAGCATTTTGTGGTTTATAGTTGGGTAAGTGTGGGAGATGGACATCCACTGAAGCTCTCCAGGCAGATATCTCCATGGCAGGACTGCTGTGGCTGCTGGGAATCAATCTGATAGACCTTTGTCTCCAGCCTCTCCGAGGAGGATCATTTTCTTATCTTATGGAAAATTTATTTTAATAGTGCCTTTTGGAACTGGACTGTTAGATTTCAGAGAGTCCAGAGCATTTACCCCACTCTTGGAGCTACCCTCTTGAAACAAAAGATACAGCATTTTTCATAATTCTAGGTGGGATCATAGCTGCTGCAACATCTGTTTCTCTCCCTTTGCAGAAGAGACACAACACACAGCTCATGAAGGGTTTCTTGCATTTAAACATTTTTGTGCCTTAATTTGAAAGGATGTCTTGCTGTGTGGTTTCTCTAGCTAGGTGCTTTGATATTCACCTTCTTTCTTTTCCTGGTAGTTAAGTATCAAGGTAATAGCAAATCCCAGGCTGTCCCTCAGCCTAAGCGAGCTATCCCGAGTGTGTGCTGGAGTTAAACAGCTCTGTGCTCTTCATTTCTGTGATCTTACATCAATTCACCAGTTATTATTTCCCCTTGTCAAATGAAGCAATAGCAAAGCTTTGAAATGATGCTGCAGCTTTTCCAAAGCGCAATTTCCTTTTCCTTCTCTAGCCTCCTTCTGCCTTTCCCTGTGTATATGATAGTACATCAGCTTCCTCTTGAAATGATCCCCAGTAGAGCACTTCAGCTATTTCAACCAGGGTCTTTCTGAAGGCATTTAAAAAAAAAAAAACTAGCTTCTACTGAAGAGCTGGGTTATAAGGAAGAACAATAAAAAAAAAAAAAAAAATCCTTCTGCCTCAGAGAGCCAGATTTGTACTCACTGATGCTTGTTGTGAACTCTGTGCCTGGAATATCCCCGCTGGATTCAGTCAGTGGTATTGTTTGCACACACAGAGTTAAGCACCTGTGTAAGTGCTTGCAAGGTGATGGCTTTAAACTTCACAAGAAGCTAAAAATATATGCATTGCTCTGCAGGAGAGACTAAACCAGGGCAACACATCTATACTGTCTATTTTTTTTTTTTATTTTTTATTATCTGTGTTTCTAGAGTGGCTGTTATTTAGGAACACATATAATGAAGAGAGCAGTGATGAACTTCCAAAGAATTTCTTCATCCCACTCCAAGACTTATCATCAGTTTGATCTAGGCAATTTCCCAGTGATGCTGACTGAATATCTGATATGACAGAAGACACCAGGGGCTACAAGATTTAATCCTAACACAGCTTTTCAGATAAATAAATGACATAACCAATCCTCCTGTAGAGTTAGTTTCTTGCTGTTGCTGCAAGACTGAATTTGGGCTTGGTTTGCTCCAGTGTTTCTCTGTGAGGTAATTGCCTAGGAAAATGCAGAACAGTAGTCTTTTGAGTTGATGGGATTTAAAATGTGCATGGGTTTGAAGACAAGGACCAGATAAGGATTGTATCAGGAGTCAGGTTAATGGCCAGCATACAGTGCAGAAGAGATCTTTGGTGAGGCTCTGCCACCAATACTTTTGCCTCAGAGAATTTATTCTGCACAGAGTTGTTAGAATCATGCTAGTAGAGTGGGGGCAGTCTGTCCTGGTGGCCCAAATCTTTGATAATTTAATGAAATCCTGTCATGGCCAGTAAATGTTGAATGAAGATTACAATTTTTACAGCTTGTCTGTACAAAACTTTACATTGAACTGAAAATGGCTTTAGGATGCAATCGGCTATTATCAATATCACAGGGTTGTCCTGGGGGCATTGCTAATACCTGTGCACCATGCCAAGCCAGAACAGATGAAAAAAATGTATGCTTGGAAAGCTGGAAATGTTTTTGTCCCCAGCAACACATGGTGTCAATGAATTGTCCAATAAGAAGTCTGCAGATATGGATATTCCTGAGTGGTGAATGAAGCAGAGCACAAATGCCACGTCTTGAAGCTTTTGTCTCAGACTCTGAGATTCTCTTGGTATTTATCATTTTCAGCTGCCATTTTTAAAAATGTGTATATAAACAATGGACTTGTTAGAAAATGTCTTTTTCAAGGGTGGACTTAAAAATATTGGAAGACTTTATGAAGCAAAAACTAACAGTTTCTAAGTACAATATAAGCAAGTTAATAAACATTGTGTTAAAGGTCATAAAAGTCCTTTCAGATTTATATGAGAAAACAACACATTGTATAAAAAACTAGAACAGGTGGCCTTTCTTTCTTTCTTTCTTTAAAAGCCTCAGCAACTTCTCTTTAATGGCAACATAATATTTGGAAATACTATCTCCTAAATAAACAATGTCATACTGATGCCTTCTAGAGGCTGAGCTGGAACAGAGAGCAGGCAGAGCAAAAGGATAAAGTGTGTATTTATTAAAAGGCCTCGATGGGTACACCTGGGCAGCACAAGAGCCCGACTGGACTGCACCCAAGATGAACCCCAAAATGGTCACAAAATGGATGACTGGTCACGAGGTCTCACACCTTTATGAAGTTCTGGTCCATTAGCATATTAGAATCAATTGTCCAACCATAGCTTCAGGTTATGAAGCTCCATCCTCCTTGTTTTTTCTGCTCACTTCACTGTTGTTTTTGTTCTTGAGCCTGAAAGTTGTCCTTGGTACCAAACTCGAGAAAGAATTGTTTTATCTATCTGCTCTGTGAAGAGAGCTTAGTAGCACTTAATATGAAACCCAAATCTACTCACTAAAACAGCACAGAGTCTAAAAAATATAAAAGTTAAAACTTAACTTTAATCAATACTTCTTAAGGTAAGGAATGTACTTTGGTAACAAGAGTTACAGCTCATGCTTTTTTCCCTTCCCTTTCTCTAGGACACCTTTTGGGTGTCACTCAAACTTTACCATGCACTTTTCCCAGTTTGTCATAGTCTCAATATTGGGAAGCATATTTATACCAGATTTTGGCAGGCTTCATGATGTTTTCAATATGGACAAATAAAACACATGCAGAGAACCATCACATTGAATTTTTACCAATGTCACAGGCTTTCAACTTCTTGATGGCTGTAATTTAAACTCAGGCTGTTACCAAACTGTTATAGTTTCCATGGACAGAGACGATTTTCAGATGAAACACAATTTTCAAGAGTGGTGCCATGGCACTAAACAGGATTTCACCTGCAGGGCTCTTTTCTGCCCTCCACCCCTGGGAGGCAGCTTCTGGTGTTGGATTAGAGGGAATCCTTTTAGTAGCTCTTGCTCAGTTTATATGAGAACCCATCTCTTCAAGAGTCAAACACAGAAAAAGTCCTGAAGTTCTTTTTCCAGATAGAGCTCCCAGGTAGTCCTCTTTCTATCTTTCTCAGAGTCTAATATTAGCCAAGTGTTGGCACTGTTTCACAGCACCTCTTCTCAGCTGGTGCTGAAATGAGACATGGGAAAGACTGAGAGAGCTCCAGCTTTTCCCTGGATATCCTTCCTTCGTTCTTAGAAGATGGCACCCACAGTTAATATTAGACAAGCAGTTCAGAGCAGACTTCTATTTGCAGCTCAGCAGTGATTCACCTCCCATTCAACTGGAATAACACATTTATGGGGCTTCAGAACAGGTGCTATGGGATGGCTATAACCTAAAGATAGGATTTAAATATTTGAAAGGCTCCTAAATAACTAATTTTCTTTTTTAAAAAAGATTTAGAGATAAAATCTGGGCTCTGACAAAGGTTAATATTGATGCAAGCATAGCCATAAACAGGACGTAAACTAAAATCTTCACAAGGTACAGAGTATTACATTAGCCTGATGCATTTACTTGCTTGATTTTAAGATGAACCATGAATTTTATCATGCAAGTGAGAAGGCAAGCTTTTTAAATAAATAATATATTTTTAAAATGCACTTTGTGTTAAGATCCAGATAATTCTGCAAAGAAATTATAAATAATTTAGATAAGATCCACTGATGTTAAAGTTTTTCTTATCTAAAGATGTATGTCTTTATTTCTACACAAGTATTTCAAGTTGGGAAGATGTCAATTTCCATGTGTCAGGCTCCATTATGAAAAGGAAAATACATGGAGATATCAGATAAAGAAACTCCTCTGTTGTCATGGTGACAGCAATTAGCAGCAGTTAGAACAGCAGACAATGAATTTAATGGTTTGGTCTAATAGTGACTTAATTACTTAGCAGCCTTGTTTGTCTATCAGCATTTCAATACACAGGAATAATTCAGTGCTGTGCTCCCACTACATGATGCCTTCACTTAGCATTTTGAGTCTATCACAAGCAGAATTGCAGCAGCATCATTACCATAAATATTTTTGATTTCATAGATGCTGGGCAGGCCAAGGTAAATGGCCTTCTGTAGCGATCTCACTTGAGCACCTCCCATCACCCAGCAGAGAGCCTGCTAGGCAGGAGAGAGCAGCCTGTGCTCATTGTACTGTGAGAGTGAAAAATAACCTGGATTCCACTGCAATTGTATCTCCTTTAGAAGGGGTGGAGAATTTCAAGCTAGGCTAGTCAAGGGTATACATCACAGCATATGTCAAGAATACATTTTATTTTGTACAGACACCAAATGTCCTTCCTTTCTCCTCCTCATTATTCCTTCAGGCTGGAGGAATGGCAAATAACTTCACATCAGCTCTCAAGCTGATCAACTGGATTGCGACTGCTGTTTCCCATCAGTGGAATGGGCTCAAATTGGAGGCCACGGAGCAGTGGTCTGCTCAGCTCACATCTGCTTTGTGAGAGTGAGAGCTTCAACATGGTTTGTCCATTGCTAATAAATTCTGTGTGCTGCCATGGCTACAGGACAGACTTACAAAGAGTCTAAACCACTTAGGCTGGAATTGCTGTCTCTTTTAGGTTTGTGATTTTTCAGTGACCAAGAGAATATTCTGGATTGTGTGCACCAGGTAAATCTGTATTAGTAAAAAAAATGTGTACTATTGCAAACGCAGTGAAAAACTATGAAATGGGTAAGTCACACAGATATGAGGCTTTTTCTAGCCCCAGCACAACTAAACTACAATGTGAAAAACAGAAGCAGCAAGACTTGTTTGTGCCTTATCACACAGCAGAAATTTGAAATGTTGTCTCTGTCAGGAAGAAGATATAAAAAAGAAGCTTGCTTAGGTACACTGAACACATTCAAAGCTCAATATTATATCCTTCTGAACTTTCCCAAACACTGGATTTACTCACATGTTCCATGGTTTGTCAGCCAGCACAATCATTCTTGTGTTTATGAAGAAGGATGACCATGACACTGATAGAGATGGAAAGTGACCCAGCAAAAAGAAAGGCTGTTTTTGGACAAATCAGTTACCTGTTCCTTCTCTGCAGAGAGACCTGTTTCAGCAAATCAGGGCATAATGTAGAGAAAGAACAAGGAGCTGATGAAAAATCAAGTAGAAGTGCTCACTTCAGCACTGCCACATCAATATATTCATTGAGTAACCTCAGAATTCATTTCTTGTCAGATTTTTCCCTTTTGATTAGTTGCCCTTTTCATCCTAATTTAACAGTGAAGTAGCTACCAGCCTTCAGCCACATTTAAAGCAAACACTCAATGGTAGCGTTACCTTCTGCTATTTTCCCTTTTACATTTTGAGAGTTCTTTTGTTTTGGGAGTCTTGGAATTACTCAATCACCTTTTAAAAGTTTGGTATTAAGCCTATATGATTTAAAGTTAGTACTGTAAATAAAACAAATTACAGTGCTCAGCAAACTTGATTTTCCTTTTCTCAACCAAAGGAATGTGAAGGCTTCCAAGCCTTGTTAAATCAAAGCAAAATGTTAGTGTCTCTCATCTCTTGAAGTTAGTGAATATCTTGGCATTCCTATTCTCCGTGTCTCAGGTGATCTTCCTTTAAGCCCTGAAGGATGCTACTTTTCAAGTTCCAAACCCATCTGAAAATCTGACTTCGTGTCACTGTCACTGATATGTCATTGTACAGGGCTGAGAAGCAGGCTTGTTACACCACCTGAAAATTCTTCAGTCATGATTTAAGAAACACGACTAATAGCTAATAGTCCTTATTACTGGTTTTTCACATCCTTTGCCCGAAGGTGATTTGGCGTTTTCTGGAAATCCAGGGTAGGTAAGTGAAGGACAAGCCAGATTTGTTGATCAGGATATTCAGCAATGTTCAGAAGGTGTAAAGTCTGTGCCCCAGGAGTACTTTTGAACAGTCTAAAGGAAAGCTGAGGATACGGCATAACTTGATGATTTTAACTTGTATTTTCACCTATTGCATATGCATCTATAATGAATTATTTTTTGACAGCTCCATGGAGTAACCTCACAAGAAACAGATATAGAAATGATATATCAGAAAAAGTTTTAAATGCTCTAGTTACAAATTCTTCACTTCTTTTCAAGAGACAGTTAGCACTGTGAGTATATGCAATTCCTTCCACAGTTTCCACTGCTTTAAGAAAGAAATCATTCTCACTTTTCCAGTGTATTCATTTTATTTGATATATAATATCACCAAGCAACAGAAATCATCCCCTTCACCATATACTGATAGATTTTTAATTTTTTTTAAAATTTAACCTGATGAAGCCATTGCTGAATTATTGAAATTAGTAGGATTTTTGCCATTTGCAGTAAAGGAAAGAGGACTGGCACTCTTTGGCCAAGGAATTTTCTGAATCATAATACAGGACATCATTGCTTTACCCCTGTGATGGGTTTTTTTCCTTTATATGGAAAAATCATGCTCTGAGTTAATAAAGTCTTATATTTACTGAGCTCTTGTACTCTGAGAAGGGCAAGGGATAAGATAAATCTTTTTCTGTTAATATAAATACCTGCAAATGCAAAGGTGAAGACATCATATTTGCCTCTCCAATTAAGTGTCATATACTCAAGTCAGTAAAGTTATTTTATATTTCTAAAATATCTGATCTGACTTAGCCCAGTGGGAAAAAGGGTTCCTGGAGTAAAGAGCATCAAATTAGTTTCCTCAGTGTTAATACCAATATATGAAAACTAACTTTGTTTTAATCTGTGATCTTTTAGTCTCGTGGTAATTTAACAGAAAAAGTGAGGGGAATCCAAGGGTCATAAACGTGAAGAGTTCTAATTCACACTGTCTGAGAAAATAGTCTGAGTAACTTCAAATAGTAAAATTATTTAAAATACACAAAGCGGAAGAGTATCTTGGTAGAAAAAAAAAAAAAAAAAAAAAGTCGAAATAAAAGCTCTGGGAGCGTTTCCTTAGTCTATAAGGTTTTGTCTTTATGGTAAAATTCAGAGAGATACTGAGAAAGAAGAAACCAAGAGCTAATATCAGATTTTTAATATCATTGTAGTCATACTGCAATTCTGTGCCAGTTATTGCGGGCATAATACTGCCCTGCCATAATGACAAACCTTCCTTATACCACAAAGAAACTTCTTGTTTCTGTGCAACCTGGGTTACTGCATAACAGAGTTTTGTCAGATAGGTATGGCACCACTACCTGCCAGTCCTCCTATATTCCATTTTTCCAGAGGACCAATTTGGATTATTTTCTAAAAGTTTTTTAACTCTTTCCAACAAGAAGTCACTGAGGTTAGAAAATTCCCCTAAACAAGCAATGTTAAAGGCATAACAAGAAATCTGTCCCAGTGGAAAGCAGAGAGGTCTGGTATGACAGGAACTCTTTAATGCTATAGAAGTTGAAAAGAAATCAGCAAAAACCAGGACTGTTAATAGTTACATGGCATGGTGTGAAGAACCAAAATCAGGATGACTACAAAATAACACAAATTAGAACTAGACTAAGGTTTTATGAATGTATGCATAGCAAGAGGAAAACAGAAAAGAAAGAAGAGCAAAGAGATGAGAGGGAAACCTTTATTTTTCTTTGGTCTTCACAAAAAATTAATAGCAGTCACCAACAAGTTAGGAGAGCTTTAAAGAAAGACCAAGAGTTTGGACAATATAAAGTGAAAGAACATCTTGAAGAATATTTATATAAACTTGGTTACACAAATTGCTAGGAAATCATGAAATTAAACTACTGTGAACTAGCAGATCATATTTAAGATCTCCAGAAAGTGAAGAAAAGAAAATATAATATTTGTTTCCAAAAGAAATAGAAAGGACATTAAGTCTAAGTCGGACTTATGCAGGGATAGTAGAATAAATAATTTAAATAATCTAATTTAAATAGAATAAATTATTTAAACCTACATTGTTTAAACCTACAGAATACTAATGTAAGGGGAAACAGTCAATATGAGTTTGTTAGGAGCAAGTCAATCTGTTTTCTGGCTTTGACAGGGTAATCTTCCCAATAGACAGGGTAGCAGGAGAAGACATGATACATCTTGACTCTGGTGCCAATTTCACAAATAAAATAAGTAGATGGAGCTAAGAATATGGAAAAAAAATCATTCTCAAAATGAATCAGTGGTTCACTCTCCACACAGTATGCTTCTGAAAAAGGGCATGCTCTTCAGAGCCACCCTACATCTATTTCTACACAAAATTTTAGTTAATAATTTTAATGGCTGCTAGAGAGAATATTGCACAATTTCTGAATGCTTCCTATATAGGAGGAGCTGGATTTCTTTAGGAGGATGGGATTTAAGAAAGGCAAATGATGGAGGGTTCTCTGGAATCAAAAAGTCATACAGAAACCATCAAAAGAAATATACTATGCTCAGCAAGGAAACATTCAACAAACAAAATGAGAAATAATGACCAGGCAATATGGGCCACAGGCCAAAAATGTGCAAATAGCCTCATGCTGCTACAAAATCACACAAACACCTGCTTGGGATGGTGACAGAACAGTTTCGTGGAAGTCAGAAAACAGTCACTCTCCTGTGTTTCATGTGTTTGAGATCTTAGGTGAAATACCCTATCTGCTTTCGGGGACCATGCTTTAGAAGTTTGCAATCTGCATTGAGACATTTTAAATAACTGTTGTTTAAAAAATCTAAATTATTAGAAGAAGCTGAAGAAATTTGATTTGGTTAGTCAAGAAAGAGAAAAAACAAAAGACTGAAGGAAACATAATTGTCTCCAAATACATAAATGACTTTTAGAGAAAGCTGTTCTCTGTTTGGCATAGGAAGAAAAAAAATTATAATCATCTTACCCTGCAGCAAAGGTTATTTACCTCAGATATTAAGAGGATTTTAAGAGCAGGTTGGAGGAAATTGGGTCACATTTGGGCCAAGTGTTTAAGTCTTCCATGGAGACAAAAAATGAATAACCTCTATTTTTCTGCATCTATTGTAATGTAAAGTCCATCTGAGCTTTTTGAGAAAAAAAATCCATTGACTCTCCTGTAACCAGTTGCTGCCTAATGTTAATACAGCTCCTTTCACAGCAGTGAACCCTCTTCCCTGGTGGAAGACAGATGTGCAAAATATTAACAAAATCTGAATATCACAAGAGGTCTTAGAGACACAGGAGAAATACCACCCATTGTGGGATTTTCTGGTTTTGATGAGGTGACCCGCAGAGTACCTCGGCTGCTTCTGAGACATCTGCCAGCCCTGATTTCAGCTGTGGCCTTACCAATGTTAGTGTTTTATTTTAAGTGAATAATGCAGTATTTTCAAGCTAGTAATCACAAATTCTTAGAGATGCAAAGAAGCTCCATAGGAGCTGCAGGCTTTTCTGTCATTTCCTCATTTTTTTTCCTCTGGACTCATTCAGCTGACAGTGTTGTCTGTTTAGGCAATTATCACCCACAGCAAGGATTTATATCTCAACCAAATATCTAAATAGGAACTCTGTGTTTCTTGCATTGATATTTTCATGCTGGTTATAACTGATTTATCAAAAATATTCTAATTTTATATCCAGTGTAGGAGAGTTGTCTAAGGATGTGTTCAGGTCAGAAAATTAGACTCTAGTGGTTTGGGGTTTTTTTATTAAGAGAAAGAAACATTGCAGCAGAAGGAACTCTTTTCCTTATGGTTCATCCTGCTGCTCCAAGTTACTGGACTGCAGAACTGGTGTAAACTCCAAATACACCCCTATATTTAGTTTAATTTTCACAGTAACAGCCAGCAGCCTGTTTATCACTTTTAAATGGAATAATTTATTTTAAACCACAATCTGTGGCCTTATCACTGTCACCATGTTGACAGTATATCTGTCTTAAATGTCACCTACATGTTCTTAACAGTGCTACCTGGCTGCAAGGTCTTGGCCAGCTGCTGGGTGTCAATAAATGAGGTGACAGCTTCTCAGCAGCTACTGAGCAAGCTGTCTGGGTCAGCTGTTTTCCTCTCTATCTTGGGGTGCAGAGCAACACAGTTGTGATTGTGGAAGGAGGGATGGCTGAGCAGCTTCCACACCACAGTTTTGTCAGGATTGTGCTGTCACCTGAGAGCTGGGTTCCCTAGTAGAGGGGTTTCACACTGTACTGCCAAAAGCTTGTTGTCCAACTGAGTAAGACATTGTGCTCCAGAATGGAGCCAGAACAGTGTCCAGGCACCTGACCTGCATGCACCTTCTTCGCTAAATAAAGATCCCCAACACCAAGATCTCTCTGGGGTTGGTGTCTAACAGAACTATTACAGAGGCTGATTTTCCCTCTTTCTAGTACAGCCAAGTCCTCAGGAAGCAGAAGACCCAGAAAGCAGAAGAGCTCAATTCACCTCCTTCCACAGCTGGAGGGGTTTCAAACCCACATTTCCACTCCTCAGGGATAGGTACCAATCCTTCCACACTAGTCTGCACTGGTGGGGAAACCCCCAGCAACGACCCTTGAAGCCTGAAGCCAAATAGCCCAAAGGAGGTGGAAAAGAAACCTAACCCTGTAGGCCAGCACATAGAAGCACACCTGTGAGGGAAGGAGAAACAGCAGCTGCCTGCATTATTGTCTCTCTATGCAATGGCAACTAATATAAACGAGATAAGCAAGAATTAAATGGTGCTTGAAGGCAGACAAAGCCATGTCTGAGAGCCCAGCTGGGTGAATCCCAGGTTCTGCAGCTGGTGAGACTGGGCCAGCAGCTTCAGGAAAGTCCTCACTGCTCTGTGAGGGGCAGAAGGAAGAAGTAATCCATGGCAGGCACTTCGAGGATGACACAAAGCAGGGGAGAGGGATGACTTGATGAAGACTGCTTTATTTGATTTTATTTTATTACCTTCTTTCTACTAAAACTACGTTTTAATTATAGGTGTCCCCACTTTTATGCTGCTGTGACAAACATTTCAGAATCATCTTTAATAAACGCAGAAATAAGCCAGCTGAAACCATGCACCTATTCAACTGCTTAAAAGAATGTATTCCTAAATCAAGACTTTAATAAGTTAATTAAATTTAATACTTATAATGTTTTTTATGAAGTCAGCTGCCTTTTTTCCTCATGGTAACCATAAATGTGCAAAAAACAAAAGAATGAACAAATTTTCCATCCTAAGTAATTGATTTCTGTTTTCAACAGAAAGAAGTTTTTCATGGAAACACTGTTTGAAGTTTATTCAATAATGCTTTTAAACAATTCTTTGGTATGTTAGTATTTTTCCTCCCCTTTTATTTTTGATATCACCATAATGGAGAGACTAAAATAACATTTAGCTTAGAACCATGTCTTTATATATGTTCCAATTGTTCCCATTATTACAGCTGACAGCAATAAAGTGGCATCTGAAGTATATATATAGTATACACAAAAGAGTCTCAGAGATAAAAATTCTGTGATCCTTTAATACTTTCCAAATGTCTCCAAAGGGAATTAACTTCAATAAAGAAATTTAACAGAGAAAAGCAATTCCTGATTACACAGATTTTTTGCCATTTAACAGAGTTTAAATTGAATCACTGACCTAAAATACTACTTTTGGAAGTGACTTGTAAAAAAATTTAGAAAAATTGTTTATGCTTTCAATTTTGTTCTCTGAAGACAGCTGAATGGCACAAAGATGTATCTAGCATTGTCTGCTTGTTCTAAATAATCCCTTTTAGTAGGATTAGTCACAGTATTCAATTAAGAGAAGGAGCAATTAATTACATTCTTGTGAAATGAAGAAGAGAAGAATCTTTGAAATGTTCTTCCTTCCTCACCTTCTCCATTTAAAATATAAAATTGCATCATGTGTTTTTCAGCTATGGAAAAGCTTTCAGTCTTCAATTTAAACAAAAAGCGGTGGGAATGAGCAGTGCATGACACAAAATGAATTTGGATTGATTTTTTTGTAAGGTAGAGGAATGTATTGCCAAAATGAAAAGGATGTTTGCTTTAAAGTTACCAATAATCCACGAAGCAAGGCCTTGCTGCTGCAGAGCTGTCATCAGTTTTGGTCAAGCACTTGTGATAAACCCAAGCAAAATTCTTTTTTCAATGGTTTGTTTGGAAAATTGAGAGTGGTCCTACCTGTCCTCATCACCATGGCATGATTTTGCTTAGTGTGATAATGATATAATGTTTATTAAAGCCCTTAGTGGGGGCGTTTCTACCTTTTGTTACAAGGCTAGCATAACAGCTAAAAAGATCTAAATGTTCCTCTGTGGGAAAAGTAGCATGAGGATAAATTTCTGGAAGAAAAAACAGTACATAGGAAGCTACAAAGGAGAGCAGCATAATAACAAGGATGCATCACCAACTCTTTGATAAACTTAGAGAAAATGACCACAGATTATTAAAAGAGACTACAGGGGCAGTGAGGGAAGAAAACACAATATTGAGAAACCAAAATTTTCCATATGTTAGTTGTGTAAATGGTACAACAGGGGCACAGACTCTTGAAAAGATTAATCTGAGAACCCTCAAAAGGGAAAAAACTCTTATTAGTCTGAAACAGTGCATCAGGCCCACATCAATAAGTAATTGTGCAAGAACCACATCCTCTCACTAAATTTAATGGAACTGTAATCGAACCACCTGCTAGAAAATGTTTTTAAAAATTCACTGCATGAAAGTTTACTACCAGAAAAAAAGAAACTCTTACGGAAAATTGGAAGGGAAACACAGAAGGGTAAAATGCTGTTAGAGGAGTGTGAAAGTGGTGACGGATTCATCGCTGAATTCTCAGTGTATGTGTATGGCACCTATATAAAGGCTGCTCTTCAAAAGATACCAATTTATAATTACAAAGGAAATTACTAGGCCAGTGACGAGGCTTGCCGGTGACACTGAGCTATTCAGGATTACCAGCTGCAATGAGTTGCAAGAAAAATTCTCACATGAAACTAATGACTGGGTGGAAAACCTCAGAAAAGTATTTGTGGATAAATGCCAGGTTATGTGGGTAGAAAAAAATAACTAAGGGTTATTATTAAGGCACAGAGGTACCCTCTGTTCATGTTCAGGAAATCATCATAAGACACATTTTCATTGCCTTGTAAAGTATTAGATGAGTGTTCAAACCTGGTCAAAAAAGTACTCAAATATTTAGAACAAAAATTAATATAAATTAAATAATAAATTAATAATTAATAAAATGCAGAAGAATGGTAGAAGATAAATACTTGATGCACCCATATCTTGAATACTTCATGAAATACAGGTTTTCTCCATTTCTGGAAGGATATAGGTGAATCAGTAAATGTCTTTATAATGATCAAAGGTGCAAACTGATTATGTATGAGGACAGATTATTGGGCTATGGTTCTTTACCTAATTATATAGAGTGTCATCACAAAAGCATCTTAAAGGAAGAGTGTAATTCATACTGTTCCTGAGGGAGATAGCATCCCAGAATCTGCAAACCATATTAAATTAGTGAATAAGGAGTAAATTTCTGTGCTTTATTGCAACAGGAGAACCACAGGGAAAGATTTAAAACACAAAAAAAATCCAAACCTATCTATATAAATAAATTGCAAGTCAGTTTGACATGTGAATTTGTGTAATCAGAAGTACAAGTGAGTCCAAGAAAGCATCCATGGCTGGCAGATCCATCCCTGGCTATCAGATACAGCTCTTACGCTGCTGACCACAGGGGGCAAGAGGACAGAGCATCTCTCTTCTTCCTTCCTTTTTTTCCTATACTTCTGGTGCTGGCTGCTGCCACAGCACCATGCTGGGGGGATATTTGCTCTGACCCAGAATAAGTTTGCTCTGTCCTGATACTGTTTTCACCACCTGCAAGTTTCTGTATTTATTGCAATCTAGGACAAAGCTACTTTTGATTTAAAGTACCATTCACTATAATAAATGCACTTTCAAGCATCTGCACCCTTGTTTTACAGTGCTTGCATGGTGGAAAATCAGCTTAAAATATGCTGAACTGATGATGAAAGATTGCTAGGTGTAGCACTGAAGGACCAGAAAGACCTTATTGTAGTCTTTCAATGATTAAAGGGAGCTTTTTAGATGGAGGGGGACTTTCTAAACTTTATTTATATTAGATAATAGGAACAAATGTTTCATGATGAGGGCGGTTAGGCACTGGAACAGGCTGACCAGAGAAATTCTGGATTCCTCTCCACAGAATTGTTGAAGGCCAGGTCAGCTGGGGCTCTGAGCAACCTGGTCTAGTTGGAAGGTGTCCCTGTCCATGGTGGGGTGCTGGGAGTAGGTGATCTTCAGGTTCCTTCCAACCCAAACTATCCTATGATTCTATGAAATATCCTCTGCAGTGCCATTGACTCATCAGTATGAGGAACTGCAGGAGAAGCAGACCTTCCCACTGGAGGGAAGGGAAGCAGGCTCATATCACTGCTGGGCTGCAGTCAGGCCTCAGTGTTTGTGCTTCACTGCTAGCTCAGCTCCATCTTGGAAGCAGCACCTATACTACACTTGTACAGTTTAAACAATTTCAGTGCACAATGACTTTGGCATCAAGGAAAAGAAAAGAAATGGGTTTTTTGTGAGCTGCTTGCTTTAAGTGATGTGACTTCATGGTGGCCTTGGAGTCTCACAGGCTTGGTTTTGATTAAGAACAGTCACATGCAGCTAGTCACATAATAACCTGTGATTTCTGGGTAGTGTGGTGTTGCCCCATGCATATGGTCTGTTTCCTAGATTTATGCATTTTTTAAATGGAATACATCACCCACAGCTTTTAAAGTTATCTGACAAATTTATTTTGACAACACTAAAGTTTTATTCAGTGTGAGATTATATTAATAAACTGTAATTTCCTTAATGATACTTGATGCA
Organism: Certhia americana; assembly: GCA_018697195.1. Taxonomy (NCBI): domain Eukaryota; kingdom Metazoa; phylum Chordata; class Aves; order Passeriformes; family Certhiidae; genus Certhia; species Certhia americana. The sequence continues at coordinate 49,336,660 of CM031857.1, read as the reverse complement.
TTTTTAATTAAAAAGGCCATAATATTTCGGTACCTATATCTCAACTATTGCTAGAAGACCTAGGCTTTTGGAACTGATTTCCATTGATCTCAGAAAAGGGAAACCTACAGAGGTTTCAAGAGCAGTCAAACAACTGAATGTTAAAACATCCTATTTCTTCAAAGCTTGCCTTTTGATGCTGACATTGCCGCTGAGACTCTGAATGCATCATTCATTGCAGTGTTTTCCTATGACAGCTGGACTGCATGCTGTTATTCTTTTAATTGTAAAGTGTCTCTTTTTCTGAGGCAAAATGGATCTGATGATGAAGGGCCACCCTGACAGGCACTTAGAAGCTACACATACAGAGCTTCCACCAGCCTTTTCTATACTTATGTTTCTAGAAAGAATCAAGCCTGCACTTTATTTATTTTTCCTTGAAAGATACATTATTTCTCTGTGGAAGCCATCATTTCAAAAGCTTAACCAAAAGATGGCTTGTCATTTTAACCTGAAGCGGTATGTGTAGAAATATCTGCTCTATCTAGCACAGGGCATTTTCACTGAGGGAAATAAAAGGTTGGATAATTATTACTAATTCTATTGCTTTTTGTTTTCAGTGTCTTTAATATGTGACCTTTTCTTTCCAGCACTGTTACAGGATTTAACATTCCCTTGATGTAGCAGGACCTTTGCTGGAGTCCTGCTGTGCACCAAGACCTAATCAACCTCGATGTTTGTTGTGAATTGCTCCAAAGCTGCTCAGCCTGAGAGCAGGAGTTAACCAGCAGCACTGTCATTCTGCAAAGTCCTGCCAAAGTCTGAGACCAATTGCCCTTTCTGATGCAAAAATTTTTATTGAAACGAGAATGAAATTTAAACTGGTTTCTGGCTGAAGGGAAGTTGTATTGCTTTAGTTTCACCATCCTACTGATGAGCTTCTCACATCTTGCATGTTTGACTGCTGGGAGGTGGGTATCACACCAGAGTGAGACTATCTAATTATCTGTATTAATTATATATATTTGTTACTGGGAAGAAGTAGACAAATGCTAGCTGACCAAGTGTCTTTCACCAATATGTTGATTTAACATTCCAGGTTGCTTTGCTGCTGACAAGGTGGTAGCCATTCATTGAGAAAAGATCATTTTGTTGTTTATTGCCAGCCTGACAGATGCCAGTTGTTCCAACATTTCTAAACTCTGCTGTGTTTTTTAAATACATCAGTGTGGTAAGGACTCTTTAAAGTTAGCACAATGTCAAAGATGATAAAGGGAGTACAACCACATGTAGCACAACAGAAGATAAATGATGTATTCCTGTGGTGCAAACCATGGGCTTCCAGTGTGTCAGAGCCAGTGCCTGTCCCTACACTCTGTATTCATTAGTGCCTCAAGGGATACTTATTCACCTTATCTGTTCTGTTCTAGTGATACACCATTTTTCAACTGGAAGAGAGGCGCATGCAAGTGATAAAAGAGGTAGCTCACATCTTGAGAGTAGAAGGCCAGATAATGATATACGTGTGGGCAATGGAGAAAAAATGGGGAAGATTTGAAAAGCAACACAACTTTGTTCCTTAGAAACCTCCACCTCCTTCCTGCTCCTCAGGTGAGCCTTGCTCACATGGAGTACAAAAATCAATTCTTCACAGGAACAAAGCACTGGCTTTGAAACAGCCCTGTCATAAGTTGGATGGGACTTCAGAGCTAGGCAGGACAGCAAGAAGCTCATCCTGCAGAGAGGAGAAAAAAAGCACTGTTCACAGTGTCAGAGAAATCTCTGAGATGGTCTCTGTGTTCTCAAGATCACTTGACTCAGTATTAGATTTGGGTGATCAATGGCACCAAGAAGGCCTCATTAGTTATGGCAATTACAGAGTTGAGCTGAATGAATTAAAAAGGGGAAAAAAAGTTGGAAAAATCCTGGAGGGCATGGCTTTCTGAAATGTGCTTCTCACTTTTTCTACACTGCAAACTGAGTTTTTCAAATACAACTTTTAAAGCGGCTGTTAAACCTGTGCTGCCCATGTCACCACACTGCTCAAAGGCTTTCAGAAGTTGCTATTCAGAATTAGGGCAAGCAACTGTACAGCTCCCTAACGGCTGCAGGTAGTCATCATGGTTGCAGCAGAGTGTATTTACCTGACCTGATTTCATGTCAGAAAGAATTAGCTGTCAGACAACTTAAAATAGACCATCACCCAAACCAAGAGCTTTCTTCTAACCTTAGAGCAAGAGCAGAGTAGGCGCTTCTATGCAGAAAGAAGTCAGTAAAAGTGCCCTGATCATGCAGAGCCAACAGCAGACAAGTCTTGGTGGGGCCTGACTGAGGTACTGCCACATTTTTAAAGAAAGAAACTAGCCAAGCTGATAGAGCACCATATTCCTGAGCTATACATTACTCATTTGTACTTTGACCACACCAACTGCTGCATGATCACAGAAAACACTAAGGTGTGGTTTCTAGGGAAAATTCCCTTATTGAAGTGCACAGGGAATACTCAGAGGGTTTTTTTCTTTCAAAAGCTCAGCACCTTTGAAAACCGTTCCTGAAATCTTTATAGCCTTCGGTTTGTTTTGGTGAGAAGGGCATGTATGAGGAAGAAACTGCTTTGAAACTCTCAGGTTCTGTGACTTTGTGTCTTTGATTTTATTCTTAAAATACATCTTTATTGAATTTTTTTCCTAGAGATATTATTTGGGACTGAGCACACTTTAGAACACTGATCCCTTTTCATAAACAGCTGCCAGCTGTGTTTCGTTGCTTGAAAATAGATAAAATACAGTTGGGAGGTGATTGCTGGATTATTTTTATGTATGCATTAAAAGTCTTTGTTGTCCATTTATTACTATATAATCATTCATGTCAACTTTTTATTTTAAAATTTATTGTACTCTGCCACTTGTTGTAACATAACGTGGGAAGTAATTGAAAGATACAGCATTTTATTACAGTTACCCTTTGTCAGCCCATATGATATTTCCAGTCATAGGAGACAGACTGGCTTTTATGAGAATTACTGGGTACACAGAGCCCTCCTGGCAGAGGGCTGTAACTCATGACACTGTCACATTCCAGAGATATTTTCACAGCCTTGTAGCAGCCAAAGACAAGGAAGCAAGGAGATATTTGCCTCCCTGTATGCCACTACATGACCTCTCAAAAACACAGTTTTAGAAGGGGGCTTCATGTTTTAAGGACTGCTCTTTTGCCCTGCCAATAAAATTAGAAGGATTTAGTAACTCATTTAAATTTCTACAGTGAATGAGCACGGCACAGAAAAGTGTTCCAACGACCTCTAATCAACTGAGAAAATATTTATTAACATAATGCTTTTATCTGCAAATTCACCTTTTCCAAAGGAGATTAGACTCATTACCTGATTTTTATAAATAAAGAAACCACTGTAACAATTTACTGTTAAAGGTTCCAATGTAAAGTAAATATTTGGAAACAAAACAAACAATAATCCCAAACAGCACAGCTGCTTTGCTAATGTTTATTTATTAATGTTTGTCTAAAATTTTACTTCCTGCTTTTGTTTCCATGGATTTGTGAAGCAGCAAGTTAGAGATCAAACTTGTTTTCTGAGAAATAAGCCCCTGCATGTTCTTTACGTGCCTGTCAGTAGCAGATGTATATCATGTTTTCAGACCTAGCATGAAAAAGTGCAGTAATCTCTGGTTTTTAATGCAGCTTTAATTCAATTTGGATATAATACCTGTAATAACATTTCCTTTACTTCCTTCCATGGTACCATCATAGTACATCTTGTATTCTCAGGTGGAAGAGCTAGATAGGCTAATCAGTATCCTCCATCTGTAATGATTGCCTCTGCAGTGCTCCTTTTCTCCCCCTAAATGTTAGCATCATAGTGCAAATGGAGAAAATAATTTTCAGCCACAAAACGTCACTGCCATTCAGCTCTGATGACACCATTCCCATTTCACACAAGGATAACCCAGCCCAACCCTTAAATGAGTGACCCACATAAGGATTGAACAACCTCAGCATTATTAACACCATTCCCTAAAAGCAACTCTGTATTTTTAAGCGCATCTTCAGGTTGACCAAAGCATCTCTGACCCTCTCCATCACACCTGCTTCCCCGGTTCAACAAGCTGTTTAGCCACATGGTACACAGAAAAAATGCCTCTCTGATGGTAGCTGCCAGTCCTTGCCCTCAAACACACCTGATACTTAGGTTTTTTTCCTGGAACAACATAGGTATTTTAACTGAATCTGATTACTCCTGTTGGAAGGTTTTAGCCTGTTCCAGCATTCCCTTAGTGAAAGAAGCTTGTATCTCCAGTTCCTCCCTCAGGTGCAATGAGTCACCACTAATTTCTCCTAATGCTGATACCCCTGTCTACCAGATCCATGACAGCTGTTTCCAAACAAGATCCATGTCTCAGGGACAATACTAGCCTAGATGGAAGGATTTTTAATCTCTGGATAACAGTTAGCAGCTCTAAAAGCAAGTCTCACCTCAAACAAGGAGTTAATGTCTTTGGTTTGAATGAAATTAACTACAAAGGGCCACTTCTTCTGCAGGGAAGTTCTGCCTAAGGGATGGGTTAGACCTGCTTCCATGGGAGATGCCTTGCAGTCACAATGGCTGCCTCTGGGCTTCTTGGGATCAGACTTAATTCAGACTCTGGCAAAAGAAACTGCACCTAGACACGGCCCTCAAAGTGGAAAAAAAAGTAAAAATATGTATTTGTTTTAAAAGATCATGTATTAATAAATCCTCACATTTATGCATGTCAGAAATATTATAAAGCCATAAGCTCTATTCTAAATTCTTGTTTTGATTAGGATGCCAGTAGCAAAACCAGGACTGAGTACATTCCTTAATTTTTTCAACAAAGTCTGCATTTGCAGTCTGCAGGGTAGGCACTGCCTTGTGCCAAGGGGTATAGGAGGGAAATACCCTCCGGCTTCACTTAGGCATTGAGTCAGTAGATCTGTACGTAAGTCTAGTTTTGTACTCCTTTATTGCCTGTGGAGTTAATGGCAAGGAATAATTCCTTTAGAGGATGAACAAAGGAATACACCTTGAAGACTTATTTGGACTAGCAAGCTCATGTTCAGCACCTCCTCATCTCTTTCCATTCCTTGTGGAAGGAACGTGGAGAGGAGTTCAGCCTTAAACACTCAGACAGATTCATTATCCCCTCCACCTTTTCACCAGGCAGTGCTGATGAGACATCCCTGTTTTGTAGAACAGTTGCTGGTTTTTGTCTTATCTCTGCTTTACTTTACAGCATCCACCACTCTGAATTTATGGTTGTTTGAGCCCTCACCTGTCCAAGGGACAGAAAAGCTTCCAATGTCTGACACTAACTCTGATCTATCAATGATGATCTCCTTTACAGATACTAATATAAATAAAACTAATGTCTTCTCGCTTTTTCTGATTTGCAGGTCCAAAAAAATTCCCCAATATTGGAGATTTCTGTTTTCTCCACAGATGGTTGTAGCACTGTTCCTTTTTGTGGAGCTCTGGCAAATTGTCCACAGCTACCCCAGGATCACAAGCACAGCATGGGTCAGTCCTCTGTTCTGTGCTTGCCACATTATGCATTATCACACTGAGTCCCACCCCAGCCCATGCAAAGGTGGCACAGGAGCAGCAGCCAGTGCTGCTCACATCACTGAGAAACTGTGAGCACAGCAATGTTTATCTTCCTTTAGCATAAGCAGGTTTGATGAGTGTGAGTCTATCATAAAAGATGTTTGCCTGCTGGGTAAATGTCTTCCTTCTAATTGTTTGCTAATTGGCAAACAGCTAACCCCACTTATTATCAAAATTTTTTCTCTGGAGAAAATGCAGCCAAGAGTTTCATAAATCTTTTTCCCTCATCCTTTTTAATTTTAAAAATTGTTCCAAGTATCATTTGGTAGCTATCACCTCAGGAGGCATTCCGTTTGAGCTAATCAGCTCCTGCAAGGTTATGTGTGATCTATCTGAAAGTGCCTTAGCTAGCATCTTGCTTTCTGTCTTAATTAGCAATTACTGGCTTAAAATTGTCATTTACCATAGGCATTTGTACTGACCTCTCAAATTAAGATCACCCACAAAATTAAAACTGGAAGAAGCCTATTTCGTCACTTACTCTATCTTCAAAAGTGCATTTATTATTCATGGTGTGTGGCAGGGAATATAAGTGTAGGGTATGATTGAGAACACTGCAGGTGACTCGTCTTTGAAATGTAAATACAATTAATGAGTGTACCTGTCTTCCCTCAGGATCTATCCTTGCCTGCTTTGACATTCTGATTCCTTCTTTCTTCTCTTTGATGGGGTTCCTGATTTTTTTTACCTTCCTTCTCACTCAAGACTGAAATATCATTTTGCAGAAGGATTCTGAGGGGTAAAAAGCACAGGAAATATTCCATGAATTTCCCAAAACACGTTTTTACTAGCATGCCTTTCATATCTCATTGTGATCAGGAGTGAGCTAAGTGTTGGCTTTATACTTTGGCACAAAAATCATTTGACATGAACATACTATCACAAGTTTAAAAAAAGAACACCAGCTTGCTTGCAGTGAAAGCCCACAATGGCAACATTTAGCTATAGTGAAACTGTGCCATTCACTAGCTGTCAGAGACTGCCAACTAAAAGCATCACATTTCATACAGCAAAGTAGGTTGTCCCAGGGAAAACCAAAAAAAATTATCTGGGGACACATGAGGTCAGCCAAGAGAGAGAGCAGCACAGTAGGTCTATAGCTCTCAGTCTTCAACTTCCATATGCCCAGACTTTGCTTGCAAAGTTTGCAAAGAGGCTAAAACAGTGGCTTGCAAAGAGGCTAAAACATTTCTTAAGAAAGACCAACACTTACTCCATGTCTTGGGACAGAACTGGAGATAGCTCCAAGAAGATGCCAGGATAGAGGTGGTGGCTGCCAGGAAAAACACAGATGACCAGTGGTGTCAGTGGTGAATGCTTGTAATAGCTGGTGCCTCCCTCCTATTTAGGAGGCGCCAAACCCACCTCCACTGAAACACCACCTAAGGCTCAAATGATTGGGACACAATTTACTAACTCCAGGATTGCTGAAACACAGCAAACAATTTCTTCCAGAAGTTCAGCACACATGCTGTACACAATTGTAGAAGACAGACGTTACAGAAATGTTTAAGTGTTACTGGGGTCAATTTGCAAACAAGCAAAGCATCCTCAGCTTTAAAAAAGAAAAAACAAACAAACAAAAACCCCACAAAAAAAATTCAAGAGAAAAAAACAAACAAAAACCTAGAGTAGGAACCAGGGTCCTGGTTAATTTGGACAGAAAATAATTTCAATTTTGATGGCAGAGAAAATTCTGAGTCAATTTCTCAACATGTTGAAGTTAATGGCAAATTATTTTAATCTTAGCAATTTTGTGAAATGTAACTACTTCCTGACATGCAACTTGCATGATGTACTATTGATTAGTCTTCAGGGGACAGTCAACAATAGAGGTCAAATTCTTTAAATAACATTCCTCACAGGAGTTAACACTTGGACTTCAGAGATGGGGAATGAAGCATGAATGCACCATTCACCCTCTGTACAGCTGATCTCTGCAGAGCAGAGAAAGTCTCAACAGAAGTAGTTGCTGCCTTTAGTTTCTTGATCCTTTTTTTAAAACCTGTTTCACCTCTGGCTTTCTGTGCTAGCATGAAGCTGACTCCTCTGCAACCCCTCAGACACCTTCAGTGCTTAAGTCCCACGTGGGAGGGAGCAGCTTGGAGTTTTCATTTCCAGCTAGCAGGAGGTGTCGATGGATGAAAGCGAGGGTAATCCTCTCAGCATGCAATTCAGCAGCAATTCTAAGCAGGTGTCAAAAGATGAAATCAGCTGAAGAAATGGATCATCTAGAGGTTGGTCCTGTGCTAGTCAGTGTTCAGGAGTCTATCTGCACTGCCTCTTCCACTTGATCTGTGGGGCAAGTGTGCTGTGCCCAGGGTAGGTCCAGCACAGCACTGCTGCTGGGCCGTGTGTATGCAGGCTCAGTTGGACTCAATCTTAGAGGTCTTTTCAACCAAAATGATTCTGTGATTCTATTCCAGGCTGGAGAGGCAGCTGTGCCCACCCCAGGAGATGCTCGCTTGCCAGGCTAACATTCTGTATTTTTGACAAAAGGATTTGCATGGGAGCCCCATGAGGGGGAAAACATGGTGGAAAACTTTTATTTCTGACAGCCACCTGCATGAGGTCAAGGGTCCCTGCTCCCTGCAGCAGAGCCCAGCACCTCAGATCTGCATCACACGGCCTCTAAACATGAGCTGCAACTACCCCTAAGGGAGGGGAAACAGCATCTACGGCAGTAAGCCTCTAAAATGTTCCCAGAAAGCACAACACTTACTGATCATCATCACAGAATCTCTCAAGGTGGAAGTCACTCCTAAGAATCGAACTCTGCGCTCCTCACAGGATGAACTAAAACTAAACATAGAGCAACATCCAGACAGTCCTTGAACTCTGACAGGCTTGGTGGTATGACCACTTCCCCAGAAGCCTGTTACAGATACTAAGTCAAAATTTCCTGAAAAATTACTAGCAAGGAAAGACATGCACAGAAACTTAAAAGATACTGTGCCTATGTGTTTAAATTTGTGTTCTAGACTGTGGAAGACAAGAGGCAGGAGTAAGATCAGCATGGGGAAATGCTGGCTTTCAGTAACTAATAGTTATCTCCTCTCACAGAAATCCTGTCATTACACCCTTTTTCCCATCCTTGGCAACTCTTGATTCATCCCAGGTAAAGGATAAATGAAACTTCAACAAGCAGCAAGAACACCTACAGATATTCGTGTTGGGGTTTCTGACTCCTAGACCAAGCTGCTGAGGCCTTTTGAAAGAGCAAGTTGCTCCATTGCCCCAGTGAAACTCCCAATACAGCTCCTGCATCTTCACCCCTCACAGCAACGCTGCCCCTGTGCATTTCACAACCCCCTACACACATTCCCCTTCTCCCGCATTAGCTTTCGGGGTTGGTTTTTTTTGAAGGGGAAGTATTTCATCATCCTTTGAACTCGCACTTGTACTTTATCACACACTATACCTTAGTAGTAGGGAAACCATAAAAACTGCTCAGCATTTAAAGATCAGTAGATAAAGCAGTGCAGTTTTTATGTGCATTAATTATGCCCACTCTATTACAAAGTTGTGCCCTACTTTGTAACGAATTTAAGTATTCCTTTCCACTCCCACTAATTTAATGTTTCTCCAGGATCTTTTGACAGTGAAGACATTCACAGTATGACAAGTTACCAGTGTTGTGGATTTGGGTGACAAGCATATGGAAGGAAAAAACTCTCATCTTCTACTTCATCAGGAGCCCAGTTGAGCAGGAAACAGGGCACCACCATCTTACTGAGAATGAATGTGAATGCAAGCTGTGCATTAACACCCCACACAGAACCCTTAAGTCCTTGAGAACAGCAACAGTATTTAATTAACTTTAGCTGTAAATACTGTCTAGTAATAGCCTAAAATAGCATGGTGAAGTAATAAAGAGCATCAATTCAGTAATTTTTACTGAATGTACATGGTACATTGACATAACATGGGAAAGACTTGCAGCACAGGTAGTGTTTTTCTATTATCATTATTATTATTTTGGCAGGTTCTTTTTTCACTTTTTCTTGTAGCTTGTATTCATTTGGATTTTTTTAAACTTTAGTGGCTTCCTTCAGTCTTACAGTGTGTGTGGGATATTCCACCATTCTGAAAGATGTCTACATCGAAGCAGATGAATACACCTAGGAAGCCACAGACAGTGTAAAACAACAATTCAGCATTTTTGTTCATATTTTCTACAATTTATTTTGCTATTTTAAAAATGTCACGTATCAGTTTAAGAGGTAAAAGGTATTTGTTGATAGTTGAAACTTTGCCTTTCATTTAAAAATAGCTAAAGGAATAACCTTTACCTGAATTACAGCATTATGTAGCTTGAGGTAAACCAAAGAGTGCCAGACAGCAAGTGGTCTTGCTTTATGAAGGTATAAGCCTCCTAAACAAGGTGTTCCATGTGATTTACAAGTAACACCAAAGTACTGCTCCTCAATTTCAATGCAACTACTTACAAAGAAAAAAGACAGAAAACATTTGGTGTGAGCACACCACAGAAAACACTGAGGCTTAAAAAACAGAAGCCAGACAAACACTAAGACATACAGATCAGCAGGCAGAACATACATGTTCAAGGTGAAACTTGGCAGAACATGGAAAAAACATATTTTTCCTTCAGCCTTGCCCATCTGTGATTAACAAAGAAAAAACACGCACACAGCACTTTTGTTCTCTCTTCTTAATGTCAGCTTACAAATACTGCAAAGCAGCTCTGATCTCACACATCTTCCAAGGCAATTGTGTTCTTTGTAAAAGGCCAATGCATTTAGTATGGATCTAGAGATGGATTTGTGGCTGACAAACAATCCATCTGGATTCTAAAGCTGAACAAACATTGTTTTACTAAACAGCAAAATAAAAATATTTGACTTAGAACTAGACCCACACATAATCAAGCACTGACAAGTAGACATTTGCAACACCATTGGTATCTTGATGCAACATTCTGTGTATGACTTTGGGCACAGACATGTATGAGTTAGAACATCATGTCATCCAGCCCATCCTCCATGAACTTCTTGTAAATTGCCATAAACTTTGCAACAAATGCTTCCAGATGATAAATGGCTTTGCTGCCCAGTTGCAAGCGGTGCTCATAGAAGGCTGCCATCTGTGCAACTTCTCCTTTCAGTTGTCCATCACAATTATTTAGAAGTTCCGTCAGGAGACCCTAAAACGGGAAAAAACAGGGCAGTATTTGAAAATTTAGGTATTTTTTGTTAAGAGGATAACCTTGGTTCGCTGAAAATACCCAAGCATTAACCAATAATTCACTCATTAATCCTACAGAAAAGACACTCATTTACTGGAATAATTTATGCCTTAATAAAAGAAAATTTATTAACCTCATCTCCAATACTATAACCTCTACTGCATGTTGGCACATGGCCTGAGGAGAATTCTTACCAAGACAGCAAGTGTATTAAAACCACTTACTTCTATCTTGACAGCACCAAGCACAAAGAGAAACAACATTAATAAAAAAACAAGGAAAGGGTAATTTAGAATTTAAGTGTCTCGGTATTTATGAACATACTTATGTGCAGACACACAAGACAACTTGACTGCAATACTTTAGTCAAAATACATTATTTTAGAGACAGCAATAAAATCATTGCAAATCCATCTCAATTAAAAGCCAGGATTAATTGAGAAGTATCACTAGACCATTTCAAGTTCATGAAGAGGGAGCGGGTACACCTTTTTCCTCTCAAACACTGCAATGCAGGGTCCACTAACCTACTGTAAGGAAGGTTAAAGGAACATCTAAGTACCAACACCATCAGAAAGCAGATATTTGTTAATGCAAAAAGAAATTATGTCTGACAGCAAAGCAAAGATTACTCGGCTAAGCTGCAAACATTATTTCTGATCTTTGTTCTACTCTAGCTGTTTTCAGCATCCTTTCATCCAGCTTAAAATAAAAACATGCACATCCCACTTGCTTTTCTCCTCCCAGGGTGAGATCTGTCTTTGAACAGTCCTGCTGGTCTAGCGTCCTTCAGCACACCTCTCCACAAAGACATAGCAAATATTGAACTTACAACAACAAAAACTTTATAAAAGAAAAACAATCATATCAAGGTTAGCCTGCAGAATCATATAATCATTAAGGGTGTGAAGACCACCAAGATCATCACCTATGCTTTGATGTAGTAACTGGCCTGAGCAGTCAAGGGGACTAGGAATGTCCCTTATTTTTACAGCCATGATGCTGTTTTTCTTTGACCACTGAATAAGTTTTAGTCTATTTGGAAAGGACACAGCTTTTCATCAATATTTGGATAATTTATGATATTTTGGTGTATTTTTCTTTTTAAAAAGCTTTAGTTGAGACTGTCACAGTATTAAAATTTATAACACATTAAGAGTTAGATAACTGAATTACCTTCATTATAATCTCAGGAGGGATGCAGTGTGTCAGGAGTTCATAAAGCCGTGCACGGACTTCTAAAAGCCTGTTGGAAAGACACCACAAAATATGAGAAGTATGATCCCAAAGCATACTAATGTCTTTTCACAACTAGTGAAATACACTGCAGGAAAAGAGGCAATCCAAGCAAAGTTGCTTTTCTGCTTTTCATTGTGGGTGTTATTTTAAAAACAAAAGCATTGCATGAGTCAATTTCAATTCAAAGGCTGCATATTACCTTTTACTCAAAAGATAAATGACACATATTCTAGTTACAATGGCCTCAGTTAATCTAGAAGCTACAAGGCTATTATAATTTGTCTCACGATTGTCTCCCTTTAATTCTTCTTCATATCTAAGTTATTCATGCTTAAGACTAGTGAGGAGACAATTTATAAGAGCCAGAGAGTTCCTTTATGCTGTTTTTCTGTCTTCATTGTTTATAAAAAGGGTAAGACAGTTAGGTGGCAGAACAATTAGCCAATTGATAACAGGAGGGCAGATGCTACATGCGTTCAAATTAAGTGATATCTCACACAAGTAATACATGGAACAGACTAAAAGGATCAGGCTTTGGATATGACAGTGAGATGGACACAGGGATCATCTCCAGATGTGCTCAAAAAAAGCTATGATTTCTCATTTCCAGTTCTTTTACAAAGGTGCTTTATTATAAAGATGGTCAAAGAGAAACTTTAAGTAAAACAAACAAACCAGTACAACCACACACAAAAGCCCCAAACAAACCAGGAAACACAACATGCAACTGAGCCTATGGTCATTTTACATTATTAAGCTTTGACAATTTTAAAGCTCAACTCCTCTGCCTGCAAAGTACCAACTCCAGTAGAAATACAGAAAATTAAACAACCGAAGATGCCACATTTTTGAATATAACGTTTTATTTTAGGTTCCACAGTACATGGAAAACATAATTTATAGCTCTTAACAAGCACATTCACCTACCTTTGTGGTGTCTGTTGACCAACAATAGCATTTGCAGTTTCTCTTAAATAAATTTCCCAGTCCATCTCAGGAATGTCTTGATCAGCAGTAAAAGGATACCTACAAAATAATATCTTTTTAGAAATTACAATCAAAGCAAATTGTTGCCTATTTTAACAAGGCCTTAGAAGAAAGGTAATCTTTGTGTCTGACAATATAATTTACATTAATTTTTGCAGTGACTTACTGTTGTACTCTGCAGGACTCACACATAAGTAGAGCTTTCCGAAGATTCCTGCCAGATTTCTCTGCAATCCTTTGAGCCAGTTCCTGAGGAAGAGTCAGGCCTTCTTTCTTACACACACTGGACAAGACATGGCAGATCTAGACAGAAAACAGCAGGGAGTACAACATTTAGCAAACTGTTCAGCACCAACAGATTCTCCTATTAGAAAGAATTCTGGACCAGAGATGGACCAGTCTTTCATAAGCCATGCTTGGCAAGTCATCCAACACAAAAAACCCCATTATTTTCACATAATGACCTAGGTTAAGTCCACAGCAAGAATTTAACTAATAAGAATTTTAAAGTAACTGATTTTTGCTTCTGTTTCAACGTACATCTTCAATGCTGGGAGCAGGCACTCGTACAGCCAGGCATCTGCTTTGAATGGGTCCTATAATTTTTGACATTGAGTTGCAGCACAGGATCAACCTGCAGGTCACCATGTACTTCTCCATTGTTCTTCGCAAAGCATGCTGAGCGTCTTTAGTGAGTTTGTCAACTTCTGTTAACAGCACCACTGAAAAAAGGATTAAACATAGTGGGGTTCTGTGTTATTATCAAATCTTTCTAAGAAAAAAATACTTTTGACATACAAGCAATAATACCAAAATAAGCGGTAACACACAGAAAAAGGCAGTGCAGTTCCACAGGCAGGAAAATAAAGATTTAAGATCACCAGCGTGCCCTTTTGACTGTACAATCTTCATATATACAGGTACATACAAAACAGTGAACTGAAATCTCCCCATATTTAAAAAGTATTTTGACTGGTTTTAACCGTTTTACTCACCTTTAAAATCTCGTTGAGTACTTGTCTCAAGCTGTTGGGACTGTGCCACTGTCTTCAAGAGCTCCTGAATTACCACACGATCATTGTTTCCCGCATCACTGTACCAAGAGTTTGAACAAATCTTGGTTTATATTGCATATAAAAGATATCCTCCTAAAGTCAACTAAATGAGCAAGAATGCCAAAAGAATTCAGATGCTCCTGAGTTAGAATTATATTAACACCCATATACTTTGTTGAAAGCTAGCTCCTCTACGATAATAAGTACTCTATACAGAGTAACAGGAAAAGTCTTAGTAGTATCAGGTTATCAGAGCAGAATTGCTCACACATTTGATGTAACCAAAATGACATATTCAAAACAGTGATCACCAATAAGCCTCAGCTTTTATTGGTAATTAATTGATAATTACTTGTGTCTGTATTAGAACACCAGCAGATACTCACTAATCAATAAATAGATTAGCTTAAGAATGAGTTTTTAAAGGAGACCTGGCATAGTAGAATAACTTCAAAAACACAAGGCAGCATGAGCTATGGTTTAGCAGTAACCAACACCTCACAGTGCACAATGACATACACTCATAGTGATTTAAAGCAATATTATGGGGTTTCAGGTAAATACAAATATTTGCTTTGGGTCTCTGAACTATCACCAGCAATTTCATAAGTGCCAAAGAAGATGTAGATAGCTCCCATTAGAGTTCTGTTGTTTAAATCAGTATCTGACCTCACTGAAGACAGGATCCATAGTATTTTGTGGTGGCCTTTCCCATGCTCTAAACACTTTATTTGGAGAGTTATATAGTAAACATTTCTTTCTTTCAAATTCCTTAATTTTTGTATTTGTGAGAGAACTAACAATATGGAGGTATTAGTCCCAGTACAAGTTCTCAATTTCAACAGAAATGGTGACAATCCAGAATTGTTTCCGTTACCCAGTCCTCAATGTCAGCACAGTTAAACAGAAAATTTCTGCCTTTAGTACACAGCAATCCAAATTTTTGTTCATTTAGAATTGTTCAGTTAAAAATCCTCTCTCCGCAGACCAAACCCACTGACCACTACCTAACTTGCTCAGGCAACAAATCAAGCAAATCAGTCACTCATACACCCAGGCTGAAGGCACTCAAAACACAGCCACTGGCTTACCTTTCAAGTGAGTCATTTTTACTGCACACTTACCTTGGGTTAACTTCAAGGTGATAATTACTTGCAATGGTGCTAATTTCAATCTTCTTCTTAGAAGGTGCCTACGTAGAAAACAAGCGCATTAAGTTTCAGAAAGTGTTCTGAGAATCTCTTACAGCTTATACCTGGCTAAGTCACAGGCAAACCAAGAGTCTCAAAGATCAAAGAACTCCCAAGACAGAGACTTGCTTATCTCCTATGGTCCTACCTAGCCCCACCTCCACAGAAAAAAAGGAATACTGACACATCATCCAGCCTGTAAAATAGCAATAGAAGAGATGCTACTATCCAAACCAAACTGTAAACAATAAAAAAACCCACTCTGAACAAAAAAACCTACACCACAAGAACAGTCAACCAGGCACAGAAAACAAGAGAGAACCCCACATCTTGAAGGCTTAAAGAACATCTGGAAAATCATTCATTCATACAACCAAACTGGTGTGATTAATTACATAAGAAAGGTTGAAGATACTGAGAGCAAAATAAAAAAAAAAAACAAAAAGATTTTAAAACTCAAATAAATAGAAAGGCCTCACAACAGAAGTATGTCAGTATTTCAGCATTACTTCACAGCAGATGGGAGATTTATTTTACCGTTATACTCTGATGCTCAATCCTCAGTTTCTCTACTCCTGCACCATATAATTCCCTCAACAAACACATTATTCTTGTCTTTTTTCCAGCTCCTGATGGTCCATACACCAACAGATGAGGAAAGTCACCACATTGAACCTGAACAAAAAGAAACAAAATCAGTTAGCTACCACTGTGTTTTCCTTGTAAGATCATTTATCCTTCCATTTTCACCCAAGTTTACATTGACTTTTCCAGCTCCATCACAACATACCACCTAGAATTAAAACTGCTGAAATCCTTTCCTGCAGCAACATTTCCTATAGAACACCACATTTTTCTGAAGCCTGTGTGCAACTCGTTTAACTTCAAACATCTCACTGCTCGAAAAATACCCCAAGCAAACCAACAACAAAGAACCCCCACACACACTCCAACATTTATATGCTTCCCACAGTTATTGGAGTGACAGCTGAGAGAAACACATAGAAAAAAGGGCTTGAAATAAAGTTTAAGGCAGATGCTTATGTGTAATGTTATGATATACGTACATATATACATACATATATATACATATACATATATATATATATACACACATGCATATATACACGGAGAGCACTTGCATTAGTTAGATATCACTCAACCCTGAGAAAGTGAATGTGCCAGTCGGCACATCTGGCAGGGGAAGCAGTCCTGACTTTCATTCCTAGCTGCTCCTAGTTAGCAGAAAACTTTCTGCTAACATGAGGCAAACAAGCCAGGCCCTGTTCTCAGGGACACTGAAAGCAGCAGGCAGAACATGTGCACGCCACTCCTGGAAGAGTGAGCCACTGACTCCCTCGCAGCCTTTCCCTCGGCACTAAGGCCTCGCTGCCAAGCAGGGCGCGATGCCGGGACGCCTTCCCGCTGGCTGCTGGGCCAGCCAGGCCCCGCACGGAGGGAAAGCTCCCGACGCCAGCAGCAGCGCTACGGGCCCGGGAGGAATCCCAGTTACAGCATGGGTCAGCTTGGAACCAACGCACCGGAGTGGCCCAACCTCCCGGAGCACAGGCTACAGGATTGCATCCAGGCTATCTCCAGCGGCGGAGACTTCACAGCCACTCTGAGCAATCTGTTCCAGTGCTCGGCCGCCCGCACAGTAAAGTTTTCCCCCTTATTCAGGCGCAATGCCGACTCCGGGGGGATTCTCGCTGCGGGGAGGAAAGGACGGAGAGGGCCCGGAGGCCGCCGGGGCCCCGGGCAGAGCAGAACCCGTGCTTCACTGACCAGGTTGCGGAGCCGCGCCGCCTGCTCGCGGTGGAAATCCAGGCGGGCGAGGGTGCCGGGCCGGTGCTTGTCCGCCCACAGGCTCATGGCGCTCCGAAAGCCCGCCGCGGGCGCGCTCCGTACGGCGGCCGGCAAGGGACAAACTCCGGCGGCGGCCGCCCCGCCCCCGCAGCTCCCTCAGGGAAGCGCGGCGGCCAAGCCTCTAAAACCCAGCCCGGGCGGGGATCCCGGCACCGTCCGCCCGGGCTGCGCCGGAGTTGCAGGGTTTACCCTTCCGCAGGGGCAGGGACGTCCTTTAAGCCTTGGCAGCTTCTGTGCTCCCTGAAGGCTTGTGCTCCCTTTACCAAGCATTGCGCACATTAGCTCTGCCCGCCAGCCCAAACCAGCACGCTGGCTCCCCGTCGAGGGAGCGAACCCTCCGAGCCCGGTCTGAAATCATTCCTCTTGCGGCTATTTGCAAGGAATCACAGAATCGGTTAGGTTGGAAAAGACCTCTGAGATCCAATCTATGACCCAACGTCATCAACTCAACCAGACCATGGCGCTGAGCGCCACATCCAAGTCTTTATTCCTAAACACCTCCAGGGACAGTGACTCCACCACCTCCCTGGGCAGCCCATTCCAATGTGTAATCCGCTTGCTGTGAATGTCCAACATAAACCTCCCCTGGAGCAATTTAAAGGCTTGGTCGAGGGAGTTTACAATCAGACGGTAATTTGGAATCTGCATTCTCCAAAAGTCCGTAACACCTGAAAGAGCTTGGTTTTATTTCTTGGTTTTTGGTGGAGTAATCACTATTATTTTATTGATAATGTCCACTGCAACCTGCTGTTGTTCATGTTGCCATTTTATCCTTAAAATTCTATCTCTTGCGCCAGTTCTTTGTTTTATGGCAAAAAAAAACAGCTTTCAGATTATTTTCTCTCCTTTCTCAAAAACTTTCTTTGCAGCCTCACTATAAATTAATGAGTTGCCCATAACATATGTACCATGCAGTGAATTTTCAAGTTCCATCTGTGTGTGTGGCTTTGTGTATATACAGAATATCTATGCAGAGAATTACACAAAAACCATGTATGTAATAGACAGACTCATTCAGCTGTTTGTCTTGTAGCCCTAATAAATGAAGCATATGCAGAAGTGATATCATTTGAAAGTAGAATTCCTTGAAGTAATGAAATATAGATAGCTATGCACATGAATAGTCTGCTTTTTTTTAGGTCTGTGTGCATGTTTATTCACACAATAAGAAAGCATAATGCAGGTAATGGCTGCTCTAACCTAGACATTCGAGTTACTCATGACTATCACAAAAACCTGCTGGGGGCACGAGGTGGTAGAGCACTTTTCACCAGTACCATGTTACCTGTTTGTCTGAACTAGTTACGTTACTTGTTCTCATGGACATTCGTTAATCAGTTTTATTTGCAGATTGCCATGAATTAGCAAATTCTACAACTACCTGACAGGAGAATGTAGCCAAGTAGGAGTCCGCCTCTTCTTCCAGGCATCCAGCAGCAGGACAAGTTTTAAGCTGCACTGGGGAGGTTTAGGTTGGACATTATAAAGAAATTCTTCACAGGAAGGGTGATTAGGTACTGAAATGGACTACTCAGAGAGACAGTGAAGTCACTGTCCCTGGAGGTGAGTAGGGAAAGACTGGATGTGGCACTCAGTGCCGTGGTCTGATCGGCAAGGGAGTGTGGGGTCATGGGTTGGACTCAATGATCTGTCTCAGAGGTCTTTTCCAATCTAGTTGATTCTCTGATTTTCTTGATCAGCACTGCCCTGATGCATGACTGAGTCTGTGAAAGCTGCAGCTCCTGCCCAGTGCTTATTTTCTAGGAAGGACCACTGGGTGTCCTGTTCCTCTACCCTTTGCTATATTCACATTTTGGGGTCTGCAGTGATTCTCATGGGTAGCTGTTCTCTCTGCTCCATACCTGCTGTTCTTCGAAGTAATCTCTGAATTTGACCATTAATTTCATTGGTATTCTCTTTGGTTAGCTGTATTTATTACTTGCCTTTTTATGCTTTTCCAGATCCTTAGCTCATTTGCCTGGCTTTTTAATAATTTCTGAATGATGTGCTGCTCTTCTTGTGTCTGTCAATGTCACTTAATTGCAACTTCTTGATTATTCCTTATAACCTACACAGTTTGTCCAGAGAGCTTTTGCTAACTCATACTAGCTTCCAGCAAGCGCTCTGACAGGAATTCCACATTTTTAAAGTTCCAGTGGAAACAAATCCTTTTTGCACGAGGTTAGACATAAGTGGATAGGACTGAATCCAGTAGTCTCTTAGATACTTTCAGCTCCTGTAGAGATCAAGGAGTAAAGACATAGCATGTCTGAAAAGCCCTAGGCTCTTTTTATTATTAGCTCTATTTATTATTAAAATTCCATAAGATTTCTTCTTATCCTGCAAAGAAAATCTTGGAAATGGTGCTCTACCTCAGCAATGAGTTTAAGCATGGGCTTATACCTAAATTTTCAGTTATTTTATGCTATAGAAAGTAATTAGGCAAATGAACAAAATTAATTTGTTAAGTAAAAATCTTATCATTTTAAAACCTGTGCCTGCATGAAGCATTGCAGTTGTGGTACTTTATATATGATTAAAATGCTCTACAATGCTTTGATTTTCTGCTTCATTAATTTTTTAACTTCACTATAAATCTAAACAAAATGAAATAACTATCTAAAATGGAATTGTTTGGCCAACTGTATTACAAATAAATTAATGTGAATAATACAGGAGACTCTGGCAATTTCAGCTGCAGGCACAATTCACTCAAACACAAAGACTTTTAGAATATGTCTTCACTCATTTTGTTCAGTCCAGCAGAAAGGTCAAAAGGTAAAATGACTTCTCTGCATGAATAAACTAGACAATATATCCGAAAATAGAGATTTTAACTACAAATGGCATTTTGAGCCTCTTACTACCAGCAGCCACATTATCAGAAAGTGACACAATGTCAGGTACTGTAAGAGAAGCTCTATCTTATACCCAAATTGAAGCAAAACTCTAAGACCTGTGTCCTGTGTCTATGTATATATATATAAATATATATATATATATAAATATATATATATAAATAATTATTAAAAATAATTATTTTTTAACCAGCTTTAAACCAATTATTGAAGCATTAGAACAAATTAGAGAGTTGTTACACTGACCTCCTTAACAGATTTACAGCATGATTGTTGCTAGCAATCCAAGAAAGCTGTTAAAAGGTCCAAGTACCATTTTGCTATACAATGACTTGTATTTTTCAAACAGAAGACTTTTTGGTATCCTTTGATTCTTCAGGCTGCTTATCTGACTGAGATCGATTTTTCTTTTCAGTTTCAAATGTTTCAACAGATCACTGCCACCTTGTTGGCTGTCACTCATGGTTATGTCCCCCTGTCCTCATCAGAGCACCTACATTGCTGCAAGTAAATTGTAGTATGTCAAGGAAGACTAGATCACTAATTAAAAAAAACATAATGAAGTGACATCTGTTCTACTGGTGGCATGCTGATGTCATGCAGATGGAATTTGACAGTGGAAAAAACAAGTAATGGTGATAGCCAAATAAAAAATCTAAAATAAGCCTATCTCATATGGATTTGCAGCACCAAAGAAGCTGCTTCATTCTAAGGGAAGTAAAACCAAGAAATTCTTTTTCTTCAGGATTCTGACGATTTATCTTACAATCTTTTATTTAATCTGGAAAATTAAAGTCATAAAAACCTTATAGAAGCTTTCCATGCAAGGATGAGGAAAAAAAGGTGTAAGATACTTCTGTACAACCAT
Organism: Certhia americana; assembly: GCA_018697195.1. Lineage (NCBI taxonomy): Eukaryota > Metazoa > Chordata > Aves > Passeriformes > Certhiidae > Certhia > Certhia americana. The sequence goes on along the minus strand of CM031857.1, from coordinate 49,315,771 downwards.
TAAAACTTTATTCTGGAAAAGGCTATGGAGTTAATATTTAATTAGAGGATACATCCTGTGCATCAGTCATTACTGTAAAGTCTTTTGTACATTTGTCCATCTGAAAAAGATTAAAAAATGCCCTCTCATAAAGATGTGGAGTGGTGAAAATAATTTGGTGTGTTAAAAAAAAACCCACCCAGGGCACTTGTTCTGATTTAATCAGTACTGCTTCATGTTCCAAATCCTGCTGCTAAGAACCAGACCCTGCTCAGCTTCCCTAGTCTCTAATATACCTGGGGCAGCCAAGAGAAAAAGGTTAGGTGTGTCTTGCTGTCCTTATCCCCTCTGTGGCCTCAATTGTGCATAGCTGTGCAAACCTAAGACCCTTTTTTTCCCAACAGTAAGAAATGTCCAGCTACAAGTTTAAAGCAAGATTTACAGCGGCATAGTTAATCATAATAGAAAAACATAAGGAGGCTGTTGACATTGTTTAAATAGCCTGAACATAAATTCAGATGTGTCTGGGGACATGTAGAGTTACAGATCCATTCTTCAGATGAACTTCAGCTATGTTGAATACATGCCCATTTTTCTACTGAAGGTTTTGTAAAAAACCCTTGGCTATTATCATATGTATTTTGGGTCTTTCCCCCAGAGATTTATGAGGTCACTGACTAAAATACACACTTATGTTCTTCAGTTTCCACCAGCCTGCATTTTGCAATAACAGCTGAAACAGAAAGGAAGCACTTGTCCACTAAGGATTGCAGATTTGAACTTAAGTCTCCTGAAAGTGTTCTGAACATGACTCAAGTAAGTTAAGAAATATTCGTCATCCTTTTCTGGGTGTATTCTACATAAAACATAGAAGTCCCATATGGAAACTAGGCCATAAGATCTTTAAAGAATGACATGCTGCCAGATATTTAAATATATAAAGAAATATGGTGCTTGTCCTGTAATTAGAAATCAGTTTTGTGAATATGGTATTTTTTGTCTTTTTCTAGATAAGCGTAGACTAGGGATTATTTTTAAATGTAGGTGTTTTGTTTCCATTCTCATCAGGACTTGAACTAGAATTTTTTTTATTGACCTGAGTTACTTTTACAATTAAAAAAAAAAAAAAAAAGATAAATAATGCACTTCTGCAAAAAATTAAATGAATGTAGAGGAAAGAAATTGCATCCTAGATATCTTTGCCTGTTTTATCCTAACTAATGTGGCTAGGATAATAAGTGTTTTCTAGATTTCTAACTTTCGATAACTAATTTTTTTTTTAATTTAGGTTTTTCTTTTGATGATAAATGTCTCAGCTCCTTTGAATTTATAGAATGCTAATAAATCAAATTCAGACTCCTCTGAACAAATCTTGGCATATTTCCAAAGATAGCAAAAAATGTGGCTTGTAAAAAATCAGATTTCTTTTGAATTCTTGTAAAGTTACTAGAAAACAGTGTTATACAAACCTCTGTCTATCCTGTGCCACTGGCAGACCACATTGTTTGTTCTAATCATGGTTTTCATACATTTACTGAAACTCAAATGTTCTATAGTACATACTATGTTTTATGAATGAAGTAATATTTCATATGCTGGCTATCATAATTTCATCTCCTATAAAATCAACAGCTTACACTTGTGGAATCTCTTTTATTCAGGCTACAGCAGTCTTGCTCATGTCTCCTAATTTGTCTTTTCCCTTGTAGAGTAATTACATTTTTGTTGAATCAATGGACATACCAAAGCTTTTGAGTTTCCTAGTTTTCTCCAGAGACTCTCCGTTTTCAGAAGAGCTTTCATCTTATGTTCAATGTCAGTTTCCATAAATTTTGCTAATCTTTCAAGTTTTGTTTTGATGTCATTTAGTCATCAGAGGTTTACTCAGATTTGCTAGCTAATTCTGAGGCCAGCCCTGTTCATGTGTCAGTAGGTGGAATCTTAAAAGCAGTGTATTCTCACATCCTCTTTGTAAATGTGTGTATTCTCACATCCTTGCTGTAAATGTGCTTCTGTTATAAACACATCTATAACAACATAACAAGCTACACCATGCTACACTTCCTGGTTTTATACATTAAAATGTCCAATACACAGTGACAAAGGAAACCTGGAGTAGAAATTTAGTTTGAAAAACATTTACCACAGATTTATCCACCTTTGGTAACAGGAGACTTGTGCACATAACACTATTACCTAGCTGAGGTCTTGGAAAATTACCACAGAGCAATATCCACTATGAAAAGCGATTAGTATTGATAGGTCTTCATACAGCTGTATTGCTATTGATGTGAGTGGGAATGAACCACAGTCCCAGAGCTCCTGGTGCTGGAAGGTTTTACCAGCGGAGATTAAGTGATTGACTTTCTGTTCTTCAGCATTACAACACTACAGTGGCAAAACTGCTGCTTTTGTTTTTGTCAAACAAGAACAAGGACAGTATCATGAGCTCTTCTGATGATTCTTCTGGTTCTTACATAAGGACACTTTAAAATTAGTGGGTGTTTTTAAAGTTGGCAGTGCAGAACCCAGCTCTAAATGCTAAGCACACCTTGAGGAACAGTCTGTTATGCTGTTAAATTTAAGGAAAACAGGACATAAGAAATTAAATATTTTGCTTTCATTCTCTTCATCTATTTTGTCCTTCCACTTCTTCAGGTATAAGTCTGAATTTACCCTTCCTTACAGTGAAGAGAACTAAATTTCTACTGTGTGAAGAGCCTCTTTTCAAGCTTTAGTGCAAGTAGAATTGAGTTCATATGAATGATATGCTGTATTCATGACAAAGCTGTGCTCTTATTTTGTTTTTTCTCAGATGTCTCTCATCTGGAAGAACCAGTTTAAACCAATGACATATACAGGCTTTGAAGAAACTTTAAGTCCATCCTTTCAAGATGCAGTTATTAAACTTTATGGATTATTTTCTAACTGCCCAAATGTGACTGCACTGTTTGTGATAGAGAAATAAAGTGCATAAGCTAATAATTTGTATATTTTTGAAATTATCTGATAAGGGACCTTCCAATTTATAAACAGTTCTTCTTTAAGTCAGTTGTTTATAGTGATACTGCAGCTGTGAGTAGCATTCAAAGCACAGACTGTCGCTTTGTCTGCCTCCTACAAATTTTTCCTTTCTGGAACCTGTTTTTTCCTAGTATGTCCTCTGCACTTAGGTGTCTTTCCTTTTAGTAGTCTGTAATATCCTTGTGTGATGGCTAATTAGACATCTGTATCAGAGGTCAAAACTGATAAATTCTTTGTACCTTTAAGATAAGTTAATAAGCTTGATAGGAAAGAGGTAAAGAGCAAGATCAGTGTATCTTGCCTCTTTAGCTTCCACTACAGATTTTTGGACCTGGCCAGTGGGTTCCACTGGACTATTCTAGACATACTACCTGCAGATCATGTCTGGAAGGCTACATTAACTTGTACAGTTCTACTTGTGCAAGTGGCCTTTTCTTGCTAATCACAATAAAAAATTGTAGTAGTAAGTGAAAGCATAGAATGGCCATTCTCAGTAAGTTAGATGTCACCAAAGATCATGGTGGAAGACACCAAAATGTTTGTTCCCATCCATGGAACATGCTGAGTTGTGGGTTGAGTAAAGTTTTCATGAGGTGAACATAGGTATATCCTGGGATATGACATAAGTGCATATGGCTTGTTTTGGGGCATGAAGGGCCTGCTAGGACAGTGCTGGGGCAGGGATAGCGTGAAGGAACTTGGATATGGTGCAGTCTTTCTATGCTGCCTGTTAGAAACAGCTCATTCTGTCTTCTAGAGTGTGCCTTGGCATTGGCTTAGGAAGTGTTAGAATGGGCCAGATAGAATGATGCCAAGGAACATGCTTAGTCTTGGTGAGAATGAATGAGCAAGGGTATAGGGCTGACACACTTTCTTTGGCCTTTATCACTTACTAAAGGAATATGAGTCTCATATGACTTGCTGGTCCTAGCAGCCAGCAGTACTCACTGGCCAACCTGCTGATGGCCACCTGGAAAATCTTCAGCATGGCAAGCAGGCTGCTTATGTTGCTTCTGGGAACTAAGGGGCACAAACTTCAAGTAGCACTTTCAAAGGTTCAAAACAAGAGGACTGTGGTTCTTCACACAGGTCATAGTTACACTTTAGAAGTCCTTGACGCAGGATACTGGAAAGGCTAAAAATTTACAGATGTTTAGGACCACATAAACTCACAGAAGAAAAAACTGCAGTGTTTACTGGCTTAGTGGAAGCTACATCCGGCACAGAGAGCCCCTAAAACAGTACTGTTGAAGTTTGAGAGAATGTTCAGGGAAATTACCACTCTATATTTCCTCCCCTTATATACTCTGTCCTGTGTACCTTTTGTGGCTGCTGTCAGATACAAGATATTGAGCTGGAGTTGTCTGGTCCAGCTGCAGGGCTCTCCCACATTTATCTTCAGTCTCATCTCCATCACTGTGCGTGCATCCAGTAACCTCAGAGTCTGCTGCTCAGACTGACTGCTCATTATTTTTCCATTGCTTTCTGTGGGGTTTTAGTCTAGACAGGATCAAGTCATGTATTTTTTCAGCATCTGCAGACCTAGGGCATTTTGTCATCATAAGCTTCCTGCTTAGCTTAGTAGGCTCTTCTTTAACTTTCCTGTCATTCTTCCACTCAGCCAGAGCAGTCTATTTCTTCTAAGAAGCAGAAATTTGGCTTTTTAGGCCATTAGTGCCTCTGCTTGTAAATTATCTTGCTCCTAGGAAAAGCTGCTGTAATTCTTTAACACTACCAGGCAATAAACCCTTCCTTTCTCTTGTAACTTTTCCTGTCAGCACTTTGTTTATCTGTTCCAGAAAGTCTGCCTTTCTAAAGCTTTGTTGATAGCCGGTGGAAGAAGTCTTGGGCCTATTTGCATTCTGCAACGGTGTGCAGTGTCTGAGCAGCAGCATGAAGTGTCTGCACTTAGCGTGTCAGATATGTCACGGCTTTTCAATTTCAGCTCTGCTACCACTTTTACCTGCATATACTTCAATAGACCCATATTCTAGAAAATAGAACTGTAATTTACTATGACATGACTTCCCCTATTAAAAATGAGTACATCTGTTCACTCAGCTATGGGTTCCTCAACACCCTCCAGCAGCAGCATAATTAGAGTTCTGATTGCAACCTGCTAATGATTCCTCCCCCAAATATCTCCCAATCTAATTTTAAATGCGACATAACAAATGGTGCTAATAAACAACAAGGAGAGAACATGATAAGGGTAAATGAGCTATAGCAGTATCACAGAGGAAAATTTATTTGCACATGGATACAAGTGTGAACTCACAAGCTCATATAGGCACTAGATGTTTAAGACTGTGTAAAAGGATAAAGACATAGACATGAAATACATTTGGGACCATATCACTGGGTTTATCTTGCATGCTGTGCCTTATCTAAATTTTTTTAATGCTAAATATACAAACAAATTTTGCTTCTGTTTCTAATAGAAATTTTCACGTATTTTTAATGGATATCTAAAGTCTTCATCTTGTTCTAGGATGTATACTATTATTTTAGGAAACTTGTTTTTATCAAACTAGTGATTGTTGAAACAATTCTGAGACCTTCCACTGATTTCGGAAGGCAGCTGACCAGTTTCACTGGTCATGTGAAGTCCATCCTGTCTCTGTAGTCAGAGAATCCCTGAGAAAAGTCAGATATGCAAATTTAAATGATGATACCATTAAAATTCCTGGTACTATCAAAAGTTTTAATTATTATATCAATATAGAAATGGGAGGGATTTTTATCACAGTGAAGGAAATAGTTATTTTGCTGTTGATTTCCATAGGTTCAGGATTTTATCTATAATGTACAAAGGAACTTTGATTTACTAGATTTACAATCTTACTACTTTGCAATATGTTTAGTAATATAGAGGAATATTCATTCATGGCAATCCAGCTGTTTTGCTAAATGTTACAGAAGCACCCTCAGGTAAAGTGTCATTGCTTTCTTCTCCCTTTTGGTTTTGCAACTTGTGCTTATCATTGAATGCCATATGGTGCAGGTTCTTGACATCATTTGTCAATATAGCATCATGCATTCTGTTCCCCTGTTGTACATGCTGGTGTCAGTCATCTTGGCTTCAGAATAAAGGGATTGTCCAAAGGTTTTTTGTTTCCAAAAATCAAACACTGTTGATTAATTACTTATGTAAACTTAATTATTTCTCATTAAATTTATTTACTAGGTAAAATAAAGCTGTTTATATCTTATACATCAAAGAGTAAGCAGATTGCCCAAACAGATCAGAAGAAGATCATTCTTCTCATGCAGTAACTGGTAAATAGTTGAGTGGTTAAGAACAGGGCTGTTTCTTCATCTTGCAATATCAGATGCTGATCATAGATTGAAACAAGAGTTTATCAGTTTATCTGCTGTCTTTCTAATTTAGAATCTTACGTTTTTTAAGCCTTGGAATTATACTGTAGGTAACTAAGAAACACACAGGCATGCTAGAATAAGTTATTCTGCAATTCAGTCATCTTTACTAGGATTGCCAAGGAAAAGGGCAGATGTAATTAGCAAAATTTACAATTTGTCAGCACTGTAAAAGTTACAAGTTTCTATAGAAATACTTTGAAGGTATTGAGCAAGATGTAAGAGTTAAGGAAGTAATAACAGATTTTTTTAATTTTTATTTTTTTCCTTTTGAATTAATGTAGATCTACTCTTAGGACTGATGTTCCAAAGTGTGTTCCATTTAAATGTTGCTTTATTCTTGATCTGGCTGAATGTCATCTTTGATTTTTGTATGTCATAGGAAATCCTGGATTTTAAAATCACTTTTATTACGTAGTGGTTCATTTGAACAGAGTTTCATTTGGAGCAGTGTTATAGTGTTTGGAGTGTTTTATTTGGAGCAGTTCTATAGTGTTGTGGTTATCACATTTGCCTATTCTTTTGAAACTGGATGGAAACACTGTGTTTTGGGGGAGCAAAGTGCTTCTGACTGTAAGAGAAGATCATGTTCATGACCACTGAGTATTGTTCATAAGTATATAGGACCTGCTGAGCTGCATCCCAGAATCTTGAGGGAACTGGCTGATGTAACTGCCAAGTCACTCCCCATCATATTTGAGAAGTTATGGCAGTCAGATGAAGTTCACAGTGACTGGAAAATAGAAAACCCATCTTTAAAAAGGTTAGAAAGGAGGACCCTATGAACCATTAACCTGTCGGCCTCCCCTCTGTGCCTGGAAAGGTCATGGAACATATCCTTCTGCAAGCTGTGCTAAGGCACAGGAAGGACAGGGAGGTGATTTGAGACAGCCAGCACAGCTTCACCAAGGGCAAGTTCTGCTCAACCAACCTAGAGGACTTCTCCAATGGAGTGACTATATCAGTGGACAAGGACAGAGCTATTATCTATCTGAACTTCTGTTAAGCTTTTGACACCATCACTCACAACATCCTTCTCTCTAAACTGGAGAGAGATGGATTTGGTAGGTGGACTGTTGAGTTGATAAGGAATTGGTTGGAAGGTCACATCCAGAGGGTAGTGGCCAACTGCTCAGAGTCCTGATGAATGTCAGCGTTGTCCCTCAGGGTTCTGTACTGGGACCAGTGTTATTTAACGTCTTTGTTAATGACACAGAATTATAGAATCATAGAATCATCAAGGGACCTACAAGATCATGCAGTCTACCCAGCAGTATCACTGTAACCCCTAAGCCAGTAAACCAGATCACCCAGTGCCAGATCCAAATGCCTCTGTAACCCATCCAGGGATGGTGACTCCACCACATCCTTGGACAAGCTATTCCAATAGCCTGACAACCCTAACAGTAATTTTTTTTTTTCCTAATATTTAATCTAAGCCTCCCCTGTCTCAGTTTGAGGCCATTTCCTCTGGTTCTCTTGCTGTAGGCGTGGTACAAGAGACGAGCCCCCACCTCACTACACCCTCCTTTCAGGGAGCTGTACAGAGCAATGAGGTCCCTCCTGAGCCTCCTCTTCTCAAGGCTAAACAAACCCAGCTCTCTCAGCTGGGGATTCTTTATTATCTTAAAAGCAAATGCAAAGATGCAATCTAATTCAAATCTATGTAAATTCAAGTGTTCCCACTTATTAGAATGGAGTATGTTTCAAGCAGTCTTCATGTCACTGCAGCAGAGTAAAAATTCCACAGATTTTGCAGAGAGCATGAGATGGCTTTGAAAATTTTGGTTTAGTCAAGATAGCAAAGGCAATGTACAAAAATACAGGTGTGAGATTTTTTTCTTCCCTTTCTCCAACTAGTTTCCATTCCAGTTCTCTTCCCCTCTGTACCAGGATATAATATTGTCCTGTGTTTAACTCTAACACTTTCTGCTGGTGGTGGTGGTATGATATGCAGAGGAAGGTTTTTAGCCCCTTGCTGCTTCCCCAGCCTAGCAAGGTTCCATAATTACTTTTGAATCCCAAATCCCAAGTTCCTTTGCCTGTGAGCTTGGAAATCACACTGATTTTGGCATCTGAGAAACCTTGGTACAACAAGAAACTAAGCAGAATTTTAGGCCAAATAAAATATCAGTTTATAATGTAATTTTGAAAATCTGCTGATATATGCAGTCTAGAGGCAAATTAAAACCTCAGCAGGAGTAATACCATGCTGTGCAAAAATATTGCAATTGATGCTTCTATTTTTTACTGTAATTGTCTGCGACCCTCAGGAGAATACATACTAGGCTTCGAAGGAAAGTGCATTTGTAAGCTCTATAAACTGGTGTTTTGAACAGCACAGGGTTGTGAAAAAGAAAAATGACACTTCATCAGGTTCTGGATGAGAAAAACAAATTAGATCCTTCTGCTGTAGCTGCTGCTACTCATATACTCACAGGTTTGTTTTTGTTTAAAAGTAATCTAAAGTGCTTTTTTATTGTAAAAATAAATTATTGCTCATAAAAAAATTTCAGGAGGTGGATGTTTTATTATCATGGCTGACACAAGAATAATGTGCAGCACGAGAAGCTTCCTCCTGTGGCAGAATTCAAATGTTAACAAAAATTTAAGTACTCATCTATAGATGAGGGAGATTTTATTGCACTGCCCTAAATGATCAGGTCATTTCCCCATAGGTAAAGTGAAACAAATCTGTCTGCAGCTGTGTGTGTTCCTCTGCTCCTGACTTTACCTCTTGCAAGCATTGCCTCACATTGCCAAACAGAACTGACCCTCTCTACGGAGAAGGCAGCGTGTCATGGGCCCTTTGAGGCCTCCTCCTGTATTTCTCTGCTGTCCTCTCTCTGGACAGGTATCACACTAGTATGATGCAGGGGTGGTTCTATGATGTAGATTCTTGTCAAAAACCAAGGGAAGCAGTCCATCAAATTGTTTTTAAAACCACCACAGGGATGCTGAATTTCGGTAATGTTGATCTAGGTTGCTCCTGATCCTAATCAGCCTGAAAAGATGTAAATAATCTGTCTTCTTGTGCTTTTGCTTCCAAGATTAAAATAACCCCTTTACCATATGAATTCTATGATGGTGGATACTGACCATGTTTTAAAGGGTCCAGTGACACCTCATATTTCCTTCAGCAGCCAGTCCTTCTGAAGTGAGAAAGGTAGGAGTCACACAACTTCTGACAGAATGCAGAGGGAGAACTGGAGTCCATTGCCTGCTGTTTCCATGTATCTGGGGAGCCAGCAGGTCCCTTGTTTAAATATCTGTGACTGCAAATACAATGTGTAGTGTCTATTGAAAATATAACTGTCCTATATATAGTAAATGCTGTGTTTGTGGTGCTAGGAAATAAAAAGTCTTTCTTCAGAATTTTTTTTCTTCACTTGAAATCAAATTGTAAGGTTTTGTCAGCTCCTACAGGAGATCTTTAACTTTCTGCCCCATCACTTAGACTTGTTCTTGCTGCCACTGGTTAATGGTAAACAATTATCCGTATGCCATATCCAAGCCACCTACATGATTTTTTCACCCTCAAAACCATCTCATCAATCATACCAGTAAATGAACATTATAAAATAAAAATCAAAAATAAATGTAACACTGTCATGTAAACTTTCTACAGTTAACAGGAAAATCTGGATTGCGTCAGGAATTCTATAACTATTTAATTTTAAAAAGCACTGCTCATTGAAAAATATTTAGTAGAAACATAGTTTCCTACTTTTGTATCATCACAGAAGTGTGGCTAGTTTCTAGCCCCCATCAAGGAATTATGATTCAACAATAAATGAAGCAGAATCACATCTTCCATATGTACTGCTACCCTTTAACTGTTTTATGACTTCAACACTAAAGCAGCTATAATAGCCAAGTCACCTAGAATCTCTGATGCTTCAGTATATTTAATTTATCATTTAAAATAGATAAATGTCATTTCAAGTATGTTGCTTAACATCTGTTGAAATACACTTTTTTCCCCCTTATTTTTTTAACTCTATTAGAGTGACAGGCAGTAATTCAGGCAAAATTGTCTGTGTGCTTGGTTGCTCAAGAAACAAAATTGAGCAATACATTTTGTAAACATCTCCTTTAGCTCCTTATTTTTATTAGCCACTTGTCAAGTGCTCAAAATTCAGATATTTGTCTTATAAGAAGTTGTTACAATTCCAAAAAGCACCTGATGTTCAAAGTCCTCAACATACTTTGGAAATGACCCCTAAATGATCAAAGCCATATATATATATTTCTGAGAATTTTCTTCCAGCTCATTCCTTTTTTAGTTTTGTCACAGAGAAATTACAAAGGAACCACTTTCTTTGAGAGCAGAGAATTGTTTGTGTAGGCAATAATAGTCAAATTCTGTAGTGAAAAGATTAGTCCCTGTAAATATGGCATTTTCACGGACATTCTGCTCTTCCTTACTTCTCATGGCTTTTCAGTTTAAATGGTTAAACTAAATATTAAAAATCTGTTTGTTCCTTTAGTGATAGGTTACCTGCAAAGTGTTGGTGGGTTGATATGGCTAAAATAGCATATATGTGAGTGTGACAGCTATATTTGTGTAATCAGATAAGATTGTTGTTTGAGATAACACTAAAACCCCTGTACAGCAAGGTGTCTTCCCACACTTCTCCAGTCCTTCCCATTTGGTGCTGCCAGCCAGGAAGGTCACAATTAGGATGTTAAGTTGTAGACCAAAGCCTCCTGTGCTCCTTGAGTACAACTGTTGATTAAGGAACATGCTAAACTGGGGGCCACTGAAAGTATTTGCTTGTTTTGTCTTGATTTTATTGTTTCCTGAATATGCAAGAAAAGTCAGAGCAGCACAACATTTCTGAAAAGGAGCATCCACTAAATAATGTTCTCAGCTGGAAATCACCAAGCTTGTATTTTCAACTGCTTAGTGATTATTCTTTTCAGTCAAAGAAGTTTTGTGGGTTGAACTAAACTATTTTTACAGATCTTCATTTCACAAGAGAAAATTGATTTTCTTTGTTTGTTTGTAACTTGATTCAGGTTTCTGTTTAGATCAGCAAACTGAAAAAAAAACCAGAAAAAAAAAAAACAAAAAAACCCCAACCAAACCAGTGATTTGCATGGTTCTGTGACCTTCTGTTAGAAAAAATAACAAATATCTACAAAAGAGGTTTATCTGGGTCACAAAGCTGGTCTAGGACTGCCCCTACCTCTGCCTGCCAGGGTGCAACCGGTGATGTTTTGGGGTCAGTATGGATTCATGTACCTGTGAGCCAGGGTGCCAGGGCCCGTGCCTGAAGCACAGCAGTAGCTGGGACTTGCATCAATCCAGTAATGCTGACACTGACTAGCTGTACTATATCTAATGCTGCTTTAAAAGCTACAATCCAGGAATTATGGTTGGAAAAATCAGCTAGACCAATATACCTTGCTATCCTGTTGACATAATTTCCTTTTCAGCAAGAGACTGATTTTAATAATCATGATTCAAACACCTGGTGGTATTGAAATACTTTCTACAATTTATTTTAGATACAGGGTCATTTGGGCCCTATACAAGCGTGCTCTCCTGCCCCCAGCTCTGGGCACTACCCTGTAAGAGGGCTGCAGCCCACAAGGTGGCAGAGCTCTCCTTGTAGAGCAGCCTTTGGTGAAAAAAAAAAAAAATTACTTTTTTTTTTTTTTTTTTTTGCTAGCAAAGCTCCCTCCCCCGCTTTCTTCCATTTGCTCATTAATTGCAAATGTAGCTTCCTTTTTGCACATAAATCGTAATTTCCTTAGACAAATAGAGGAAAATATTCAGACAAATGTAGACATGGAGATCAGTTTTTATATTGGTTTTGATTCAAATGTGCTTCTGTCAACAAATACAGGAATTTTTGTCTATATTCTTTTATGTCAGGAGTTTCAAACTAGTTGAACAAGTTGTAATTTATTTAACCTCTTTAAAATTTAACCCAGTTTCAGTGTTTGTTCTCAAAATTTGGAAATGGCAAAACTAAGTGAAAAATGTTCAACCCTTCAGCTTTTAGAATAGCAAATTTATTTTAAAAAAAAAAAAAAAAAACCTTGAAAATCAGTCCCCAACAAAAAATGTCTGTCACTGTTTAGAAATTATTACATTTTCAACTGATTATCACAAATATTTGATATGAGCCTGCTCAACATACTTGACCAGTAAAGAAGTTCCAGCATGTGACTCCATTTGATTTTGTTCCTTTTTCCAACTTCCAGACATGATAGGGAGAGCAGATATGATTAACATAATTCTAAATCAGAGTCAGTGATGTTGTTGTAGGAGTTAGTAGCTGTGCAATATTCATACTAAGTGTGCCAATCCCTATAACAAAGCTGAACAGGAGAATTATTTAAAGAGATTAAATGATGCAGAATAAAGCTTCCAAAAGCTGTAATTGAAAGTGACAGAAACATTAGCTTTGAAACAAGTAACATTTAATCACACAGATTATACAGAAACATAATTTTTGTATGTTGTTTTCTTCAATAGAATTTAATTTTAATCTGTTGAGACAGCTCATCATTTTCAGCTGCCTACTGCCAGAAGCCTGTCAGAGTATGTAAATGTACAGCTACTGTGAGGAGTGGGACCTGTTCTCTCCAACACTGGCCTCAGTTTATGCATGCCTAAAATTTCAGGTGCTCCTACCTGCACCTGCGGGTTGCACCACTTCTTGCCTTTGTATGTAGCATTTGAAAGGTTGAACTTCTGAACTTCTGGACAAGCAGTGTAGTCCCAGTGAAAGCATCATATTTGTGCAGTCACAAGTAGAACATTATTAAAGGGCAAGGGCATGAAGGAAAAAAGCATGAAAAAACCTTTACACAAACATACAGAGTCCAGGAGAAGGGTTCAAACCTTCTCATAATTAACATTTGATTTTATTCTCCTGCAAGTATACAGGAAGTCCAGGTGTGATCACAGTAGTCGAGAGCAAAAAAAAATTTGTGCATGGCTGGATTAGTCATAACACAGAGAGAGTGAATCTCAGTATAGTGCTGGAGTAATAACAGCTCCTCTGATGTTGCAGAACACATAGATTTACCAGTGTCCCCTTCCTGACCAATATGAAACTGAGCTCTGTATTTGCAGAACCTGTGAGCAGGAGCAAATGTGACCTTCAGGAAGACTGATATGAAGTGCCTTTGCCTCCTGGGGACTCAGAAGGGCAACAGACAGGAGGAACTCACATTGACACTAACCTGCTGTTTACAGAAGCCAAAAGTACATGTGAAAGCATGTCAAAAACTCCAAGCACTTTGGATGGGTTGCCATCAAATTTTTTTAGTTTATTTACTCTTGTTATAAAGCTTGTTTGAAAGTGAAGCCAGCTGTCTAAGAAAAGCATTTGGACAAGGTGGTAGGGAGGTTTATTTTATTTTTCTCTAAAAGTGCCTTTCTTTGCTAATATGGAAGTTTTAAAAAATAAGATTCACCTGTTTTTCCCTCTCAGCTCCTTCCAAAATCTGAGTTATTTGGAGATGCCTTTTATTTTAGAGAAGTTATTTGGAGATGCCTTTTATTTTATGATATTTTATTTGTATCACAGTTCAGCATGGCCAGATTTTGAGAAAACAAGTATTTTGTATATAAGACCAGCTCCTTTTGGCTGATGGCAAGAATATTAAAACAGAAGCAGTTTCAGTGTGAATTACAATCAGGAATCAGATCCTGACCAGGGCTGGGACTGCTCTGGTCTCCGCTCCTGCTCCGTAGGTAAGGCTGGGATTTGTTCTGCTCCCATTGCACAGGTCTTGCACCAATGACTGAGCACCAGGGTGGGTAAAGTTTTGATAAAGGAGCCAAAAGCTCAGAATAAACAATTAATTTATCTATATCAAAATTAAATGATGCCACCTTCAAGGTAGGGACTGTCTTACCACATTTGTTTGCAAGTCTTTGAGCTTTTCACCCTTTGTCAGTAATAGATGATAGCATCACAAGGAAGGAAAACGGACTTCAGAAAAGGCTGCTGGGTTAAAAAGTGCAGCCCGAGAGATTAGGCCTACAGGCGTAGCTTTAATGGTGATACTGTCACTGAGAGGCACACAAGCTCTTGCCAAAGGGCTATTATAACACTCTGTTTATTAGAGTGTTCAGTACAGGACGTGTAGTCTCCCTAGCACAGAGTAACACTTGCTATATTGTGCTCAGAATGAGTAATGAATATCATGTGAGTACAGAATGTATCAGATCTTTCCAATACTCTGTCTGGGCAGGCAAGGGGGTTGGCTGCCTCACTCAGCAGGACACTCAAGCTACTTTGAGCTGCTTTGATGGCACTATGCTGCCAGGAGGTTTTCATGACTGGCTGCTCAGGAATGCTGCTTGTGTGAGGACAAAAGCCACTGATGGACAGAAAATCCAGCATAATTTGGTCCCAGTGTCCCAATGTCACACTCAATCTTGATTGTCTCCAAGTCAAGAATCTGCAGGGGTTTTGACAAGCTACTGCTGCCCCTTGTGCATCACATTGTCAGCTGAGGGTTGTTGGCTGAACTGTGATCAAAAGGTCATAATTTCTGATTTCTCCACAGCCATTGATGACACCAATAGATGGATTTCACCAGATTATGTAAATTATAATGCAGAAGCAAAATCATTCCTATGTGGTACTCTCTGCCTCCCTTGTTGACATGGCCCAGATGATGGCTGTGGATCTCTCTGGGACATGACTAGGTCATCAGACACCAGAAACCACGGTGCAAAGAATGGAGAATGGGAACACTGTCTTATGTGCTGATGGGCCTCAGGTCTGTGCCTTCCTCTGTACGCTCATGGCACCACTATGGGGGAATCAGCAAACCTGGAGCGCTTCTGAATGCCAGCTGACGGTCACTTCCTTCATGAATCGGAGTGCTGAAGACCTGTTGGTACCTAGAGCAATAAATCTAAATTGGTTTCATACTGGTGCCTCTTTACAGAGGCATAACTGAAGCCTGTGATTTTGGTGTAGTAAAGACCTGGGCACCTCTTGCAAGGTGAGCTGGTGACACTGACCAATTACACACATCTCCCAAAGTTACTCTTAGGGCAGGATGTAAAGACAAGAAGTATCTGCAGATTTTGAGCAATACATGTGAATTTGGAGGATAAAGGCAATTGCTGACATTTTATTTATTTATGTGGAGAGAACAACCATTATGTCCAACTTTGGATAAACATTTAGTAAAGCTTCTGAACAACAAACTAGACAAGGGAGAGTTGTCAGAAAAAAAATAGAGTGTGTTTCTATAAAGAGTCTTATTTATCTGAGTTGATAAAAGAAAAGCTGATTAAAAAAGCTTAATACTTTACTATTTCAGTTTTATAGCAGAGTAGCTGCCCATGAATCCAATGGAATTTCACCAGCACTAAAAACACAATGGGAAAAAAAATACATTCTGAATTCAAAGAGAAAACAAGATCAAGCATTAGTTTGCTTATTTTGATAACAAAATAAATGTTGTGAGAACATGGAACATATGATTAGGTTAGAAAAATTAGCAATTCTATTTATACAGAAATGTCATTGATGATAAATTCACTGCTCAGTAAACTTTTCAAAGACTAAGAGAGTGATAATTTCAACTGTTGGTTCTTAATGTTAACAAACACTGTGCTATGGGAATCTGCTATAAATGTCATCCGTACAAGAGAGGAAGAACAAATACTTGGCTATGAAAAGACACCTGCTTTTCTGAAGTAGCATACTTCTACTGAGTTATATCTGTCTTTTAGTTTAAAATCCTTTTTGTTTCCTGTTTCAAAATATTGACAAACTTTCCATTCCACATAAACATCTAAACTTCCTTAGTAAAAATAATACCATATACAAAAATTAATCCCTTCCTCTTTTTTCCTGAAAAATCACTTTATAAACACTGTCAAAAGCTGCCAATCTAGTAATTTCCCCAGATGTCTTGTTATATCTTAGTAATTAAATTGTAGTCTCTGAACTGTCTTTTTCATAGCTAAGTTTACAGGAAATGCATCTTCATCCTTGTCTAGCACAGTATAAAAATGTTCTGCTGGGAATACAGTAGTATTTATTGATTTTTCAGAATTTGTAATTCCTTTCAAAAGAAATTTAGTTGGCTCTTTTGAGCTTTCATAAACTGATGAAGGCAGAAAACAATAATGATTTGAAAATATGCTTCCAGGGAATTTTATGACCTTATAAGATTTGGCACAGGATCTGCATTAGAAATGTATTCTCCATGGTACCCACGTACTCTTTATAATATCTAGTTACAAATAATGCCATTGCTACATTCTTTAATAAAATGTGTCTGACTACCAGATCTCACAAACAATATGCTGGGTTTAAATCAATGTGCATATCACAAGTGCTAATGTGAAGTATCTTTGCAATCCACATCAAAAAGTCAGAGCAGTAGTGAAGATAATCACCAGAACTGATCTCTTGGGAAGTAAGAGAACTAATCCCAGCATTCTGCTGGGAGATAAGCTTCTAGCTTCTTCATGTCCCTGTTTAAGGACTGATAGTGGAATCTTCCTGACCTTGATGCTAGAGCAGCAGGCACAGCAAGGCACCTATGGCTTTTCCGTCCTTGATGGCTATTTACAAGAGCCTTGAGCTGCACGTGGCTTTTTGTTTCCCAGCAGATGCCCCTTGCCCAAGCAAAATCTCCAGGATGGCAGGGAAATATTCTACCAATGCCACACCACTGGGAGTGTGCAGCAAGCCTGGCACTGTACTCCCCTATCCTTGCAACCATACCTTCCTAGGGACTCAGTGCCAAGGCTCTGTTCACATCAGAGATCCCAAGGCACCCTCAGTGACTGGCAGAGCAGTGAAAGGGGCAGTGCAGCCCATGGACCACCCACAAGCTGCCACTGCTCTCCTCTGCCACTGTGGCAGCCAGGGTTGGCCTTTGAGATGCACAGCCCTACCTTTGCAGGGCTATCCAAGAAACCAGCCTCATGGGATGGGAATTGCTCATATCACCTCAGCTGGGCTGAGGAATTTACTCAAAGGTTTCAGGACTTGTTTTCCAGTCCTTGAAATACTTGACATATAACTCATGTTGGATGTGGGGGCCAAGTTAAAGCTTCCCATACACTGGACTCGTATCTCAGCCAACTGAATGTGGCAAGAGGAAGGAGAAAGTAGTCTTCCTCTCCTGATGGCATGATTTCACATGGAAACATTACTGAGCACCCAAGGCAGCAGATTTCCAAGAGGACATCCCACCCACTGCACTAGAGAGGCATCCTGACACTCATGTTCATGTTTCCATGTTTGTTTGCATATGTCATAAAAAATCAACCAAGTACCACAAGAAGGACAACAGCAGTTCCCACTTAAGGATAATCTAGAGGCTTGTAATTAAGTTAGACTACCAACAAATTTAAAACTTTGATATAATTCTCTTGGAAAGCTTATTTATTCAAGTGAATTTGTGCTGGGATTTCCCAGGAGAATTTTCTCCAATCTGGAGTACATCATGGTTTCTATGGGTATGTGCCAATCCTTCCTGTTGGAGATGCTTGAAGTGTCTAAGTAATCAAATTAAATGTAAATCAAGTGTCTCAATGCTTTTTTTACCAAATATATAATGGCTTCCCACCCAAATAAAAACATGTTTCTGCAGCAGTGACCTCCTGAGTCATTTGGATAAATATTCTTCATTTATGCAGCTGCGTCCTTCCCCAAATGCCTCTTAATCATGCAAAAAAATTCAGTGTCTGCTTTGCATTAAAAAACTACATCCATAGCAGGTCTTAAAACTGCTGTACATTCAGTGCATTGTTCTTCTCTGGTGCAGTGATTGCAGCACTTTTTCCAGTTTTGCTAGTGAAATCAGGAGATCAAGCTTTGTATCAGTATTGACTGGGACTTATTTTCATCCAGCTCTTTGCTTTTCAATATGCACGTTTCTCAGATATAAAGATACATGCTTTTCCAGCAACACTGAAAATCTAACTCAGATTGCAACACAATTTGCAACAAGATCTCCATTTACTGCTTTTTGTTGTTGCTGCAGACCATCTTAAATTATTATGAGGTTATTCAGAATGTTGCAGCTTTTCAAAGTTGATTTTCTCTTAAAACATTGCAGCAATTTTGTTCCACACTTCTTCTTTTCCATTTGATAATTCAAAGACTTGGATTGAATGAATTAAATATGAGTCATGTACATTATGATCCATTCCATGTATTAGGAACACAGATGTTTACTACCATTAATTATTGAGATCACTTTGGGGTGAACTTTGTTATAACCTTGAAATGAGCAAGCTGATGGAGAATATGAACCATGTAAAGTTTTTCCACAGCTCTGGAATATCTTTCTCTAGGAAAAGCTGCAGAAGTATTTTAGAAACAACTTTAAGTTCAAAATTATCTGAAGAATAAACAGAAAATGTTTTCGGTGTATAATAAGAGCTAAACTGGGTTCATCTGTATTTCAAAAACCAAAATTCCAAATCGTTTCTTGTCCTAGTGTGTTTATCAGAAAAGAGAGATGGTCTGAATAGCCTATTGTTAGTAATAAGCTTTGCTTCATCAAGTCAATAAATGGTTGAGTTGTTATATCATGTAGTTTCAGTTCATGAATTGTGCATCTGTTCAAGCCTCAATAGACTAAGAGTGCCTGTTTACAGGCTGCAAACTTTTCCTAGTTTGCAATTTCACTTTTTAAAAAAGAAATTATATGTAGCACCAATTGCTAAAGAAGAGAAATCAGAGTGATAGTTAGACTAATTAGGGATACTTAGCAGTCGAGTTTTTCTCAAACCTGTGAATAGCCATAAACCCTGCAAGCAAAACTTCCCAGGACTCAGTATTTTCTTTAATATACTAACTACCAAAGCTAACTTTTACCAGTGTATTAATTTGAATGGCACAACCAAGCAGATTTCGGGAGATTATCAGCACCTTTGATCTCTTGATCCACATATGCAAACCTCTTTGATGTTGGGTGGAAACCCAGCATGAATAAAAGACGGCCTATTTTCTGAGCAACAGAGGCTGATCTGGAAAAGGTCAGGCAGAGAAAATGGATACATACATAAGCCAGAATCATACTAAAAAATAATCCTATCTTTCTCTAACTGGCTAAATGAACTTTTCTGAGGCTATTTGCTTTGCTTTGTTATGCTTTAGTGAAAGTGAAATACAATGCATAGAGAACTGCGGGTGTAGCATTTCACTTCCTGGATTTGACATTTCTGGTGGGTTATTACTGCTAAATATTTGTGAGCGTTTGTGACCTTCAGAGCTCAAAGAGCTGCCACCAGGAGGTAGATACACACAGAGCCACAATTAGTGCAGCATTTCAGGTACCTGTGGAAGCTCTGTTAGCTCTAACTTTCATCTCAGCCTCTGTCCCTGGACCTGTGACAGTCCCTTCTCAGGAGAATGGGGTGGTGCCTGATTGTCCCGAGCAGCAAGTAGTCAGGACTGTGGGTTTTGTGAGAAGGTGAAATGGGCTGCTGAACATCTGCCAGTGGGGTGGTGTTGATAGTACTGGAGTGGCCCATAGCAGGGGAATACCCCAAAACAAACAGAGGAAAAAAGTGAAGAGGGAACAGCACCATTATAGTAGATACCTAAAGAAATAATGACCTTCATTTTACTGTGTCTCTCTTCTTCACCTAAACAAAGGAACATTTTCCATAGGTTGTGTTTTTGGGCACAATAATTTTCAAGTGTTTTTATGGAAATAAAAAATTATGACAACTGATGTGAACATATTTATTCACAACATTAAGAGGTGTTTGTTATGGGTATGCTATTTTTAATCACATTTCTGAATATGTCTGTTATGGGTGTGCTATTTTTAATCATATTTCTGGTCACGTTCTTCTAGAAACAGTTATCTTAATTCTGAAAAGGAAAAAAAAATCAGTCCTAAGGTAATCAGATGACAGGTGCAAAATGGCCATTCTTTCCCTCCTTCAGCTGCTTATAACACTCACTGTGGGTCTGCAGAGTGACAAGTCCCCTTGGTCCTTCCCAGTCACAATGCTGAGATACTGACATACAAGGTTTGGTCCTCACCATTACAGTTCCTGTATTGCTGCTCTATAATTAGAACACTTCTCATTTACAGAGAGTATTGCCATGCTGTCTAATGTCTAAAAACATCCCAGTAATTTTTTTTTTTGCATTTTGCAGTATAGCAGAAGGAATACTTGGTAAGATTGCTGTGATCTAGGGTGCTCCATTTAGGGTCTTTTAGTCTTAAAAGGGGTATCCTTCAAAAGCAGTACTTTTTGTTTTAATAGAAATAACTCAAAGTTTCAGATTATTCCTTTGGTCACGAAATGTCATGCATACTGATGCTCTATAAGTCCTCCAGAACTATCTCAGGGAATGAATGGCAATGCAAGGACTTTTCTTTATTTAGCATTTCTGGAAAAGTGGATGCCAGAATCTGGATTTGTGTGTACATATGTTAGGATGAAAAGTCACCAGAGCCTAGATACACAGAGACCCCAGCATGATAACATCCAGCCTGATTTTCCAGTGCCACCTCAGAGGCAGAAATTTGCAGTTCTGAGTTATTCATCTTAGTTATCCTATACCACTGAGGAAAAGAGTTTGGCACCAGACTGTGGGATATACAACAGCCAGGGTGCCAGGCAAAGGGATGCAGAGGAAATGCTGAAACAAGTGATGAGGCTGAAGTTCCCTCTCCCTGTCCCAGGGCTTCTGACAGCTGAGTGAGAGGAGTTTATAGCTCTGAAACCTGCAGCCACTTCAGCTGTTCCTTGTGTAGGAATAACTGTGTTAAAAGAAGATGCCTACAGTAATGGAACTGTTGCTCACCTTACACGCAGAGCAAATGATGGACACCATTTCACAGGGGTGTTCATTCGGATAGCTTTGGAATAGCACAAAGCAGGCGCCTGAACTCCCTGCTTTGTGCTGAGCTCAGTGGTGTTGGCACGGGTTGGGTGTTGTGTAACCAACCCTAATAAACAAAGGATTCTAGGCAGCCCACCAAATAGTTAGAGAATGCCTAAACACACCGTGAAACAAAATATCTGCTGAGACACTCATCTCATCCAAGATAAGAAGGCCTCTGGGAGTACACATTAGAAGTACTTTAGGTGCCTAAATAACTTTACTGATGACAGCTTTGGTGCCTTTCAGGTATGCTTGCCACAGGCAGAATTGTTGTGACTCACTCCCTTGAATGTAGGCATCTAAATTCTGCTTGAGCTATGCCGTAGGCACCTAAAGGCTTTTGGAATCTTTCCCTAACTCTTTGAATTTATAAAAATATCTTGTTTCAATAATATGGCAAGGATTCAAATGCTTTCCAATTTTTCTGTGTAAATGAGGAGGAGGTGATGTTTTGGATTTTCTAGATTCCTTCATTTTCCTAACATAATTGCCAGAATAGGATTTAAATTAATCCAGCACTTCTAAAGTGCTTTTCATTGGTTTGACCACAGCTATATGTTAAAAAAATTAAAATTTCTGGACAGTATTTCAGGACATCTTAAGCTGCTTTGCCAACTTTTCTTTTGCAAACATGATTCCGAGGCCAGATTTTTGTTGTCCCAGAATATTGTTTCAGATAACATCTAGGCACTGTTTCGCATTTTATATATGACTTTTACACCTTATTTGCCAGACAAGCACCCTCAGCTTGTACAAACTTCTTTAAAATTCTCCACAGCAATGGAAATTTAGCCATAACATGAAAGGCATCTCTGAGTGAATGTGCCGATTTCTAAAAATTGGAAAACAGCTTTCTTTTTTGTCTGAAGTGGAGTCTTTTCTTTAAGAGCTGAAACTATTACTTGGGGCTGGCCATTTTAAATGGTCCTACTAAAGACAGAGCAAAAGACAAAGGTTGGTCATCTGTGCAAAGTAAGGTTTTGCTGTCTAACCAGTGTTAGCACTACAAAACCCAGAAAAATAAATCTGGGTTTGCTGTAGCCTAGGATTTTGCCTGGGTTACAGCAGTCCAGTTTAATAAATCTTGCATCCTCTTGTGCCATATGGACATTTGGTGGCTGTAGCTGCAGCCAGGTGATTTATTACTGCTACTGACACATCCTTTTTGATGGATGTATAGCATTGCACTGGAAGTTACTCTTTTCCCAGACATGCACACCAGGAAATGTTAGCAGGACTACATCTTCTCCCGGATCAAATATCAGTGGTAAGTTGTTCCACATTTGTCTCTGTGGTCTTTCACATTGCTAAAGCAATGAAGTGGGAGTGCATCCAGGTTTGTGTGGTGATGGCTGTCCCAGGGACAGAGGAGTCTCGGAGGTGGCAGGAGCCCACTGCTGCCATCCTACTCCTCCTCTTCTTCCAGCTGGCATGCTGGCATTCAGGGATCACAAGGTGGTGCTCTTGTACTTATGGCAAATTATTTGATGGCCAACACTTGAGGTGCCTGAGGCTGTCTCTCAACCTTCTGCTACAAAGGACAAGCTGAGGTAAGCAGCACTGCTGGTGGTTGCACGCCTGCTTATACCAGAAGAGATTCCTGGTGAGAACAGCTCTCCAGGGATGTGCTTCCCTGTGTAAGAAAAGGTTAAATGCTGCACACTCACAGGATCGGAATGTGTTGCAATACAGTGAGATCTCTTCTTGGTGCCTCATCAAAAGACATTCTCTTGAGCAGATGTCATAAAATCTGGGATGAATGCTTCCTTCATGTTTGTAATTCTCCAGTGGGAAAAGATGTAGACCCAGAAGATGCTTTCTATAGACTAAGGATCTAGCTATCTCCTTCCATCCTCTTTTAAAGCTGAGCTCACCATTCCTTGCCTAAATGAAATATTTTGGCCTTGTCACATACTGGTGTGATAAATCCCATTTAAAACAGAATAGTCATCTTTTTTAACCAAACTGGACTCTGTATTTTACTTCATGCGTTTCTCACTTATCCATTGTCTTTTATCTAAGGACTTCTTGGCTATAAGGATGACACATTAAAGAATTTGTGATATCTCAAAGGTCCTTTGCTAGTATATACAGACCTAGTACCATGACTCTAGATACAAAGGTAATATCTCAGAGAGAGGGATTAAATATGGGCAGTGACTCTGGGACTGTGTTTAAAGATGATGGAAATCTCCTTTTTCTACAAATCTAGGAAGTGGGTCATATTATAATGAGTTGGTAGGAGGCTATTTCAGGAGACTGGAGGATGCAACAATCTTGTAGTTAACAAGAACAACTGGATTACATAGCAGGTTGCTGTGATTGCTGCTCCTTGTGTACCTGAGTGAGAACTGGACATCTCCCACCCCACATTTCTCTGAGCACCCCTTCTTTGTACATCCTCCTTACTACAAGTATTAGGCTGTGTCAGACAGGTGTTATTTTGTACAAGAGAAAACACTTTGCTGAGAACTCTGAACCGTACCGTAGTAAGGCCACTGGTCTTCAGTTTCAAACTACACACTGGAACATAGAAACCCCAAGTTTACTTCTGGTTTTCTTTGAAAATTTTCTCTCATTTTCATGTTGAGTGATCCTCTTAGTGCTCTGCATTTTATAACAAATTCTGTGTGCCCAACTTTTAGATATTTCTTGAGTATTTTGGTATCAGTTTGCTGAAGTGAGGCACATATTGAAATGCAGTTGTCACCACTGCATGCAACAGTAATTCATATGCATGGAAAATAAAAATAGTACTGACTTATACAAGTTCGGTACAAGGTCTTCTACCATTAAAATTTTCTGCAGAAGCCATTACTGACAACTTTGCTGCAAAGAAATACAGAGAGAGCTTGAGCTTGCTGCAGCATTCTGGAAAATAGAAAGGGATATATTAAGAACAAAGAAGCCTTTCTCTCTCTCACCCAATAGAACTTCTTATTCTTATGACCACCACAGTCTGATTTTAACACCAATGTGACAGCATTTTTCATATCCTCTTGAAATGTTCTCTCTAGCTAAAGGAAAAATTGCTTGTATTTTCTGCAGTCTTGTTATGTGAGGACATTGGAAAGAGCTGTGAACAATATGTTTCCTACTTGCTAGGACAGACAACATTAATGACAAGGTCAATTCTATTTTACAATCTATTGGATTCCATAAATGCTACTCTACTGAATAAAGCAGCCTGCAGTAATAATATTGAAAATAGAGTTGAAACAAAATTTGAATGTATATTGGCAATGAAGTGGTTCAATGTGATTGTAAAATTCAAATAATGCATCAAGAATTTTAATGCATCCTGCCACACTTCAGGACAGGGTTATAATTCATAGAAAAACGCTACAGCATTCAAGCATATAAACATGCACAAGAACACTCAAATGATCTGATTGTACCTTCAGGAAATGTGCAGATTGTACCAAGATGAGCAGTGCAATTGACACACCTGAGGGATGGAATGCCATCCAGAGGGACTTGGATAAGCTGGAGTAGTGGGAGGCTCAACAGGACCAAGTGCAAGATGCTCCATCCAGATTGGGGCAGCCCCTGGTACCAACACAGGCTGGGGATGAACAGATGCAGAGCAGTCCTGCCAAGAAGGACTTGAGGGTGCTGGGGTACGAGGGGCTGGACATGAGCCAGCAAAGTGTGTGATTGCATCCCAGAATGCCAGTTGTGTCCTGGGCTGCACCAAAAGAAGCATGGCCAGCAGGGTGAGGGAGGGGATTTTGTCCCTCTGCTGCATCCAGCACTGGGGTCCCAGCACAGGAAGGACTTGTTGGAGCAAGTCCAGAGGAGGCCACCAAGATAATCAGACAAGTGGAGCACCTCTCCTATAAGGAAAGGCTGAGAGAATTTGGATTGTTCAGCCTGGAAAAGAGAAGGCTTTGGAGTGACTTAGTTGTGACCTTGCAGCATCTGAAGGGAGCTTACAAGAAAGATGGAGAGAAATTTCTTACAAGATAATACTGAATGGCTTAAAACTGAAAGAGAGAAGGTTTAGTTTAGATGGTAGGAAGAAATTCTTCACTTTGAGGGTGGTGAGGCACTGGAACAGGTTGCCCAGAGAAATTGTTGATGCAGTGTTCAAGGTCCTGTTGGATGGGGCTTTGAGAAACCTGGTCTAGTGACTCTGCCTATAGCAGGGAGGGTGGAACTTGGTGGTCTTTAAGGCCATTTCTGTTATTCTATGATTCTATGACCTTGACTGTCCCTGAATGTGTAATATCAACAAAACCTACCTCAGGATCCCTCATTTGCTTCTCTATGTACTTGCTTATGTTTCTCTTTTGGAATGCAAATCCTTCAGTTTTGTGGAAACATTCAAGGCCAGGCTGGATCGAGCTCAGCCTGATCGAGTTGAAGGTGCCCCTGCACATTAGAGGGTGATTGGACTAGATGACCTTTAAAGATCCCTTCCAACCTGAACTATTCTAGATGACCTTTAAAGATCCCTTCCAACCTGAACTATTCTATGTTTTTAAAATAAAATAGCTCAGTTTTGCCTCTTTTACAGAGGCATGAAGCTTCCATAATTCTAGTTGAGGTCTCTGGTTAGCACTACAGGTTAAATACTGATAATTGTCTCTGAAATTACTAACAGAAAACTTCACAATACTCTAGCTGGAGGTGAAGTAAAAAACCTTGTACTCAACTCCTGTGCTTCAGTTCAATGCGATCTTGAAACCTTGAGAGCCTTAAGAGGTCATTCCGCTTTCCTGTCAGCAAGGAAGAGGACAAAGCCCTGTGCGTGTCACAGAATAACCCCTGCACCAGAACAGAGTGGAAACAACTGCCTGAGTCAGGCTGGCCCCACTGAAAAGAACCTAAGGACCCAGGTGCCAGGTTAAATATGATCCAGCCTGAGCTTCCATCACAGAGGAAGAAGACTGCTTCCTCAGCTCCATTGCCAGGACCAAAGTCAGCTTAGCAAGGACTGTTACTGTCCCCTCTGCTTGGCACTGGCCCATCTGGAACAGTGTCCAGCTTTGGGCCTAAAGCCCATTACCTGAAGGAGATGGTGAGCTGTAGGGTGAAAAGGACACCAGGAGGTGATGAAACAGCAGCCCACAGCTATGCCAATGGGTATTACAAGTACTACAGAATCAAGGATTTCTTGGAAGTGAAAGATGCCGACTTGCAGAAGAGGCAATGGCCACAGATTGTGTTCTGAGAGGTTCAGAATAGTTTGGGAAACAGTTTTAGAGCCTAATGAGAGTGGTGGTGGTATCTTTATGCTTGGAATGGGTCCTGAAAACACAGTTATAAAAGAGCATGGCTGACCTGACCAAGTGCTGGCAGGGTGAACCCAAGTTCCCTCTCAACAAACATTTCTGTGAACCTATGATAGGTTCCTGAGAATGCTCCTCTGGCAAAAAAATATAGGATTGTTATTCCTGAAGGAGTCATGTGGGTTGTTGGGACAGTACATTTTCCATGCATATTGCAAGCACACACAAGCATGAAACGTGCCACTGCCAAGATGTGTCCACTTGCCAAAAAGAGAAAAGCATGCCACAATTTTATGCCAAAAGAAGAAAGCTATACAATCTTGGCAAGCATAATGCATGAACCTATGGCTGGCATGCTCCTAAGGCATCCACTTTCCCTTCTTTTTCTTGGATCAAAGGCAGAAGTAGTTCAGCTCTGCCCAGAGCATGGCAAGGACATATGTTTCTCACAATATGCACACTAGTGGTTAGACTGAGCCTGATCTGGCACATTCAGTACTTTTATTATACTCACAGAACAAGGAGATCTTAATGTTACAGACAGATTAGACAATTCTGAATTCTGTTTGATTCTGACAGCACTAGAAGTTCAACTCCAAGAACAAAGATATGTGGCTGGAGGCTTTGCTTTTCAGGGAACACGCAGGACTCAGTGATGAAACTCCAGGCCACAGCTCTACTCTTGCTCTGTGAGTTCAAGAAACCTGAGCACCAAGCCAAAAGTTCATCCCTGGGAAGGTTTAGGTGGGAGTTTGAAGGGTCAGAGCTGTTCTGCTGTGCCAGAACTGGTGTGTGGAGAAATGACAGGGAACTGTCTCACTTGCTGTGACTCATTTGCTTTAAGAAAGAGATGATCAAGGAGAAGAATGGAAACACAACTTCAGAAACCAAACTGGTTCAAGTTATTTTTTAAATAGAATTCATTTCTAAAATACTTATGCTAGATAAACACGCTGGTGGTCTAAGAAGCAGAAACACTACATTAAATGGGATAATGAATAATAGTACATCATAGCATATAAAGAGTAATGGTATGAGCCCTGCAGAGGTGCTGAGGTATTACCCCACAGAGGTTGAGGCCGTATTTTAGTAGATGTTCCTGCCAATCACTTTATCTCACCTCTGCTTTCAATATAACTATTGTGATTAGACTGGGAAGAAACAGGGCATGTTTCTTTCCTGAATCTTCTTCCATTTCTGAAAGCTTTATGCTGTGCAAAAATTATCTGAGAATGAAAGGGCTGTTCTTATTGTTCATAATTGCACATGATATACATATACATAGCTGCACTCTTAGACATTGTATTGAATTCTTACTGCTATAGTCACCAGTCTCAAATAAGCCAGAATGTATATAGCTGCTTTGGTGAATCAAAAAAGCGCAACCATCAAAAACAGTGCAGAAAATAAACACACAAGAGTGTTGCTGCCTGCAGTTTTGTAATTAAAGAAAGATCTCATCACCAGCAATGAAGCATTTGTCACAATTGAAGGGAAATTGTTTCAATTTTGTATTGCTTTGCAGGGTTCATTGAGAGTTTTCAATATTTCAGTACTCCTTCTTAAAACTTTTGCCAGTGCCTTGCAAAATTCGTCAAAGCTGATGGTGTCAGCCTCTGAAGGCCAGCATTTCTGTACGGGGAATGTGGAAGGTTTTTACTTTGTGAAGTTGGTGTTTAGCAGCTGTAACCAGCTGACAGGGTGGTGGTGGAGAAACAGGGACATTTAGAAGGTAGAGTTTTCTGCTTGCATTTAGAAGGCAACACTTGTTTTTTTGAGGGGCACGGTTACCCCAGAGTGGGACAGATGTAAGTTGCACATAAGTTTTCCTCCCCTGGGAGTTTGTATCCCTTGTTCTGAAACCGTGCCCAGGGAAATCTCTGAATAGTTTTTTCTGACATTCACTTGAGAAAAGGATATATACATCATCCAGTAGGATTTTATTTTTGTAATCTAAATATTGATTTGTTCCTGCTTACCTCTTCCATATGTACTCCTTTGGGCTCATACACCCTAATACATCTTCATCTCCAGCTCCCCATGGGATATTCGAGTCACGTTTAGTCCCTCCATCACCTCCACAGTTCCTTCCCTCCTACTCTAACCTCTGGAGTGCAGCCAGTTTAAGTTCACACTCTATAATTGACTGAAGGCAGCTTCAGGGGTGAAAGAAAGGGGTTAGATAATAATTGGTTTATTTCTGAGAAATGGAAACTGAAAAATGTATGGGTAGCAGGGGAGAAGTGTGTTCTGACAAGTACATTTCATTAGACTAATTAATACATCTTATAAGCATTTAAACCCTTTCTGACCAAAATGCCCTTAACTTCTATGTCAGGACAATAAACCTCAGCAGTCTGAGTTATCCAAGTTTTATAGAAATTGAATTCCAACTGTGCAGTGTTTGCCAATGTAGTGATAATGTCCAAAGCTTCCTCTTGTTAAGTCTCCCATGCTTTGTCATTGAGTGAGCTGCATCAGGGGACTTCCAGGCCTTCTTGTGTGACCTAATCAGTGTCCTGCCTGAGTGATGAGAAGATGGCAGGAGCCAGCATTCCTGCAAGATGAGGTGATGTTGTCACCAAGTGGAAATCTCAAGCTGAATTGCTATGAAGCAAAGTATATTATATTACTCCAGCAAATTCAGAAGAAAACTTTTTTTGTATTTTAGGCATGTCAGAACATTCATTTCAATATAATATAGTAAGCAACATCTTCCCTAAGAATATATTAAAAAAATCCTGATATCTTTTGACATGAATAATGAAAATTTCAAGTCCTGTAATTCGAAGACTTGCAATGAGAACAGTGCGATGTTAAAATATCCCACTGATTTTTTTTTTTTTTTCGTTCTCAGCTGTACTTTTGGGGAATTGGGTGGGATGACATGTTTCTATACTAATTTTTTGTAATATCTGTGCACCCTGAGACTATTGGTGTAAATTTAAGGAAGAACTTTCTATCCCAAAGTAAAACTGGCACGTAGCCTTTTGATTCAGTTACCAGATGGTGTATGGTATTTATGAGAACAGTTGTTAAATGCTTTATAGGGTGACTAACCACACTGATAGCTGCATATTAATGAAAAGTGGACTGTGCTATCGCAGTTACAAGTGCTCTGTTATTGAGGGGAGCTGGTAGAGCTGATTCATAGAAACAGTTTCCCTCAGAAGTTCAGTCTAGAATATTTAAATTCATCCTCAAAGTGCTGGTTTTATGCAACTGAAAACTGCTAACTTTACTGGAAAAAATGTAGTTTAAACCAGAACTTTGACCTTACTTTCTGGGAGGGAAATGCAGTTCAGCAGTTAATTATATTTATTTTTTTAAATTAATTTCTGACCTGGGTGATACTTCTAGCTACTAACTAAAATTATCTAGGGAAAAATTAAAGGTATTTGTTATGCTGATATCATTAAATGACATATTAGCTATTAATCAGACCAGCTGGAAGGCATTCTTGCCTGTTCTTGGTGTAAGTTATGAAGAATTTCAGATAGGAATTTGGTTTTCCCCATTTTCACACTTTTAAGAAATCATTCTAGAGCAATATGATAGGAACGAATTCAATTCAGCTATTTAAAAATCCTTGCTATGAGATTTTTGATAAAACATTGCTTATCAGTTAGTTAAAGAGCAGGAAAAAATACTGACAGTGTGCACACATTTCATGAAATTACAAAAACCATAATCCAGGCCTAAACCACAAGACCATGAAAACTACTGCAAAGACAAGTAGATATCATTGTTAAACAATATCTACTTATTTAGCTGCTTTTATCTTGTTGGTTTTTAGGTCGCTTTTGTTTGCTTTTGAGTAGTAAATCAGCCTTAATGGAAACACTGCAGCTGAAGTGGCATCTGTAGCCTTGCTACAGCTTGCTGTAGCTCGTGTGAATAAAAATAAGCCCAAATATATTTGAACTAAAATTACAGACCTTGTTCTCTATGGCTGCTGCATTGCAGACAGAGTCCACAGGGAATAGCTCCTGGTGGAGAGAGTTATACAAAAGGTGCATGATTTAACTTTTTTCCAGGATCTGTAAGGAGTCAGAATTCCTTAAAGTACCTAAAATACAGCAGATGGAGGGCAGCTCTGAATTTTCCTCTGATTCTTCATCATCTATGCAGAATTCCACTTATCTAAAGTTATGCAATCTGGATTTAAGGGCATCCAAAAAAAGAGAGTGGTTGGAAAACAGCAGTCTGGTGCAATGCCAGAGGCTCACAACAAATCCAGGAGAATTTTACCATTCCCCTGCTGCTCCCATGAATAATCAAACCCTACTTAAATTCTCAGATTATTTTTTTCTCCTTCAGCTCCCACTAAGTCTTAGTAAGCATAGTGAGATTCCAGTGGGATCCTCAACAGATTACAATTTGTGCCAAAGGCAACCACGCAGCGTCTGGTGGCAAAGGTTGGAGAGACTCGTATTCAACACGATGTTGCAACAGATTTTTCTTTACTCAGATGCCTGTTTGCACTTTGGCCTTGAGGCAATGCAGGGGAGATATAGGGACAGAGACAGAGACAGGTACCAGTGTGACCTTGTCAGTGACCACTGACCCAGCAGCCACCTGTGACTGGTATTTCAGGCAGAGTTGAAGCTCCTCCTAGGCTCTGCATTTCAGCTGCAGAAGACCCCACCCTTCTGGCAATGCAGCAAGTTGGATTCCTAGGTACTGCTGAAGGTCTCATCCTGAGACTGCAATCACACAACTGTTTGCCCGTACACGTACCTGCCTGTCCAGGGGGCTTCATTCGAGTCAATGAATTTATCCAGGACAGTGAATTATGCATTAGTGTGTTTGACGAAAGGGGGTGCAAAGGTTTGCAGCCTAAAACGCTAGTGGTCCAAACAAATGTGACAAATAAGTGATGCCAAGTATGAAGTTTAGAACTGGCCATCTCAAATGCAACTTTGCCTGAATCTCTCCTTAATATGTGTTTAATTTCTTCCAGCTATTGCCCTTCTTTAAAGAAAAAAATAATTAAACTTCCCTCCGCTGTCTTTTAAAACCAAACAAATTCTTCAAACTCTACAGGAAATAGCATCAAAAAATAGGGGCTCTGGAGGAACTGATTCATGAGGAAAAATATACACAGACCTTAGGGAGGTGGTGGCTCAGAGACAGTGTGATAAACTGACAAATATTTTCAGGCTGTAAATACCAAGGATAGAAATTTGGTAGGACACAGTCAGACATAATCAGGACTAAAAGGAGAGGGAAAAAATACATGCTGGGAGTAAAGGAAAAGGACAGTTCAGAGAGATGCAATACAGCTGGGAATTAATAGATGGCACACCTATCCTGCAGAGAAGAAAGTGCTGATAAATAAATAGGCTGAGATAGATGTCAAGACTGTCCATCTCTCACTGCTGTGGTAAGGTGACTTGTTAAATCCCAGCCATTTATGTGTGTACATGCTTAGCTTTTAAAACCTGGCTTGTCTGCACGTTAAATACCATCTATCAGGCTGAGTTTCCCAGGCCCAATGCAAATTTGTGCCACCTGTGCCACCCCCTCTGTAGCCACAGCAGGTACCCACAGGCAGAGGGCTCAGGCAGCTCTCCCACGTGCCATTGCGGATCCATGGTCCCACTCGTCACTGCCATGTGGGCATGGGTCTGGATGGGGCAAAATGTCTGCTTGGGAGGTTTGACATTGTGTAGGACCAACAAATGAAAACTGAAGCAAGACCCTTTGAAAGCTTGTAGGAAGCCAATGAGCCTCTGAACAGGTCTCTGCCCTGGCTGTACAGGAAGGTTTCTGCTCTGGTTCCCCTGCATCACCTCAGCAAGGCCTCAGACACAGTGGAAATACCCGTTTTACCAGGCTCAACATTTTTTCCTTCGCCTCTCCCTCCGAAGTGCTGCCAGACAGTGCATCTTCTTCAGCAGCAAAAGAGGGTGAAGGTTTGTCCCAGTCCCAGGTACAGCCAGGCTGGCTGACCCAACTCCACCCCTCTGCCCAGCCCTGGGTGTGGAACCAGGATCAGGATCAGGCAGGAAAACCTCTGGCCAGCCTTGCCCCAGCTGCTCCCAGCTCGGAAACCTCTGAACAAAATGTTCCCGGCTGGGAGCTGGAAACGAGTTTGCTCCTTGTTGCAGATCTGCAAAAGACCTTACACACCCCAAAGACTGTCCCTTCTGGCTCCTCCCTGCCCCACCGGCGGCCGATGAAAGGAAGCACTTCCACCAAAGTTCTTGGCTCTTGCTCAGGGAGAGTAATTTCCTGCTTGGGGTGTGCTGGCCTTAGCCTCTGGTAATGGGAAATTCCACCCTGAATCCGGCGGGAACTTATTCCTCTGGCCTAAGTCCGTCCTGTCTCAGTGACATTCTGTGGGAATTTTTCCTCTGAGAAACCAGTGGCTTCTGAGAGTGGAAAACGAAGCTTTGTCTAGATTTTTAGCCAGCCTGGTTAATCCACCTCGTGGACACAAAACATTGTAAAATGACCCTTTAGTGAATTACTAATCTACACTACTAGAAATTAGAAGCAAAATTAATTTAATTAAACCAGAAAGTTATTCACGGACTAGAGACAGCAGTATTTATTACAGCCAGTCTATCCTGACCTGCACCCTGAATGCAGAAGTCAGGGTATGTGATGAAGTAAAGCTGCGACTCCGGATTAATAAAGCACTGAGTTTATGAGAGATGCGAGGGGGGAAGGCCTTTAGCTCTCTCACTTCAGCTGGAAATGGCACGGCTTTTGCACTGTGTGTTTACTGGTTTCCCTTCCCTGCGTGTTGTGACTTGCCCTGCCAGGAGTGAAAACAGATCTACAGATGTTAGCTCCTGACGCTCACCTCTGCATGGTCTGAGTTTTGGCTCTGAGCGCTGCGCTCCCGGCCCTGGCAGACACGCTCCTCTCAGCCCGCAGGCGAGCACGGAACCTGGGGCTACCTGTCCCTATAAATACGATTCCTACGAGGTTTGCATGTAAGTGTCACCAAGTTAAACAGATGCAAGAAGGAAACGTGAACTTTGGCACAGAGCAAAGCTGCGTGTGGGGAGCTCGCACAGAACAACCGGGCCAGAGGCAGAAGGAGCAGGGAGCCTGTGGGCAGACAGCCCTGCGGCGTCAGGAAAGGGAGAAAATCCCAGGTGAGGCTGACCCAAAGGGTTAGGAGCACTGCCAACCCCCCTGATATGAGGGGCTTTCAATGTCCAGCATTTTTCCACGGGCGTGGTTTTCCAGGGATAATCTTTGGAATATAAAACGCTAAATGGGGTTAGAATAGCAACTAAGTGAAAAAGGTGAAGAAGCATTAAATGTAAATGGGATTATTTTTATTAAAACATAAAAGAATAACGCCAGAAGGGGCAAGGCACACGGCAGGCTCCGGTGTCCCTATGGCTGGTGCAGCAGGAGCAGTGGCACTGAGATGCCGTGGTGTCCCCGTGGCCGGGCTGGGGACACCCGGGCAGCCCCGGGGGCCGGGGCACCCCCAGCGCGGTGTTTCAGCGACACCCGGGTTCATCTGGCAGCCGTGTCCCGCAGAGCAGATGCTGCCCGTGGCCGCCACCGGCGTGCAGGCAAGCAGCATTCCACATGTGCTCCCGGGGTCTCCCGATTGGTGTGCTCCGCTGAAGGGGCTGGTCCTTGAAGTCAGCTCCTGTGCCTGTGACAGATGATATTTTTATGCAAGAAAACAAAACCAGGATATCTGATGGACTGTGTTATCTTTACAGACAGCTTGGAGCTACAGATGCAAGGCAAGAAGTTTTATGCTTGAACTTCAAAACTGTGAGTGGAATTTAAAAGCAGTTTTAAATCCCTACTTTTTTTTAATTATTATTTTTATTTTGTTTGTACGTGTATGTGTGTGTGCAACTTTGCATGAAGTATATATATCTGCATAACTTCATTATCAAGCAAGCTATTGTGAATTCTGCTGAGATGAAATAATTATTGCTTTGGAAAACTTCACAAAGTTAGCTGCATTTACAGCTGGACTAATATATGTGTACACTGAGGAAGAGAAGGATGTTCTTTTCCAGTGAGTGCAATTAGTCTAGTTGGAAATTATTTCAAATCATCTTTTCCACTGGAAAATCTGTTTGAGCGGGACTAGTTGTACTGAGGGAGAATCTCCTGGGAGTTATCAGCAAATGTCAGGCTGGTGTGTGTGTCTTTGTTACAGGCACATTTGATGCTTGCTTGTGTATGGAGAGGGATTAGGTAAAAACCTGCTGTTACCATTGTGTGGCACTGCACTTGCTGGATGAAAAATCTGTTGGTACCAGGTGTTAAAAAGCTGGCCAATTAATGATGATTGCAGGAAATTAGTTTAAGAGAATATTGTCCATTATGATGCAGATTTACAGAACTAATTCTAACAGATACATTGCACTAGCACAGAAGGATCATTTCTTTAGCTGAAATATTATTAACCTGCTTTTTCTTGCATAGGAATAATGAAATTAATTTCTAGGGAGAGCTCTAGGGGTTGATACCCAGGAGTCCAAACCTGAGCAGGCAGTTTGCCACTTCAGGCTTGTGATATTTTCACTTCCTTTTGGGAACTGTCCAGGATGGTCTAAAATGACTCCTGTCATCCTAGGCTGTTATTTTACATACAATCTTGAGTTAAAAGATATATATGCCACAACTTTACTTGATTCGCTTTGATGTTAGTGCAAGCTGAGATATATGCTCTTAAAAAAAATTTTTTAAAAGGAAAAAAGTTGTCTTAAATCCTGTCTGGATTGTTCAACAGATCTTTCTAGTTACCCAACACAATCCAACACCTTTCTCAATTTAACATACATTTTCCTTAGTAAGCAGGCATGTTTCTCTTCTCTATGTTTCTTGGCAAGGATGTTGCATTAGTTTATAAATTTATATTCTGGTGAGTCCAGGTGAAATCCAAAAGTTATATGAAAATTGTGGGTAAGTGGCATGTTACTGCTAACTAGATATAGCAGGAACCCCATCCCTGGTGGATCCATCACCACTCATTCTCCGTCTGGGTGCCTCCAGATCATGCAGCAACACAAACAGCATCCAGATGAGGTGTGGGCATACAAGTGCATTTCTGCTGCATTAGTCAGAGCACAAAACATGGGATGATACCAACTTAGTACAACAGGCAATGAGGCAATTCAGTCCATTGCCTGCTAAAAAGTAAACACCAGTATTTCTTTAACAAGTAAACTGCTGGAGTATACCTATAACTTTTTGCTACTCTTATTATCTTTGGTTACACAGTTTTTGTTACACCACTGGCTTCTCTAAAGTCAGATATACCGTATCATCAAGACCTGCCAAGAATTCATTTGAACTTATTGGAAATAATACACTGATGATACATTTCCTTTACCTTAATTCTGTTTCTCTGTCTTTTCTTAGTCACTACAACAGGGACAACCTGGGTTTACCCAGCAGAGTAAAACACAGCGTTTTTCCCAAAAGTGATTTTAGTACCAACAAAAAAGTGCTTCCACAGAGAAAATCATGAAACTCAACATATTTTGGCCATAGAGGGCTTCTTAATTGATTTGGAGAAAATCTTAAACTGAAGACTCCTGCTCATAGATGTATAATGAATTAATGTTCTCTGTTGAGCAAACTGCAACATTTTTATTTCAACAATGTTAAAATCAATGGATTTTCTTTTCACTTTCTAAAATAGCAAATGAGGTTTAAAAGAAAATCTGAGCATACATAGAAATGCATTTCAGCCAAATGTCCTTTAAATGCTGATAAAGTCCTTAAACTAAAGGGCCTCTATAATCCTTATAATGTAAAATGTTTCCTCTTCATGTCACATTGTTTGGTTCTTCTTGTTCCCTTAATTTGGCAGTATTTTCTCTATTAGATACTGCTGCCTAGATAGAAAGGGCCAGATTCTCAGCTAGCAAGCATGAATAGAGAATAACTTCATTGAAGTCAATGACATGACCCTGGATTCATTCCAGTGTGACCAGAGTTGGAATGTGGTTCAAAACAGGCAGCTGCCATCCCTGCCAGGCTGGCCGAGGAGATAAACGAAGAGTCAGTGCAGTTGAGCGTGTTCCTAGCATGAGGATGGTCCTGCCAATTCTCAGTTGATCTTTCATCCCCAGCTTCTTCCAAAAGCAAAGATTAAACAGAGCAATCTCACTTTTATTCCACGGACTTCAGCTTTGTGTCTCCAGTCTATGCAAGGTTGAAGCTAAATCCAGTTATGTTCCTTCATACCCTGCCTAACCCTTTGAAATCTATCTCAAAAAAACAAACGTGTATGTTACTCTTTATTTTCTTTCCTCCTGCTCAGAAAGATTTTAAGTTTTTCCTTGATAATTCTTATGTTTGTGGTGTTCTGTAGTGGTGATGTTGTTTTAGGAAGCTTGGCTTCTTGCTGTGAAAGTGCTGCTCCCTGGGATACTCCTGGAAGCTGCTTCCCCATTCCTGGAGAAAGTTCTGGTTTCCGTCTCTGCTGTGTGATGATAACCACACTGTTCCCATGGCCACCTACCCAGCAAAATAACTCCCAGGTCTTTGTCGTGGAGAGACTAATGGGATTATTTTGTATTATAGGTGGGGCTTCCTTGCAACTGTTTTGGTTTCCCTGTTCTGCACGCTAGGACAGTCCAGAGCTCCTGCACTACAGAGAGGAGAGGTTTTTTGTGGCTCTCTGCAGGCTTTGTCCTATCTCCTGAGGTCTATCCCAAAGGCATTAGCTGGCCTTGTTTCAAATGGGAGAGCCAGCTCTGGCTAATATTGCTGGTCAGAAATATCCAGTTTATACCTCTCTTGCTGCAGCTAAAGAATTGAATTCTGTGATATTTTTACCAATAGCAATTCATCTCAGCTAGCTGGAAATGCCAAAGCTACGACAGGTTCTGAAGGGGACGACTCTGCATATACTCTGGGGTGAGGCTGGTTTCCTAGTTACTCCAAAGGGAAAACAAGAACATGGTGTGTTCAGATTTTAAGGAGTTCATTACAAATGCTACCTGCTGTGAGGACTTCCAGGAACACACAGGTCTCTAAACATTCAGTATCACCAAGAAATAAACACACCAGCAAAGCCCACAGGCCTGTTCTTCTTTGGTCTTTCCCAAGTTCCTAGAATGAAGTGTGTTCATATCTACCACTAAAGTGGGGATTAGATGAAGTTTAGACTCGACTGAACTGTACCTAAAATAGCTTCTTTTGAAGTACTTTTTTATCATTACATATCAGATGTTTTTGTGCTGTGTGGGCATGTTCTCAGCAACAGCACTCTATTAATCCAAAATAACCTACTAAGTTCTGTCTGTGTTGGCACAAGATTTACCTTACAAAATACTCATACGATGTATGCAGCCTAATTACGAATTTTTTATAAATTTTTTTTAAATTATCAAAACTTTTTAAGTTTTATAAAACCTTACCTTTTATAACTATTTAGTATTCTATAGCATTTGCTGCTGATAATATGTATGCATCACAGGCTGTTGTTTTGGAACAAGTAGTTCCACTGGGAAATTAGAAAAATGATCCTGATATTTTTATTTTTAAATTAATATTCTGCTTTCACATGTGCATTTTTGAGATGAGGATATTTGTTGTGCAGTTAGTCAACAGGGGTAAGAAAACAATCAAGCAGGTGAAGAGAAGCTGAGGACATACCAAAGAGTCCACAATGCCAAGGAGTTCTAGGAACCTAAAAGATAACACCTTGGTCACAACACTACTAATATCTCTGTTTTTTCAGGACTGAGAAGTATCACGCTATCCTCTCATGAAATCTTTGCAAAACTGGGGCCTTTGAGTCACCTGAGAGAAGCTGTCCAGAAGCAATGTGTGAAAGGAAGGGAGTTAAGGGCAAAGGAAAGCACTGTAAAAACAGACTGGAGCTAATACAACACAAATGCTCCTTGAAGCTAAAAATGAGAAAGCACAAAAGCTGTCAAAGGGAAAGATGAGGGTATGAGTAAGAGTCATGTACCTCTGATGTTTTTTGCCCTTTGTGCTATGTGTCTCATGCCTTAGGGTAAATGAATAATACTCTGTTTTGAAGACAAATTAAGTTACTTTAATTAATGCATAACGCATTGTTTTGAAGACAA
This sequence comes from Certhia americana, assembly GCA_018697195.1. Lineage (NCBI taxonomy): Eukaryota > Metazoa > Chordata > Aves > Passeriformes > Certhiidae > Certhia > Certhia americana. Next base: position 49,277,248 of record CM031857.1, on the reverse strand, counting down.
ATTAAATTACCTTAATTAAATTGCTGGTTGTGGGTTCTCAGAACAAAAAAACAAAACAACTGTATTCATATGTCAGAGGTAGGGGCATCATTTGGGATCGCACATGTAAGAGGAATGTGCAAGGCTGGAGGGAGGTGCACCACTGAGCAACCCAGACCACAAGCTCTCTGGCGTTATCCAGAAAAATTAGAGGGATCCCAAACACTGTTGATCCCAAAACCTTTACAGCCACAACTGGCTTTTTCAACATTTGAACCCCAGATGTGGGTGCCACTACATTATGTCCTGAAATTACAGCAGTCTGGGTGGTATATGTAGACATCATAAAGAATCCTACCTTTTTCAACAGTTTTCGTGTCATATGGAACCAGAAGTTGATGTGGTTTCTCTCTGTCCCTTTGTGAATAAAGAGCTAAGAGCTCTTTCCCTGGCATTATTATTATTGTAGTGACACAAATAGGTGAACTAAGTATATTTTAAACTGAGGCCATTTAAAGACTGGTTGTGAAAAAACAAGTGGGACCGACACTAATATTTTGGAGTTTAGCCAAAGAAAAAAAGAAAATAGTTTTGGATACTATCTGTCACTGTCTCAAGCTGAAACTTTGAAAATTTCAATCTGTATCTTTTTACCTTGATATATATCTTTACACTCTTATATCCTTACACATATGTTCATGTCTTCATATCTATCTTTATTAACCTGCAGAATTTAGTCCCACCTAATTCTAATTCTTGGAAACGAACATGAATTTATCTTTTTTGCCAGGTAGGATCGTAGCCTTGATGTCAACCAAGAACATGTCTCTCAGTAGAAAATCGGGGCAACTGAAATGCAAAATAATTAAAGTCAACATTAACACTCATGATTTTTAAACACTTTCCAAAGTTTTTATGCGTGGCTGGAACAGAGTCTAGTTTTGGGCTAAGTAGTGCTGCAAATCCATTTACAGCTTTTTTTTTTACAAATCCATTTATCCATTTTAATGGGAACAGAAATAATATATGATTAAGGTGCCTTGAAACATTCTGTAAACTCTGCTGAGAATTCCCTTCTGTGTGATTTCTGCCTTTAAAATGTACTGCACCAAAGCACAACAACAGCACCTGCAGTCAGCTCAGGCTGGGGAGGAAAGATAAGGATGCTCTGCCCCTTGTTGTATCAAGAGAGCAGTAACAGGAAGGAGGGCTGTGCCTGTATTTGTTGGAATTTGGTAGGGTTTAGGATTTAAAACATTGCAAAACTCTTTGAGAGCTGTGGTGCCAATATAGGATCAGGATATCAGTATCAGCATAGTCTGACATGCCTAAACACAAACATAATTGTCGAGGATTCCTGTGCTGTTGCTATTTCATCATTTTAATTGCAGTAATACCTAGAGGTGAAGCTGTGCTGTGCCAGCTGCACACAGTGCATGACAATACAGCTACACGGTGTGTCTGCACTCCACTTGTTCTGCTCCACTTACAAAAAAATACCTGTAACCTCAACTTTGAGGTGATTTAAGCAACCCTGCCTGGCTGCAGGGCAGAGGTAGGGTATAAAACCCCACCCACTCTTCATGCTAAATCTGAGGCCTCTCTTAAACGCCCCATTTTCCAAAGGCCTTTCCACTGTTTTCATGGAGGGAAGAGAAGATTTGCTGTTTCTGTTGGGTCCTGTTTTCTCTCCCTTTATGGGTGTGAATCCCTGCAAGCTGGGAATTGACAGCACCATGTCGTGCCAGGCCCACAGCCTGTGCCCTCACCCCTGACAGCATCTCACAGGCTGCAGAAGGCACAGCTGCACCTCCTGCCCACAAAATCCCTGATCTTAGCAAGAGGCGATGCTCTAGCGCTCATTCATAGAATCATAGAATTAGTGGAAAAGTTTGGAAAAGATCTCTAAAGGTCTCTTATTGAATCAGCCGTTAACCCAGCAACATCAAACCCACTACTAAACCATGTCCCTAAGTGCCACACCTATATATGGAGACACATGAAGGAAAAAGAAGGGGGAACCTTCCTGAAGCTGTTTTTCAAGCATGGTGGAAGAGCACTGTATTGTCTCTCAGGCAATGTTGCACACAGTTACTCCATCACCCCTCCAAGGAATTCAGGCATTAAAACATCAACACCTTCGATTATGCTGCTAGGGTCAGGAGCTATGATGCCTCAGGCAGGTATCCAAGCCAGCCATGCTAAAGCTCCCACAGAACTTCCAAGCAAGTAAGTAAAAATAACATTCCTTCTCATGATTTTGGCTCTTACTGGCTCCACTCTGACATGGCTGCAGCAAACACACAGACAGCAGCAGCAGGAGATGCCAAAGAGAAGGATGTTTTATATAGATAATGGCATGCACAGCTCATGTGTAGTGAGCTCAGGGGCAGTGATTTCAAATGCTGCCAGTGATTTCAGTGGCTGCTCAGTACTGAAACAGAGGAGCATTCCTCTTGCAGGTCCTCAGTACAGGTTTCTGCAGCACTGAGGCTGGCAGTTTGTCAGGGATAGATCTCCTCTTCATTGCTGCTCTTCACTGGTGTAGACACCTTGGGAAGCATGCACTGTCCCTTTTTTTTTACATGTTGAAGGTGACTTCTATTTGCCTTTTCCCTCAAATTTTAATTGCCAAATGTTTCTGAGAAACACCTCCATGGAACTGAGATGCTGCTCCATACCCTTTGCAAGTGTAAATTAACTAATCTTGCAAAAGTAATTGACAGAAAAGTAATTTCCCTTTGTTATGACAAAGAGTATTGTAGTATGAGAGTAATGACTACAATTTAAGCAGCTATGAATTGTGCATTAGAGAGCCCTAGAACTGAATATTGCTCACGATTAAATTTAAATTGCATTTCTTCTGCATCTAGCTGTTTATAAATAACACTGAGTTACAGCCACAAAAGTCATTTTTGTCGCCAATTTCGTATGCCACTGACAATAGAAATAATAGATCTAGCTAGCTGATGGCCACTGCAATAAATAGAGGTTAGAATACTCTTTATTAGGCTGAAATTTTGCTAGAAATGGGAACAAAACCCTAGATACAAGCACAACATGAAGTGAAAAGTGCCTTGAAAATTTAAGCAAACATTTAGCAGCCAGCATCTCTTTCCATGGCTAGTAATTGAGAAAAAAAAAAAAGACAAAAACCCCACAAAAAAACCCAAACCATGTCACCTTGAATTTTGTTATATAAATTGGGATTTTTGATACAAATTTCTGGCTTTGACCTAATTCTCAATTTGCTTCTCATTTATTTCTCATATTTAGATGCAGAAGAATATGTTGTTTAATAGGCACTGTAATAGCCTCCAAAACGTATTGGATCCTTCACACACAAGTATTTGCACCAGTCTGCAGCAAACTCTACATCTTTCAGTGATTTGTAACACCCTGTGGCCTGCATCCTTGGTGCAACAGCCCCCTCTGACCATGTGTGCTGCTGACATCTTTTATTTACAGTTAGCTTGTGAAATTGATCTTACTGTGCATAAGGGATACATAAAGATAGTCCTGCTTATGGTTTTGTTATTTCCTCAGCTCATCAGCATGACAGAGCCCACCAGCAGTCCTCTTTGATCCTAGCAGGTCCTCCTAGAGGGTTAGAGCTCAGATCCAGCATCTTTATATCTGTTTTACTCTGTGTGGACATGAAATCTGTGCAGGCATTTCTCAGCAACATCTGAGCAGGTTAAGCTGCCCACACTGCTGTAGTCACTGTCATGTCCTTGCTGCATTTTATAGGTGAACAGGGGCTGTCCTCTTCCCCAGGGATGGTGATGCTGGAGCCACAGGTGGGAGCCTACTGGTCTCCAGTGCTCTTTCTCCAGCCCAGGTGCCGCACACATGTGACCAGAAACTCTCTGCTTCTCGGAAATGCTTCCTATGAGAAATGCAGCACTACCCAAATGGTAGAAGAATGCAACAACATTTTTTCTTTGTATATATTTAAAATATTCTTGATTGTTCTACACTTCAGCCATTGCAATCTCACTTCTCACAGTTTTTACAACAGCAGTGAGTCCTCACGATAGTGTTTCAAAAAGGAAAAATGGAGTGTGTTGAGGCAGGGCATGGGGGTCAATAAAGCCTGCAAAGGAGGTGACACTAAAAAATGCAAAACAAAGCAGACAATAGGTATTGCTGTATGATATGGGTTGGCTCAACTAAATGTAAATGAGTATCCATTACATTTTTTATAAACCAGGCAAAAATAATCAGAAGTAGAGGTAATCTAGCTTGAGTGTGAATACAAGCTCTGCTGTATGTTCCTCATGATAGTGGAATAAGTTACAGATGTAAAGATTTTTTTTTTCTGCAGCCTGTGAATTAGCTGGCACAGCTGAGTATGCAAGATTTTAAAACATAGCCTGGTTTTCTAGTGGCCCTCACAGAAAATGAGTGAAGGATCTGAAAGATTAATGGAAAAAAAAAAAGACAGGATGAAATAGCAACAAAGAAGCAAATGAATAATTTTGTGCATGAGGGACTCTCCTGTGGTTTTTTTGCAAGCATCCCTAACACTGTTTTCTGCTCCTCTGACCCTTTATTACTACTTTGCAACTCTGCAGAGGTACTGGTATCACAACTGGCTAATGCCTGAGAAGCAAAGGAAATAAGCATCCCTGTGCTGCCAAAAAGCATAAGAACATGAGTAATGGGAAAACTAGTTTTATGTGACAACTGGTGAGGATTTCCCTTGAAAAAAGGAATACTCAATCTGAAAACGTACACCTTGAAATTGGTTGTAATTAGAAGCCACTACGGTAGAGCAAATTGGAAACCTTTTAAATAGTAGCTAAAATATTTTTTCTTTAACTGAGACCTGTGTATTAGCTTCAGTCTGAGAATAAATATTTTGAGTCAAGAATTTTTTGATAGAAATCTATAATTACCTTTGCAATATTGCTGGTATCCATCTACTTAGCAAAGACTCTGACTTTATTAGCTATTTAATCATCTGAAATACTCTATTACCAAATGCTTAGGGAGAGCAATGTCTCTGTCAGATTCTGCAGCTGTTGGGTTGTGTGTTTAATAACCTGCTATATTTCAGACCCTGTAGAAATTAGTCACTGAAACTTCTTTTAATTGACCCAGGTTAAAAATATGGTCAGACTAAATCCTTTTTGAAGCTAGCTTCAGAGAATTTTTGTCCTTGCCTAAGATTTATATTGCTTCAAATTCTCTGTTAGCAATCTGTGCTCCTCAAAAATGTTTGAGAAAGTGTTATTTTAAGGTCATGTTCTTGTGTGTGTGACAGCTTAGGGGGCTCTGCCCCAGCCTCGACAGGAGCAGGGACAAGGAACTCCTCATGCTGTGCTTCCAGAGCTGCAGTACCCACCCATGATCTGGCCAGCAATCCTATCTAATGATAAACCTCCAAACTGCCAAGAAAATGCTGGAAATAAGGCCACATCTGCCAGGGAGGATGCAGCCCTGGTATAAGTGGTAGTGATTAAGTCCCAGTCCCTCTCCTCCTTTTTCCATGAGGTTGTCTGCTGGAGACAGCCTCAAGAAATCTTTCTGGACTTGGGGGAGTATTATTCTCTGTGCTCTGGCCAGCTCCATGTCTTTTCTCCAAGAGACACTGCGGTGTGGGAAAGTCTCCAGAAATCTGTCAGGGCTTAGAAAGCATGGAAAAATGTTAGTTACCATGTACCTGGTTCTCCTGGTAGAGTGGCACCCATTAGTAGATCCCACATCTTTTCTGCACGTGAGGTGTCTGTGGCTGAGTTAGTTAAGGAGGCCAGCCTTTGCCAGCCACGTTATTTATCCAACAGCTCCAGGGCTGTCAATGTCAACCACTTGTAAAGCCAGGATACCCAAGAAAAGCCTTTAGAGGAGTCCAAGCCTCATAGGCCATTGCAGTAAAGAAAGAGAAACACTGGGATTCACAAAAGGGAGGTCAGCTCATGATAGTCATCATTTAAAATACCAATTTATACAGCTGAGGAATGAAATTACCTAGTATCTAGTTTGTTCCTCTGCCACTGACATTCTCTCCTTTGCATTCCTCTGCCATGAGCTCAGTCTGCATCATGTCCCCCACACCGTATCATCTCCCTCCATTGCTGATCCCAGATGAAGCCAGCTGAAAGGCATGGAGCACAAGGGACACGAACTGCAAACTAAGACTGCTTAGTGGGTTTTTTAAGCATTAGGACTCCAGAGACAAGAGACTTGGCTTACAGTTGATCAGGGAAGGTTCTGCAGCTGCCTGGAGGTGGGAAAACAAAACAGTGTCATTATTTTTACTTTGTTAATGAGACATCAGGGTGGGTCTCTACAGCTGGAAAGACAAAGGGTAAATGGAAGTCAGGCCTGTTACACAGATTCAGCAGATGTCTCCTAGCCTTCCCAGAGATGATGGTAATGACAGCAAATAGTTCCTAGCCCAGCCCACAGTGAAGGCTTTCTATGGTAGGAGGACTTTGCAGCACTATGACTGAACAGACAGACAGATGGATTCACAGCCCCACTTTGCTCCAAACTCACTTGAGGGTTGGGGAGATAAGATGACAACAAAAAAAAAAACAAACCGAGAGGTAAAATTAGAAATGAAAAGTAGAAAGAAGAAAGAAGAATGAAAGTGCGCATTCATTTAATCACGGTCAGATGAGCATGAGTTGCAGGGTACTACAGAAGTTTTGAAGATGTTATTTTGAAGATTGTTACTACGTTAGCTATGTTAAAAGTTAAAACTTAACTATATAAAATATTTTAACTATATAAATAATATAAAGATGTAAAAAGATTTGTTTAAAGTTCACTATGTTAACTTTAAGTATCAAGAAAAGGAAAGCAGAGCGGCAGGTGTTAGTCTGGAAGTTGAATCTGCTGCTGTTAACTGGGAAAAGTGAGGAATAGTCAGTCTCATAGTTGTAAGTTTTGATAGAAAATATAAGCTCAGAGCAGGGAGTACCACAAGTTTGTGTCCATAAAGTGGATAAGAGAGGATGGCAATTTGATCTCTTGAAACCAGGATGTGAAGAGCTGTGTTTTGTATGGATATAAACGAGATAGTTGAGAGGGTGCCTGAACATTACAATGAGCATGGAGTGCTGGCCTAACATTGCCAGGATCTGACCTTCATAGAGCAAGATTAAAGGCAGCTTAGAGAGAGCATCCTTGTGGTGGTGCTTCATGGGCTGTCATTACATTGTCACAGCAGTAAAATTAAGGACAAGAATGTCCAAGCAATGTTTTAGTGGCATTGCATCAAATGCTAATCAAGTCAGTAGCCCATTTACATCATACTGAAGCGCAGTCCAAATTATTGTAATTACCTTTTTTATGAAGACTAGTGTGGCTTTTGCCTTCAGGTAGTGTCCAGCTTTCCCAAATCTGGTTCCTGTTCATTCTCAAAGTTTCTGCTTTCTGTCTGGACTTCCAATTTCTTGAACACTTTCTCCTAATTTCTTGCTCTGGATCACTTTCTGTACTGGTCTCAGTGCCTAATGCACGTTTTATCATACTGATTGTGGCATATTCTCTGAATTCAAGATCGTCTTTAGAGCATTTTACTTCTGGGTAGCTCTCCAGGGAAAACTGCCTCATGTGCTGTTGTCTTTTTTCACTTATCCCAAAGCATATCCTTGCTCAGGTTCAAGCACATCTGTTTCATATCTCTTTATTTGATGTCACTTCTCAGCCCTTCACGCTTTTCTCCTTCCTGCTTCATTGTTTTAATTCTCTGATTTCATCTGATTTACTGTGTCATCTGTGCCAAAGCTATTTGACCCAATTCTCATCCTAAGTATGGAAATTTACTTCACAAAGATGGAATATGAGCAGTTATTCTGTTGTTGCTGATACACTAGGACCTGAATCTGGGATTGATTTCTGTCTTGCAATAGAATGCGTGATTTTGGCAATGTCATTGAATAATGAACTTGCTTTCATTTAGAGTGCTCAATACCAAATGTAAAACTTAACAACAACGAATTCTGAAAAAAAACACATTGTATTGTAATTGTCTGTCTACAAATGATGTCATCTGGCAAACAGGAGTCACTAGAGGAGCTCCTTGCAATGCAGTCATAACTGGGAACTAGATGGATTTTTCCTGGTTGGGTAAGCCATTAAACCAATGTGACAGACAGCAAAGCATTCAGCAGCCTACAGCAGGGAAGGCTTTAAAGGCTACATTTATTTTGAAATGATTAAAAATACTTTGAAAGTTATAATTTGAGGAATAAGGAGGAAGACTGGGAATTGTTGCCTGGAAATTGTGAAGCTACAGGAAGGAATAGCATAAATCCTTCCGTTCATCAAAGACAAAATGTTTTTCCATAAATTCAGCTTGACTTTCCTCTCATGCTTCTTTTTCACCTGTTATTTAGCTCTGAAGCTACACTTTCTCCAAGCATCACACTTTGGCTGAAGAGACAGGGTGGCTTCTTGCCAGATAAAATGGCTTAAAGATATTTCTATGCTTATTTGATTTGCTATGAATGGACAGAACTGCTGGGTTTTTCACCATCATCTCCACACATTCCTGAAGCAAATCTTTCCTGTTATGCTCTGGGTCTCCCAGACTCCTTGCCTCTATAGTTTAGGGAACACTGAAAAAATGTGTAACCCTAGAGAGTGATGACAGCTTTTGCAAAGCATGTTGTTGACTTGTATAGATTCAAGTAATAGATGGAGTCTGTCAGGGAATTTAGCCATGGGCCCAGAGGCTGCCTGGGAGTGCTGGCTGGGAAAGCAGTTCCCTGGCCAGTGATCCTTGTGTATGTCTGAGCTGACTCACAGGTGAAAGGGAGAGTCTCCAGAAATATCAAAATCCCCTGCATGAGATACCCACAGAGTATGGTATGGTCCTCTATGGGACAGAGGGCAAAAAGAGAGAAGACACAAGTGTCACAAGGACAAAGAAATGGTTTTATTGAAGCCTGGTTGTCAGCTTGGTGCCCTCAGAGCAGCCTGAGGAAGCACCCACTGACTGTGTGTGCAGGTTTTCATGCAGCTGCTGCTTGGTGACTGTCTGTGATGTGTGGTTCAACCCGTTTCCCGGCCACGTCGCTGTCAGGAGGTGACATCGACAAAGGAAATCAGCTGTGAACTGACACAGATATAACACTGACACATATTAGAAATATTTCTAAGCCATTCAGCACCTCCTTTCTGTGAGCATTCACTTCTTCTGGCCCTTCATGGTCTCCCTGACCTTGTCACATGTCTGTGAGCTGCTGTCACTTCATCCCTGAGTTATGACAGGAGTTATGGATTTGTGTAGTCCTGTTTTATGGTGATGATTTATCATTTGTATTACAGTCATGACTAGAGGCCTCAAGCAAGATCAGGGCTTCACAGTGCAAGTCACTGTAAAAACATGTATTAAGAGACTGAAAAGATCACAAACAAAAGGTGGGAGGATGAACAGAAACATGGAGATGTGAAATGCAATACCCACTGTAACCTGAGGACAAGCACAAAGACAAGCAGAGTTCCTGTCCCCTGGCTGCTCCTCCCTGTGTCCTCCTTTCCAGGGGCTGTGAAGGGGCTGGGACCTTCCTGTCTCAACACAACTCTGCCCAGGAGACACATGTCTGACTCCCCCACTGGGTACTGCAGCTGCTCCATCACTGCTGCTGCTGTGGCACTCCCAAAATTATTAAACTTCCATTATTTCCATTGAATCATAGAATTAAGGCTGGAAAAGACCTCTAAGATCATCAAGTCCTACTGTTACTCCAGCACTACTGTGTTTGCCACTAAATTGCTTTGCCAAGTGCCACATCTACTTTTTTTTTTGAGCCTTACAGGGATGGCGATTCCACCACTTCTCTGGGTAGCCTGTTCCAGTGCTTGACTACCCTTACAGTGAAGATTTTTTTCCTCATATCCAATCTAATCTTCCTCTGGTGCAACTTGAGGCCATTTCCTCACGTCCTGTCACTTGTTACCCTGGGAGAAGAGAGTGTTTTTTTCACCACTGAGCTGATAGCTGTCGCTACCAGCAGTTGCTAGTTGTCACCTCCAAAGTGAGACCAGATGGCTTCATCTCTCTTCAGAGCAAAATAAAACAGGTAACTTAAAATGATTGTAATCTTAAATATATAGATCTAAGATATCTTTGGTGTAAGACTGACAGTGTACTAAACTGAAAGCTCAGAGCCATACTGTGGGACAGCTGCATCCTATTCCCACTTATGAGGCTTAGATCTCACTTTTGGCTCTACCCAGACACTGCCCTTGCTTTGCCTCGGCAGTACTCAGGGGATAATTGGAGGGTAACATTTTTCTTCCTTTTGTAATTGTTATTGCACTTGGCATTATGACCAGAGCTGTTCTCTACATTAAAAAATGCAGTTCACAGAGCTTAACCTCAAAGATGGGTGTGTGGACTAGCATCAGCCCTGGTTTTATATGAATAATACATTGAACAATACTTTGAAAATATTGTAGACCTAACATTCCTCTAAGTTCAAAACTATATAGAGAAGAAAAATGGGATGCAGGCTTGAGCTGAAGATTTTCAAAGAGGAAGAAGCCAGACTGTGCTTACAAAGAAAACTTGGTTATGCCCTTTAGGAAAACAAGGAAACAAAACCACTGAGAGCTGCTCTCTCTGACACTACTCAAAGGAGGACCAGTGCAGCAGCCAAGAGTAGGCAGACATGCTGAGATGGTGTCAGTGTGACAAGCAGGTAGTAAATGGAGGGGTTCTAGTGCGCCGACAGGGAGGGTTTACAGGAAACTCTGATGATGACTAGACTCCAAAGCCAGCTAGAAACAGCAGAAGATGCTGCTCCCAAAGAACCTGGAAATTGTGTCTTGCATTTAATGCCAATGGGAACATTATCACACAGGCAACACCACTGCCAAAGTTGCATGGAGGCCAACCTGTCCTTCATTGAGCTTTTGTAGTGAGGAGCTCAACAGAGAATGGAACTTGTAGCTCCAGGCAGATAGTCTGTCTTGCAACTTCTGAGCCAACTTTTGGATCTTTCATGAGAGAAAGTGCTCAGTCCATCCAATATATCCTTCACCTGATTAATAATAACCCTGTAACTGTGGCAGGTGGCACCAGGGAAACATTTTCTACCTACTCAATTAATCTTCAGCGTAGCTCAAGCATACAGCAAAGACCTACATCACAAATACATCTAGGAGTGTCTGCAAGACATAGGAATTCCTCTGTTCCTCTCAGAACCAGAGAGGTCTAGCCTTCCTAGCCCACCAGCATCTTTCCCAGATGTGCTCCACAATTTACTCTGTGTGTCTGTCTAATTCCTTTCTTCATAACACACTTCAGCCTATGTTGATTATACCTGCATGATTCAGTCACCATATAATGCCACAAGGAGTAGAAACTTCCCCCACAAATACATTTATAAGGAGATTTTTTTACCGCTTAAACCTTTTGCATGGCTGCAAAATAATTTCACAGTAAGCAATCTGTGATCTCATCCCTAGTACGGCCTTTGCTGCTCTTAAATTCATCTCCATCCTTTTTTTTTAATTTTTTGTTTTCCTTTTTCTCTTAGATTTAATTTTAATAATTTTTATTCCTTCTATAAAATAGACACAGAAGTGGTGCAGGCCTTCCTCACAGTCAGTCCAACTATCACACTCGTGCTTCAGCACAGATGTCACGGGTGTCACATGCTGCTCTATGCATTGACCAAGAAGCAGCCTCAGCTCAAAATAAATCATCAAACAAATGCACTTTCACCAGACAGCCATTTTTATGCCTTGTCTGTGTGAGACAGATATTGACAATTTTATGGCACCAGGCTTTGCTACTTCCACTTCTCAGTGAAAAAATCTAATTCTGATGTGGCATGTGGTCTGTAGAGCAGCTTGTCATCGTGCTCCTTCAGGAAATGTGGTGGAGCTGAACTGCCAGCGGGGCTCCCCTACAGTGTCAACCTCAGACACCCAGTCTGCCATGAGAACTCCCTCCTGAAAATGCACGGTAAATACAACACCAGCATGAAGAGGCTTGGGGGTCAAATCATGGCAAATTATTTTTGTAGAGGCACACCCATAAAAAGCCTGGTTGCTGCACTTCTCTTCTGTTTGGTATTTACCAAACAACCTCAGGCTACAGCATCAGCCAGTGGTGCCTTGCAGGCTGGATCACAGTTTGTTACTGACTGCTGTGGCACTGTAGGAATAAATATTATACCTGTGAGGTGGAGATTAAAGCCATAAAGATAACAACATTGCTCCTAAGTGCAGAAATTTAGTTCAGTGTATATTACTGTTAAATGGCAAAATTACAGTTGTAACAATATGGGTATGTAAATGGATTTGTGTATAACATGGTGTAATCATTAAAATCCATATAAATTTTGCTCACTCAAATTAAACACAAGTGACTACTGCTTGACACCTGAAACATTAGCATAATATTCATGCCATATGGCTGGCATTTTCTCTTTCTTATATGTCACTCTTCGTTCCTGTCAGCTGCTCATGACAACTTGCCAGATAATATCTACACCATTGCCAAAAACGTCTAACAGCTGGTGTGGTACTGGTTAAACACTCTGTAATGTTTCAAACTTTAGTGTTCCCATCTATGCACTAGAGAGCTGGTTCCTGGAGCAGATGTTTAAGCTTTGTTTTTAAATTAACTTCAGTCTGCTTTTGTGTCAGTTGTGTGTTTTATGCTCCAGCATGCTGCCACCTTCTGTGAGATGAATGAGCACAGCAGCATCCAACCTTAAAATACATCAACTGTCATGATAAACTCGGTGTTAAAGATGCAGCTCAGACCACCTATTAGCAGAGTTGGTGATGTCTTCCATTTTCTTCTGTCCACGTGATCCTCCTGGCAGCACAGAGGTGTGCATCTGCCTGATGCCCTAGATGCTACTGGCTGCTGGAGCCCTTCTCTGACTCAGAAGTTGGCACAGAGGTTCCTAATGCCCAAATGAGACTCCCGAGGGATCCAAACCACAACATGGGCTTAAGGCCCCAGCACTGCATGGGAATGATTTAGAGCTGTGTCTGCCCCAGCTGGGGATTGGGCAGCAGGGTCTGTACTGGCACCCAGGCTTGCACCTGAAGTGGTCCCTAACGCCACCCTCAGCTTAAAGGAATTGAGGTCAGTGAGTGGATGACAGAGAAGAGGAGACACTTTTTTGTCTCTGCAAATACCCCTTAAAACAGTCCTAATGACTAAATCAGGAATACTCTAATGTCTTCTGCATGGAAATTAGTGTGAAATCTGCTCATGCTGAAATCCATGTAGTTGGATGATTTACATATTAAGATTTATGAGGAGCCAGGCACGTGAATGCTGTTGAATTAAACAAACATCCAATTTCATAACCAATCTGGTTTTATGGATAGGACATGCAGTTTCCTTGGGGCTATGAGCTTAAAAGTCTGATTTACACCTTTGGAAAAGAGGACTCTTCACTTTTTTTGCTTTGCTCTTCTTTTCCTGGAGACAAGGGATTATCCTACCTTTTGCTCCTTCGGGTTCTCTTCCAATTGAAGACACTTTCCAGTTACAACACTGGGTTGAATCTTGAGGCACTGTCATAGAGGTCATTTATTGAAAAGGTACTAGGACATTCTTAAGTGCCCAGATGGCTTTGTATGGACAAAAAGGCAGAAAAAAGGAGTGCTGGAGAGAGGTGACCTCTGCCCCACCAGAACTGGACAGTTTTACCCTGATAGGCTGCTTTACCTCATATAGACAATGACCTGATGCGTGTCTTTTTTACATGGAGGCATTTTAATTTGGGCTACCTTTTGGCACAGGCCATCCTTTCTGAGCTACGACTTCCCTGTTCTAGCTGCCATACGGGCACACAAAAAAAAGTGAATAAGCTTCCCATCTAACATGAGGCAAGAAACAGAGGTATGGGCAGGCAGAGAGTGTGGGTAAATATATAAGTTCATGCTATAATCAGTAGTCTTAGCATGCTATCACCAGCAACAGTCATTTTTGTCATACACTCATTTTGCCATGTGGGATGCATAAACACTGGATATTCAGACTGTGGCTCATGCCTCTCATTTTCCTCTTCCTGCATGTGCAGACCTGCTCAAATGGAAGAAGGGCTGGCAGAAGACTTGTGCACTACATTTATCAAAAAGTAGATTTGCACAATTTTTATTCTTTGCAGACATTTCTGCCACTATAATGTATCCCTGGAAATTATCCATCTTGGATAATGGATGGAATTAGATTAGAAACAAGACAAGATACAATTATTCACTGAGGATGACTTGGATAAACTGGTAAAATGGGGTCTGCAGCTGGGCCTGTCAGCGTCTGCTTTGTGCGCACACAGAGGAGTCACAGAGGATTTTATCCTTGGCATTAGCTGTAATAGGATAAACATATTTTCTGTTTATTGTAATACAGTTTTTTGCCCACATTAAAAATCATTACTGAGATATTCTCTATCACATAACATCTGGTATCACTTAGTCCAATAAAGTGTTATCCACATGAAGTCCCTAAGTTAAAAAAACTATGATAAAAAATGAAAATAAGCTTCATCTTTGATGAGGAATAAGGACATTACCCTAGGCCAGAGAACTGCATCAGGCTGCTCATATGGCCTTCTCAGTGCTCTGGGATCCAGGGCAGGAGCAAATGTCAGCCTACTCATTTCTTCATGCAGGCTCAGCTCTTTTCCTAAGGAAAAGCTTTTCCTCACACCAAAGTTTGCAAGCTCATTCCTAAAGTAGACAACCAGATGGGGCACTCTTAATTCATTTAGGTGCTTGGTGCATCCCTTAAAATTACATCCTACTTCTTTAAGCATTTGGACACTGTTGGAAGTCAGGCCATCAAGACCATGCAAAAGGTATGATAGAGCTGAGAACAGGGATGCTGTTGGGAGGATGCTGCCCTGCTTTTCCCCTCACACCTACTTATTTGTGAATGTGATCATTGACATGTCAAGAGTTTGAATTCAGAGGTAGGGAGCAAAACTGAAAAACTTCTGCTAATGGGTGTTCATGCTGGATTTTTAAATTTTCGTCCATTGAATCCGTAAATATTTCATTTTACGCACAGTAATTGACACTGAAGATTTGGCACAACTCTGAACCCCTGAAACTAAAGATGTTGATTATCAAACTATGATGTTCTGCTGCAAAAAGATGACTAAAAAAAATGACAAGTAGACGTTCCTGGAGGCAAAACATGTAGTACAGTGCAGTTCATTACTTAGTAATGTAGCACACAAATGTGATTGTAATCCATCATTTTTACCACCACCTTGAACACGATTATAGCCAAATTGTAGGGTCATCCAAGTACCTTTATGACCTAGACAGTAAGTTCTTTTTAACTCAGGCCATTGCAAATCTGTCATTTGCAGTGTTCCATTTGTGTCCTTTAGTTAATGAACGTGAATTATTTGATGGAAATCATTTCAGTGTGAAGACAAGCAGGTGATTCTTGTGACTGAGTGTTGGCCAACAGGCTGGGAAATCGGTTTTGCCTTTTTTGCTGTTGATAAATTTAGCTATCTGACTCTTTTATAATGACTCTTTTATGTGTCTGTATTGATACAAGAGATATTAACATAAAGCTTCCAAACTCAACCCTTGCCCTGTATATCCTTCCTACATGTACTTAAACCATTTGATTTGTCCCATTCTCTTCAGCAGCCTAATCAGGTTCATAATCAGGAATGTGTAATATCTACAGGGTAAGGTTTTCATTCCTTGCAAGACTGCCAAAGAAAGGCAATGTTGAGCATAGTGGTTGCTACACAAAACTGCTAAATATTTCTTTTATGTGCTACTTGGGACAGGACCCCCTGCCAGCACCCCATACATCCCCGCAGAGGCTGCCCCACAGGTCTGAGGTTGGATGGCACTGGATGCTGAGTGTGCAAAAACAGTCACATGTATTTAAATTGAACTTAAAGTGAGAAAGAAAAATAATAAGAAAAATCTTCTTTCCTTTTTTATTTTATTCCTTTCCCTCGTTATTTTACTACAGGATGTCAATGCTTTCTGCTGACGTGGGAATCAGTAGAAGTAGCCAAATTTTTTGTGCACTGTAGAGGGGGCACTGTGCTCTGGTTTAGGGAATCAACATTCTTTTCACTGGGAGTATTTCTAAAACCTGATTTAGAGAGGGTGAAAGGCTGAAATAGTTGTCTGTATCAAGCGTAGTTTTTATCATGACTTTATCAAAACTTTTGTAGAGACTTTAATGTTTCATTTCTCAAAACTTCTCTGAGAAGAAGCCTCTGAGAAGTGAGACTGGCGTACTTCCTCCAGCTTCACAATGTCAGAAACAATGACTTAGAAGAAAATCAGTCAAAGCCACACAAATAACTCACTGTTTAAAAAATTCAGGTTTTTTTCCCCAATACTCCTCTAAGAACTATTTTGCTAAATTTTAATGCAGGAAAACTGCTGTTGTCTATTTAAATTTCTTAACTAACATTTAAGGTTTTCACTTGGCTGACACTTCTTGGCCTTGCATTAATCTGGGGATTGTTTCACAAGAGACCCAGGGAACACCCACTGATAACAATGTCAAACATTCAATGTATTTGCTGAACGTTTCCACTTGCTTGATCATTAAGGCATGCTTTGGGAATGAGGTCACCGATGTTGTGTAAGTGTAGAATTTATGGGATGATTTGAACTATAGGGGAGTCCTGACATGTTTTTGGCAAATACCGTCAGATACCATGGACTGATGCCACTCAGAATTGTAGCTCTGGGATATGATCAGGTTCTAGCATGAACATTTTGCATTAGAATTCAAATCGTCTGATTGCAGAGAAGTTGGGAAAGGTTATTTGAACAGACCATACATACACAGGAGGAACTTTATTCTAGAACACATTTTCTTGTCTGCTAAAACAGATTAATTAAACATTAAATCTTTTGACAAAGAAAAATGAAAATGTAGTTTTAGAAAATCAGAGGAGAAAGATTTACATCAATGTAGCATGCAATTGTGCTCTCCTTTTTAATCCTTCATTTAATCTGGAGAGAGCAGCAAAGGACTAAGAAGGTGGCAGTGAGGTGGATTCAGCAGCAGCTTGGGCTGTAACCAGGTCTGCTATTCATTAAATGTACTACCTGGTGTGCCAAAGGTAGGGGCTTTGCAGTGCCATTCCTGTCCTGTTTAAAACTCATTTAAATAATGAAAAAAATCTTCACTTAGCTATTAGCACCTTTTAGACGGAGTGAGATGCCTTTAGTTACCTTAATTTACAACTTCTCTGTTTGCAGTGTTTTGAGAAAAACCTCAGGTTTGGAATACTTGATTGAAACTAAACAGCGACAGGACCTGTACGTGTGCAGCTGCTGCCTTTATCACATACCTGCTGCCTGACTTTTCTGACTCTGTTTTTATTCCAACCTCTTGTTTTGCATGTCTAAATTGCAAGCTCCTTCAGACAAGGTCCATTTCTCACCACAGATTTATAGAGTCTGTCATCTGTGGTTGTGCTGCAAGAAAAACAACCACGAAGGCTGCAAAGGCAAAGGCTGCTGCTTATGTGGGAGTTTTCAGCAGTTCTATTCCACTTTTTCTAAAACATTGAAGTAAGGCCACTTCTGGTGTTGCGCACATTTTAATCCTTTGCAAAGACATCAACCCTTTGACATTAGTCCCCTCTAATTGGACTTCGTTTCATTATCTGAACTTTTTCCCTTAGCATTTTAAAAATCAAAAAGTGGTGTTGGCTGATCGCCAAGTATGAGAGACCACAAGTAAATGAACAGCATTTCAGCAGGGGTTCTAAAAAGAAATACTCTCCTGGTATTGAATTAGACTGTATTTCTTCATCCCAACTATAATAGAAAGGAAGGAGATGCAATAAAAACCACAGAAAGTAGAATAAAAGGTATAAGGAAGGAGAGATTCTAGGAGTTCAAGTACATATTTAAAAGATAAAGACTAAACAAGACTAGCTGCTCTGAGGACAGATTCTCATTAAGGGGGCAGGGCTGAGACACAAAATACTTGATTTGACACATATTTTACAGGGATCCTTAACAGAAATATTTTGTAAGGATTCTTAGTGGAATGTGCACAGGATGATGTTACGGAACAGTCCTGCTTTTGATATGTAACAGTCATGGAGCTCCTCAGATTTTGGTAATGTGCTGTCTAGCCCTAGGAGTCCACTTCTTAAGGGTAGGGCCTTTGAATAATGCTTCTGAAATTCTTGACCTTCCCCCGAAAAGATTTTCAGTATTACTTTTTAAAAATTACTTTTTTTAATTAATCCCATTTACATTGGATAAATGGGCAAATACTGTGATCTATTTCCTACCCTTATTTTTATTTAATCTTTTGTATTATCTCTTGGGATAAGGACTATCCTACAACATAGAAAGGACAATCCCATTTTCCATGGAAAACAAAATACAAAGTCTTCAGATAAATAGCACAAAAATTGTTTTGCTTTTTAGGCAGGCAGCATTTCTCTGGCTGAAAGACTGAGACATTAGGGCAATGAGTGTATTAGTGTAGTGAAGCTGACATTATCAGGTGTTGTATATGAGAAATGTCATTTATGAGTTGTCACACAGCTGTTATTGAGAGGAACACAGTTCATCATTGTGACTGTCACTGTGCTCGCTGCAATCATCGAACAACCGGGCATCATTAAACAGAGCATTTCTTTCACTTTCAGGGCAAATTACACTTATGGTTTATTTATGTGATGGATTCCTTGCATTCAAGCATCCTCTGTAAATGTTTTATGAAAGCTGTGGTGGCTCAGACCTGCGACTTGAGGCCGGTCAAGTGGGATGGATGGATGGATGGATGGATGGATGGATGGATGGATGGATGGA
>CM031857.1:49211699-49258491 GCA_018697195.1 Certhia americana | reverse complement strand
GGATGGATGGATGGATGGATGGATGGATGGATGGATGGATGGATGGATGGATGGATGGACGGATTGATGGATGGATGAATGGCAGGTAGCTGACCTCACTGGGGAGCTGATCACCTGCCCTTCCACAGTGTGGAGGGTGGGGAGGAAGAGGTTTTGGGTAGGGACACGGGGGTGCTGACCCTTCAGGTGCAATCCCTCTCTCTCACTTGTCAGCAGTTTTGGAGGACAGGGTCAGGTGACTTTAGGCAGCATCCTGACCCAGATTCCAGATAGGATGGGAATACAGGAGCTTCCATAGTTGGTCCTACCTTGCTGCCTCACCCCAGACCCTGGGGCTGGGACTCCTACTGTTCTCTGTCCCTGCAGCATCTTATACACACTCAGGTGTCTCTCTCCAGCTACACACCACTTGAAGCAAATTGCAATACTTCCCTGGGCTTCCCCACAACCACAGCTATTTACACAGGCATTTAAATGCACACCAAAGAATGACAGTCAGCCCTAGATTCAGGATTTGAACAGACACTGTTGTCTGAATCCCTGCTAAGATTTTTGGGTCACATACTGCATTCAGCCTACCAAGCCTTGATCCTCTAATCTCTCCACACGTTGAACTTGCATTGACTTTAACCTGCCCAGCCATATCCTTTAAAGCCAATCTCCCCCAATTATTGCACCACGTGAAGCCCTGCTGGACCTCTAAATCTTTCAAGAGGTTTGTAATTTGGTGCATTCCCTAAGGAAAACTTGGAAGGGGTCCAGGGAACAAGGCTTATTTAGGAGACAGGAGAATATATCTTCTGAAGAAATGGCTCCAAGACCTTAACATGTTGGGCCGTGAAAAGGAGCAGGTGAGATAGGATTTAATTACAGTGTACAAGTACCTAAGGGTAGAACACAGAACTAGGTCTGAATCTCTAGCAATAAGGTAAAATATGAGGTCATGGGCTGAAATTGAAGTGTATATCTCTCAGCAGAAGGCTTCTCTGGGTATGTAATAATCTGGCAGGTAAGGTAGTGGAAACTGGTAGTAGATGCAGGAACCAATTTATTACCACTGCAGTGTGACCAGGTGGCCCTTCTGATGGTTCTTGTCAGTTAAGAGTGGCTCTTTTTCTGTATTTTCTGGTGTTTCAATCTACTGTGCTATTTTGGGAGGCTTCTTCAAAACTTAGTTTCTAGAGATTAAAAACAGAGGCAATATTTAAAGGCTAACAGTAAGGAATATGTGGGGTTCTTTTCATTAAATTGTTTGGATTTTATGTACATCGTATGGTAGGTTTGGCAAAATGATACCACTCCCTCTATGGTCTGGTGCTGCACAAGAACACAGTTAATGCTGTGCAATGCTAATGAGCTTCTGGCAGATGAAAAGTAAGGTTTCTGTGATATCACAAATAATAATGTGGTACTGGCATAAATGGGAATTCTACCCTATTAATATTTATGCTGTAGGGCAAAAAGAGATTCTATCTGGGAGCTAAGCACAGCATGGGAAGTACGAACTTAAGTTTCCTTTAAAAAAAAAACAAGCAAGGTGTCTCTTCACTAACTTGCAATGGTTTTTGTTTAAGTTTTTTGAGTAAGTTTGTGCAGCCCAGTTTCAGCTGGCGCGTCCAACTTTGAAAAATACCAGGACTTGTGGATGCAACAGGGACATTAGTCTGCCCTTTTGCAAGCTGAGTGGCTTCATTTTCAGCCATTCCCTATTACTTAATGAAAAAGCTACTCAGAGAAAAGGTTAATGTGAGATTTAAGTTGGATTTATAGGTCATCAATAAGCAAGTTATTTTAGGCAGTCTTCACCAGTGTTGCAAGTTTCCTAAACAATGTTCAGAGTTGATTTATTCACTCCACCAGATGCGTAAGAAAATAGTGAGTAAGGCAGCACTTCTTTCTGCCAATATTGCTGTATATGCTCTGCCCATTTGTTTTTTTCAATGGCAAATGGCCTATTAACAAGTTTGATAGACTAATCCCAAGACTACAGCATCTGTAGATTAATTGGGGATGGGGCCTGCCTAGGACCTCTGCCTCCTTCAAAGGTCGCTGCTGAAGTACTGAGACTTTGATTGCTTGCCACAGCTTCTCAGAGGCCTGCTCTTGTCCCCTCTAGAAATAGACATGTGACAAGTTAAATCAAATGCTCCCAGATCAGTTTTGGAGTCTCAGGGGGGAACGTGCGGTTCTGGGCTGGACTGTCCTGGTGAGATTCAATTGGGCAGCAAAGATAACCCATCAATAGTTGTCACCCTAAGCTCCTTCTGCTATCCCTGGAGAGAGACATGATCTTCTAATATGCAGTTTATTTTCAGAAAAACAGTGAAAAATGACCACACAGACTGTGCCTAACAGGCCCTGTTTCCAAGCTTAGGTTATGGAGTAACGATTTTGTCTTCTCTGAGGCTTTTTTTGACACTTCTGTTCCAAGACAACTTAAGTGAAACTGAAATTGTCATCTACCAGCCTCAAGTTTTGTCACAATATCTTGTGGCAGAAATAATAATATTTAAAATTTTGTTATTAATGCTTCTTTATCAATTTTGTTAATTTTCTAGAGCAGAGACTATTTTCTGTAGGGTTTGGACTGTTGAATAGCAGAAATCATAGATTAGACCTTGCAAGATATTTTAGCATTTCAAAATATATTTTGCTGCAGATCAGGATGGGAACAACTTCGTTGATTTCTTCAAAACAGGATTCCCTTAAAGAATTCATATTAGAAAATAATTTCTTTTAAAATTAATTTCTGTTATTTCAGAAAAGGCATTTTATTAATGCTGGCAAAATGCTTCCTTAGATTAATTTTTTAAAGAGTGGAACTAGACTTTTTAAAACAGTTTGATTTGGTTTGGTTTGGTTTGTAATCATTCTTCTGACAGTTCCATGAAAAGAATTTTTTAATAAATAGACTTTGAATAGCTTTAATTTTTATTCCATCTTCCCTCAGCCAAATCTTTTAGCTATGCTAAAACCCCTACTACATCTAATTTTATTTTGAAGCTCAAATTGATTAACTCCTTGTGTGCACTAGTCAATAAAATGAATAATGCAGCAATGACAATTTTACAAAAAGTTTGAAATATTTCTATGGGTTGTTTTATTAGATATCTATAAAATGAAATTATATTAATCAACTGTAACAAAATGCAACTAGACAGCAAAACTGTAAACATGCCAAACCAAGACTCTGTGACCTCAGCAGAAGACACACCTCAGCAATCTGTTTTGCTTTGATTCAGCCAGTCATTTGGAGCAAACCACCATGTTTAATCCTTTGTTGTTGTCGTTTTTGCTCTTTGGTGTGGTATCATCTGAAGAACTCTCTTTTATAACTGCAGTAAATAAGAGCTGAGTAGCTAATGGAAAAAAATAATATCTCTGATCAAGAGCTTTCCCATGGAAGAAATTCTAGATTCGGTTATTATAGCAAAGAGTTCTCTTTGACCATACAGTTTATTTCACTAAGGAAATTGGTTTTTGTTAAGGTAGGAAAAGGAACTCGGTGAGGACATTCTTTTGTCAAAAAAAGCTGCATCTCTCTGGAGAGAAGTTTTCCGAAATTACTTTTTTTTAAGGGTAAACATGGTGACAGACTGAGAATTACTACACAATACTCTGAGAATAAAATCCAATCCTGTTTCTAGTAACAGATTAAGTAACATGAAGTGCAAAATGTACAAGTTTCATCTTTAAATTTGATGCAATATTTAATTGCAGAAGTTTTAAGGTGCAAAATGTCTAGAAAATACGTACACAGCGTTTTCTTCTTTTGTTCCCTCCATGGTCTTTCCTCCACAATTGTGATACTTATTTTGTTGAGTACTTTATGGAATCTTGGAAAAGAGGAACTAACATAGAAAATGTCCTTGAGGAGATGGAATTATCTTCATTTGAATGAATGGGGTTTAATTTATTTCTGGCTTAGAATAAACTATTTTTTGCTCTTGAAAATAGATTGCAAATCCACTCAGAAAAAAGAATGCTATTAAAATACATAACAGCAAACTGTGGGGTTGCATTGACCCATCAAAACTTTACAAACAGTTACTTTGAGTAACTTTGAATGAGTTAAATGTTCCAAATTTCACCTAAGTCAAAATGCATAAAGAAACATAAGGCAGTAACTAGCTGAATGGTATTCCCACAAGATCTCTGAAAACATTTTCATGTATACTGTAAAATTATACTTTGCTTCCTGATTCCACTTGAATTTAGAATGGCCAAACCCCCTGGAACATCCTCATGTCTTTAGTACTGATGCACAAGTCGGTCAGTAGTGCTTTGATTGGTCTTTTAAAATGCTTTTTAGCGCTTTCTAAAAATTACCACAGATGTGACCGTAAAATTAGCATTTCGTGATGTATCAGTATTCCTAAAGCCTTCAACCTCATGAGCCTCTAGGGGCTTGCTGGCCAACATTTGTGTTTATTTATGCCCATTACGATCTGCCTTCTGTATGGTCGTTTGTGCTTTCCATAGTTCTTTGTGCCGTGCCGTGTTCAGAGTTATAGGCTGCGGGTTCCTTTGGCAGGGACTCATTCCTGTGAATTTACAGCACTTCACACAATAAAGAACAGGTTCTTTATGTGGCGTCCTGGCTCTACCACAATATAAATAATTTTTTTTTTATATTGGCACAACTTCTTTGAGCCAAAGGAGGAGTCACAAAAAGAGGGAGTGAAGAAGCAAAGATTTCATCACTTTAAAATCATGTTGTGTGAAGCATGTCTTTCTGTAAGATGTTATCCAGAGAAAGCAAGAATAATATTTTGAGAATTCTGCTGATTTTTTAAAATCCACATCAGCCTACTTTTAAACACATTCTGGATCTTTTAATGTATTGACATAGCAGCAAAAAAAAAAATCCTGCCTTAGGCCACATTTTTTAAGCCACAGATCCAACTACAGATATGATGCTTTTAGTAAATTGACAGGGGGAGCTGTAAGAGTGGTTTAGATGATTCATATTATTCCTCTGGGCAGAGTCTCAGCTCAGAGTTCTCTGAGTCAGCTTTGGTGTTCTCTTATTGAGAGACAGGGCATTGTTAGAAAACACCATTTTGGGGCTACAGCAACTCTCCTGTTATAAAAGCCCTCTAGCACTAACAAATGTTTAGCTCCCTTTAATAGGGAAGCTCCCTGTGCATGCCAGCTAAAATCAGTGTGTTGCTTCTGAATCATCTTTGCATCAGATCTTAATTTCTGAATTTCTGCTTTAAGTGCTTTAAGCACCAATTAGCTCAGCTTCTACATGCCCTTGCTTTTGATCCCTGGGTTCATCAATGCTGCCTGTTCACTGGCCTCCATTCTGGTTCCATGTCAAAGCAGACTGCTTGCTTGCCTAGCATGGACACTCACCTGGTCACTGCAAAGACTTGAGGCCAGTGGCTCCCAGTGCTTTGGCCCATCTGCCCCATACCATGGCAAGACCCACCCAGTGACCTGTGCTGAGAGCAGCCGAAACTGTGAGTAAAGCAGGACTTTCTTTCCTGGGAGCAGATCTTCTGCTTAATGACGTTCATCAACTCAGTAGAAATGATACTCTAATGGCAGCAGCAGAAGAGGTTTCTCATTGCCGAGGAGCTGTAACATTTGCTTTCTAGACTTACTGTCTAAAACACTGCTCATACTTGTCAGGAAAGTCCATCAGCCACCATGCTTCAACATCCTCTGGCATGGTACAATCATCCTGCCAGTAGCAAACACTACTCTGAAAGGGAGATGAGATTTACAGGGCTAAACCAAGTGAGCAAGAAGGTACCGGGGTCTTCAGCCTGTTGTGAGAAGGAGCTCCCTGGAAAGCGAGAGTCCTAGGCCCTGCTCCTTGCTCCCACTTACCTAGTTTTTGCAGTTTATTGTAAATATTGGTGACACTGAGGCTCATAGTCTTTCTATGAATGGCTGAGTTATGGCTCCACATGTAACTGTAGAGCATGAGCTTACCCATTCCCTGACCAGTGCCAGATCACTTAAAGTAACACATAGCTCAAAAACACCAACCTTTATCCTAAATCTAAGGCATTCCCAACTTTCTGTGAAAGCAAGCCTTCATCTCAATCCATGTGAGCCATCCCCAAACCCCCCTTTCTCTGTCCTGAACAATTCCATCCTTGGGTCCTTTCCTTTAGACTTTTTGCTTGTTTTGCAAGTCAAGGCAGAGATGGCTAGTAACAGATGTTAGCCATCATATTCAGCAAGTTTACAAATCCATGAACCAGGATCCTCCAGGGTCAAGCAGCTTGGCTTGTTGAAGGCAACTGTTCCTGAGCTGCCTCCTGTCTGGCTCTGGGCTGGCCTGAGAGCTGTTTCTATAGCCGGTGGTGGGACATGGGCAATGGGCAGCTCCCTCCTGCCTGCCCAACCAATGCTACACAGGGAGTCCTGTCCCTGCTTGCAAAGTATCATTCACTGCAGAGCATCTACCAGGAGAAGGGAAGCATCAAGAACACCAAGGTGTTTGACATAAACAGGAAAAAGGAAACCTGTAGGGGTTTCTCTGCATCACTAGTGGTCAGTTCACTTCTGCTGTCCCAGCCAGTTCTGCAGGCCAGAGACACTTCTAAGCTCCTCTGCACTTCTATGGCAGTGGATTTGTCACATATCTTTTGGGAGAGGGGAAAAAAATTGAAGGCATTTAATTTAGCCACTGTTTCTGGTGAAATGTAGAAGCACCTAGTGTTTTGAAATTCCTGAGTCTCATACCAGCTGCTACAGAGTGAGAGGCACTCAGCAGTGCTGAAGTCATAACAACAGGCACACAAGCATGTGACTACTTATCTTCACTTATTCCTGGTTGTCATAAACTACTCAAATATGCATTAGTGAGGCACAGCCCCATATGAAAAATGTTGTGCAAAATAAAGCTATCAAGTTTTATTGAAACAAGTGGAAACAGAGAATTCAAAAATCTTGAAATTAGTATAATTTTATTTAATTACCAGTTCTTTAAGTACCTATCAGGGTAAACTGAAATTTCGCCACACAAATGCTAATTTGAGATAAAACAGTGTTTGATAAAGAGCATTTGCACTAATTGTCATGGCCATGTATGAACAGAGTACACATGCTTGAGGGAACCTTCCTTGTCATGTTTTTAATACCCCTTAAAATAGAACTTTCACAGTCTGGTAGGCATTTCTGCAGTAGCATTTAAACTGTCTCTGAAGAATTGCTTTCATATACACTTTTTGATTGACACCGTTACATAAAAACTCTCCCAAAACAAATCCTGGAAGTTAGTAGTCCCACTATTTTATCATGCTTGCATAGGTTCATGACTGAAAGAGTTATTTTGGACACACACAATACTGACAATGTCTTCAGCCTGAAGAATGCGAATGAATGGTGAACACTGCTGCTTTCCCATATATCTACATTGTATAGGGAAATGGGATGTGGTAAGGGGGCTTTGCAGCAGTAAATACACAGCAGGTAAACTCTATGGCACTCTGCATCTTGCTCTGAGAAGAGGAAGCTCAACAATATTTCAGGCTGAAGACCATAAAAGCCTTCTACTTGCCTGTACCCTCACAGGTATGGTGTTTATGTAGGGTACTTTCAAATATCCTTGGAATTGTTTATGCAAGTTAACATTTCTTTACTTAGCTGAAGGTCATCTATGACAAGAATTTGCTAAAAGCTTGATGTTGCCAGGTAGGTACTGGCATCCAAATTAAAGGGAAACTGAACCTTTTCCAAAATTACACAATTAGATGTAAATAACTCACACAGAAGCGACATTAATTACTTAGCACACAGTCAAAGATTAACACGTCTTGTTTCACCACTGCCTTTCCTGTATTGCCACGTCCTTGGTTGCCTGCCTCATGTGCAGGGTGCAGCAGGAAATCCCAGGCTACAGAATAGTAGGGAGAAGTCATTAAAATCCATATGGTAATATACATTTTCAGCAGGAGCAGGGTGAAGGTCTGTCAAACAGCTCTCAGCCTGATACTTGTCAATCTCTCACTGCAATGGAAACTCCTAGGAATAAAATCACGACAGCCTTCCCAATGATTTAAAGGGATGACAGTAGTGCCTTAGAGCAAACACATGGGGAGTACATCCCAGGTTGCCTAATAAGCTGAGTCCTTGCCTGAATATTTGCATATGTGTGAATATTCCATTAGCATATGAGATGTTATGTTTTAAGAATATCAGTATGCTAAAATGCAATGGCTAAAGATTAACAAGTGTGTTAGGCTGTGAATGCAAGCAATTTTAGAGTGGTGTTATATTTTTCCCTATATTTATACATAATCTTACTGATCAATGATGGTTAATTTTTGTCTGCTGGAGCAACTGAAATTTTAAATTATTACAAATCTTCATTTGTCCATTTATTTCTTATCATGCAGCCTATTTATTGAGTTCAGAGCATGGCTCTTCCAGGCTTGTTGAAGCCTTGAGGACATATTTTCTGGGAAGTGGCACAGCTAATTTTCCCCTTACTGTGCGTTCCTTGCATTGTTTCTACACAAGGCTCTGTTTTTCCCTAGGAAAGACTAAAAGTAACTGCTTTTCACTGCTTTTGGGCATCATCTTGAAAACCGTGGCTTGACTAAAGCAGTGCAGCCCTGTGGTTAAATAATACATGGTGCCTTTGTGGCTGCAGGCACTGCCAGGAGTTCACATAACTTCTGGTGATGAAAGACGATCAAGACCGATTCCATGCTCCCCCACCAGCAAAAAAAGCATAAAAACTGTTCATTTACAGCAGTTTAAAGAGGGAGAGAGGTGGCAGAGAAAAACCTGTCAGCAGTCAGTGCCCTGGTGTGGGTGGCCAGAGGTGGTGACATTGCTGGTTCCTTGTCATGGCCACTCTGCCTGCTGTGGGTGGTTGCAATTTATGCCTGAATGAGGTGTGCAGGGAAGTCTGTATTTTATACAGCTGCTTTGCCCTGTCATCACTTTGGATTGGGAGCCAAAGTTGCATTAGTTATAGTCTTTTACCATTTTTAAGCTTCTTACAAGAACAGTGGGGACAAAGACATGTATCAAAAAAAGGCCAGAGAGAGCTTGAAGTTTTGAAATCAGAGTGTTTACTGCCAGACACATTTTCCCTTTGGAGAGCCACACTTTAGCAGTGGCTCACATTTTACAAAAAGAAAGGCCTGTAGCTTTCTGAAGATCAAGCCTCCTTATATATTTAGTGATAACAACATCAAAAACTTTACCCTTAGGGTAGGAAGGCACTGAGTGCTTAAACTTAGAGCATTTGTTCTACCATTTATTTGAGCAGAGAGGTAATAAAACCGTCAAATATTTGCTTCTTTTTATACTTTTAAATTAAATATTACCAATGTGGTGGTTATTCCTCAGTGTTAAAATAAGACTTTCCATCTATCATTGCAAATATACACTAGCACTTTAGACTTCTATGATTTACAGGGTCTGAGCTTCATGAAAACTGATCTTCACCTCCCACTAAGATGGCACAAGCATCCTCAATCATAAGAGGGTCTCTGTAAAAGTGCATGCAATATGCACACATGAAATGAAAGAAGATTGAAACTGAATTTGTGGCAGTTCTAAAACTCAGTCAAAGCATTTTTTCTTGTCATAAGGGGGAAAAAATACTGATTTTGCTACTCTCTGATATCTGAATTAATGATTTACAGCATTCTGAAGGAAAGAAAGTCTCTTTTACATTAACACAAAACTTTGTTCTTGTAAAAACTCAGGTGAAAACACGCCAGAGATTCATTTATTTGAATAAAGTTGCAGAGGCCCTTGCCAGGCATGGGGAGGGTGTTGATCATTTGATTTATTACTTGTATGCTGTGTGGAATCTGGACACAACCATTCTGCTTGTTTAAGGGACTCAGTAAGAGAATTTGCAACAAATACCACGTTTCCATGGAAATCAGATTAAATTAATTTCATATTTGTGTGATCCTCATCCTGCCAGGCAATTAACATCCCCTTTGATTAAGATTTCTACTTATCTTTAAATTTTATTTTTAAAAGTTGGAAAGAAATGGCTTATATAGGAAAGGAAAACTAGAAAAAGTTAAATAATTATCCTGCACTTTTGCTTTATAGAGTATATAAAGCGAGAGTATATATAGTGTTTCAGGTATTTTTTTCTACTCCAAATCACTTTGTTTGAAAAAAAAAAGGTAAAAATCCAGCTTTTCTTTATTTGTGGACTACACTTCAGGTGTAGCAGACGCTTTAAAATTTCTTGGAGCACTCACTAGTGGATTGCATAATTTTTCATGATGAGGTGCTTATTTGCCACTTTGTTCTATAAAGTCCCGTGGAAACACCCCAGGCAATTTCAGTCTGAATAGAGGAAAGATATCACAGGTGGAGAAAATCTGAGGAAGTCTCACAAAATACCATAAGAAACCTAACTTATGAATGCTCCAGGGAATAGCTTCAAAAATTACCTCTGAACTTGGCATACAGTTATTGCAGGTATCATGTAAAGACCTGAGTTACTCTTTGGATACCCCCAAAAGAGGTGTTTCACAGCAGTGTGACTCAGCTCCACTGCTTCATTATTTGTGAGACCTGGGCTAGGAGGCTTAGAGCTAGTTTGGATATGTTTAGACTACATTTGTCAAACCACTTGAAATGTTTGAGTTTATCCAAAAAGGAGAGCTGTTATTTGACAAAACAGTGAGCCCTTCTATGGGGAATAAACATCTGATACCATAAATGTCTTTAATTTAGCAAGCAAAACAAGAAATCAGACTACGTAGAAATTTGGAATTAAAGAACTGAGACTGGAAAACAGATGACTGTAACTTATTATTGGAAGATCTCAAATAACAGGAGAAGAAATAACCTAAAAGCAAAAAGGCTAACAGGGAATTTGTTCAAAATAGCTATTCAGGCCTCAAATATGCACCTTGGCTTAAGAAACACTTTCTTTTGTACCTAAATAAAACTTTGAATATCTCTAAGGCAGCTGTCATTAAGTAATATTGGATGTTTTGCTTTCGCCTGGTTTATCTGGGAAAAAAATATAAAACAAAGCTTACCCCCCAAATAGAAGAATTTGAAAGAACTATGAGATTCTGTCAAATTAACTGAATATTTAACAAAATAATTTTTAAAAATCACATGGGGTAGCAAGAGATAGAAAGGTTGAAAATATTGAAGTACTCATATGAGCACTTTATGCTCGAACACTTCTTTCTTCTGAAAGCTTTGAAAATTAATCAAAAGGAGTAAATATCTCCCAACAGAAATTTTCTTTTTCTGTTTTATTTTCTTTTGGTTTTTTGATTAAACAAAAATCCATGTGTCATCCATCAAAAATATGATGGTTTTGAGGGAAGACTTCTTGTACCAAAAAGTGTTGCTTGACCAAAACTCTTTGAGCAAGATTTATTTTGGCCTTTCTGCACATACAGATAGGGATCACAGGAGGTTCCTCTAAAACAACTTTTGCTCACTGTGAAAATAACTGATCTTCATTGCAGCTGACACAGTCCTCCCTTGCTGCCCGTTTATATCTCACAGACCCAGCAGGTCTTAAGAGGAGGGGCTGCCCTGCAGCATGGCTTTTGTAGTAATTGACATTTATTGCAGAGTCACCATTTCTTCAGCATTCATTACAGACACTGATTAGAGAGGGAGATAAAGACATTGCTGGATATCAAAGCCCATCTTGGACTGGGAAAAAAAGGAAGCATGCAAAGTAGCATTTTAAATGGATGCATCTATTTAATCTATTCGCTGCTGATGTTTTCATACACATAGTTTAGAGGTATTAAATTCAGAAGGTGTAGCCGGGGCTTTAATTTGCTTCAGTTCTGGTCTAATAGGCATAAAGACACCAGAGAATTCTGAAATACTGAACTCAGAGGGACTCTGACAAACCTTTGTGTTCATAATAACAAGAGCTGGTGTGAGCTTATACAATTTAAAACTAATTGCCCAGCCAACATGCTCATTACCATATTGATGCAGTTCATAAATCAAGGCCCTGCCTATTCAAGCTGTTTACCAGTCCTGCATTAAGCAGCATATTTCAACTGAGAAATGTAGCATGTTGCCAAAACACTGAAGAAACTTTACAAGACTGATAGGAGTGCAAACCTGGGGAGCTGAAGTGCCACAAACCTGGCACTAAAGTGCTTGTTCTTGTTTGTTTTCTGAGTATGTTCTGATCTAGCCTTGAAAGTTTCCCTAATAACACACTGGAGCACAGAAACAGGTCTTTAAGCAGCAGGGAGCTGCTGGCAATTTTTATCAATTTGGCTTCCTACAGCAGCTTCTTTGCTTAACCAGGAGACTAACACACACTTTTTTTTGGAAGCAATACAGTATTTATGCCAGCTGAATTGAGGTGCCTACATTAAGAATTCAGGCTTTTTGTATAGGGAAAGGAGAGATTAAGACTCTTAGCTAAGAAACCTAAGTTAGTCATCAAAATTGAAGTTGAATTCTTTGAATAGCCTAGTAAGGAATCTGAAAGTACAATTCATCTGCCTAAACAAGTGCCAGGCAGTGCCCCTGAGATGCCCTGCTGTTCTATGACATCCACACAGTAGGTATGTCAGAGGAGTTTGAGGAGATTTGCACCTCTCTGAGCTGCCAGCTGAAGGCCAAGTGGGTTAGTTTAAGACATCTCAAAGGACATCAGAAGCCTGTGTTTAGGCAGTTGAAGTTACCCTTTTTTCCTTCAGGTGTTCAGCCAGCTGGCTTAGATATCAGAAACAATCCGGTCTTGTAAGGAGGATTAATATACTTGGGCAGGGTTCAGAAGCTGCGGGGGTCTGGCTGCTTCCCACTCTCTAGACTGGCTGGTTTCAGACCAACTGAGGCAGTTCTTATCCCAAACACCAGTGTCCAGTGAGTTATTTTTCTCTCTGTACTTTGCTTAGAAAGCAGCAAGAGTGATGTATTTTCATGTGGTTTCTCCTGGAATGAGTGTAGTTGCTCCTGGTGGCTGCTGGGGCATCTCTTCCCCTGCACCAGGCTTTCACCCCTCTGTTGGCCATGGCCTCAGGTGGCAAGGACAGAGGGTGCTAAAGCAAGAGTCAACTTTAAAGATCAGGACCAGGACTTGAAATTGAAATTGTTGGTGTAAAGAAAGCAAGAGTTACTGAAGGGTGTTGGAACTGTTGGGGGAATTTGACAGATTATGGGAAAATCAGAAGCCTGGAGGGGTATAGGGGATTACTTAAGATCATTTGTTTATCCCTGTTTAAGAGAACCCAGTTTAGGGGAAAAAGGACACATATTTCTGATGAAATGCAACTCTCTCCCGTAAATATTACCGAGAAGAGTTCATCCTATTGAACCAAATGCTGATCTTCAGTCATGATGTCTGATGAAGCCTCAGTCTCTTATGTTCCTTGTGTAAATTAAATCACAATGATTAGTAAATAAAACATTTTTTACCAAAGGAAGATAGACTGTGATCAAGACAATGCTTTAGCGTTAGAGAAATTTTGATTCCAGCTTACAAACTGTCTGTGTGGTCATAGTAGATGCAAGCATCCAATTGCTTATATGCAGATTGTAGATAATAATGGTCAAAACTGAAATTAATATAAACTGATACTTTCTCATGAAGGCACCTGAAAAGTGATTTGGTTTGCTTTTTCAGAGAGGGAAATAAATTTAAAGAACTTAATTTCTTTCATTTTAAGGAGTTGCGAACAATGCAAAACAAGACCATACCAGTTTCTGACCCTGTGAAATGCCAAAATAAATGCTTTTGGCTGCTAGTCAGTGTCACAGGTTCAGCAGAGATTTCTCAGAGGGATATGTAAAATTTTGGAAGACACAGGCTTGTTTGTTGATAAACGATTTTGAATAGAGCTAAACAGAAAAAAAATAAAAACAACTAAACCCAAGCTGCTTTTTATTTACCTTGCAACATTTAACTTATAAAGTGAGAAGTGGTTGTCTTACATAATTTCTCTTGCAGGAGCTAAAAAATCTTTAAAAAATTTATGAATAGAACTCTTTTATGTAACTATATGTTGTCATAAACATCCTTCAATATGAAAAAATTAGTCTTTCCAGCTTCGTGTGCAAAATGAAGATTAATTTACAAACAGTCCATTGAACATTTGATGAACATACATAATGGAATTCACTTTACAAGCTGAAGGAACAGTAAGGAGAAGCAGCTCATACCTGTGTGCCTTTGCTTGCAGAAGGGATGTTTCCTGGCTTTGGCGTGGACTGGTAGCCTAGATAAAAGCCTGGGATTTTACCAATATTAAGCTCATCAGCCTAAGGGACACAGACATTTTATTCCTACATGGTTTATCCAGCGTTATTTTAAAAATATTTATCAGGTGTTGGTTCATTTTGGAGCTTGTGTTTATGAGCAGTGTCCATGTATGGCTGGCTATTCTTCCTGTTCCACATTGATTGTGCTGCCCATATGAAAACAAAGCCAAAGTATTCCAGGGCAATATCTTTACATCAGGTTTAATTTCTCAAGCAATTCAGAGACCAATCTTAAGTCAATCACAATTACCTTCTAAAAGCATGTAGTCAAACAACCTCTGGCCAATGTCTCATCAGGAGATTGATGGTACATTTCATACATGTAAAACAAAGCACAGGAGGCAGAACTGGGTAACACATTGCATGTGGTGGTAAAAGACTGGCTGAAGGAAAGGCAGATTTTATTCTTTGAAGGTCCTGTGCTGCTGCTCACACATTCCTGCCATTCGGTTTTGCTCAGGATTGTAACCATGCTATTCATGGGCTGCACAGAGCAGAAAGACCTGCAAAATCAAGGCCCACTTTATGTAAACTAACTAGAACTAAATATTGCCCATGGATCTAAGCTCTTAGAAAAGGCAACAGCAGTATTGAAGAGGGTATTTTCTCACCTTATTTGCAATTACCATGTGGTGTAATGTGACAGTGACAGTCCCTTTGGAAATGCTGGTTTAGACAGAAATACAATTGAGTCAGCATACTGGCAGGATGTTAGTGCCTCTGCTGGATTAAACAGCCTCATGCTCAGCTAGTAGCACAAAACGTGCCAATAATTCCTCTGGTAGCAGCCTCTCCTCCTGTATACTGCAAGTAGGTCCAGCTGTAAATAAATTGCTGACATTGCTGTGTTTACTAAGAGTGTGCTTGGAAAACAGCACATCTGCCACCAACAGTTGCATCTAAGACAAATTGTAAATGTAAACACTTAAATTAACAAAGTGTCTCTTTATCATTTTAGTTTATTGCATTTGAGAAGATGTATTTCCTTGGCAATGAGAATGACCTTCTGACACAGTGGGTGAGGGCAGTGGTGGCAAAGCTGGAAGTAGACAGACCTGGTAGTGCAGCTGTCCTGGGATAATGAACACTTCTGAATTGAGAGAACCCTCAACTGTCATATAAAATAATTCCTGGAAAATGGTTGCCTCGAGATGTGGCTTCATTTGCTGACTGAGTCATTCATAACTATGTTGGATTTTTTTGCTGAATAAAATAGTGCTTAACTTCAGTGAAGGCAATCAGGAGCACGCCGTGTAAGAGAAGCCAGCATCTCAGTACCACCCCCTTCACTACTGAAATGAGTCAGGATAGATGTAGATGTGGCAGCATCTGTGCCAAGTATCTGTGCATCAAGGATATCTCAAGGTGAAAAATTTTATCTACAGCTACAAGCACGAGCACATGAATAAATCCATTACACGAGTAGAAAGGTATTGAAGTATTTCCATTTTTGCTGTTTGCTCTGTTCAAATGTAATATAGAAAAACACTTCCAAAATTTAACTATAAATCAAAGACTTCTCACCCCATATTTCCAGTGACAATACATCCTTCTCCTTTCCAGCCTAAATTTGCAAATAAATGATTTATAATGGCAATCAGAGGCTCATGTGTCCAGTAACTTTCACTACAGCTACATTTTGCAGCGTATGCAGAAGTCTGTCTGCAAGCTATGATTCTATTAATATATATAAAAGGAAAGACTTGTAGAGCTTTGGTAGCAAATGTAGGTCTTGATGAAACATAGGCAAAAAATAATTAGAATTTGCAAGTGACATGGAAGCTAATTTTGGTACGCCTTTACACTGGCTTTATACTATATCAAAAGACATTTCACTGCCTACCTTTTCAAAATCTGACAGCATCCAAACTCGAGCAGTGAGAACTTGACTCCAGGTGCTTCAGGTGATAAAGCAAAGCACGACGTTAAGGTCTGGCATAATGTGAAGAATGAGGTCATAATGTATTTTTAGAAGTGCCTGGTGTTCCTATGAAGCATGCTCTTTCTCTTTTTATTTTTTTCCTTCCCCTCTCGTTTCTTTCTGTCTTTTTCTGTGAATAATTCGGCCAATGCTTGCAGAAGACTGCTTTTGCCCCAGGGATTCTCACACATACTTCTGTTGACAGAGTTCTTGTGCAGCAAGGAAGCTGAAATGTCTTTTGTTAAGGATCTGCTCACTTCTTTTTCTATTCTGCCCCAATGCTTTGGAGGATCTTTTTGCTACTCACGCAGTTCCTGTTGTTACACTTATGGAAATTAACTGAATTGAAAAATATGGGGTTACCTTGCAAAACAGGTAAAATTATCATCAGAAAAACATCCTAATCTTGTCATTTTCTCTTACTCTATGTGTCTTGCATCCTCTTTCCTTGTTTGCTTAATTTTTCAGGAGAATGTTGTATAAGTCAATAGAAAATACTAAGCAAAGTCTTTGTGAGAGAAAAAACGCACTTGGGCCCAAGAGGTAGAAACTTTTTTAGATGAGTGGTGTACTGTTCAGGACTTGATCTGCTGGTTTACTATGTCAGTTCAGATTTAAATTGGATTTAAACTGGAAAAGTTATATATATTCACATGCTCTGTAGTGCCAAAATACATACTGAGTATTGAAATGCACTAATTTAAGCCATGTTTGAAAAGCTGTTTTAGGTGACTTGCTGTTAGAGTAACATTATGAAATAAATCACAATAATTTGATTTCAGGCAAAGGGGAATCGAGCCAGTAGAGCATGAGACACAGAAGTTGAACTGTGAGGCTTCACGTACACACTTGCATGTGCCAGATCATATGAGAACTTCCCTTCCATGGCATGTCATTAGCTATATCAAAATTCTTTATTAATTTACTGCTGATTTGTAAGGAGTTTTCATTAATAAATAAATTCTAGTTGTAAGTTTTAAACTCACATGTGTGAACAGCTGAAGTTGATCACTGAGATATGCATTTCACATTTAGCAAAAAAAAATAATCCTGTGTGTTGCTTTTTAATGTTTTTGCTCTTACTAATGTTTCTTGGTGTCAGTTCAGGTTGGACAGTTACCTCTGGTATCCCTGCATTCCCTTTTTAGTTGAAAAACCTATATATACTTTCATTACTCTACATCCTTGCCTACACTAGCTTCTACCAGTAGAGCTAATACTACAGTATATATTTAGAAATATGTATGCTTACAAAAGTAATCTTCTTATTTATAATGCCTTGAAGAACCTTTTCCAGAAAAATTACAAGTTTTCAGAACTTGTATGTGCACACATTCATCATTGTGGTGAGAATTACATTGTTCTGCAGGACTGTCTTAGAGGCCTTTTGTGACATGTACAGATTTAGCTCTGAGTGTTCAGAGCACTCTAGAGTTACAAATTTTGCTGTGGACAGGATTTCTAAATTCTCTGCTTTGCTAAGAATGCTCCATTTTTAGGAGCTAGAAATGTCTTTGTGCAACTCTTTATAAATATTGAATTTAATATTAAACATAAAAATGTGAGGGTTTTTATAGTTACTGCTAGATTGAGTAAAAAGATGAACAAGGGTAAACTGACATTCACTCTTCTCACCACTTCCTCCTCAGAGTTTTCTTGCTATACTTTCTGGTTACAAAACCAGCCTGGTTTTGCATACTTGATTTGTTCCAGTCTCATCCTAGGAAAAAATAAAGAGTACAATAGAATAAGAAAATCCAGTAAACAGAAAAACACTGCCATGATTTTTGCAATTAAATTGTAAAAATTACAGCTTTACATCATATCCTGTAAAACCAAAACTCATTTGAGAGAAATAACTTAGCAAAGTTTGAAAAGAAGCTGGGTATTGATTTTAAGTGCTACTAATATAGAGTTATATAGAGAGATAAGGAAAAATATTTTAGATGATAATTCATGTTTGGGAGTGTAAAGCATCATCCTAAAGTATTAGAAATAAAAAATATATAATTCACTTATCCTGTGCATGCCTATGCAGAATTTGATGTACAAGGCAGAAACTGATACACAAGAAGTTTCACCTAAATATGAGGAAGAATTTCTTTATTTTGTAATAACTTCTTTTTTATTCTCTATTGTTCTGGTCTCTGTGACTAGAACAGATTGCCCAGGGAAGTTGTGGAATCTCTCCCTCACCGGAAATATTCAACAAGTGTCTGGACACAGTCCTGTGCCATGTGCTCCAGAATGGCCCTGCTTGTGCAGGGAGGTTGGACCAGATGACCCACTGTGGTCCCCTCCAACCCAACCCATCCTGTGATCCTGTGAATTCGTGTAACTGCTTCTGGAGCATTTTTTGCTAGAAGTTTGGCTTACTACAGCAAATATGTTACTATGAACACAGAGGTGTATTTCTGCAGATGTCATCACAGCAGATCCTGCTTGGCAGCATTACCAAAACTAAAGAGGGTCTGGGAAATGGGCCAAGGATGGGAAGAAAGAGTGACAATAGGAAGGGGTGAAGACAGGGAAAGAGAATCTCTGGAGGAGACCTGGAGACCTGAGCACTGCTACTTCTTCTGGAAGTATCATCAGATGAAGAACAGGACAGCCACCAGCAGTAACGGCTGGTGAACACAACTCACCCTCTCACCTGATGTGGGCAGCCAGGCCAAAGCTCTTTTGCTGCCCTTTGGGCAATCTGCTAGAGTAGGCTGAACTTTTTTGCTTATAGCTGGCTTTGTGTGGTGGAAGCGTGGCTTCTTCCAGGGTGCTGGGTGTCAGGGACTCAGAAGCAAAGGTGATGGCTCATAGTGAAGCACAGATAATAATCACTTGAAATGGCAAGAGGCTTTTTCACTGTGCCAACAATGTACAAAATGTTGTGCAAAAAGTTAGTTATTCTAATCATTCCATCTAAATGTGGAAATGTGTTTTCTTTTTTTGAAGACATTGTGCTCAATTACTTCTCCCACTTCTGGAAGTGAAGTCAATTTTGTGTAGATGACTAACATGAAGCACCTGAGAAAATGAGGCCTTCAGAAGTAGATCTCTCATTCATGCATAGATAATGTAATACTTTATTGTTATGTACCACAGATATGGGATGAAATTCTTCTTGGCATTATTTGGCCCTCTAAAGGCTGGATGACTGGTGTAAGCTTTTTGTCTAGACATCCTCTATAGTTTTGTATTAGGCAGTCAAGCCAGGAGGGAGACTTCTCCCATGTCAAAACAGGTAAAAAAGATAAGTGAGAGCATTTACTTTCTGGAAGCGTTTTTCTTTCTCCAATGATTCCAGCAGGAGGTTAGACAGTTTACAATAATGTCTGATGTTTAAATAGCTATCAATAGCTGAGAGGAGGTCTACATAAACAGTGTGTACCTGCATGCTGACATCTATTACAGTTGCAGTTCAAATGACAAAGGTAATACAATAAATCCAAATTTTCTGGATGTGTAATAGTATTCTTTCTATTGCAGGCATCTATCTATGCCTGTAACAGTAAAATATACACTAACCAGCACTAAAATATGCCTAGCTGGGGGTGTGCACTGCTCAGTTTATGGCACATGCAGTGACAGGCACATCACATGCCAGCATCTTACTTTGCTTGCTTCCTACTTTGACAGTCACAGTGCTGCCTTCTGACACATCTTCCTCATCACTGACAGGTTTGCCACATACATCAAAGGCTTAAGCTTCTCTTTTTATTTTGAAAAGCTTCTGTTCTGCTTTGCTTTCTCACAGATGGAGTACTGAAACAATCATTAAAATAAATACTATCAATATTCAATCTGTCACTAGAAGTAAATGACATGTATAAGTGAATGGAAGCAATCCAGTGATGCAAGATCAGTTCTTCAGCTGCTCCCTTCTCCCAGTGCATTGGAGGTGCACTGCCTAGATGTGAGCATGAACATTAGGACTTTTAAAACAGACAAGGCCAACTCCAATGTAGTACTGAAGCTCTCTGTTACTTTTAGCCTCCTCCTTTTCCTTTTCAAATCTACTACAAATGGGCAGGTGCTGCACTGCACTGGTACTTCACTGAATTCAAGACAGAGAAAATCATATCTGTACTGACATCTTCTTTTCTGTCTGTTTTCCCTATGACATTTCCCTATGTTTTGTTCCTTAGTCTTCCCTATGGCATTTTAGTAGCTTTATCAGAGCAGTGTAAAAGTTGTCAGTGATTTAACAGACAATGAAAATACAGGAAACATAGGCATGTTTAGATAGCAAGCATATGTCTAACATAGCTTTAGACGATTCTGAACTGTTGTGTCAATAATCAATTTAGAGCAATTAATTAAAAAACATTTCTGCATTTGCCATTTCTTTTCCAGTCTCTAAGCAAAACAAGTAAAAATTCTCGTATTTTAAGTTCATTTAATGTGCATACATGAAATATTTTTGAAGAGGCACGAGTAAATCTGAAGTAAATTTGGTATGGATATTTCATGTTTCAGTGTTACTTTTGCTAATGCACTCCATTGCAAGCATGTTGTCATTAATTTCTTTTTTTTTCCAGGAGCTGAAAGTATTCAGGTGTTTCTATAAGAAGCCAAGCATTAATAACGACTGTGTGATCATGGTTTTGGAAAACTAAGAATATATTTGCTGGCTACATATGCATATACATATGTTTCTTAAGAAAATCAAGAATGAAGTAATTTTGATCTCTGATGGATGAAACCCATTGGAATGGAAACCAACATCTATGAAGGAGAACAAGACTCACCTTATCTTACATCTGCCAAGTGCCTGGGAACTCCAAAGGAAGCCAAGTATGAAGAATACCAAAGAAAGACAGAAGATCAGAGAAGTCCATATGAATTTCAGAATGCATTACTGGAACCTGAGCTGAGTTTGCTGTCTGTGTCATCCTTATTGGACCACAATGAGTCATCCTTACAACTTGGCATGGCTGCAGGGCGTGCCAGTGACACCAACCAGCCCGAGACAAAGCACCTTTGTGAAGAGTTATCCTGTTCTACAAGGCACACGTCAAAGGAAGAGCCTTTAAACCTTGACATGCACACAGAATGGCCAGTCCTCACAGGAAAATATTCAGACAAGAAACCAGAAGCAAATTATAAGATCAGAGTCATAAAACACAAACCATGTGCTATCACATTTTCTGATTTCGAATTTTTATCACATGAAGATGACACTAAGCTCCATATTTGCGAGGCAGGAGTAGCAGACAATTTTTCTTCTGAAGAGGAGGAAGCAGATAACAGAGGTGATGATGATACATTTACAGAACTGCCACTGCATGAGGCATTTTTCAAAGGTCTTCAGAGAAGGACTGTTTCTCAAAGAAAGCAAGCTAAACGTGAACTTACTAAATATCAGCACATCTGTCATTTAGAAGACTGCAATAATCATTCCAAAAAGGCATTGAAGGACCACGACAAGGAAGAAAAACACATAGAGCTGGAGGTAATACATGCTACTCATGCATTTCAAGTGTGTTTAAATAAGTGGTGTCTAAATAATTTAGGGTTGGTCACAGGAGGAAAAGGAATTGTGTAAATTGTTATAGGGTGATAATTATGGTGAATTACAAAATTAAGAACCTAAACCTATATTAAAAGTATACTGGGTTTTTTCACTAGACAAATCTTACTTCAGATTGATCACATTTCTATTAGCCTGAACTTCAAACTTTGGTTTTCTGAGGTTTTTTTATTTTATTTTAATGCGAACATCAACTTCATTTCCTATATTACTGCAAGATCAGATATTGTGCCATGTACAGCACACAGTCTAAGGACTGTTCCAAAGAGATAGAGCTCATGTTTAGTCTTATAGCAGAATATATTTCTTCATGCTGAAAAATGGTCTTTTAGTGTGGTGGCATTGTAGCACTAAGCCGCCTAACCCACAGCATTGTTTCCACTGTAATAACTGTTTCCCTTACTATTATTTCATTGAAACAATGTAAAGGACAAGTTAAAGAGTGGTATATAATATTTTTTTTAGTTGGTTGGTGGTTGGTTGGTTGGGGTTTTCTGGGTTTTTTTGTATCTGTGCTGTTATATATCATATATGTTCTATAGACCAGTGGCAAAAATGAAAACATAACCTTCAGGACAAAATAAAAAGCCCTGTGTAATAAAAATCATCCAACTATATATAACCTTCCCAGGAAAAAACTTTTGAGTAAATTAACTTTTGTTTATTGGAACTGGAGGAAGAGAAGCCTCCCAGTTGAATTGTCACTAGCCTGGACAATAAGCATGGTTTCCCCCTGCTTGCAGCTGGTGACAAACCAAATGATTGAAGCTAAACACGTTTATAATTGGAGAAGTTCAGCTCTATTACAAAAATATGAAGTGACTCCAAATAGTGGGCAAAAACAAACCCTTAGAATTCCAATGTTCCTGACCTTGCAGCACAAATTGATCTTAACCAGCAGGCCAGGCATATCTTTCCTTCCTCTCTCTTCTCCTTCCTCCAGATTTTATAAGTTATTTTTCCATGTAAATCTGCTCTATGCCTTGAAAACAAGGCTCTGTAGTCTTTACCCAGTGTGTTTTATTTTACTCTGCCTGCAGTTCTCCTTTTATTTCTAGTGCTTATAACACAGAGCTGCTTCATTGATTTCTGATTAAATGAAGTGAAATAGAATTTGGACTATAATGTCCATATTTACGTCAAAACTATGGTGTAAAATACTTAATTGCTTCTCTCCTTTAGTAGTAATCCATCTCCAGTTTGGAGTGACTAATTATGCCCTCAACTGAGTGGGAGTTTTGTGCTGTATTTCATACATAACCCAACTTCACCACAGAAACCCATCAGCACACAAAGAAATTAGCCATACTTTTAGAAATTTTTCTTAATAGATTATACTAGAAGATCAAGGCCCAAAGATGGCTCCCAAACATTTCGACTTATGATGCAATACTGACCCTGATTCTCATGACAAATCGTTTATTAAGTAATTGCATTGTTTTTCTAGCCTAAGCCAAGTCTTACTTCCTCATTTACTCAGAAACATTCACATTAATGAAAATAATATATCTCAATATGGATGTACAACATCCTTTGGATTTTCTTAACTGAAGGTCATTCCCATAGATAAAAGGGAGAAGCCAAGAGATGTTGTCATTTAGTTTACTTTATGTCTATGACATAAAATAAACTCAAGGATCCAGCATGTACTGCAAAATAATGGATTATAAATTTTCAGACAGGCATGTGAAATTACCTAGTAAATCTCAGTAAATGCGTCAAAACATTTCAAAAACTGGATGCAGTGTTGCAGTCTTGGTTTTGATTTTTTTCTGTGTAAATAAGTATGCATCATTGTAGGAAAGCCTCCAAGAATTAAAAAATAAATTTAAAAAAATATTAAGGTTATCTTGTCTCTCAAATTTTAGCAGCAGTCTTGCATTACTATGCAGATTGAAATATCTCCCCATGACTCTGGTTGAAGCAAATCTATGTCACTGTCAAGTTACTTATTTCTATTGTTTAGAAATGGTGTTAGGGAGAAATGTCTTTCTAGTGGAAAGAAATTAAATATATAAAGACAGCATAGGGTAAAAATGCTGACAAGGGCAGCTGTTACTGCTAAATCTTTAACTTAAAAATCATATAATAAACAGATTACTTTGGCCTTACAGATACAGACAATCATACACAGCACTCTGCACAAGATCCTGGCTAAATCCGTGCTACTGGACTTCACAGTGAAATTGTGTTTAAGATCTATCCTGCAGGGGCATTCCTAGCCAGGTGCACCTGTAACTGACTGCAAACCTCCTATTTGAGCTCTGGAAAGGAGAGGCTGTCACCTTTTCCAAGATGGAAGTGCTGGTCCTTGCAGGCAGTCACCACAAGCAGATTCAGCGTCCCAATCTCCTCTTAAGTAGTTGTTATACGCATTTAGGTGACAGCTCTTTAACTTCTTGTTTCAGTCTAAGTAATAAGCAGAGACAAATCTTCAAGTGCATTGAGCAGAAAACAAGCAGAGGGAAGATGGAAAAAATTCAACTTGTGTATGCTGCCAACTCTATGTCAAGTGGAGGAAACTGCTGAAAACAATTCATATAATGATGCCCTATAAAAAATGTTCTTTCTTCTTTTCCCAAAAGCATACAGTTTCTGCCTCTTCTGAATGGTACAAGATAAATGATACTTCTGTTCAGTTTATGAATTCAGCATAGTCCCTGAGTTTCCACCATTACAGCAGTTCCACATATATTTCCTGTGCTTTCTCATAAAATCTGAATTTGGCAATCTGTTTTTCTTTGTCAGGAGTCTGTAATCAGCAGTACATTTAATGCCCAACACAGTTCTGTGCAAATACTTAGGCTAATGGTTGGACTAAATGTTCTTATAGATTCTTTCCAACCTAAATAATTCCATGATTATTTGGTTAGTTCTGACCAGAGATTCTTTTGCAGCTCTGAAGTGGGACTTTTCATAAAGTCTTCATATCAAACTTGGTACAGTGTTTGTGAATGCGGCCAGCTCTGTGTGCAGGGGCAATAAATTATTCAGAAT
Organism: Certhia americana; assembly: GCA_018697195.1. NCBI lineage: Eukaryota > Metazoa > Chordata > Aves > Passeriformes > Certhiidae > Certhia > Certhia americana. Next base: position 49,233,838 of record CM031857.1, on the reverse strand, counting down.
AACTTCTGAAACATAACATTTTTCTAGATTGTCATTTCTTCAAACTATACTGACCAGGACCAAACTATACTGACCAGTTGAAGACCATATTTAACCAGGAACTACTATTCAACTTTCCATCAGTAAGCTTATTCTATCTTTGCATAGCCTGAAAACAGTATGTGTTACTTCCAGAAGTAACACTTCAGGCAAGTAAATAATTGAAGGTATTTGACAAATATTAGCCAATAAGAAAGTGTTATGAAATCATATCCTTGACAGTGTGAATTGTCATGGATCTTCCCTCACCCCAGGGATTGTATAGAAATTCTGCTAATATTGTTGGCTGCTGCAGAGAGACAAATATAGTCCTACCAACACGGCAGCAAACTGAAAATCCTTTCTGGGGCAATTTCAAATTGTTTCTTTGGGCAGCCCATATTAGCAAATGGAAGAGCCAGAAAGGTTTCTGTTGCTGTTGACATTACTGATGGCACCTAAGAGAATTGTCACAGCTTCCTCTATTGTTTCTCTTTCCCTTGAGAGACAAGGGGATAAGTCAGGAAGGTCACATGCTAGAAAGAAACTGCTTAGAGTAACCATGAGGACATGCTAGGTGCTCCTGCAGCCCCTCTGCAGCCTCCCTGTCTGCACTCATATTTACATCATGCCTCTTTCAACGCATTTAGGAAGATTTAAACCAAACCTTGCTTGTTTGTTTAAAGCACCAAAACGATGGACTAATATTTGCATTGAATGTTACTGTGTTCAGCTGGGTAAAACAAAGAGTGAGATGCCACTCCCCAGGAGAGACAAGATGACCGAAACAGATAATTTAGGTAATTAAGATAGTATTCACAATGAATATCTTTGTCAGGATTTGGCCTTCAGACTGTAAGTTCAAAGACTTTTGGAGGAGGCTGCACAGGCATGGGAGTGGCCAGTACAATGTCAGAGACAGCCTCTGTGTGCAGATCTGTATTGTCAGAGGAGCTATGCCATCACCTTTCACCATCAATAAATCTTCAAGGGAAACTGTAGTTCTCTAAAGTAGATTTGTGAAAGCTCCATTGTTTCTGACATTTAAAGCTAAGGCAACTGAACTCTGGAAATTATTTCAGAAAACATTCATTTGCTGGGAAAAAAAACAGGATAATCCGTTTCTCTTTCCCTGATTATTCACTTACTGTCATTAATTTCCTTGTTCCATCCTTGTACTACAGTGTCTTGGTTTTGGAAAGACAGGGACCAAAGAAAAAGGGAAACTTCCCTCGGGTTTTGTTATAATTCCAAAATTTAAAGAGAGGCCTTAGGCAACGATAAGGAGGGTAGGAATAACAGTTCTTTACTAGTTAGTCTAACAAGGTAAATTAACAATAATTACAATATTGACAACAAACAGAACTAGAGGAGAAAAAAAAAAACCAAAACAACAAGTCAGTCACAGTTCTTCCTCTGGTAACACCCCCCCCCACTCCCCTCAGTACCGTCACAAGCAAATAGGCTAGCGGCAGCTCTAGGAGGGTGAGATAATTCCGAGGGTTCACAGTGGCTGGAGCTGTTGGAAAAGTGTCCCGGCTGGCAGGGGCTGTAGAAACAGCGTGGGGAGACCTCGAGCAGAACTGAAGAAACTGTGGGTGCAGGGCAGGGAGGAAACGGGTTCCCAAAATCCCGGGGGACACACGAAGAGACCGGTGGTCCGATGGAGTCCGAGGTGAAGGGAAAAGTCAGAGCTCTCCGCCTCGCCGAGACGAGCAGCCCTGGCCGTCCCCCCCCCAGAGCAGAAAAACTGCCCCCAGCGAAGTGGAATCAATGTCTCTGTGTAGCTGCTTCCTTTGTTTGTTCCCGAGCACCCATAAGTACCAAAAAGCACCCAGCCATTAGATTCTTAGCAACTTCTGGGAAAAAATTCTATAAGAAATCAACCCAACCCCCAACATACAGTTAGATAAATTTCATACTCATTACACACTCATTGCCAAATGAAAAGTTTGATAATCATTGTATCAGCCTAAATCACAAGATTTAAGCTGGAATAATTTGCTGAAATGCAATATGGAAGTTTCCATAGCATCTGTCCCTCATTTTGTCTGCTTGATTGAGCTCAGGATGCAGTTGGATTTCTAGCCTGTGAACACACACTGCTGGCTCATGTTCTGCTTTTCCTCCATAAGAAACTCCATGTCCTTCTCCACAGGGCTGCTCTCAATGTGTTCCCTTCCCAGTCTGTGCTCATGTCTGGGATTGCCCTGACACAGGAGCAGCCCCTTGCCCTTGGGCTTGTTGGATCTCATGAGGTTCTTGTGGGCCCACTTCTCAGGTTTCTCCAGGTCCCTCTGGATGGCATCCTGTCCTTCTGTTGTGTCAACTTCTCAGCTTTGTGTCATCTGAAAACTCACGGAGGGTCCACTCGATCCCACTGTCGATGTCAATGATGAAGATAGTGAAGAGCACAGGTCCCAAGACAGGGCCCTGAGGGACAGCGCTTGTCAGTGGCCTCTACCTGGACACAGAGCCATTGACCACAATTCTCTGGCTGTGTCCATCCAGCCAATTCCTTATTAACCAAATAGTCCACCCTTCAAATCTGTCTGACTCCAGTTTAAAGATAAAGATGTCATGGGGGACTGTGTATAAGGCCATAAAAAAGTCTAGGTAGATGACATCGGTCAGTCTTCTCCTGTAACTTGCTGCAGTCACAAATAGAGGCAATAAATCCCATTAAATTTATTCAAAAGCCATAGTCCTTAAAGTCAAATGATTCCTTAAAATAAATATATTGTGTGACTTGTAAACATTTTAATCAAATAATCATACCCTCTGAGAAAGCAACCAGAAAGTTTTAAGTCTTTGACAATGAAATTGACCTGGCAGTGTGCTCAGGTGGCCAACAAGGCCAATGGAATCTTGGCCTTTATCAAGAGTAGTGTGGCCAGCAAGACCAGGGTAGTGACTGTCTGCCTATACTCAGCACCGGTGAGGCCACACCTCAAATCCTGTGCCCAGTTCTGGGACCGTCATTATAAGAAGGACATTGACATGGTGGAGTGTGTCCAGAGAAGGGAAACGGAACTGGGAAAGGTCTGGAGCACAAGTCTGATGAGCTGGAGTTGTTTAGCCTGGAGAAAAGGAGGCTCGGAGGAGAGTTAATCACTGTCTACAACCACCTAAAAGGAAGATGTAGTGAGGTGGAGGTCAGTCTCTTCTGACATGTCTCAAGAAAGGACAAGAGGAAATGGCCCTAAGTTGTGCCAGGAGAGGATCAGGTTAGATATAAGTTTTAAAATTCACCTAAAGAGTGGTTAAGCATTGGAATAACAGCCTAGGGAGGTAGTGGACTCACCTTCTCTGGGAGTGTTCAAGACACATCTGGATGTGGCACTTGGGGATATGATTTAGGGGTGATTTCAGTGGTGCTGGGTTGCTGGTTGGACTGGATGATTTTGAAGGTATCTTCCAACTTTGATGACTCTGTGATCCTGTGGATTTTCCTTATTCAGATTATACTGATTTCATTCAATTTAAATGTTCAGACCAGAGCAGCAGTCAAGCCTTCATCTGTGATCAGGTATGAGACCTGACAAAGTAAGTTTCTTACCGTTGTACTTTGGTGGCTTACACTCTGCTCAGTGCCTTGCTTAGCCACTCTGAAGCTCTTTTCTGAGAGGTACTTTTCTGTTTTCATTAATGAGGCAGTAGAACTTAGGTGGAATTCAAGCTATCTGAAAATTGCCCTGCAATAGTTTCTTCTTCTCTAATTCAGTTGTACAGGAGCAAAAACTAGAGAGGAACATATTAGAGTAAAGTACAAATTCCTACTCTCATTCCTCCCATACTTTGAAAGTTTTGTACTTCATTTTACCCAATGAATCTGAGACTCCAAAGCTAGAGAAGGAGAACGGTTACAAACTTGTCCTGACTTCTTCGTGAGGAATAATTCAGTTATTATTATGTCCTTTTAGTCATCTTCTGCAGACATTGGAAGTCTATCCAGGTAGGAGAGCTGAGCATTGAAATAACAATACCCAGGGAGAACAGGCTATGAAGTCAAGGGGAGGAAAATGGGAAATTACTTGTCTAAGAAATGACTGATGCACTGAGCTTTATACATTCTAATTTCCTTTGTGTGTCTGTAAGATTTGCACTTTCTGTATTTCAGTGACACATGCTTGAGAGCTGATAGCTAAGGACATGGTGACTTAAACTTTGCAAAGTTTTTCGTGTTTATGCTTGTTTTCTGACTGTTTGGAAAAGGGGTTGGAGAACTGCTGATTATTTTAGCAATGATGCTTTATTATCAGTCAATAAATAATCACAATCAGCTCTTTATTATTAAGAGTCAGATAAGTGGTGGCTTAGGGACTTTAAGTTAGTGAAAGGATTTTTTATTAGCTTCAAAAATTTGAAGGACTAATGGTGAATATAGCATTTTGCATTGAGTACTTTTTTCTGTCATCTCAGTATTCCTAGTAGTGTAACTGTTTCCCATTACAATGTGGCATTTGCTGTATCCTGTTTGCTGTGGACATTAGCTACGTGACTGTTTCTACTGAGAAATTATAGGAACTTTGGAAGATAACAGTAAAGTTATAAGAAGAGTAGTAATTCAAGGATATGCTTAAATATCATACCGAAAAGAATTGGTATACTGAAATCATGTAGGAAAACATGTAGATAGTATTAAAATTACTGTCCTTCAGCATACTTGCATGCTGCTTTCATGTTTTAATAAACATGCCTCATTCATTGTCAATTAATATAGAATTAAAAAATAAAAATATATATGGCCCTAGTTGCCATTAACAGATACACCTATTTTAAATCACAAGACTATCTTCGGCAGGCATCAGAGGCTCTGAGGTTGAAGCTGGAGAAAGGATGCACTCTGTTTTTTGTTGAATACATCCCATAGACTATTTTGAGCAGTCCCTTTCAGCTTGGCCCCTGCCAAAATCCTCCTGGGGAAAAGTTATAATATGAGGGGACACAACCTGTTTTTTATCAAAAGCAAAGCTAATAAACAAACATCTATATGATGGGGTGACTAACACTCAAAAAATTCAGAAGGCGGCATTGTAGTTGATTCTTCTGCAATTTGCAGAATACCATCACTCTAAAAATGTGTAGTATATAGTATAAATTACTGACATAGTGAGATTCTGAGAAACTTTAAATTAGGATAAACTAATGAAGAAAATTGGATAATTAGTCAAAAGGACAACTCATCTTGAGTTTCAAACTCATTTATAAAATTTACAAAGTACACTTCAACTTGGTGTTGAATTAGGTTATATACGTGTTTTTTATATATAATATATATATATTATAGAAGGTGAGATTACTGAGTTACCTTGAACAGTGTGAAACCCTTGGGCTGTTCAGGTTAATGTGTAAAACTTTATAGCTGTCCTTCCAAGATGATACGAACTGCCAACGAATTTTGTTGCACAGCCTCATGAAAGCCCATGCACACACATTAAAAGACCCACAAACAGCACTTTGGGAACTCCTGTTTTAGCATGTTCAAGAGCATTAGTGTACTGTTTTTTGTTTATATTTATTGTTATTGGTTTTATTTATCTGTAAAGCTTCAGAAAACAAAATTGCTAACACAACAGATGTACTATACAAAAAGGGAAGAATATTAATTACTTTTTAACTTGAGTTATGTTTCTTTTTAAGTATTGACTACTTTGTTTGTTGTGTATTTGAATATTTTAGAATCACAAGGCCACCAGAAAAGAGCAATATTACTATTGGTCTAGCCAGAAAACATTAAAAAAAAAAAAAAAAATTATGTGTTTATGGTTGCACTGAGACCATAAAATAAAAGAGGTATATCAAGATTCTTCTTTAAAAATATTTGGAACCTGTGCAATGTGAGCCCATTCAAGTTTTTCATGTATCCCTACAGAAGGAGAGAAAAAGTCAACAGAAAATACGTCCTGTGTAAGTCAAGGCTGTGATGAACAACATTCCTCTGTCAGAGCTTGGGTAGAAGCACCTGGGAGAATTACAGAGTGGGTCTTAGGTGCAGGGAACCAGAAGAAACATGTAGAAATCTGTTAATCTGCTTATCATTGAAATTAGGATATTTCTTCAAGGAACAGATGGAGGCACTGGATAAACTGTGGGATCAGCAATAAGCAGAACTTGTGAGATCAGAAACTTACACAGAAGATGAGGAGACTGGGGAAGGATTGCATTTTAAAGCTTGTCTGGCTGACAAGCGATGATTTGGTATGTTCTTCAAGTCAGCCAATAGAACTGCAGTACAGTAAAGAAAAGAAAAAAAAACAAAAAAACCCAAAAACAAACAAAAAAAAAAAACCAAAAAAAAAAAAAACAAAAAAAAAAACCAGAAATAACCAGAACTTTACTGAATCAACAACCTCACAAAGTATAATTTTTAATATATAAAAGTTCTTGAGAGGGATTAAGAAAAATGAGTTACAAATTTCTTCAGAAGTCCCACTAGAAGATTGTGGCACTTCCTATAAGACATTTAGGTGCTTTTGAAACTTCTTCCTAGGTAACACATTCCCAGTTAATGAAAATCAGACTCTAATGATACAGCTAGGATCCTTCTGTCCTTCTTTGTGTGAAATTTTAATAAAGTGATGTTAGCTTGATATTGTAACAGACATATTTCTTTGTTAGTGCCATGGGACCCCAACTGATATGATCTGACATGCTAAGGGACCTGTGACCATTTTGGTACGGCCACATCACAAACTACCAAACAACTAGAAATCTGTGTGAACACTGAGATCCATGACTGAACACAATTCAGAGAAACATAAAAAAATTTAAATGTCACGAACTTCATAGAGATGGATTTGAGATTTCATTTTACGACATTCTTGTGTGGTTACTTTCTATAGGAAAGTATCATAAGCTTCAAGCCTTTCCTTAACAATCTCTCCAAGTATGTAGCATTTCAAATTGTAATAAAAATGGAAACAGAATGCTTTTTCTATCCAAGAGTTTGTTCAAACTGATGCTCTTATAAAACCGTTGACCAGTTTTGAATTATCTCAGAGCTAAGACTTTTGCAGTGGAGTGAAAGGAATTCTCTGAATTAGCTTGGAGTTCTCCTGAAATAAATCAGGCAGGACATTGAGGTCTATGCCTGCATTTGAAATATTTTTTTCTTCCAGAAATTAACTTCAGTAAAATCTCACCAGTCTTTTGTGTTTTATTGCTGGGGTCTCTTTATGTGTACTTTTTATGGATTCTGAAATCTTTGGCATTTAGACTATCAATCCAGTGTTCAAAGACCAGGTCTAGAATAAGTAATGTTTTAGCATCACATATTTAACAGCTCATTTCTAATGCATGTGCAGAGAAATTCTGTTTGGTTTGAATCTCATCTTTGTGATGAAGCAATTAGTCATATGGTAGATAAACTACTGTAAGGTTTGCATTTACTCTTTATTGTTTCTATTCAAGCAGTATAATGGTGACATTTCAGTATTTACATAATGAGGACTCTTCACTGAGGCAAAAGCTTTGGGAGTTAGTCTGGTGTCTGATTTATTTAAATTAAAATGTAAAAAAAGCTGCTAAACCTGCCAAGAAACAACAGAACAGAACACTTCAACTTGTATGTATTTTATTCTTTACGGTGTACATCACATATTAAGATCAAGAGAAAAGTACACAAAGCCAGTAACCAGAAGAAAGAATATACAGTCTGCCTTTTATTAACATGCCAAGATAGGCGCCTAAACTGAGAGAAAGCGGAGTACCCAGTATTTGTGCAACTAAGGATCTAGGCTCCGAGAGTTCACCTCAAGCTGTACTTCTATCTGCTGTGCTGTAGATTTTCCCAAGGTACTACAAATAAATGGTGATATATGGAAAATTTTCCTGTTTATGAGATAAAAGGTGATTGAACTAAAAAAGATTACCCCTGAAAGACAGAATAATTCCAAAGAACCTGTTGGTTTTTGGGGGGTTTTTTAATAAAAGTTGCAATACTATGATGCATTTCTAATGCAATGGGGCTATCAAGATACCCCTCTGCTTTGTGTTTTGTGTAGTACAGATCACATGCTATCTTGAATTGTCTGAGCCTTGTCTTGGGGGACACAAAATGCCTCTGAGGCTAAAAAAAAAAAAAAAAAAAAATTGAAAAAAAATTAAAGAGATAAATGGGATTAAAAAGCCTTAGTGGGAAACCCCCAGTATTCCAAGCAAGCAGAGACGAACTCAGGTCTTTCTGAAATAAAGGCAAAAACAAATTATAGAAGTTCAGAAAATGCTTTCAAAACCAAACTTTTCAGACATGACAAAGCCTGCATTTTGCATGTGAATGACAGGCAGCAAACTCTAAAATTGCGACTCTTTCAAGTAAAAGAATTTACCATAAATACAAACAAAACATAATAGCAAACTCTAAAATAGTAACAATTGCTATAAATTGTAATGTATACATTCACAGTTTTTATCTCCAATCATCTTCTCCTGTGTTCAATGTTTCCAGTTTCATAAACAGTTCTTAAGAAGATGATTTTTAGTTGCATTAAACAGAATGAAGATATCTAAGTTAAAATTAAAAAAAAAAAAAAAAAAAAAAAAAAACCAAACTAGACCTTCTTGATGGGTGCTTTTTTCCTTATTTCAAAATTGCAATTAAATGGTTGCAAATGCTTAGGAATGCTCACACAAGCACCTTGGAACACACAGCATTTAATTGTAATGCAAATTTAAATGAATCTGCAAGAGTAGCAAGTATGAGGTTGAAAACTACAAATTTGAGAAGGAAAATTTGCTTTATGCATCCAATTTAAAACTGGATATATATATGAAAAAATCCCCACCTCCTAGGTATAGCATGACAAATAAAAGCATTGCATTTTGCAAAGGAAGTAATTATTTTTAAATTTGGGGTTACTTTAGTTCAGAAAAAACTCCCCAAAGATTCCAAATTCTCCATGAGAGCAAATAATTCTTTACCCTGGGTGTGATGTGTCAGGCGCCTCCAGCAGCTTGCTAGGTGGGCTACTACGGGCTTGGATACCTAACTGGCAGGTAAAGGTATTTTCCCCAGAGGAAAGTTGTCAAAATTAAGCTGTCTTTCACGTCAGATGTATTGACAAATATCAAATAAGTGAAAAGAAAATCACTTATTATGTAAGAAATGAAATTGCTACCACTTTGGCATTTTAAGTTTTAAATTCAAATATATGTTGGGTGGGTTGCAACCAGGCTGGTTTCTACACTGTCTAAGCAGGGATTTTCCATCAGGGCTAAACTGTACATTGATCAGTTTATGCACATTTTCCCTCTTAGAGTTGTCTAGCCCAATTCCCTTTGTAACCGTTTTGGGTTTTGGGGTTTTGGTTTGTTGTTTGGGTTTTGGGGTTTTTTATGAGTGGCAATATCACATTGGGACAATAAAGAGGTGAGCAGGACTGGAGAGCAATTGGGAGAACTCAACACTTTTTGAAGTTCCTCACGCATTGCATTAAGACAAAATGCTAAAATACAAACTATGATCCTTCCAGATTTTATCCTGGCATGTATTAATATATCCCAGGTGCACATAAAGCTTTCTTCTCAAGGGTGTCTAGAGATCTTCCTAAACCTGCAAGTCTTGCAATTCTAATTATACTGCATTTTGCTAGCAAGATTTTTGTTTATTATTGCTACTGTTAAGTATCCTGCATTTCAAAATACACTTGTTTGAAGTACATAACTGGAGAAACTAGCTGAAATCTTTGAATTAGCCTAGGACTTATTTCATTTCAGTTATTTGCAGAGTTATACTAACAGATCTCTTTATGTGAATTTTTGTGGTTGACAGGGTTTTTCTAAAATATGCCATATCACAGGGAACTGAAATATTTGTGAACAGAATTATCACTGCTGGTAATCATCCCACAGCAGGATTTTTTTTTCACTCTTTCTTAAAATTCTCTTAGTAATTCCAAACAGTAATGTTCTCTTGGCCTTTTTAATAACTATTGCTTTTATAAATAAAGTTTACCAAATACCTTAACAAGGCTAAACCGAATTTTTTGAATGCTTTCAGTTAAGGTACTTCATAAAGGGCCAGGCAAATACAAATAAAATTAAAATATTCCAAAATACAAGCTATGTTAGAACTGGGAGTCCATAACAGTCAGACTAAATCACGGGAAGTGAAACCCTGGGACAGGGCCATGATTTCAGCTTTACCTGCCTCAGAACTTCTTCAGTGTGTTTGTGTTTTGAAGATTTTGCAAAACTCTTCTATATTTTCAAAGTACATGCTACAGGTCATTGTTGTCTCTCAGCCCTTCTCATTCCAGCAGATGATGTCTGAAGGAAGGGACAGAGAACATGCCTGAACCTTAAAAGTTCTGGTAATAGTGCCTTTTACTATTTAGTGACTATCATACCCTTACAGCAAGACAGATTTTTTTGAGCTCCAGGTCTCATTTTCCAACCTTTGTGTTACACAAAAACACATATGCATAAGCAATAGGTTTACAAGCTCTGGGAACACTGAAACTATACTTTTCCTTCAGGAATGATGCCTAAGGCTGCTTTACCAGAGCAACTTTTCTTCAAAAATTGAGATCAAACTGATTTGTCTTTTAGGTTTTTTAACTGTACGATCTTCTTCCCAAGCTAAAAAGGACATGCTAAACTATGTAATCACTATTTAGTTTCTGTTTGTGGCTAAAAAAGTCACAAAGGAGCCTTCATAAAGTAAGATGTCCATGGGCAGCAAAATATTATGTAGTCAGTATTATGCATATATGCAGTCATTATATGCAGTCAGTATTACGTGGTAATAATACAACATTTACTTCAGTTCCTTTTATATTTTTTAATTCTCGGAAGACAGGGCTTCAGCTGTTTACAGATACCATTAATAATTACAAATACCATGAATAGTTAAAGTTCTGAAAGTTGTTTTGATCACTCACATGTTATTTATGTCTGTTTCTAATCTCTCAAAGAAGAAATGTAGTTCAAATTCTGAACACTTTAGGTACATAACTAGCATTAATAATTAAAAATATAAAACTACACACTACATAAATTAATAAGGGATGAATGCACAGAGAGTTGACTGTCCTTGTGCATAATGTGATGATCTTAATTCAGCATTTAAATTCTGCCCCATACCTTCAGGTTCTTGGTTTCGATATTTGTCATGGCTATTCCTGTCATTTAGAGAAAAAAGAAAAAGCATAAACCACAGTAGATTATTGTAGTAGCACACCTGATGCTGTAGCTTTTAGCATAGACAGGTAGCAGAAATAGATACTTCAGTTTACCAAACAAAAGATGGCAAAAAAACCCCAAAGAGAGGAGACTTGCAAGACATGTCCCTGGTACAGCCAATGGCTTGTTCAGAATGTTATGTGTAGGACTCATTGCTTGCCAGTTTTACTAGGCAGGGAGGAGTGAAATCTGATCTCTATAGTTTAGGCTATTAATTCTCTGACACTCAGATATTTAAATATCTATGGTTCCTGACCATCTATGGGGCTGCTGGAGTAACTCTGCAGCTCTTACAATTTTCTTCCAGAGAAACTGGGAATGTAGGAGAAAGACCAGAGGGAGTGGAAGTGGGGATGGAGCGCAGCGTGTCTTGCCTTAACACAGAATTACGACATCAGCAGGATATTATCTGGATCTGGGTGTTAGGGAACGTATCCAGTTTCCACACTATGGAGAAAGCAGGCTGTCAAATGAAGCACATAAATTTCTTACACGGTTGAGGAAAAGACACTGATGTCTTTGAAGAGCTCCAGAGGGAGATCCCATCTGATTAAGTGAAGGCATTTAAGAAACTTAAGACAATGAAAAGAAAAACGTGCCTCTTCACTCATCTTTCTCACTTCCAACAATTTATACAAGGAGATTTATTTGTTGCTCTGATCAGTGTCCTTATGTCACTTTGACAAGCTTCTTATATTTGAAATGCTACAACCCACGGCCTGTTCAAAACAAGGGGAGACAAAACATTAAAACTGAGCAATGTACATGTACTATAAATTGTACCTAGAGCTAGATTTATCTAGTCACCAAGCATAATGGTATTTCTGATTTCAACTGTGTACTCAAACTTATTCCCACCTCCCTTTAACTTTGGCCAACTCAAAACTTTAAAAATATATAATTTATTGTTTGTGTTATACTGTAGTTTTAGTTACAGAGGTATTTTGTTTTCTTCCTCAATCTCAATGACAGGTATTTTTCCAGAAATTATTTTCAAGACTGCACTCATCTGCTGCAATTTTGCCATAAAAAATAATTTTCTTTTATGTGACTGTTTTTAATCCACTATTCTTCCCCTGCCTGACATCCAGAAAGGAACTAACTAAATCCCTGTCTTGATCTTTGGCCACAAGAGACAGGCATCTAATGAAGTTCACTGCACTCCCCAAGTGCTCTGCAAGGAGCTCTGCAAGGCTGAAACCTATACAGAAGCTGTGGAGAAACCCCTTTGCTGCTTATGAAAAAATAAAAGAGCATGTGGGATGAATGATACAAGTCCTATCAAATCAGCAAATAATCTCTGAACAACCTCTGAAATGCATTTTTTTGAGTTTCTTGATCAGAAAACTTCATGAGGGAAAAAAACAAGGCATTTATCAAAGCAGGCATCTCAGGATAGGAAGTGAAAATTTATTGTCCTGTTTCTACAAAATTCACCTAATCACCCCATGATGATTATCTCAGAAAAGTAATTAATTGTTCCAAAATGCTTTTCAGACTTAAGATTACCACCCTGGCATTCTGCAGAATTAATGCCTCCTGCCTCACCCCTTTCAGGACCTCTTGCTGCCCAAACTATTCCACACTTCTCACTGTTTTCCATCATACTTCAGTCCTCTCCTATTCTTGCATTATCTCCAGTTTCTACTTCCTGCTATTTTCCCAACACAGCCAATGTCTTCTCTACTTGCCTTCCCCCAGAATGTCCCCAGCCTCCCCTCCACGGCTGTGGAAAGGGACAATGAATATGTGCTTTACCTACTGGTACATTCCCACTGCCTGTGGGAATTAGTACACATCAATAAGTTCAGCAGCAGCTACTCAAAAATTATACTGGCTGTTATCTCATCCTTATTTTTATAGTGGGTGATCACTCTTGTCTTTTGTACAGTCAAAATTTTGATTAAACTTGGTTGTCTCTGATACTTCTTCCCACTTTTCAAACTGGCTTGAAGGTATCTGAACTTTTCAGAAGTTATGGAAGAAATGCCACAGCAGCTGAGGAACTCAAAGCCAGAACAGTATGACTTTGTTCTCTTAAAACACCAAGAGAAAAAAAATAAAAATTGCAAGTGCAGTGCTCTTATGGTAGCAACTGTAGCCTTGAACATAAAAGCAGGCATTTCTCACCAGTGTACGCAATTGCAGAAATATTTCTGAAAATATCTCTGCTGAGGGACACTCCACAACCCCTCTGGGCAATCTGTTCCAGTGCTTGGTGACCCGCACAGAAAAGAAGTTCTCCCTCATATTCAGGTGGAATTTCCTGTGCATCCATTTCTGCCTCTTGTCCTATTGCTTGGCAGCATGGAGCACAGCCTGGTCCATCCTCTGACCCCTCCCTCGAGAAACTTATAAACATTAATGAAGTCCCTCTCAGTTGTCTCTTCTCAAGGTTGAACAGAGCCAGTTCCCTCAGCCTTTCCTAGTAAGACAGCTGTTCCAGTCCCTTGATACACTTTGCAACTCTCCACCGAAGATGTTCCAGTCGCTTGCAGCCCTCCGCTGGATCAGCTCCAGGAGCTCTGTGTCTCTCTTGCACTGAGGAAACCAGAAATGAAAGATCTGCTTGTCTTTAGATTACTTTTTAGCCTTGTGCACCTCTGCTTAGCTGTGCAGCCCAAGGCATCCGCACGCCCCGCCAAGGCATGAGGCAGGTCTTTCCAGCTGAAGTGCTCTGACATACGCAAAACCTGAGGCAGGGCGCTATGGAAAAGCCGCTTCTTGGAGGGGCAAAGCCAGACCGGCTGGGAAAGTCTCCACACCACGGGGAAGGCTCTTGGGGAAAGCCTGAGGCAGGGCCAGCTCGGCGGTCCCCTCAGACCCCGGGCACCCCGGCTGTCCCCTCGTCCCGATCGCTGCGGGACGGGCCGAGCGCTCCCACGGGCAAGCGGGCGGCGGCTCCGGGGCTCAGCCTCGCCCCCTGCAGGAGCCGTTCCAATTGGGGGGGGGGACAGCGGTCCTCTTCTCCTCACCAGACCCCGTGGGGGCGAGGCCTCGGCAGCGACGGTACGGCGGGCTCCCGGAGCAGATGCCCCGGCTTGCTCCGCCGCCCCTGGGCACACGCAGGGCGTGCTCCCCTAATGCCAATAGGGGGCGCCCCGGAAGGCGCGACGCACCGCCCGCCAGTTGAAGCGATGGCGCCCCGCGAGCCGCTGGCACGGCACACGCCCCACGCCCTCACGACACCCGGCCCCCGCCCGCCCCCGGTGACGCTCACGCGGCGCAGAGCGGAAGGGGTAGGCGGGGCTGCTGCGCGACCTCGGGGCGTGGCCCGGGCGCGAGCCCGCAACTCCCATCCCCCCCCACCCAAGCCGCGCGAGCGAACGAGAGGGGGGGGCCAGTTGGGCAGCGAGCGTTGCCCATGGTTGGCGGGCAGGGCGGGAAGGCGCCGGCCGACCATCAGCGCCCCACGCGCACTCAGCGACACCACACACCGACCCCTCAGCCCCCCGCCCAGCACTCAGCGCCCCTCAGCGCCCCCCGCCCATCAGCGCACCACCACGAAACTCGCGACCCACCCCGCACCTCAGCGACCCCCGCCCCTCAGCGCCCCCCCCCCCGCCCCTCAGCGCCCCCGCACCTCAGCGCCCCCCGCGACCCCAGCGCTCCCCGCACGACCCTCAGCGCCACCCCCGCCCCTCAGCGCCCCCCGCCGCACTCAGCGCTCCCGCCCCATACCCCAGAGCCCCCGCCGCACCTACAGCCCGCCTCCCCGCCCAGGGCCCGGCAGCACCAGGGGGCGGTGTGCCCCAAACCTCCCCCCCAGCATTCCTGCCGTGCACCCACTCGGCCCAACGGCCCCCTCCCCGGTCGGTTGCTGTGACCTTGAGCACGGGCGCTGTGGGAAACGATTTGTGGGGTTGTCTGGGGGGGCTTTCTTACTGGCTCGGTTTTTTTGGGGGGGATTTTTTTATGAAAATCAGTGCTTCACCAATGGAGAAGGATCGGGGAAAACCAAGCACTTTTTTTTGGGTTCTTTTATGGGTTTATGTTTGTCTGTCTTGTTTTGGGTTCTGATTTTGAGGGTCTTATTTTGTAACATTATGCTACTCAAATTATTTGGAGGGATCTGAGGAAAGTCTGGTGGCTTTGAAGGTCATAATGCGCACAAATGCATTTTGATTGGAGGAAAGCACTTTCTTTGTTCTTTATCCTCTATGACTTTTGGAGGCGGGAGCCGTTGTGACAGCTTTCGGGGATGGTTGCCTGCTGTCGCGTGTTCCCCAGTTCCAGGGAGGTTCCTGCTGCTTGCAAGACCTGCTGTTGCAAAGATTGGGTTTCTTTGCAGAGCTTACGTGACATTTGAGTGTGCGTGTCCTAAAGCAATTAAAGCATGTGTCAGTGTCCTCATTTTCATGTGAGGATACCAAGGTGTTCATAAGACTTAGATGGGGTTGTGTATTTGTTGGAAAAAGGCAAAGAATTTTTGTTGGAACTTGTGTTGGTATAATAAAATCAGTTTTCATTTATGTGATGGTTGAAGGGGCTTGAAGATCATTTTCATGTCACCACACTGCTGGGGGCAGGGCACCTTACACTAGACCAGATGTTCAGAGGCAACCATTGCCTAGCTTGAAACACTTCAGAGGATGAGACACGCCACCAAAGCTTCTTCTGGAGAAATCATTCCAGTGTTCACCACCCTCACAGTAATTATGGGGAAAAAAAACTTGGATGAATCTCTTGTGCCGCCATTACAACCTTTTTTTATTTAAACAGCTGAGTGTAAGTCAGCATGTGCTTAATGTTGAGATATAATGTGATGTTTAGCAATGCAGTTGCCCTTTCTAGAAGAATATGGGTTTTCGCCATTGTGCAAAGCTATTGAAAGGATGTGAGCAATGGGCTATGCAAAATTTTTGTTGCATTTGTTGCTCTAGAAATTTCAGCAGTTCAGGAATGGTCGTGGATTTTTAAGATGCGTTAGACATCATTAATACTAAAGTATATAGATGGCACTAAATTGCTCTTGAATACAACCGCCCAGTGGTAAACCTGGATACTTGGGTGCAAACTTCAGAGAGATGGCTCGGGAATCATGCCTCTAATTTTTTCTGGGCCCTGGGGATTAATGGCCTCTCTTCATTGGTAGCTTGATGGAAAAAATTGGTTCAGGATATAATTTAGAAGGTTTACATTATTCAATATCATTCTATTCCTTTTGTCCTCTCATAAATTCATAGTGCCATCCATTGTTCTCCACCACCTCTCCTAGCCACTAAAAATAGCGGTCCTTATGCCAACGCTTTCTTCAATCTTATCCTTAAGTACCTGATTACCAGATGACTTTGCTTTTGTCGTTCTATTTAATTTCAGATGCTGTATACAAATGGCACACTTGCCTAACATTAAATGTACATCTCAGTGCAATTGTAAGCACTGGGCCAGGAACAGGTCAGAGTTGACAGAACTACCTGAAAGCTTGTGAGTTTAAGAAAGAGTATCCTTTTAATCCTCCTAGTGGGTTTGACGGTTTGTGCTGGTAGCTTGTCATAAATATGATATAGTCTTTATTGTGATTTTATTGGTTTATATTATACATAGTGTTTTTATGAGTTACGTTTTTTGTGGTAATGTTAGGTACCAAAGAAGCAGTTACTTTGAAAGCAGTTGAAGTTCCAGAGCTAGTTGGAGGACAATCTCTGGTACCATTTTTCTTGGAAATTCTTCACTTTAGATACAAAGTTTAGACTTCCAGTAACTGGAAGGGACAAGAATGTGGGTATTTTAGGAATAAGAAGGCATTAAGTTATACGTTGCCTAAACACTTTTTAAAATAAAAGTATGAGGGGGGACGGGGGGGTGGCACTGTGCTATCTCTTTCTTCCAAATAAATCTGCCAGATATTAGAGATCTCTCTATCTTTACCATCTAACTTTTAGAATCTGCTCTGGAGTTCTTCAAGGAAACATGACAGGGTAATTTTCGAAGAAAGTACTCAGTGTGTGTTGGATTGCCAGGGCAGCCCTCGGTGCCAGCACCAGGGATTGATTTCGAGATCTTGGTGCCTTGGAAGTGCACCACACACCAAGCACGCACTTGTTTCCAAGTGAGTCAGACAGTTGTGCCTGATCACCGTGGCTGCCACTGATGCAAGGCAAGGCAGACAAGCCTGCTTAATTCACTGCATTAAAAGATTATTGCTTGGGTGGTACCCTAAGTACCAAACAAAAACATCGGTACAGTGATAAGTCACCGGTGTGGCTATTTCACAAGCTGGAGAGCTGACAGGGCAGGGGGGGCAGGCAACCCACCCTTGGCTCCTGTTGCTACAGGGGAGTAGCTGCTGCCCTGCTCACTATCAGGAATGCACACAGCCTCTCTTAATTCTAGGGCCAGCAGCACATGTAAGGAACAAGTGCTTCTTCCTGGAGGCTCCTGAGCTTTATGTGAGGGTAAGCCCATTGGAGCTTTCCTAGAATTTTTGAGGGTTTTTCCAAAGTGAACAACCTCACCAAATGCTTTACTTTAATAAGTTTTGTGGAATGGGATCTCACGAATGCTTCATGGGTAACAAAATCTTTCATTTAAAAACACCCTATATCTAGTATACTGTTTTGTCATGTTACTTTAAAACCAAAAAACACAAAAGAACAACAAACCTCTGGTGTCCTTGTTTTCAAGTTAGTATCGCCCGGGCTTTGCTCCTCACCGGCCCTGTACGCAAAGAGCATAACAGAAAGTTAACAAAGGATTGGATGTGGCAGTCAGGAAATGGTCTGATGTGTCGTTCATAAAGGTTGGACTTGATGCAATCGGGGTCTTTTCCAACTAATTTATTTTGTCAGTCAAAACCAGGGCATGTGCACTGCAGCCTGGACGGCCTCCAAGTCTTAACCCCCCTGTAATGCAGCTCCAATCCACTTGGTGAGCACCAAGGTCAGTCGTGCTCTCTCATTCTGGTTGGTTGTAAAATACCTGAACAAAGAAGTTGTCCTCAAGCACTCCAGGATTCCCTGATTCTTACAGCTAGCTGTGTTGCTTTCATGGAAGATGCCTGAGTGGTAGAAGTACTGTGCTGGCATGGGTTCTTGGAGTGTGCTGCTGTATGATCCGAAGCAGGAGGGCCTTACTTGGTCTTCTCCCCTGATGTCAGACCCAAACCAGCAGGTGTATTTGTGGTGCTGCCTTTGAATTTTTACGCGAAGGCTATCAACCTTTTTGTGGACTATTTTTCAGAGCGTCCAGATCTTCACAATCTGTCCCCTCTTCCTAACACCAGAGCACAAAACACCCTGCCCTGACTCCCCTCAATTGTCTCTTTTAAAAAGCTCGTAGCCTTTGACGTACGAGGTTTGTTCTCATGACAGCATCTTTTCCCGATATGTCGTAGGTGTTCTAATTTGCACCATGGTTTACAACTCCACTTGCTTGTTTTCCGGCAATGTGCAAGACAATAGAGACATTTCAGTGTCTGTGGGCTGCCCACCTTTTAGGGGATGCTATCCCTAATTCTCTGGGGTAATTTACAGTATTTCCCTCTTGTTGTGTCCGTATACTATGGTTCTCTGTGTCATTGAGTGCATCCACTTTGCCCTAAGCGTATAAACTGGTATAAGGCCCAAGGTGAAGTGAGCCCAGCTTTTCAAAATATCCTGGAAGCTCTCACACATTGTTTTTAGAGAAATCTGTTTTAGGACAGCTGATAAGTCTAACCTATCTTCAAAGGTACAGATAACCACCAGTGGGGCAAAGGATTGTACATTCACTTATTTGTGTTGAAAATTTGTGTTTAGTGATAGCATCCCTCAGTATCATGGAAACCTAGTCTGAAAACTGAATTTATTAGTCAGGAACCCACTGAGGCATACCTGCTGGAGGGCAGATGCAAGTTGGTTAACATTCTCCAGGGAGTCATGGTAAAAGAGGATTTGCATTATTTCGTGATTTTTGAATGAAGAACTTAATGGTATCTCCTCCTATGTGTGTAAAGACTTGCGACATTTCATTTCACTATTTGTGATTCTCAAATAACAACCACTGTTGCAGATGGTGCCAACCCAACTATGCATATGGACAGTGTCAGGAATTTGCACCTACTCTTTGGACAGGTGTTTGGATCCTAGAAGTTGCAGTTAATTCCTCCACCTTAAAGTAGAGGAAATGTAAATAGCTAATTTTTGAGGCTGGCATTGTTGTGAGCAGTGAAGAATGGGGATAACCCAAGAGGATAATTCATTTCTGTGCTGAATAGGAGCAGATGTCAATTAAGACAGACGTTGGACATTCGGGTGCCGTGCTGTTAGCATGTGAATCAGTACAGGCTTGACACACAGCACTGTTGTTGAAATTGGTGTTCTGCTTGAACATAATAATTGTTAGAAGTTGGAGAGTGCTGCTAGGCTTTGAGTATCTGAAAAAAATTTAATCATTGAGGCAAACACAAATTCAATTTGTATTAAAACAACTAGTACCATATAATGTCTTTGGGGGTTTTGTTGGGTGGGGGGTTTCTGGTTGGAGCTTTTGTTTGTTGGTTTTAATGAGAATGTTCAATAGAATAGTTGCGTGTGCTAGAACCGAAATAAAAAGCTGCAGTAGAATTTTTATATAGAATGATGTGGTTGATGCACTTTAAAAAACTTATGCCCAGAGGGGGGGGAGCGTTTCCAACTACATTTTGCCCAAACCTTGTATTCAATAAAGTCCTTTCTTCTCTCCTTCCAGTTTCCGTCTGGGTGAAAAATCAGTGATGCCGTTTGTGGCATTCAGTATAGGAATTCTAGCTTGGTTTCTTTAGCTGGGAACATTTCCTATAAATTATATTGGAAGATTCCATGATACAAGGGCTCTGTCATGTCGACTAGATTAGAGCAATTAAAAGATCGAAGCAACCCTTATAAGAGAGACCAGGACTTACAGCGAGTTCGTTTTCTTCTTACAATGGCACTACATATGCAAAGTATCAAGTGTTGAATAAACTTAAGGTCAAATTTGCAATTTACTGTCTGACAGACCTAACAAGCAAGGATAAAAAGAAATTTAGTCCTTTTGTGAGCTACTTACTTTGAAAGTCAAGTAGGTCAAAATACATGTAATGCAAGTGTATGTGTTACATTCTTTTTTCCTTGCTTCTTGGATTCATTTTTATCCATGTTGGTACCTATTCGCTCGAACATATATCCAAGCATATATCCTTATGTACTGTATCTTGAGTCAGCTATTTCCACAGTCGGTTTTATATTTTACTTGTATTCATGGGTCAGAGACATAGCTGGTGGCTTAAATATAGGACACATAAAATATTAGAGGCACACTGGAGCTTAGTGAAAGGAAAAGTAACGGCATGTGTGTGAGACCACTGAAGGAAAATGCAGAAAAAGCGGAGGAAACCAAACTTAAGTGTGTTAAAATTCAGTTTAGTTTGCTCTCGCGCATAAAAAAAACACAGGACTGTTTCCTAATTCATACAGGTATGTTTGTGTCACTTTCAAATTGTTGAAGACATCAGTAGCTTGAGGCAGCAGCCTTCAATTGCAGGAGAAAGCAGCAACAGAAAGTGGATGCGACAGGAATGAATCAAAGTACATACAGACCTATTAAGACGTCGTACTAGTTTAGGGGGGGGAAATTATTCGTCTAGAAAGGATGTTTCCTTAAACCCAGATTCATACATAACATATTAAAATTCTGTAGCTTTAGTTCTGCAAAGCTGCATAAGGGCTTATCGCCCCATCCTTAGGTGAATGTTTCTGGTGATAAGCCAAGGATAAGATTGCTCGAATTTTATGTGATGTCCCGACAGAGCTTTCATTTCCCAGAAACCTATGTCGGGCCTTGCTGCTGACTAGAGAGATGGAAGAGGCTTCCTTGATAATTTTGAGATATATAGCCACACAGTTGTTAGAGTAAACGGTTGCTATGCTAATGCTGAGATTACTCACCTGTTTTCCAGACAGGATGAAGGTGCCACAAGTCGGTTGTCCATGCAACAGCACTGTAAGTATTCAAAGCACCACCTGTAGTGGGTATGAAGGAAAATTGCCTTTTGTCTTTATCTCAAATTAGCCCAGGCACACACATAAATCTATTTTGGAATGAAGAGTCCTTTGTGTTCTAAATTATTTTTTTTTTTTTAAGGAGTTTGATCAGGAAATCAATTGGCTTCCTTACCCAGGCCCCGTAGGCAAAGCTATCAGCAGCGAGAGACCTCTTTTTACACAGAGATTTTTTAAGACGGAGGCGCCAATCAAGCAGGAGAGAGCAGAACTGGATATTTGTCCCTGAAATTGGCCACAAACTCCTTAGTTGAGCAGACCTAGCCTGCAAATCAGAGGAGAATGTTTATCTGAGAAGATTTAAAGGGAGGAGGTGTTAAATCGCATTGGTATTTCTCCCCTTGGACGTTACTGATTTACTACCTAAAGTTGTACAATACATTCATTACCAGAAACAATTGGACCTATTGAGTTGTTAAGTGAAAGCCACAATTATAGATAAATTAGAGTTGTGTAATTCTCATAACCTTCATTGGGAAGCCTTTCTGCTTCCAGTATAGGATGAGGTTGGAAGCGGGTTAACCCTTACCCCTGAATGTTCTATATGGACCTTGTTCATTTCTGCAACATTCTTTCAGTTTAAAATTTGATTGCTGGCGCTATTTATGCCTCTGCACATACAACCTCATGACCAAACATTAAAAACCAGTACGCCGTTTATCACAGATGCTTTACCAAATAAGATTATGTGAAGAACACTGAAAGTGAACAATAATTTGCAGAAGCCTTTGGTCCACAAAAGGCACAACCTTTGAATTTCTGGAACAATTTTCTTATCAGTGTTCGGAAAAGGAGCACGGTAATGTTTAGAGATGGGAACAATCTTGGCATTTTTTTACCTCTGAATTGGATAGTGGTAGTAATGAAATTTCTCAATGAATGCCTACAGGAGTCAGATACATATGAATGTCGACCATGTACCATGTAATACATGTA
>CM031857.1:49192782-49210140 GCA_018697195.1 Certhia americana | reverse complement strand
TAGGGGAATGTCAGACAAGATAAAGACACGCTAAGGGTCAGCTGGAAGTGGGATGGAGCCAAGCGTGCCTCTTGCCTTCTCAATTACTACTAGAATTACTACATCGTCTTGTTTTGCTAGGATTATTACCTGATCTATGGTGGTAGGTACTGTTATACCACATACTATTCGTGACGAGACAGCATATAATGGAGACGCAATCGCTGCAATTGAGGGGCTACTGGGGGATGGCAATGAGTAATTAGAATTTATGTCTTCTCCTTTGGTTTTCTCACCCTCCATCAGTTGCGTATTGCAACAGACACTTTCCGATTGTCTTTGGAAGCTCCAGAGGAGAAATTCTCTCCATCTTGATTTCTATGAAGCGTGAACGGCAATTTGAGGGGTATCAGAACCGCTGAATGACACTTGAAAAGAAAACGTTTGCTCTCCCAAATTACAACCCCTCCCTGTCATTTAAGATTTCTTCTTAGGACTGATTCTTACTCCAAATACCTGAGCTAACTATCTGGAACCCTGGAAGGCACACAATGTCCCCACACAACTTCTAATAATAGAACAAGGAGATTTATTTGTTGGCTCTGAGCATGGTCCTTAATGTCACTTGACTAACCGTCTATATACTTTGAAATGTCTACACACTGTGCTCATCAACCCACATGCCGTTTCAAAAAAACCAACAGTATAACGAACCAAGTTTGGAGCACAAAAACGTTAAAAGCTTGGATCAAAGTTTGCATCACATTGTACTCCTATGAATGACCCACGAGCTAGATTTACCCTCTAGGTCGACAGCCAGCAATGCATAGAGTGGATATACTTACATGTGATGATCTTTCACTGTTTATCTGCCATAAATATATCTCCCCCACATCCTTCCCCCTTTTGTAACCTCTGTTGTAGTTTGGTGGCTCTCTCGGAATCCAACTTCTGTCAACAACTGTTAGGAAAACAATATATACAGATTATGTGTGGTTTCAGTGTGTTAGGTACGGAGTTCTGACTAACTGGTAGTTTGCTCATTAAGTGTATGATAGCGCTAGAGATGGAATGGAGATCTGTGTGGCAGTTGTTTTTCACCCGTTTCTCTATCCGGCAGATGGGCTTCAGAGTGGGCTAAATGACTCGTGTATTGTCTTTTTTCAATGTACTACGCGGTATTGGTTCGTTATTTCTCCTGAATACAAGGCTAGCTAACTTACTCCTGAGGCCACTCCAGCAGGCCACATCTCATCTGCTAGCTCAGGGCACAAATGGCAGCACAGCATTGCGACGCATATTTGTTTCTGTGTCCTGTGTAATTGGTCCATAGGAGTAGAGAGAAAAAAATTGTCTTCCCTTGTTTATGTGACTGTGTTTTGCTAATTACAAAATTTCCCAACATTCATCACTAATTCTTTCCCCTGCCTTGACATCTCAGAAAGTAACTACTACTAAATCAGTTCCCTGTCGCTTGCATCCTCTGGTATGAGTGACCCAGCTCAAGATGCTGCTACTAAGTCAGAAGGGCCATCTAATGAACGTTCCACTGCACGCTGCACTCACCCAAAGTGCCTACGTCAGCAGACTCGTGCAAGGAGCTCGCAAGGCTGAAACCGTATCAGAAAGCTGTGAGAAACCCCTTTTGCTAGCTTATAGAAAAAATAAAAGAGCATGTGATGAGATGATCCAGTCCTGACAAACGAGCAACAAATAATCTCTGAACAGCCGGCAGAGCTGCAAACCGGCTGAAGTGGGCTCTGGCCCTTTTTTTGAGCTCTTCTTTTATCGGCTAGGACAACAACTTCATGAGTGGGGACTACATAAAACCGGGGCGAGGGCCTAGGAGTGTTTCCCACAAAGCACACACTGTCCCTTGCACTCCCTGCACCCATGATAGGAATGAAAATTTATGGTCCTGTTTTCTTCATGTCAGACACAAAATCTCACAGGGGCTAGGGTCTGTCCCTGTAGCCCTTCCATCAGGCAGCAAAGCCCAGGCATCAACGCATGAGTACGAGCATTTTATTCAATCAGAAAAGGAATTATGTGGATCGCGTTCAAAAATGCTTTTCATACTTAGATACACGCTGGCATTCTGCACGTAATTAATGCCTCCTGCCTCACTCCTTCATCAGGACCTTTTGAGGCCAAAGGCTGGCAAGCTAGTCGACGTAGGCTCGTGTTTCGAAA
Source organism: Certhia americana (assembly GCA_018697195.1). Taxonomy (NCBI): domain Eukaryota; kingdom Metazoa; phylum Chordata; class Aves; order Passeriformes; family Certhiidae; genus Certhia; species Certhia americana. The sequence goes on along the minus strand of CM031857.1, from coordinate 49,207,968 downwards.
AGGAAAGCAAATTTCCTCTTCTACCTGTTTCCATCATACTTCAGTCCTCTGAGATCTGAAGGTTTCTCTTTGCTATTCTTCCCCACGCATGATGCCGTGTTTATACACCAGTTAATCATTACCAAGTTATCACCAGTTAGCCACTTATCCACTCAGCTGATGTACTCTTCTAAGCTATCTCTCTCTTCGCTATTTTCCCAACTTACTAGCCCAATGTCTGCTCTACTTGCCGTTCCCACCCAGAACGTCCCCGCCCACCTCCAGCTTATCATCCAGTTTTACACCCGCTGGTGGGAATGGCAATGAAAGATGTGGCTTTACCTACTTGGTAACATTCCCACTACGCCCTGTTGACACATTGATCACAATCATAGGCAGTAACAGTTCACAGTGAGGGCACCGAAAAGGAGAAAAAAAAAAACAAGAACAAAAAGAATAACGAAAGAAAAAAAAGGAAGAACGGTGGCAAAAGGAAAGAAAGATGAAAAGAAATAGGGGTGAAAAAAGCGGTGGAGGGGAAGGAGATAACAGAAAGAAAGGGAAGAAGAGGGGAAGGCGGTGTATGTACACTCATAGACACAATAAGTACTTTGTTATAGTGGGGGCTAGGAAATAGGCACACAAAACGAAGGCATCATTGTAGGCTTTTGATACGAGACAACGAATTTTGATTAAATTACTCGGAACAATCAATTGTGTTGGGTCGGACACCGAGTGCTGTGAATACTTTTATTGCACTATCCCCTTTTACCTTCACAAACTGACCCTTGAAGTGTACTGAACGTTTCAAGAAGTTTATGGAAGAAATGCCACGCCTGAGGAACTAACAAACAGCCAGAACAGTACTGGACTTGTGTGTAATACATTCATGGTGTGATAACGCTTACGAATCACAACTGGGGATATATCAACGCAGAGGGATAATTTCATTCTAAAAAACCACCAATAGTAGAAAAAAATAAAGAGTATTGCAAGTGGGCTTGACCAACGCTGACTTGCTAATTACTGGTGTGAGGCACCTGTAGTATCCTTAACACATGTAAAAGTCAAGATGCATTTCCACCAGTATGTACGCATTGCATAAACATACTGTTCCTGAAATATATCTCTGCTGGATGGCACACTATACTGGGTTATCACACCACCCCTGGGCAGTTTGATAACCGCATGTGTATCCTCCACCCATGGGCATCTCGTTCAGTGACTCCAAGTCGCATTCCTGCGACTAGGGGACCTGGCCATCCTCTGTCGAGTGCCATGTAGACTCTCACGTCGTCTCATCAGAAAGAAGTGAAAAAAAAAAAAAAAAACTTCTCAAAAAAAAAAAAATGAAAAAATAAATCATCTCTGCTGGGGCCGGCCTCCATATTCGCTGGCTTCGTGTGGAATTCGAGTCCACTGTGCATGACCCGGCCCATATTCATGCCACCCTCTTAGCGTCCAGGAACACGAGGATTTGAAAAGAAAAAACTGAGTTCTGTGCAGCCACTGGAGCACAGCCCTGGTCCATTATACCCCACACCTCACAGGGCTGAACCCTCTCCCGTAAGCCGCAGTGGGTGTGGCATACTTAGGGACATGGTCCAAGCGGTGGCCTTGGCAGATGTCTGGGGGTGGTCAGAGACAACATATAAACGCTAATAATATCCCTACATCGCTGGGGGACGCTGAGGGCTTTTTTGTCTCTTTCTCTCAAGCGCTTAGAGACCAGTCAAGAGCCAGATTGCCATTCCGATCTATCAGCCTTTCCTATGCATAAGGGGACGGGGGTTTTTCCGTTCCCTTCATTGAACACTTTGCAACTCTTCTCGAGGCCATGCGCGAGAGAAGATATGTCCTCCAGTCGTGCCCTTGCAGCCCTATGGCTCGCTGGAGGTGAGGGTTCTAGCTTGCTGCACAGAGCTAGGCTCCGTGAACTCTCAGCTGCTAGCATTTTGTCTTCGTCCTGCTCTGGATTCCAGCACTGAACCGTGGAAACCTGAAAGAGATTTTCAGCTGCAGGAAACTGCAAATGCCTTCTGGCTGTGTTCTGCTAGGATTTTTAGTGCTGCGGGGCAACCTTGTGCAAAAAGCCCTTTGTCCTGGGCTCCTCAGGCAAGGGGACAGCAGGAAGGGTGCCAGCTCAGGACCCCCGTGAGGCGAAGCGATGTACCAGCTGGGTGCAGCATTCTGCACACATTCCACGTTGACCCATCCCCAGGGAGTCCAAGGGGATTCTGGTGGACCCCCCGCATCGCCAGGGCGGAGGACACCCGGAGCCCAAGGCATCGAGGCAGGTCCTTTGAGCCTGAAGGAGCTCTGAATACTACACGGCAAAACCTGAGAGCAGGGCCTATGGAAAAGCCGCTTCTTAGAGGGGCAAAGCCAGCCGGGGCGGAGAAAGTCGTCGACACCCCGACGGGAAGGCTCTTGGGAGAGCCGGAGGCAGGGGCCAGCGGCAAATTTCCCTTTCGGCAACAAACCCGGGGTGCGGGCCCCTCAGGGAACCCCAGGGCACCTGCCAGGGGGCGCCCCCCGCTGGCCCCTTCGTCCCGATCAGCTTGCGGGCCGGCCGGAGCGCGATGTCTCCACGGGCAAGCCGGGCGGCGGCTAAACGGGGCTCAGCCTCGCCCCCCGCAGCGAGCCGTTCCCCTCCTGGCACGCTTTTCTCTCCTACAGAGCCCGTGGTGGGGCGATGCCTCCCGGAGCGTCCAGGTAACCGGCTTGGCTCCCTGAGCAGCTGAACCCCGTCTGCTCTCCCCCCACTATCGATGCCGGACCCCGACCGCCGGTGGCGTGCTCCCCTCAACTGCCACACTAGGGGGCGCCCCGGCCGGCGCGTGCGCCGCCTGCCAGGTGGCGCTGCCCGTGCTCCCGCGACCCTGCCGGCCAACCCCGCCCCGGCCTCTCTTTGGACCGCCCGGTCCTCCGCCCCGCCCCGGTGACGTCACCGCGACGCGAGCGGAAGGGGTAAGGCGGGGCCTGGCGCGCGCACCTCGGGGCGCTGGCACCGGGCGCGAGCCCCGCCCCTTCCCATCCCCCCTCCACTCCCAAGCCGCGCGATAGCCCCCCGAGAGGGCGGGGGCCTGTTGGGGCGCGCGCAGCTGTGCCGCCATTTTGGTTTGGCCGGGCAGCGGGAAGGGCGCAGGTCCGCCCCTTAGTCGCCCCCCAGGCTCCCGTTCCGATCCTCGCCCCCTCAAGCGCCCCCTCCACCCGCCCTCAGCGCTACCTCCATCCCCGCCGCCCCTCAGCGCCCGCGCGCCGCCCCTCACCCGCCCCCCTCGCCCCTCATCGCCCAAACCCCGCCCCTCAGACGCTTCGCCCCTGGCCGCCTGTCCTGAGCCGCCCCTCAGGCGCTCCCCCTTCTCCTGCCCCCCTCCCCCTCGGCCCCTCAGCGTCCACCCGCGGCCCGCTTGCCCTTCCCCGCCGCCCCCCAGCGCCCCTCAGCGCCGCTCCCGCGCCCCCTCAAGCGCCTCGCCCCCTGCCGCCCGCCCCTCGCGCCCTCCCTCGGCTCGCCCCTCACGCCCTCTCGCCCCAGCGCCCCCGGACCGCCCCTCAGCGGCCCACCCGCCCCAGGGCCGCCCGGCAGCCACCACGGGAGGGTGTGCCCCCAACCTGCCCTCCAACCATCTTCCGTGCACTCTGGGGGCTGTTTTAGACCTCCTCGGACCTATCCCACCGGCCCCCCTTGTTCCCGCGTCTCCCGGTTGCTGTGCCTTTGAGGACACGGGCGTGTGGAAAGCGATTTTGTGGGGTTGTTCCTGCGGGGGGCTTTCCTTACTGGGCTGTCTTTGGGATTCGGTTTTTTTGGGGGGATTTTTTTATGAAATAGTGCTTCCCCCAAGAGAAAGGGATCGGGAAAACCAGCACTTTTGTTTTGGGGTTCTTTTATTGTTGTTTCTGTTTGTCTGTTTGGTTTTGGGTTCTGATTTTTTGAGGGTCTTATTTTGTAAATTATGCTACTCAAATTATTTGGAGGGATCTGAGAAAGTCTGGTGGCTTGCAGGTCATAATGCTCACAAATGCATTTTTGATTGGAGAAAGCCTTTCTTTGTTCTTTCTCCTCTATGACTTTTGGAGGCGGGAGCCGTTGTGCAGCCTTTCGTGGGATGGTGCTGCTGTCTCGTGTCCCAGTCCCAGGGAGGTTCCCTGCTGCTGCAAGAGCTGCTGTTGCAAGATTTGGGTTCTTTGCAGATCTTACGTGACATTTTGAGTGTGCGTGTCATAAAGCAATTAAAGCATGTGTCAGTTCTCATTTTCTGTGAGGATACCAAGGTGTTCATAAGACTTAGAGGTGCTTGTTATTTTGGGACAAACGCAAGAATTTTTGTGGAACTTTGTTGGTATAATAAAATCATGTGATGGTTGGAAGGGACCTTGAAGATCATTTCATTCCAACACTGCTGCTGTGGGCAGGGACACCTTACACTAGACCAGATTGTTCAGAGCACCATCTGACTAGCCTTGAACACTTCCAGGGATGGAGCACCCACAGCTTCTCTGGGCAACTCATTCCAGTGTCTCACCACCCTCACAGTAATATGGGGAAAAAAACTTGGATGAATCTCTTGTGCCGCTTACACACCTTTTTGTTATTTAACAGATGAGTGTAAGTCATCATGTGCTTAATGTGAGATAGTAATGTGATGTTTTAGCAACTGCAGTTGCATTTCTAGAAGAATAATGTGGGTTTCGCATTGTGCAAGCTTTTGAAAGAATGTGAGCAATATGGGCTATGCAAATTTTGTTGCATTTGTTGCTCTAGAAATTTCAGCAGTTTCAGGAATGGTCGTGGATTTTTAAGATGCGTTTAGACATCATTAAATACTTACAAGTATATAGATGGCATCTAAATTGCTCTTGAATACCAAAGCCCAGTGGTTAAACCTGGATACTTGGGTGTCAAACTTCCAGCAGAGATCTGGGAATCATGCCTAATTACTTTTCTGGGCCTGGGATTAATGGCCTCTCTTCATTGTTAGCTTGATGAAAATTGGTTCAGGATATAATTTAGAAGGTTTACATTATTTCAATTATCATCTATTCTTTTGTCCTCTCATAAATTCATGTTCCATCCATTGTCTCATCACCACCTCTCCTTAGCCACTAAAAATAGCGTCCCTTCTGCCAAGCTTTCTCATCTTTATCCTTAAGTACCCTTGAATTCCAGATGCCTTTTGCTTTTTATTGTTCTATTTATTTCAGATTTCTGTATACAAATGGCTTGCTAACATTAATGTATCATCTCAGTGCATTGTAAGAACTTGGGCCAGGAACAGTGTCAGATTTGACAGAACTCCATGAACGCTTGTGAATTTTAGAAAGAGCATCCTTTTAATCCTCCCTAGTGGGTTTGACGGTTTTGTGTGGTAGCTTGTCATAAATATGATGATAGTATTATTGTGATTTTATTGGCTTTATATTATCAATAGTGTTTTTATGAGTTACGTTTTTGTGTGTAATGTAGGTACCAAAGAAGCAGCTTACTTTGAAAGCAGTTGAAGTTCCAGAGTAGTTGGAGACAATCTCTGGTACCAGTTTTCTTGGAAATTCTTCACTGTAGATACAAATTTTTAGAATTCCAGTAACTGAAGACAAGAATGTTGGTATTTTAGGATAAGAAGGCATTAAGGTTATAGTTGCCTACATCACTTTTTTAAAATAAAAGTATGCTGGCACCTGCTATCTCTTTCTTTACAATTAGAAATTTGCCAGATATTATGAGATCTCTCTCATATCTTTTACCATCTTAATCTTTAGAATCTGCTCTGGAGTTCTTCAAGGAAACACTGACATGGGTATTTTTAGAAGAAATTACTCAGCTTGTGTGTTGGATTGCCAGGGCAGCCCTGGTGCCAGCCCAGGGATTGATTTTGAGATCTTGGTGCTTGGAGTGACCACACACCAAGCACCAACTTGTTTCCAAGTGAGTCGTGACAGTTGTGACTGATCACCGTGGCTGCCACTGTGCAAAGGCAGCAGACAAAGCCCTGCTTAATTCAACTGTATTAAACAAGATTATTGCTTTACCAATAAGTACCAAACAAAACCTCAGTTAACAGTGAAATAAGTCACCTGTGTGTGCTATTTCACAGCTGGAGCTGACAGGGCAGGGGGGGCAGGCACCCACCTTGGCTCCTGTTGCTCCAGGGGGAGTAGTGCTGCCCTTGCTCCCTATCAGGACATGCCACACAGCTCTCTTCATTCTGGGGCCAGCAGCACAGGTAAGGCACAAGTGCTTCTTCTCTGGAGGCTCCTGAGCTTTATGCTGAAGGTAAGCCCATTGGTCGCTTTCCCCTAGAATTTTTGAAGGGTTTTTTCCCAAAGTGAAAAACCTTCCCAAAATTGCTTTACCTTTTATAAGTTATATGGATGGGATCTCCCGGATGTTTCATGGGTCACAAAATCATTTTCATTTAAAACACCCTATATCTAGTATTACTGTTTTGTTCATGTTACTTTTAACTACTGGTGTCCTTTTTTCAAAGTTAGTCGCCCTGGCTTTGCTCCTCACCAGGCCCATGTACCTCAAGATCATGAACAGGAAAGGTTTAACAAAAGATTGGATGTGGCAGTCAATGCCATGGTCTGATGTTTCGTCATAAGGTTGGACTTGATGCACTCAGGGTCTTTTCCAACCTAATTGATTTTGTCAGCTCACAACCAGGGCATGCTCACTGCAGCCTGGACTGCCTCCAGTCTTAACCCCCCTGTAATGAGCTCATCCACTCTGGTGAGCACCAGGTCCAGTAGTGCTCTTCATCTGGTTGGTTTGTCCAATACCTGAACCCAGAAGTTGTCCTCCAAGCACCCCAGGATTCTCCTGGATTTCTTACAGCTAGCTTTGTTGCTTTCCTGGCAGATGCCTGAGTGGTAGAAGTCCTGTGCTAGGATGAGTTCTTGGAGTGTGATGCTGTCTGTATCCGAAGCAGGAGGCCTTGACCTTGGTCTCCCCCTGATCAGACCCCCACCAGCAGGTGTCCTTTGTTGGTGCTGCCTTTGAATTTTTTACGCGCAGGCTCTCAACCTTTTTGTGGCTATTTTTCAGAGGCAGCTCTTCACAATCTGTCCCTTTCCTAACACAGAGCACAAAACCCCTGCCCTGCCTCTCCTCAATGTCTCTTTTAAAAAGCTCGTAGCCTTTGACTACGAGTTTTGTCCCAGCATCTTTCCCTGATATGTCATAGTTTTCTAATTGCACCATGGTTTCCAACTTCACTTGCTTGTTTTCCGTGCCATGTGCATAGACATAGAGACATTTCAGCTGGGCTGTGGGCTGTCCCACCTTTTAGGAGGAGCTCTCCCTAATTCCTCTGGGGTAATTTACAGTTATTTCCCTCTTGTTTTGTCCGTATCTTCTGGTTCTTCTGTGTCACTTAGAAGTGCATCCCCTTTGCCCTAAAGCGTATAAAATGTATCAGGCCCAAGGTGAAGATGAGCCCAGCTTTTACATATCCTGGACAGCTCTAACCACATTGGTTTTTAGAGAACTCTGTTTTAGGACAGCTGATTAAGTCCTACCCTATCTCAAAAGGTGCAGCTAACCACAGTGGGGAGAAGGATCTGTAAATTACTTATTCTGGTCTGTAACTTTTTGTGTTTAGTGGCATGAGATCCCTCAGTCTCATGGAACCTAGTCTGAAACCTAGAATTTATTAGTCAGGAAGCACTGCAGGGGATACCTGCTGTGAGCAGACGCAAGTTGGTTACATTCTCCAAGGGAGTCATGGTAAAAGAGGACTTTGCATTTAGTGATTTTTGATGAAGAACTTAATTGTATCTCAGTACCTATGTGTGTAAAGTACTTTGACATTCATTGTCACTATTTGTGATATTCACATACAACCACTGTTGCAGATGGTGCCAAACCAAATGAATATGGACAGTGTCAGGAATTTGACTACTCTTTGGAACAGGTGTTTGAGATCCTAGAAGTGCAGTTCACTTCCTCCACCTTACAAGGTAGAGGAAATGGTAGAATAGATAAATGATGAGCTGGCATCTGTTGTGAAGCAGCTGAAGATGGGATAACCCAAGAGGATAATTCATGTGCTGAAATAGGAGCAGATGTCAATTAAGACAGCCTGTCTGGCCATTCGGGTGCCAGTTCTGTAGCATGTGTCATCAGTACAGGCTTGACTAACAGCCTGTTTGTGAAATTTGGTGTTGCTTGACATCATAATTTGTTAGAAGGTGGAGATGCTGTAGGCTTTGAGTATCTGAAAAATTTAATCATTGAGGCAAACACAAATTCCAATTTGATATTAAAACCAACTAGGTACCATATGAATTTGTCTTTGGGTTTTGTTTGGGTGGGGGTTTTTTGGTTTGGAGTTTTGTTTGTTTGTTTTAATGAGAAGTTCAATAGAAATAGTTGCTTTTGCTAGAAACGAAATGAAGCTGCAGTAGAATTTTCATATTAGACTGCCTGGGTTGCTGCACTTTAAAACTTCTGCAGAGGTGTGGAGTCGTTTTCCAAAACATTTTGCCCCAAACCTTGTATTCAACTAAAGTCCTTTCTTCTCTCCTTCCAGTTTCTCGTCTTGGGTGAAAAACCATGCTGATGCAGTTTGTGGCATTCAGTCCTAGGAATTAGCTTGGGTTTCTTTAGCTGGGAAATTTCCTATAAACTTACTATTTGGAAGATTCCAATGATACAAGGGCCTCTGTCCTGTCCTGCCTAGATTAGAGCAATTAAAAACTGATGCAAGAACCCTTATAAGAGAGACAGGACTTCAGAGTTCTGTTTTCTCTCTTACAATGGACACTATCACTATGCAAGATCAATGTGTTGAATATAAATTAAGGTCAAATTTGCCAATTTACTGTCTGAAAGACTAAAAGCAATTATAAAAAAGAATTTAGTCCTTTTGTGAGCTACTCTTACTTTGAAAAGTCAAGTAGTCAAATACATGTAATGAAGTGTTGTGTTACATTATTTTCTCATGGCTTCTTTGGATTCCTTTTTCTCCCATGTTGTGTACCTATTAGTCATTAAATATATCCAAGCATATATCCTTATTGTACTGTATCTTGAAGTCAGTATTTCCACAGTACGTTTTATATTTTACTGTATTCATTGTTCAGAGACATAGTGGTGTGCTTAAATATAGACACATAAAATCATAGAAATGCACACTGGAGCTTAGTGAAAGAAAATTAAGGCAGGTGTGTGAGACCACTGTAAGGGAAAATGCAGAAAAGCCGGAAACAAACTTAAGTGTGTTTAAAATTCAGTTTAGTTTGCTCTAGAGCATAAAAAACCACAGAATGTTTCATCATTCATACAGGTATGGTTTGTGTCACTTCTGAAAACTTGTTGGAAGAAATCAGTAGCTTGAGGCAGCAGCCTTCAAGCAGGAAAGCAGCAAATAGAAAGTGGCTGGACAGGAATGAAAATCAAAGTTCCATACACAGACCTATTTAAGAAGTGTACTAAGTTTAGGGGGAAATTATTCGTCTTAGAAAGATGTTTCCTTTAAAACAGATTAATACATATCTTCATATTAATATTTCTGTAGCTTTCGTTCTGCAAAGCTGCTAAGGGCCTTATCGTCCATCTTAGGTGAATGTTTTGGGGATAAGAAGGATACAGATTGCTCGGAATTTTATGTGATGTCCCTGAAGAGCTTTCATTTTCCCAGAAACCTATGTGCATGGCCTTGCCTGCTGACTAGAGAGATGGAAGAGGCTTCCTTGATAATTTTAGATATATAGCCACAAAGTTGTTAGAAGTGAAAAGGTTGCTAACTGCTGAGATTACTCACCTGTTTTCCAGGATGAAGGTGCCACAAGTTGGTTGTCCATGCAACAGCACTGTAAGTATTCAAGCACCACTGTAGTGGGATATTAAGGAAAATTGCCTTTGAAATATTTTATCTTCAATATAGAAGGCACACACATAAATCTATTTTTGGAATGAAAGAGTCCTTTGTGTTCTAAATATTTTTTTTTTTTTTTTAAGGATTTTGCATCAGGAATCAATCTGGCTTCCTTCCCCAGTCCCTGTAGGCAAAGCTATCAGCAGCTGAGAGACCTTCTTTTACACAGAGATTCTTTTAAGAACGGAGGAGCCCCATCAATGCAGCGAGAGCAGAATATATTTGGTCCCTGAAATTGTTCCACAAAATCATTATTTACAGATCTAGCCTGCACATCAGAGAGAATTTTTATCTGAGCAGATTTAATAGGGAGGAGGGTTAAATAGCATTGGTATTTCTCACTTGGACGTTACTGATTTACTACCTAAAGTTGTACAATACATTAATTACCAGAACAATTGGACCTATTGAAGTTGTGAAGTGAAAGCCACAAATTATCAGATAAATTTAGAGTTGTGTAATTTTCTCATAACCCTTCACTTGGGAAGCCTTTCTGCTTCCAGTATAGGATGAGGTCTGGCAGCGGGGTTAACCCTTACCCCTGAATGTTCTATATGGACTTGTTCATTTCTGCCACATTCTTTCAGATTAAATTTAGATTTGCTGGCCGCTATTATGCCTCTTGCAATAAACCTCATGACCAAACATTAAAACAAGTACGCCTTTTATCACAGATGTTTTTACCAAATAAAATTAGTGAAGAACACTTGAAAGCTGAAAAATAATGTGCAGAAAAGCCTTTGGTCCAAAAGGCACTAACCTTTGAATTTCTGGAACATATTTTCTTCTCAGTGTTAGAAAAGAGCAAGTAAGTGTTTAGATGATTTGGCACAATCTTGCATCTTTTTTTACCTCTAATTTGATAGTGGTAGTAATGAAATTTCATCTACATGAATGAATACAGAGTCAGGATACATATGAATGTGTAACATGTAACATGTAATACATGTAACAAAGTTATTAAGCTGTTCAAAAATAGACTGTGGTTGCTGTAGGAAGTAGCAACACAGAACTGAGTTTTATGTTTTGCTGATTGCTAAATATGTCTTAGTAGATCTTTTTTGTTGTGATAATTCTTCTTTCTATACAATAGCTATCTTAAGTATAGATAGCACAGTAGCTGCATCTGTAACTGATTTTAGGAAGTTCATACCACTTAATTTTCTATTATCCATGGAGGATGGTGCTTTTTTTTTTTATGATTATGTGTTTTTTTAATCTAGCATGAGTACTTGGAACTTGAGAAATCTATGTTGCAAAGGAGTTCACTTTCAAGGCAAATAAGTTGTTCTTGGCCTAGGGCATGACATGATCTTCATAGACAATGTTGCCCCACCTTGAAATCTAGAGACCCGAAATCTGAGGATTCTCAGGTCTCACTTTCTACAACTCATCTGTCTAGGACAGGGCATGAGGAAATGGTCTCAAATTGCACCACGGGCAGTTTAGACTGGGTATTAGGAAAATTTTTCACTAAAAGGGTAGGCAGGCATTGGAACAGGCTGCCCAGGGAAGTGGTGGAGTCACCATCCCTGAGGTATTTAAAAGATGTGTAGCTGCGGCCCTGAGGGACGTGGTTTAGTGGTGGACTTGGCAGTGCTGGGTTTACAGCTGGATTTGCTGATGCTAAAGGTCTTTTCCAAACTAAATGATTTCTGTGGTTCTGTGTTCTCAGGTAGCATGTAAAAAGTGTTTCTGGAAAACACTTCTGTCTCTATGTTTTCAAGGTTCTTTAAAATGTGGCAGTGTTCCTATGCATTGTCGAATGGCTATGGCTCCAACAAAAAATGACCTTGAGAATATATGGAAAGGAGTGTTCTCCCTGTAACCTTTTAGGGGAAAAAAATCCCAACAAAACAATGAATAAAGCAGGCCATGATTCTCTAGATAATTTAAAGTGAAATTTTTTTCCTTCTGAGGGGCAAGACACAAAAGCTTCCAAAGGCGCTCTGACCCTACTGCCTCTGCAGTTGCTATGGGCAAGAAATACTGGAACTCAGATCTTCAGAGTACTTTGATAGTGTCCAGCCTAGTTACTGGGGCTGAACACTGTGGAGCTGTATTCCTCATGAATGGATTAGGCAAAATTTATTCACTGGTTAGAAGTCCTACTGTGCAGGCTGTATATTTTTGAATGTAAGTAGCATCATGTTTTTTTCTGTTTAGCAGGAATTTCAGGCAACCTTTGAAATACATAGCCAATCAGCATTTGTTCCAAATGCTGCTTTTGTGCCAAATTTCCAATTAGTGAATGGCATTTGTTAACTAGGCCCATTTGGCTTTATCTTCAAGGATAATGAAACCCCATCTTTTTCCTCATCCCCTTAATAGACACAATATAGTCTTACTGAATGAAAAAAAAAAAAAAAACTGAATGGGAGTGCTAGGAGATTTATAGTTTGGTGAAACTCCTTAGGACTTGTATTTTTTAGAAATGACTGTGGTTGAAATTCTGTAGCATTAAAACAAGAAATTTTTAAAAATAAGGGGGTTTGGCTTATGCAATTGTTTGAAGGAACATTAGTGACTATTGGAGGTATTGTTCCAGCAGGTAAATATTTGTCAAGATAAAGATGAAATGTGCTTCCCTGTGCATGGAGCTGTAATTTTTTATTGTAATGCAATATCATGTGTGCTGTTGCATACATTTGGAGTCTTAGATAAGTCTTCATGAATTTTTATATTTGCATTTTCTATGGAAAATGCTAAATTAGAGACACCTCTCCAACCAACACCCCTCAAAATACTCTTTTCTGTGGTGGAACAGAAAGTAGTCTGTTTAAACATGAGGAAGTTGCTCCTGCATCTTATTAAATTTACAAATCCAAACTTATAATGTAACCTTCAGTGCTTATCATGTGTCAAGAAAAATTTTTGCATAGCTCACAGAAATCAAACACATTTTAATCATTTCCTTGTCTGATTATTGCTTCAGAATTGTTTACTATCATTAAGTAACAAAACATATTTTTACAGCCCCTTTTTCATAAATTGCATTTTAACTATATTAAGAAATAGAACATTCTTATTAGATTTTCACAGAATTTATACATTATTGTCTGTGGATTTTGGGTGGGTTTCCATGTTTTGTCCTTGTTGAGTCTTATTTTGAGTGTTTTTTAGTATTGGAAAGATCAGTATGTGAGGAAGCAAAACCACAGGAAAACATCTGCTTTGTTTACAAATGAGTGTTGTGGACATATATCAATATGCACATTTCCTGTGTGAGGTCATCTCACTCAGAATGGATTCAATATGAGAAGTGTCTTTTGATACTCATTTTCTTTGGAACATCTTGTAGTTTGTTTGGAAATGGTTGGGAAGACAATGGAAAGCAATCAAAGTATCCCTTTAAATAATTTTAGTAGCTGTGGAGTTGAAGTACAACTTAGCACTTATAACAGCATTTCAGACAAAGTACTAATATAGTACAAAGAGGCTGTAAAAATTTTGAAATTCCAAATAAAGATTTTGAAAAGTAAAAATTGAGATGTTTATTTTTCTGTGCTTTGAAACAATCCCTACGAAGGACATACTAGCCTCTCTGAAGGGAACTTGCGTCTGTTGCTTTTACGGGACTCAGTGTCTGATGATTTGGGACCTTAGTTACTGTGGAGAAGTGAGTAATTCCATTAGTAGTAATATATGTCAGTGTAATAGTGGAATGAATCTCCTGGATTCCAAAAAAGGTTTTTTTCTACAATAGTGAGCCAATTATAGTTATCTTTCTGTCTCATTTGTGAAACCCTCCTAAGGAAACAAAGCTCCATAAAGATTTATCAGGTAGAAGTAATAACAGTACTCGCCTATCTCCCCTAGGTTTTGAGGAGTGTTGGTATGATGCTCTTAGGATTATGGCAGGATGAAAATGCATTATTACTGTTTGTCTACTCATGCTCGCTATGGAATTATCTTCTGTGCAAAGATATGTATTGTTTGTGAAGAGAAGGAAGATGAAAGAACTGAAGCAGCTTCAGGACAGAGACTTCTGGGGAGCAGTAGCTGCCTGTGTTGACAGGGAGGTCAGTGTGACTGGTTTTATAGTGGATCATTAGAAGTGTTGTGAATAAAGAAAATGAGGCATAATGCAGCAATATGCATAGGGACCACCATAGAAAAGTGCTTAAGGAAAGCACTGGAAAGGATTTTGAGGAAACTAAGGGATAAGAAAAGCATCTTTGTCGATTACATTACAATGGATTAAAATTTTTCGTTATATAGTAAAGCTCTTCAGATGAAAAGGAAAGATGCATCCTAATGACAAAGTGAGCAGTAAAGTATTCCCGCCATATGGGCAGAGGATTTTACAAGCCTAGAATTATAGTAAGGAATGTAATATATTGCACACAATGACCTTCAGTATTCTGGTTCCTGTTGGCAACAAGCAATCAGCGTAGAGATGCTGAAGTAGAAGTGGCTTAAGAAGAGGCATTAAAGTTTAGTTTTAGTCTTGGTTCTGCTTAGCTTGAAATAGTAGTGGGTTACCCAAGATGAAGTGTTAAAAAGTCATTCAGATATACAAAAGTCATTTGAGTATGTAGAACAGCTTTGAATATGTTTCATCAGGATTGCAGTGATAATTAAAGTTTTCTAAATGGAAAAATGTCACTCAAGGACAGGGAAAGATCTGGTCAGCTTTTTCTTTGGTGGCTGGAAGACAAAATAAGTATCTTCAAGTTACAAACAGCTTGAATATTTTAAGACTTCACATATGTTTGATTTCTTTTAGACCCAACCAGAAAAAGAATCTGAATGGCCTGACTCTATGTTATGGCTTATGAAGAAACTGGAACAATTGAACTTAGATATTGAAGAAGCTCTGAGTGCTGGCTCTTCTCCCTCCAGTACTCCTTTTTCTAAAAAGCACAAGCAACTGGTAAGAATATGTGTGTGTCATATGATATTGTCTCTAACATTCAGCTACAACGCTCCTCAAGCCATAGCTTTCAGATCCAGTTGTGTTTCTGAATAGGCTGAGGAGCTCAGGTGTTAGGGTGAAGTTAAAAATTTTCACTCAATAAAATGAAATCTCTAATTTCATTAGGTAACTAATGGTCATATAACCAGAACTGTGTTAGGGTGAAACCTGTAAATTTTCTGTCAGTATGGCATAAAATCATTAAACACCTGTTGTTTTTTTTTTTTCTTGCATATGTTTCAGATTGTTAATTTAAGTGCTAGCCTATTAATACTTGTTACAATTATTTAAAGATATAACAGCAAGAGAGACACTGTCTTCATTCAGAGTTGAACTAGTGTCCCAGTCACCACAGGACAACAAGATTGATTGATTTCTTTCTTTTCTTTCTTTTCTTTCTTTTCTTTC
>CM031857.1:49063093-49192682 GCA_018697195.1 Certhia americana | reverse complement strand
TTTCTTTCTTTTCTTTTTCTTTCTTTTTCTTTCTTTTTCTTTCTTTTTCTTTCTTTTTCTTTCTTTCTTTCTTATTTAGATCTTTTAGTTGATTTAGAGATGCAATCCTCTAGTTAAGAATATTTTGTGATAACAGGTGTCATTAGTTGATGACAAACAGTTTCTCAAACTTTTATTTTGAGGGCGAATAGGATTAAAGGCACAATGATATTATTTTATTAATTTTTAAATAAGCAAGTGGGTTTTTTATATAAGCAATCAATGAATACCAGCATGAGAAATAGAAGTGTTTGTTCTCTTCTTCAGGCTATGATTAAATTCAGTTCTTAAGATAAAATTGTGTGGAATTTTAGCTCTGAATGTTGACTTGGAAATTTGTGTATCTTTTGTGAATGTTTTTGCTGTCACTGCTTCTTCATTTTGTAAAGTATATTCTTGAAGTCAGCATCTTTGTGGATCATCACAATGTAAATGTTCATGTCTCTCTTTCTAGTTTGTGTTTCCAAATTCTACAGAGTGTTAGTAGCAGAGTGGCTGTGGCTGTCTCTCATTTCTTTCTTACTGTATATGTCAGCCAGTCAGAGCCAGCTCTGTCCAACTGAATTAATTTCATAATTAATTTGCTTATTAAGGGACAATGTTCTGTCTCCTTGCAGGAGAATGATCAATGTCTTCTGTCAAAATACAGTGACAGTGTAGTCTGCTTTTCTGTCTGAAAGTGAAATCCCAGCCATTAGAGTTTAAACACTCCCCATTGTGAGACAGTCTGGTAACCAGTGATCCAAACACCCGTTGTTTTATGTCTGTGCCTATTCTGCTAAGGTAAAAACTGTGGTTTAGTTAGGCATCATTCTTTTTCCATGATGGCTTGAAGATTTTAGGGTATGACTTCAAATCCTTTGCTGAAGCATTCAGTGAAGGGCATATTGCATGTAAACAGCAGAAAAATCTAAATAGGCAACATTTTCTTTGATACATAAGAACAGCATCATCAGAAATGGTTGCATAGAGAATGCCATCACCTGCCCCCCAGATGCTTGCACTTCTCTTCCTGAGGCCTAGTGGCAAGATATCTTCTGAGTACAGAGAGGCCAGGACTTTCACCACAGCCTTTTTCCTGGGACATATGCTCCCACCAACAGCCTAAGCTAGGGTGTTAGGATGCTCCCAACACCAGCGCCAAAGTTATCTTTTTACTTAATGTGATATTTGAGCAGTTGCAGTCCTTTTCATCAAGCCACATCTTCTTCCCACTCTAAAGAAGAGAAAAGTTGGTTGTCTGTGAGTCAGTCACATTTTATTGTAGCCTTATTTGACAAACTGGAAATTACCTTTATACCTCCAAGAGCCAATTTCAATACAGAAACTGGACAGGCCACTTAATACAAAGTCTTTCTGATGAGACCAGCAAAATCAGAGCAAGAAAACAGTCTTGGAAAATTTGTTGTGGAACTTATGCTGGGATACCATTTGCTGTCTTCTGCAAAAGAATTTGTAGAACAAGGGAGCCATGTGCTCTGATTTAGATATTAATCAATAATTTGCCTGAGAATGGGTGTCCTTAATTTTACTTTATAGTCAAAGAAGAGATAGATCTCATAAATGGAGATCTTCTTCTACATATGGATGTCGAATATATGCAGAAGATGAAGATATGAATGTAGAAGAAGAAATAGATACTGTAGATCTCAAAATGACAGTTCCAGTGGAAAAAATAGCAGTCTGGTTTTCACACAAGTTGTATGAGTAGTTTGCATTCTATCAGTTCATGCTATTTGTACCATATTTCTAACTATAGCTTGTAATTTGTTCCACACATATCAAATGTTTTCTTGTCACTTACCATGAAACTTGAATAGAAAGAAGGCCTCTCAAACATATGTTCACTAATAACTGTGTAAATTTGGCTTCTATAAAATGAACCACTTTTGTGTTCTTCATATGGTTTTATCCTCAACTGGGTACTGACACAAGAAATTATGATTGACAGTGGTTTTGGGTGAACTGTTCAAAGAGGCTGACATTGGAGATCCCCAAAGCAGGTGACTACTGCATGAATGGAAATATGGTTTGTTGGAGCTGCTGCTCTGCAAGTTGTTCTCATGAGGCTGTGAACAATTTTTAACAGATGACAGAGTTATTTCATATGGCAAATTCTCTATCTCATAAATAT
Source organism: Certhia americana (assembly GCA_018697195.1). Classification (NCBI taxonomy): domain Eukaryota; kingdom Metazoa; phylum Chordata; class Aves; order Passeriformes; family Certhiidae; genus Certhia; species Certhia americana. The sequence goes on along the minus strand of CM031857.1, from coordinate 49,190,509 downwards.
ATTTTGTAATTTAATCACTAGGTTGAACTAGTAAGATTTCTATTGAAGGATTTTTCACCTGTTCATGGAAGTAATTCTTTGATTTCTTTTTTTACTCTTTGCATTTTCCCAATGTGAAGGTATCTGTTATTAATAACACTCATTTAAACAGATTTTTTACAGAAGAAGCCAAAATATGTGCTAATGAAAATCGACTGGGTGAATAAATATTATGGGACTCAATGGGTGAGAGCAGGGAGTCATGCAGTTTTTTGGTGAGCAAATTCAAGGTGTTTTCTAAAGCATAATAACTTTTGTATGAATGCTAAGGGATGACTTGTTTCTACGTCTGTGTAAACCACAAATTACTACTGGTCAATTTTTGTTGGCCAATATTATGAGGAAGTAGCACAGACTAGATTCCTCAGTAGCTGATCCAGAGAAGATGTCAAAAATAATTGTCTATAATCAAATTATTTTCTGACACATTCTCTCACCAATGCTATAAACACATGATTTAAGAGCAAAAAGCTGTACTGTCTGAATATACTAACAGCAAAACTGCTAGTTTGGGAAAAACACATTTAATAGTTTCACTCCTGTAAAATCTGTATCTTTCCCCTAAAAGAAACCCACCTTTCTTTATATAAGGATAGAAGTATAGTCACCTTTCTTTATATAAGGATAGAAGTATAGTATAGAAGGAGGCACTTTGTAAATAAAAGATAGATCACTCTTGTTTCCCTCTTGTTCAATGCATCTGCTTCATTGCCACTTATTATCTTGTACTCAGTTTCAGTACAGAAAAATCCGGAAATCTGAAGAATGAGAATCTTATTTTTTTCAGTTTTAGTCCTTTATTGCTCATGAATGACAGGGAAATACTGTTTGATTATAGTTATGCCATCTTACATTAGAGATATGATGTTCATTGAACAAAACTTTAACGTATGCATTCATTGAATTCTTTTGCATTAGTATATTGTCTTCAAACATTTTGGGGGCTGCATACTAATTATTTTGTCACCTTTTCAAAGCCACCTCATTCTGCATCCCTACAAAATATACTAACTGGAAAATGGGCAGTTGTTTAAGATCAGCAGCACATTTGACACTTTATGGAAGGGAAGGACCTGAAAATGGGCTGATTAGAATGATTGTACTCAACCCAATTGGGACTGCTCTGCAGTGCACCTCTGACCCTGTTTCCCTGATTGTCTGTAGTATAAATTCTGCTGGATTGGAGCATGTATTGCTTCTTTCTCACTCACCCAGTTATTCCTTGGGCAAACCAGGATACATGGGGGAATGTTGTGCAGTTGGTCTCTTCCTGACACTGCAGTCAGTGTGGGCCCAGAGTTAGGACATCCACCTTTTAAAGAATGGCATAGGAGTGGAACCATTGAGTGAAAATTCTCCAGGTTTTGGGGAATAAGGAAAAATTGATTTGAAAAGTTCAGAATCTGTAATTTGAAAATGAGAATTTGCTGGGTTTCTGTTTAATATACAAAGGTAAATATGAAATAAAGTTAAAAGGTAGTTTTAAAATAATTTGAATGAAACCAATTCTCTTTCTACAAAGTGATTCAATTGCTTTAAGTTTAGGGAGGGTGTACTGTTATTGATTAGTTCTCCAGTTGTGTATACTGGGTGTTAAGGAAGTGACTTCCCATAATGGCTGGATGTCTAACTTAGCAAAGCATAAAAATGATGCAGCAGGTGCTTTAAAAAAAAAAAAAAAATTAAACCAAATGTTTGCCTTACATCAGAGGAAAAAATAGGCTTTGAAAAGATAAAATTCCAAAGTTTTTATCTAGAGTTCACATCAAAAATATTTCTGACTTGTCTTTATTTATAGGGTCTTAAAAATTCTCTTACAGTGCCCTGTTGAAGTGTGCCCTCGAGAGACAGACCTTTATGGAGATCATCAAGAAAAGCAATCTTGGAAAAATAGAAGAGGAGACTATCAGGATCTAAACTGTTTACCTTACCAAGTGTCAACTGGAGCACGACCTAAAACTGATGTAAGTAGCTACAACATTATTGGACTCACAGGTTCATAACCTCAAAATTTACTTTGTATCATTAAAATTGTTTGTGCATTTCTTCGAAATAATTTGTTCCACGCATATCAAATGTTTGATTCTTGCAAATATTGCACTACATGAAGGAGTTTGGTTTGCCAAGCAGGTACAGATAGAAGTTAAGTCAGACTTCAGTTAATGAGGCTCCAGGGCTGTGGGGTTCATCTAATCTGATTTTAGGCCACTAATTAAAACATATATATCTGAACTAGTCATTTGATTACCATCATAGTCAGTGGAAAGAAACAGGCACTTCTAAAGAGTGATTCATCTGAAGGTAACATGTGATGGATTACAGGTATCAGAGCCACTACCACAGTGTTTTCTTCATGGCTTTTAGAATCTTAAATTTTAGAATATTAACAAATTTAAAAGTACTCTCTTAAGATTTTTTAGCTTGGCAATTGGCTATGCCCAATTCATGGTGAATTCTGCACTGCATTCTCTGCAACCCTGAGTGCTCAGCTCTGGAGTTTTAGTTAAATCCTCTTTCTAACCAATAATAGCAATATTGACTTGGGGTTTTTTTACAAGGGGATGGCTGTAGCCCACAATCAAAGTCCGTCACAAACCTTCCATCAGAAGGTTTTCTCAAAAGGCTTTGATTTACTTTCCTAAAAGCTCAATGTAAGCTAGTTTTAGGATCAGTGCCTTCATTTGGAAATGTAGATGGTTTTTGTCTCCCTGTTTTAAGTTACTTGTGTGCCAGCAGTACTTGTGATCACCATACAACATAAAAAGTGGCTGCACTGGAATGAATCAAAAATACTTATAGCCCTGTATCATTTCTTTGGCAGTGGCCAGTGTTGGATGTTCAGGAAAGAAGTATAAGGACAAAGGAAGGAGATAGTAAGCCATATCAACTTCCTTTGAGACATTTATCATGCAGGCACATTGAAGACAGACACTATATTGCTTTTTTATAATAAATAGCCCCTAAGAGTCCTGACTCTAGTTGTACCTTTTGTACTCATTTGTATTTGTTTGTTCTTTTGGTATTCAATGTCTTGTAACAATGATTTCCAAAGTTCAATTGTGGAGTAGGTGAAACACCACCTTTTTCTTACTGTAAATTTGTTACTGAATTATTATTTTGGCTGTTATTCTTGTGCTGGCAAAAAATGGATATCAGGTATCTTGTAGGAAGCAGTGAATACCTGAGGCTGGTTTTGTTGGGTTTTTTTTTCTCAGCAAGTGACTATATTTATTATTGATTTATATATTTCTGCTTATTTTGCAATCATTCAACATCATGAGATCCTCTTGCAGCAATATGCAGTCAGTTTTTGTTTTTATTAACCTCTGTAGCTGAATATTATCAGAAAACTCTCTCCCTTTTTATTCCTCCATTTTCCAGTTCATTTGAGAGTGTACTGATAACATATCCATGAGACTGTCAGGTAATATCCTTCCCCTGTAATAGAAAATAATCAAATATTCTTAATCTTCTTTTTTTGCTTTTAGTTAGCAATGAAAATCCATTTTGATTTCTTGACATCTTTTTTTAGTTCCTCCTTCATGGTATAGTTTGAGTTTGATAGTCAGCTTTGTCAGAAGCTTTTTGAAATGCAAGTGTAGCAGTCAAATTGCCTGTATTTGCATGATCATTCAAAGAAGTTGGCCTCCAAAATCTCAGTACTAGCATCTCTTCCACAAATGACCTCAGAGGCATTTTCAGACATGGGCAGCACATTTGCCACCTTCTTTTCCTCCTGTCCCTAAGCCAATAGGTGTTAGCAGTAATTACACATTAAGCCAATATCTCAGCAGTTCTCTTTCCCCACACGAGGTGCTTATTTTAAATTATCTATGCAATTTTGATTAAAGCAAAATCTATTATATTAAAGATACCTTGAACATATTCATGTACATATTCATCTACCAAAGAATGATATGCATCCCACCATAAAAATTCTCTATTCCATTAAATGAACCTACTCCTGTGCACTGAAAAGGAAATTTGAAGGTTCGCTCCTCTTGCTTGCTAATTGAAAACATTATTGTCTTCCCACTAGCTATTTCCTTTCCCTGGAAAATAAGTTTGATATTTTCCATTCCTGCAAAAGCATGAACGTTTGTTCTGATTTGTTGCTTGTTCTAGTTGGAATAGATAACAGAATTAATTAAAAAGAAACTTGCCACCTTTATTTGTCTTTCACTTTAGTCAAATGTTCAGGCACGTAGAAGTATCACAGTTTAGCTGCCTTCCCAGTAGTACTATGTAAATATTTTCAAAGTGATGTTGCATTAATACTGTTGTTAGGCTAGCAGTATGTGGAAGGAAAGGCAAAGAAAGTACGTTTGGGGTTTTGGGGTTTTTTTTCTGAAGTCTACTTTTTTTCTTCCTGTTGAAAATCAGGAAATACATGTATGATGAAAAGTAGTTCTATAAATCCTCATCAGTATAGTCCATGCATCAAATCAATCATTTTTTGTATACTGGAGTAAGAGCAGGGTAATGCAGAAAGTACAAATGTTTCTTAGACCAGCGAGTCTAAAAACTTACTGAAGGCAAGAATTTCTTGAGAAATTAGTGAGGTGTATTCTAATTGGACAGTGCTTTAAATTGGGAATGAATGCTGAAACTGGGTGTTTGCAAATGTCACTCAGGAGAGCTGATCATTTTAGTTCCTTCAGAGTCCTGCTTCTGGTGCTCTTTTTCATACAAATTCAAATAATGCTATGGCTAGCTTCAGGCATGCAGTCTGCATGAGTCTGTCATATCTCTCCAATACACAGATTTTCACTGCTTATTCCTTAAGAAACAGAATTTTTCATATTTTTTAAAAAGAGTATACTGAAGTTGCTTTTATTATAGTAAATGGGGTGGGACCAAATGACAAAAGGTCTAATTCCATCCATGTCACACCCAGGCTGCATTTTTTTAACTCCCATGATCCAGATGGTATAATATGTAACTTGGGAGTAACACAGATAAATCAGACCTCTTGTATTTTGATGATCCAATTTTTCTTCTCTTCCAATTTTTCATGAATCAGAAGGTCCAAAAGAACTTATCTGTCTCCACTCCCCAGGAGCTCATATACCTAAGACATTTAAAGAAACAAATACTTCATAAGTTATTGAGATTAGCAAATATAACAGAGAGCATTTCCAGAAATAGCAGGGATGCTTCAGTTCAGTAATAATATGCAGAGATTAGGCAGGACACAATTGTTCAATTCTCAGTACAAGGTAGTGATGTTAGCTGCACGATTTTCATGGGTACCAACTAGGCCAAAAGTCTAAAAGATACAATGATGGGTTCTTTGGCAAACTTGTCACAGTAGGTATGCTCTTTGTATGCCTTGTTTGATGACTTGCACTTCCTATGATATTTTGGTGGAATAAAAAAGCAAATCATGGGTTTAGGGCTGATGTCTCCTGTCCATTGTTCCCTTCCCAAGGCTGCTTCTCTGAAACTTTCTTTTTGAGGTACTACAGGAAGTATGTACCTAAAGTATCAGGGATGCCAGGTGCTTGAGAGACAAACAGCAAAGTTTCACCTGAAAATTGCTCGCATTTTTAAATCCATGTCTACATTATAGAGCTTCCATTAACAGAGAGGGAAAAGCACGTCTACAGCAAAATACACATTGCCTTGAAGTAGTCACCTGAATGGAGGTCTCCTGTTGACATGGTTTGTGCCCCAAGAATGCTGATGTTGCTTGGTCAGGTATTTGAAGAAGTGACTGCCCAAGGCATTAGTGCTTAGAGCTGGATAAGCTAAATCCCTCCCAGGGCATATAAATTGCAATCTGGCATTTGATGGGCAGTGCCTGCCTGTCTATGCTCTGAGCAGAGAAAACTTTGATAGTCTAACTAAGGAGTCTAATGGTGGTGTGAAAAACCCATCAGTAAACACCCTCTAGCTCTTGCAGGTAATGAAGTATGCTCTGCACTATGCAACCTGCGAACAAGCAAGAAAACAAAGCTTCATGTATTGGTAAAAAGGGCTTTTTCCTTTATCTCTTGTAACTCTGCATTTTTGTTTTCTTTTTAAGTAGAGTTGAGGAGCGCAGTTTTTATTTCTTATGCTTTAGTTTGACAAATGGTTTGAACGTATTAAATCAATAGGGCTAAAATTAATTATTTTACAGTTTGGGGGCTTATTTTAGCCTGGATTCATAGTCTGATTCACTGCTCAGAACTGATTATGTAGGCTGGTGCAAGAGAGGATCTGGAGATGAGGCAGAGAAAACTGCTTCTTTCATATCAATGTCAGCTTCTGGTAGTTTAAACTATTTATGAACTATAGTGTATCTGTGCTAAGCCACTTGATTCAGAAAATGAGGAGCAAAACTGCCTTGCAACCTACATGACTGAAGTGTTTGATTCCTTTAAGATTTTTTTTCCTGAGAAATGCTAGTTGATGCTATAAATAATGCTTCAGATTTTAGGTCAGAAGTTCTCTGATATCTTCTGATATTGTTTAGAAATATAAAACTAATAAAGCAGTAATCTATGGCTGTTATCTCTCTGTAGTAAGTGTAATGCTTGTCTGCCTGTCTGACCATGTCTGAGGCAGAAAAAATAAAAAATAAAAACAGCTGAAACAAAGTCAGAATCCTTGTGTTTCTCATGCACTACTTGTTCAATATTGCTGGCCCTGGACCACCAGAGATCAGAGAATATTCCATTAGTGAGCATGTGTAACAAGCCTTTTATCAGATAGCTGCCAGCATCCAGGGCAGAAAAGGTTGTCATGTGGCAATTCATAACAGTTCTTACTTTCACTAGCAGTCTTTGGAATTTTGAGGACTTTAAGCTATTTACATGCCTTGAGCTGATTCTTCATTTCTCCACAAAATATGTATGCAGTCTTAATTTTACATCTGAGACTAGAAGTGCATAAACCTGACTCTGAAATAAGTTTCATGCACTGTCACTGCTGGATAAAGTCATAAGTTTATGAGTTAATGGTAGAATTTATAGCAACAGTTACATCCATTATCTAGTAGGGTGTGTTCCCCTAGGTGAAGATTAGGCAGATAATGCTTTTCTCTGACCTTGCCCCCCGTTGACAAATTGATAGTAAATCCTCAAGATAACTTTTGCAGTGCCTGGACAAAGATTTCTTATGCCCATCCTGGTTTGGGGCTAATTTGAATGACCCACAACGTGTAAGAAGATGAAGTAAGAAGCCTAGACCTGAATGATGAAGACATAGCATTTAATGCTCCATTTCCTCAAAGACGTAGTATGTTTGAAGATACAATTATTTTACTATGTTGGAGCTGAAGATTTCTGTCTGTACATCGATGAAATGCACTTGTAAAAGTAGCAATGCTCATGCAGAAGAGGTACAGGAATTTTTGCAGAAATCAGATTTTCACTGACTTTCTCAAAGTCTCAAAACCAGCTGATTGGTTGCAATATAGTGAAGAGCAGAATCTATATACAGTCTCTGGTTTTGCTTACCAGACCATCCTTTCTCATAAAGAGTCCTAGCTCCAATTGCTTCCATTCTTGGAAAAACAAATTTCAAACTGTCCTTTAGTCATGTGAATTGCTTTCCTCTTTAATATTGCTATTAATTATGTAAGCAAAATAGCTTTCTACTACAGATGCAGGTCGCTTGAAACCTTGTCTTTGCATAATCATTCTTGTGTTCAGTACTTAATTTCACTTAATCTCATTGGGACAAAGTCATGCTGACATAGTCAGGTGAGGTGACCCACTCCACTTCCAGGTGTACCCCAATATGGTGGATTTTTGTGCCTCTGAACAGGATGGCTGCCTTCCTGTTCTTCCTCTGCTCTGCCTTCACAATGAGGACATTGAGAAACCCTTCTTTTCCCAGAAGCACTCCAGACTTGCAGTCATTTCTGAGATGATCAAGTGTGCCTGAAAGACAGATTCTTCCCTGGTTTAAGACTAAGTAGTTTCTTGGCAGTAAAAGAATTCATTGCCTAGGAAGAGTTTCATTCTAATGAAAATCAATAATAGGTAGGGAAGGGCAGGTGCCTCCCTTCCTTCCTAAGAGCTGTATATTCCAATATCCAAAATACTCTAGGCTTTCTCATCTGCTCTGTTTCCATTGCATTTGACAGCACTCTGGTCAAAGGGTGCTCCTAACAGGACTGGTTGCAAACTTAACCCAGCATATCCCCTTCTTTTCCTTTTTGTCTTTATTCCCTCCTCCCAACAGTCAGCTCCTTAAGTGGGGAAATTAGATGAAAACAAATTTGAGGGCTAAGATAAAGGCAGTTTAATAAAGCAAAAGAGAAGGTTGTGCATCCAGAAGCAAAAGAAAACAAAATATTTATTCTCTACTTCCCATTAGCAGGCAATGTTCAGCCTGGGAAAGCTGGGGTTCAGCACATGTAATGGTTGCTTTGGAAGACAGATGTCATAAATAACAAGGGCCCTTCCCTGCTTCCTCCTTGTTTCTCTTAGATTTTATTGCTAAGCAGGCATCATATGGTATAGAATATCCCTTTGGCAAGCTTGGATCAGCTGTCCCAGCGGTGTCCCCTCTGAAATTCTTGTCTCCCCCCAGCCCACCGGCCTTTGAGAGTCAGAGGGTAAGACTGGAGAGAGAGCCTTGGTGCTGTTCAGGGGCTGCTCAGCAGTAGTCAAAATACTGGCACGTTATCAACACCTTTCTAGCTACAAAACACAGCCCTATATAAGGCTACTTTGGGGGAAATTAACTTTATTTCAGCCAGACCAAATACAATTTCTTTTTTTTTTTTTTAATTAATTGCTCAATTCCATTTTTCTTCTGACAAAAATGTTGTCATCTGCTGAAGATGATAATCCTAATGTAGCTATGTAGCATTTGAAATTACTTTGAACTCATATGGTTAAATCACTTATCTATGAAAATATTTATTTAATTTAAAATTACATTAATGGTATCCTTTTAACACAGTGTTTTGCATCAAATTCATTATTTTAATTTAGTTTTCATAAGGATTACCTGGAGGCTAGGAACATGCTTTGTGTATTTTATTTTTAAAACTCATTATCTATGTAGGAAAGGAAAGAGCTATCTTATTCATAAAATGCCATTGAACAACAATTTTAAAACATTTAAATATTCTCAGCTGGATATAGACAAGATAATTTTTATGCACTTTTTTTTTTTGCATACAGTACAAAGTAAAATTGAAGTTTTCAACTGATTTTGGAATAAAATTCATTTGATGTAGTTCATAAGATGTATGAAGTCTAAATCTGTACTGGGAGGAGTCTAGAATTGGTTATTTTTATTGCTCAGCATTACATAGCTATTTACATAGTTCAAACTGATAATGTCTGTTTATGTTGCAAGAAAAACTTTGACAAAGGGAGGAACCACAGGAGCAGTTGGGAAATAGAGGTCACCCACCTCTGCAAGGGCAGCCAGCAGGTCCACTAGGGATGGCAGTAGCAGGAGAGCAGCTGGGCTTGGTAGTGATTTTGCCAAAACCCCATGAGCAGAGACTGCCAGCAAAATTTATTGAGAGAGCACTTTTCTGAGCCAGCCCAGTCCCTTTCTCATTATAACTGTCCCAAGCTCACACAGTGAGATTTGCCATCTATGTTCAGCTGTAGTGACAAAATGAGTTGCAGGCTGGCATTGATTAATTAGTATATACATCCCAAATTAATCCTATGTGTGCAATTTGACTTTTATAGGCATATTTATCATATGTAAATTGAAATATTCTAGAATGAAATTTGGTTTTATGTTAATTTTCAGATCTTATGACTGAATTATTTTGCAGAATCACTTTAGTGTTGTATTTCTGGTAACACTGACTATTTGCAGGAACAATTTCATTTCACAGCAGTGCAGTCTTGCTAATAAATACTAAATTTGCTGACTTACATTTCAGTGTTAGCACACAGCCTCAGCAATGCATTGCTTATCAAGACAAACTGAAATGTCCTGACTCTTTGTCCAAAGATATGAGATTCAAGTTGTGAAAATAAGAATCTCTATACATGCATAACAAGAGGTGATTTGGAACCATACCAGTAAATTATATCAAGGCTATGCAAACAGAAAGAGAGAGAACCTCACTTCCATGCAGCTAACTTTGTACTCAGTGAAGTGCAAAAGAGAAACAATTTTCCTCTCTTTTCTTCTCTTTGCAAGTTTTAAACCATGCACTGGGTTCATGCTTTTAGGTGCAACACACAGTTTATGTAACTGGATGACAGTACCATTTTCTACTGTGTTTTATAGCACCCAGAACAGATGATAGAGTACACCAGCTCCCATGGATGAGAATGGCAGGAATGTGCTGGGTTCACCTCTACGAGGTTGTCTCTCATATTTTTGCTTGTGGGATTGGTTGAGCACAGTTTTCTTCAGGGAAGTATGTACAATCATACCTTATCTGTCTGCCCATCTGGTCAGGAGTTTGCATTTTCTTTTTTCTGGCCCTATGGTATATTTGTTACAATAGCAAGAAAAAAAAAAGAGTGAGTATGTTCTATGTTGTGGTTTTATTATAATGCCTCTTTTACAGCAGCTATTACTTCTTTTCTTTATCTTGGCTTCTGTTTCAGTACTTCTGTAATTTTGATTCAGGCAGGGTTTTTCTGGCAATTTCACATGTTGATCAGATGGCACATGATTGAGACAGAGCCTTTGACTTTTGCAATTGTTCACAGCAAGAGCAAAGCAAAGGGATTGAAATATTAGCAGAGATGTATAATTAAAAATGTGTCCTGCCTGTGCTGACAAAGTGCTTCTGTGGCATTTCAGAGCTTGGGCAGAGTCAGACCCCTGGTCCCACTTAAGCAGTGGTGCAAAGGTCTCTCATAATACCAGCCTCTGCCTCTTTGTACTCTGGAGAGCCTGTAGGCTGCTCTTGCCTGTTTCCCACGCTGAGGAAGAAGGAACTTCCATCTATAACACACCAGAGACAGAGGCCAGCACAACGCACAGGGAGAGCATTTTTTATGCAAATGAATGGAGCAAATTGTGCTTCCCATCTCTTTAACAGAGATAATCCCTCTAAAGGTACTTTTTCTTTTAACTTCTACTGGGAGGAGGCAGCTTTGCCCAACTGCCACCCCCTTGTCCTGGGATATATATAACCCTTTGTGTAAAGGTTGCGTACTTACACAAGGGAAGTACAACTTCAGAAAAACCATTTGTTGACGTTTTCTATCTTGGTACCACTCATAGGGCCTTTTTATTGTAAATTCAGAGAACTCAACACAGAGTGATATAGTATTGATTTTGAGGTTAATTGTTATGTGGGGCTTGCTGATAATCCACTGTAGGGGAAAGGGCACGTGTTATCTGAAGCAGCCAAGTGTCGTAATGATGACCTTCTTTAAATTGGTATTGCATGCATTACATTAAAATTTACCATGACTAACCGTTTGATACAAAACCTAAGTACTCAGAAATAAAAGTAGCTGAAGCTTCTTTATTGCAAAATGTCCTCGTAGAAATTTTCAGATGAACCACTTAATTAAAGCTTGAGAACATTTTGGGTTAGCAAGAAGGCTGCAAATTGGGCTGAAAGTTTCCAGAAGAACATGTATGTCTTTGAACTTGAGCTTATAATTGGAGTTTGCATCTTGGACTGTGAGTTTGCACTGCAATAGAGTTAACACAGCCTCGGAGAGGAGCTGCAACAACCTACAGTCTGAGAAACCTCAAAAGTACTTCTAGGCTATTCCCCTTTACCACATCAGTATCACCTATACCTTTGTCACCCTGATGTAAGTTTTTCTGACATCTTTTTTAAGACCCCTACTGACAGCCTACAGAGACAGTTCAAATGATACATTTCAGTATGCCAGTGACCATTAGAAAGTTTTACTATGCTTTCGTGATGTAAAATATCTTCTTGTGTTCATCATCAGTATGCAGAACAATTTATGTTCTTGTTCTTTGCCTTCTGCCTTCCCTCTGCAGGTCAGTCTGGTTCATCTTGCTTTTTCTTGTAGGTCCTGGTTTCCAGACTCCTTGTTTCATCTAGTGTCTCAACCTGCACACTACATATTAATTTGAACAAGTTCAGAGCTAGTTACATGTCTCACAAGTTTGTCTGGAAAAAATACAAAGAAGACTTTTAGCAGTTGAGGCCATAGCAGAATCTGGGCTCTCTGTAATGCTCATGGGCCTGGCGAGTTGCACAGACACTGAAGTGGATGTTATTCTTCATGTTCACTTTCATCTTCTCTGCAATCATAGTTGCAAAAGTTACAGTTCCATTAACAATATTAATTCCTGTAACCTGTTTTTCCTTACTCCTAGAGTATCCTAAGAAATATGTTTCATTTGTTTGTTTAAATGACTAAAACTAATCCATGGTTATGCCTACACTACAAAGGACTCCTGTACAGATAAATAGAAAATTCGTCAAAACACAGTTCCTGCCAGATTGATTCCCAGGAGATTTGCAGCCTGATTCAGGTGAAAAGGGTATCCTATTCTCTTTTATGTTCCTAGGCTGAATGTCTCCTCACTCCCTTCACTAACTCCAGCACAGCAGGAAGCTCTGTTGATGGAAGGCACATGGTAACCTGGAGCAATCTGGAATATCACACAGGCAAAGGAGGGTGGATGTGGACAGAGTGACAGAGATGATGAGAGGACTGATGCAGGAAGGTTGGCAGGACCTCAGCAGGTGGCACTCTTCCCTCTGGATCAGCATGGGGAGGGAGCTGTTCCCAACAGTGCACGGCATCACTCTGCTGACACACCAGCTCAGGATGCAGTGTGAAATCCAAAGCCTTGACCTCTTTTGATCGCTGGGGTTTTTTATGGAGTCGTCCTTGATTCATGTATAAAAATAGTTTACTAAAGGTTCTTGAAATTTCAACTCAGATAATCTGCCTAATGAGATGTCTATCTATAGCTGTGGCTCTGTAAATTATTCCTTGCTCCTTGCTCAGGCAGTGCAATCTTAACACAACCGTGCTTTGATGTCAGACATCACTGTCTCTCTAGACAGCAGTGATCCTGGACTTTACAGTTGGAGCATTTTGAGATGCAAATCCTTGTATTCTTACAGACTGTGTTCTGTGTTGCACTGGATTTTCAGCCAGTCAGTCAGTCTGTTTGCAGAGTGAATTTAGTGAGAGTTTAAACAACATGAACTCGAAGAGTAACACGGTATGATTGTACCCTTACTTTTTAATGAACTCTTTAAACAGGAAACCTCATCTGGGTGTCTTGTTCACTGTAGCCCTACCCCTTGTGGCAATATAAAGAAAAGAAAAAGAAACTTTAGCATTGAATGGTTATAATGAGTTTTAATCCCCAAGCTGTACCTGTACCAAAGCCTCAAGATTTCTTGCCTGCTTTCTTTAAATGTTGTTTTCTGAAGGTGTATCTGAAGTTTCACCCAGGACTTGTGCTTATGTCCTTGTATCAGCAGGAATTTAACCCAGGGTCAGGATTGTCTGATTCTTCGCTGACAGGCTTGCACAGTTGTTGACTTTGCTTAATTGAGCAGCCTCCCTATGCTACAGTCTCTTCAGGAGTTTTGGGTAGTAGGTAGGTCTGAGTCGATTTATTGGCATTTCTCTCCTCAGAGTATATTTTTATTAAGACGTATCAGAAGAATTACTTTTTCTGCTAACCACTGGTTTTTTGTATTCACCTCTTTGAGAGGGCTCCTTAAGATATCTAGCTTGAGTATACTTATGTTCTACTGGGTGACCTGTTCTTTTACGCTGAGAGAGACTGATTTTGATGCCTTACTGTCCAGCCGTGTATGCCTCTGTAATGTGGAGTTCCAGCTGCTGTGAACTGATTGAAATCCTATCAGCAAGTATAGCTTGTGCCTCCTAGGGAAACCAAAATGTTTTTTCTGCTCCCCAGAGCCCTGGTTAGGATGTCATACCTGTGGCTCCATTCCTTTTCACTGGCATATGTGTCACACATTTACTGTCCTCCTGCAATGCCATTCTCTTAGGATGTGGCAAGTGAGAGTAAGGTGGGTATTGTTGACTGTCAAAGTAAAAAGTACATTGGGACAGTGAATTTTTTTTGTATTGTGGCTCTTTTGGAAGTTTGTGGCCAAGCTGCCCACCCAATAGTCACTTTCTATTGGACAAGACTGATCTTTAGTTCGGAGTCTTACAATGGTGATTGCAAACGTAGCTCAACCTTTTTCAAGTGGCTGAGGTGGTGGTGTCCCAGGAATGCTCATCCTTAGTTTGGCTGGGCTTCTTGGAGAGTGCTGTCAGAAGAAGTACATCTGCTTTATTCACAGCAGGTATAAACATGATATGATCTTTTCTGAGAAATACCTATAATATCTATTAAATATCCATAATTCACAGATCATTTGAGATACAGCTCACAGTGGTTGAAGTTCAGGATTAATTTTTTTCACCATATCAGAGGTTCATGAGGTTCAGCAATAGAGATGAATTGCAAGGCTTAATGCATGATCTCAGACTAAACTAAGAACCTGCAGCGAGGACTAGAGTAGGTTCAGATTCCTCTGACTGTAAAGTCATCTGTGCCAGTCTTGATATCAAATCACATTGATAAGAAGTACATGTGCATGGTAGACATTCTTATATCAAACAAGACTGTGGGAGGTTTTGTCCCCTTTAAGACATGTTATACTTTTGGATACTAAAAGTTATGTTAAAAAGGTCTCTTAAATGAATTACTGGTATCAGACATTCTCCAGCTCCAAAGACATCAAGTTCATTTTTAAACATTTTAAAAATTATGTGGAAAACTAAAATTATGTACCATATGGCACATCTAAAATATTCAGTAATTTGAAGAGATGGTTTGCTGAAAACAAATTTTATAGCAAACCAAGCTGTTAATTTTCTATACCTTTGAAAAATCACCATGAAAGAACTAAGAGGGCAAAACACTGAAAAGTGTACCCTGTCCCACTTCTTGAATGTAGGTTTGACTGATTGTATTCTTTTCACTGTACATAAGCAGACATGAGACCTTTTCAGCTATAAACCAGTGATGATTAGCATTTTAGTGTAGGGTCCTGAAGGCATTCTGTAGCCATGACTGAGTTCATACCCAGCATTTCCTGACAGGAATTCCTGTAATAATACATTTAATCTGATTTTGGAATGTTCATATTCCGTGCTTGCTTTGACAGGAAAAAGACAGCCACATGCAAAGAGGTGAATTGCAATATTTATGTTTTCAGACCTAAGAAGGACACTGTGTGGTTTTCAACGTCTTTGTTTTGCAGCTGGAAGGTAGGAGGTCAGAATGGAAGTGATTGCCCGGCATCCTCCATGAGGTCTCTCACAGTACTGAAAGGATCAACCAGGTCTTTTGATCTTCAGTCCTGCACCATCAGTCACAAAATTCTTTCTTGATGTGCCAAACTCTCTTGTGTAGTCCTATCAACACTTGCTTTGCTTCTTCCTACCTAATCCAGAATATACAGAATACCATTATTTGCTCCTTCAAACTTACAATAGAATAAGTTACATCTTGAACATTGCTGTCTGAGGCATTCAGGGTACTGTGATAGATGCCCCATTAAAATCAGTGTAGTTGCACTTTTTAGTGACTCAGCACCTCAATGACATGGTTGACTGTCAGTAGCCTCCCAGTTTATACCCTGCTCTGTCTGCAAAGGTTGCATTTGCAAAGCCAGGTCTTCTGGCAGCTAAGAAGGTCCCTCACTCAGCTGTAGCAAGTGACTGAGGGTCTTAAGGATAACAGTGCCCCCAGCCTGACTGACAGGTACCCAGTTGTGGTAGGCATTTCAACACAGCAGATCCCAGGTCATCCTGATTTCCAGTGTGTGTCATCTGGCAGTTCTCATTCGTTGGATCAGCAGGTCATCTCCTGGAATGACCTGTTCTTTCTCTTTGGTTTTGGCTGGCATTTTTTTGGTTCTGTTTTTGGGGGAAAGAGGGGGGAGAGGGGGCAGTGTTTTGTTTTTATTGCTTGTTTTGTTATTTTCATTCATTAGGGTCTAAAAAAGGGAAAGTGCAAGCACAAATGAGGCTGCTGGGACCTACACATTTAGTTGCACAGATCAGCCATCTGCTTTGCATGCTCTAATATCACTCCTTGTTATGCACTTATTATGAGAATATTTATTCTGTGAATGACTAGCTGTTTGCTCTTGATATGCTTCCATCTGCATATAAATTTGTTAAACCACTCCCCTTAGGCATATGAAAGTTTGGCTTTCCCTTTAAGATGGCTATAATTATACAATTTAATTTGCCATATCAGCAGCAGCACACTCAGCTCCCGCATCCACTGCAGGATGCACATGTGGAAGATGGACTGGCAAAAGCAGTCTACACAACTCCTCAAGTATGAAAAAGGTTGAGTTTTAGAGTGACAGCCAGTAAAGATGGAACCTCTCTAGGAATTTTGGAGGCTTTAGAGGTAACAGTATGGTAAAAAAAGCTGGGGGTGAGCCACAGACACAGCTGGGTATAAATAAAGGCAGCTGGGAATGATGAAGTGGCACTGTCAGATGGTGTGTGCCCCATATCTGGTAGGTTTGCCTTCATTGAAGCTTCCAGTGAACTATGAGGGGAGCTATGTGAAGACCCTATATGGGCCTTCCTTTTGAGAGGATCTAGAACAAGACTGAGTTGCAGTTAAAGGTGGGAAAAACAGGTTCTGATTCCTGAATTATTTAAACTTTTCAGAGTTGTGCAATTCATGCACTATGCATGCAGGAGAGGAAAAGCAACCACAGTAAATATGGCTTGGGATTTAGGGCATTGTTTGCTATCTGCTGGTTTTGTTTTGTTTTTCCTGCAGCAAATGACTCAAAATTACTATAATGATACTATTTTCTCACAAACTCTGCTCTTGTTAAATTGTAACTGAATCCTAAGGGACAAGACCCGATCCTCAGAAGTGTCCATCCCATTTGGCATATGATGCCACTTTTCTTGACTATCTTGATCTTCCAGAAATCATGTACTTTTGAAAATCAATTATTCTCCTTCTCATGGTAATCAATATGGTAGCATTTTGTCTTCAAAAAACTTTATCCCAGGAGCATGGATGCTTTAAGTGCTTGCCAGAGACCCAGATATCCCTGGGGAAATTATGTGTTCAGGCATATCTCACTTTAAATAATTTTTGAAATAAACACTTTGCTTTGTCTTGTATATGAGTTATGACTGTAATGACTTCTGGTTCTGAGTTTCCTTTCTCAGCATTTCCTCCCTCCAGACTTCTCCTGATGATAATGCTCTTCTGTGTGGGAACGAGCCCATGTATTTACCTGACATTTTGCCAATGTGCTGTTATGCTGCTTTTTATATTGAAAACTAATGTCGTGAATCTCACATTGCGAAGATCAAAACTGACTCCTCAGCAAAGCATACAGTAGGTCAAAATCTCAGTTTCAGGGTTGGATATAGCCAGGCTGTGGGCACTGGGCTTTTGGGGGATGCACAGGTAAAGCATAAGGCACAGTGGCTTACTGGAGGCAGTTCAGTCCCTGACCATCCTTCCACACAAGGAGCTCCAGCAGACTTTGGCACAAAATTGTAAGAGCTTTGAAGAACACAGCAACTCAACTGATGGCTGTGGTGAAGGCATCTATTTT
This sequence comes from Certhia americana, assembly GCA_018697195.1. Classification (NCBI taxonomy): domain Eukaryota; kingdom Metazoa; phylum Chordata; class Aves; order Passeriformes; family Certhiidae; genus Certhia; species Certhia americana. Next base: position 49,172,955 of record CM031857.1, on the reverse strand, counting down.
CTCTGTTTAGCCCACTACCTTATCCAAGGAACTCTTGATGAAATTTGCATATTGAAAGACAAAAGATAGATCAGGGATTTTCAGGCATAATGACTTTTATTGCTGAAGATTTTTTTTTGTTGTTGTTGTTTTTTTGTCTTCTTCTTCTGAAGATGTTGGTTAGAGTTGGTGGCTTATTTGTTCTGTTTGCTTCATGGCTTTTGAGTGAGTATATTGATGTTACACAACATCGTATCATTAACTGCTGAAAGTTCTCTGCAAGTGTTTTGCAAATCATTGCTACATTATAGGTTCACTGTTGGGACCAATAATTTAAGACATGTACTTGTAACTTAAAATTGCTTTGCACGTAATGCAAAAGGAGGCAAAATTGTGGCTACTTGAATATTTGAGAATAGTGTTGTCAACATGGTGTAAGAAGACACTGTACAAATGAAGGCTTTAGTTCTAGTCCTGCAGGTCTGGGGATATATTTGTTCCCATGGAGCTTTTCAGGAGCCTTTCTACAGGAATTTCTTCAAGGCCTCAGAGAACTGTGCCCAAGGGAAAGTTCAGCAGCATCGCAAGCACTTTGACCATAGGTTCCCAACTTTTAGATAAATGATTGCTTACTAGAGTATATTGATAATGTATTGTGTCTTGTTTCATCTCTTTACTAAAATCTCTCTGGTCTACTGTATGTCTTCTTTATAATTTTTCTTGTTCCATGACTGTCCTCACACATTCTGCATCCTTACTTCTCCAGTAAGTATTGCCAGCTTTTCTGACAGATCCAGGACGGAGAATGAGGTTGAAAACTTGACTTTATTTGGCTAACATCACACAGAGCCACTGGAGTGTCTCTGCACCATGCTCTCATGTGATTATGATGTAGGAATATATAATACAGACATCCAACACGGCTTCATAAGGATCTGTATGGATCTGATCTCTGTATTTCATCTGTGACATGGTCATGAGTCACCATTCAGGTCCACCTCATCCCTCAGAAAACTTAGGAGTCCTTCACATTTTACTCCAGTACAAATGATTTCATAGCTATGGAGTCAGTTTATTCACAAGAGAAAATAATTTATTTCTGTTTTGTTAATGTGCTGCTTCAGAGAAATTAGAAATAATTGCAGAATAATCAGAAAGAACTTGCTGGCAGATGAAAAAGCTAATTTGTATGAAAATCAGGAGTAAAAATATTGTTTAAGTAGGTTGTATTTTCTTTGGATATCTTTTGTACCTCAGCCTAAGAATTTCATTTTTAACACTTGATATAAATAGTATGATAACACTTCACAGAACCTCCACTTATCAGGGGAATTCCAACTTCTTACAGAAACTGAAGCACGCTCGTTGTCATGCCATCCTTGTAAATATTTTATGTTGGCTTAAGACTCAAGGGCAGACATCTATTTTTACTTAGTGTTTGTGAAAAATTATGAACCTAAAAAGCTTTTGGTAAAAAAAGCATTTAGCAGTAGCAAAGCCAGTTCAAAGCTGTCTCCAGAAACAGAAATTGCAGACCGCCTTTTTTGTTTGTTTTTGTATTATACTTAATGTTTGCCATACTTCTCTGGCAAACATGTCTGTAATAAATAGTTGTTCCAAATAGCAACATATATTTTAAAAAGTAGCTTGGAAGCTAGTATTCAGAAAGTGTAGCTTTCCTTCTCCCCTGAAAGCAACTGCTTTGCACTGACATCTTTAGCAGTAAGTTGCTATTTGTTTTTTTTTTTTTTTTTCCCCCCCCAGCTGCAGCCTAGTATTGCCTGTCTGCCAAAATAATGAAATTCATAGACTGGCAGAGACAGTGCATTCTGTATTGTCTGGTGTCCCAACAAAATTTCCTGGATATCTAGTGGTTTCTGAAATAAATTATATAAAACTTCTATTTGGGTCATCATCTGAAGTTCTTAAACCACAAAAAATGTGTCATGTGCTCATGATTAAAGTGAGAAAGTTTAAGAGCTAAAGACTATTACTGTGCAGATTAGCAGTGTAAATGTTGAGCTGCCTGAGCCATATGGCCTGGCTCCTCGGCTGCATTCATATGTTTGCATACAAGGCAAAGAGATTCATTTAGACACTTACATTTACCCATTAATAGTGACTTTAAAATTCAGATTTCAGTAATTTTATGCTCTTACTGTATCCCTGGCAGGTTCTCAAAGCCAGGCACATTACCAGTGTACACGGCCATACCTACTTGTCAGTCTCTGCCTGTGTGAGCACTGGACTCAACTTGGTGCTGCTGTGAGAGGCCAGTGTGTGACATCAGTACTAATTAAGTTTGAATACAGAGCTATGTTTGAGAGCCAAAGGAAGTGCAGGAAGGAAGCTGAGTGTCAGTGAGTCATGTCAGATGAATGCATGGTGAGCAGTTATTGATAACATACAGCCAAACCACAGTGTTGATTTTGGAAGATTTGGCTTGGGAACTAAAAGCAGCATCCTGACCTCAGCTGCGATTTGTTTGTATTTAGATTTCCAATAATGCTGTTTTGGTTTATTTGGAAGAATTGTTTCTTTTCAGATTCTGTCTTTATTTATCTCACAGTTTTTGCTAGAATAAGGACCCTCAGGGACTGGAACGTTTAATCTGTGTGAACAAGGCCTCAGCGTTTCTCTGAAGACTGTCTACCATTTTCTGTGTGAAGGAAAAATGTCTCTTTAGTGGCAGGCACCCTGCCTTGTAATTTCCGTTATGTGAGCTTGGACATCTGTGTGATTACCCTCTGGGAACACTTGCAGCCTGACACACATGCATCTAGTCTTGCTATTTTTAATCATTGCTTTTCAAGTATCTGTAGTGAGTTTGGTGACATGAATGGGAATAGTGTTTTCTACATTTGAGTCCTTTGGTATTTGCTTTTTGTAGTTCCTCAATCCCACTAAAATCTCGAAATATCATAAAGGTTAATCACTTCCATCTGTCCAGGAAACTTCATTTCTTAAAAATATTACAGTGCCCACAGAACTTGAATGTGAAGCCACATTTAAAGAAATAAGAAGTGTAGCCATAGTTATTTAAGAACATGACATACTGGGAACCAGGTAGTCTTTGGGCTTTCTAAAATTTATTTTCAAGTTAAAATATGATTGTTTATGTTTTTGGCTTAATTTATAGGAAAGATGATAGTTCTAGATCAGCAACAGTTACTATGACAGTGGTTCATTTTGCTGGAGAGATTTTTCATTGTACTCTTTGGGAAAAAACTGATCCCAGGTAACAGTCTTTTCCTTACTTATCCCATCCTGTCACAGCTCCAGGGACTATACCTTTACCACTTTGCAAGAAAACCTTCTGTACCGCATCTGCCACTGTCAGTGTGTGAAGTAGTTACAAAAGAAGACCTGAAGAGTAATGATCCTCTTCTAACTACTACTACTAAGACTTCTAACTACACTTATTTTAATCAGTAGAAGACACTTGAAAAAGCACAGCACAGTATTTGGACTTGTGAAACACTATTTTAAGTGAGGTTACAGAAGTAAAATTTGATTATATAAATCTCATTGTACTGATCAGGTCACAAAGAGTACCTTGTATTAGGAGCTATAAACTGGTTATTTGAAGGTTAATAGAGCAAGAGATGAAAAAAAAAGGCTCTAAAGAATTCATGTAAAACTATATTTCATTTCCTTGGCCACAGCGTAGGATCAGGTAGATCTGTGTCACTTCTTGAATGCTCTCTTCTTGAAGATCTCTGATGACAGAGACCCCACAATCTCACCTGCAACCATTGTTTTGTTATGTTTTAAAATTAGAAATTTCCTTCTTTAAAGTGTAGTCTGAAGTTTCTTGCATATTAAATTAATCTCCCCTTGTCCTCCTCAGCTGTGGAAAAAGATTTTTCTTTTCTCATTGTAACATACATTTGGAAACTACTCTCAGGTTTCAGCCCACTCTTTTCTAGATTAACAGTTCTACTTCATCCAGTTTTCCTTTGCAATTAACATTTTCTATATCATGATAATTTTTTGTTTCTGATCTCTGGTCTATGCTCTTTTTGACATGCATTGCCCAAAACTGAATTCTTCAGATAAATGCAGTTCAATTGGAAGCATGCTGAAGTTCATAGAGCTCTATCTGACACAGGAGACTCTTAACTCACAAAAATAATCCCCCTGGATTCAGCAGAGACACTGAACTAAATGCTTCTTTGTGAGAAAGGAGTGCAGTCCTGCCACTCAGATCTACCAAACTTCACTGCAGGGATCATTTTCCTCATCCATCACTTCAGTCATATTCTTTTTTCATTCCCCAAGCCATGCCTCTGTCTTTTGCTGTGTTAAATGGAAGGTCTTTCTTTTCACTTGCAACTTCTTTAATAGCCTGTTCCTCTCTTATCATGTAAATTTCTTGGCATACTTGCTCACCTTCCATCTCTCCATTCCCCAATCCCAAATTCCTAGATTTATAAGTTTCTTTGTGATGGGGCCCCACGCTTTAGGAAAATTCTTCGTAAACAGCCAGGGCAAAGCAACAACCTTCCTTTTAAAGTCTTCTTAAAACTCTGTTTTTGCAAATCTAGGTGAGAGCTGGGCCACTTGTACACCACACAAGGCAGTGTACCAACCCAGCACAGCTGTGGTGCTTCTTTTATCTCTCTGGTCTGCATGCATGTTGCCTCATCTCTCCTTTACACTTACGAGGAAACTGTTTTGGAATATAGGCCATGATTTATGTGTCAAATGAGAAGCACTTCACACAATAGATTGGTCTGGAGTTAACATGATAATCCTGGCAACAATGCTGGTAAATGTGCTAGAGAGATATGGCCTTATGCAGATCCTTCTGTTCCTTGTACAAGGAGCCAAGTGTTTCCGAGACAACTCTTATATCTTCACATATGTTTTTCCAACCCACAGAATTGTGCTTTAATGGTATTTCCACAGGAGAGCAAGGTGAGCCAAGGACTGGTCATTACAGAGGCTTTTCCATGTAATTGAGTGGTTCAAGAAAACATTATGAAATATTATTTTGGCAAAGGATGTAAATGTGAAGAACAGCTGGTAATCCCATGAAGATTCTGCTCATCTATAAATTAATACATGCCCACTGGGGATACTGACAATTTGTCTTGGAAGTGAAACAGTTGCAAAGAGATTTTGGCACTCAATCAACAAAAGATACGACACTCATAAAAACAGAACTATATTTATGATACAGTACAACAATTAATTAGGTTTGGATATATTTATAAGAAATCAAGCATCTATTCCTGATATCTCTCTGTGTGTGTAAGAATAAAATTTCATTCTATCAGGAGAGAGACAAAACTTTCTTTGTTAACTTTTCAGAAGAGCATGGCTTCTACCAAAAGAGCTCAATAAAACGTATTTGCTATTTTGAGGGTCTCTTTATTGAGCAAATGGTTTTCTTACACCCCTCCTCCACAGCTTCAGTTTTACAGCATAATGAAAACAAGATGCTGCAAACTGTAAGTGAGGTAGGATCAGAAGAACAGTTTTAGAGGGGTAACAGCTGAAGACATTGCTTAACAGTTACATAACTGGAAGGAAGGCCAGAAGATGTAAATGTTTCTCATTTATCTGTGAATAAGTAAATATGCACATAGACATAAAGAAAGAATGGTTGCTAAATATGCACTGGTGCCATAAAAATGTGCATGGATAAATAGGTAAGATAATCAGATATCCCAAAAACTAAATTTGCTTGATGTAGTTAAATTTAATGTTGGCAGTAGACTGACAACTTTGCTATGTGCGTATGGGAGGATTGGCACTACCTGTTTTATTGTTCTATGGTACACAACATCTCTGTGCATCCTTCTATCCAAGGACTCCCAAACAGAAACAAAGTAGTTTTTTGTATGTACTAGTGAATCTCTTCAAATTACTACCCATCTCTGTATTCCCTGCCTCACTTCTTCCTAGAGTATGTACTCTTCCACAGAGAAGCCCTCTCTATTTGACGCAGATCCCATCTTTTCAGCTTAGGAAACATACCTTCATCACCCAAGTAAGAGTTCAGTGCTCTCATTCTTACTTTTATACAGCACTACCAAAATCAAAGAGTTTTCATCTCTCTATTTTGTATCTCACCTGTCTTCAGGTCTGGCCTTCTTCATTACCTCTTTCCCAGTAAGTGACAGTGACAGGTAACAAGTGACAGGATGAGAAGAAAGTTCCAAGGTCCTCCAAGTTCCACCAGGGGAGGCTTAGATTAGGTATTAGAAAAAAATATTTTCACAGAACAGGTTATAAAGCATTGTAACAGACTGCCTAGGGAAATGATGAAGTCACCATCCCTGGAAGTATTAAAAAAAATGTGTGGATGTGACACTTGAGGACATGGTTTGATGGTGAACATGGTGGTGGTACAGTTGACTGTTGGACTTGATGATCCTAAAGATATTTTCCAGCCTTAGTGATTCTATGATAAGTGTTACGTATTTCTCTTAATGATGTTTAGATGATCTTAGACTTATTTTATTTTTATTATGAGAAAAACACGTGTCTGGTCACTGGTTTTTCTATGCTGAATTTTAAACATTTAAGTTTTTGCAGTATTGTTATGTGTTTGATACTTTTTTTAATGTAAAAGCACCTTTTTATTGACTTAGGTGTACAAATACACCTCCAAATGTTTGGGGTTTGTACCTGGGAAAGAAAAGGAGCACCAAAGGGAGAACTACAGTAGTTATTTTTTTCCTACTCCAGATTCCAGGCTATGACTCTAGACACAGGCTGAACTGTGATCCTGATTGTGACTGTTTGTTTTGTGGTCAAAGGCAAAAATGCTTCTGATTGCAGACCTGCATCCCAGTTTCCATCCTATAGCCTCAGGGAGAAGGCAAAGGACAACATAATTGTGCTCTTCCTTCCTTTGAATATCTGGTGGCATTTCCAACAAAGCCATTCCATTCTGTACCTGAGAGGAGTACCATCTATCCCTACGTCTGCTATTCAGTTTAAATAGCCTGGGGGCTTTCTGGAGTTACGAATAATTCTGTGAAAGCCCTCCTAAGGTCTTTTGATACAGCATCCCAGATCAAATTGATATTCTGCATATGCTGATGCTGATGGATAAGACTTGGTTTCTCTTAGTTCATTTGCTTTAGCAAGCACTGGCTTAAGTGAAGCTTCTGCTGTGTGTAATGGCAGATGCTGCCAAATGTGACTTACATTTTCTCTTCGTTCCCTGATACAGCAGGCTCTCCAGTTGCTTCTCAGCATGAGGAGCAAACTTATTTCTTAATTAAAAAAACAAACAAACAAATTGCCAAGAGCCTCAGACATCTAGATGTTTTGGGTAAAAGGCTGTGCTCATTAGCATTTCTCCAGCAGAGAATAGCTAATTTCCAAACCATGCTGTCTGGGACAGGATCCTAACCCTATGAAACTATATGACTCTGAAGAGGATGGAAGATAATTCCTCTCCAAGAATTAACAGCTTTTTTATCACATTTTCCTTGCTGGCTGTCCTGGATGCATGACACACAATAGTGTAATGTTTTCCTTTTTTAGAAAGAAAGACTGCAGTGATGGAACTGCTCTATGGGATTTAGTTTATCATATGAATTTTCTGTAGTAGAGGATGTCCACTCTTGTCTTCTGGGCAAGGTTGGCTGAGTAGCTAGTAGAGCTACCACTGCCAGAAACTCTGCACACATCTATTTACCACATTTACAGTTTCCAGCTTAGCCTCTTTGTGGGTGTGCTGGAAGGATGAAGAATTCCTTTCTTTGCCATATCTTTCTTCCCTCTCCCCTTCTTCTGGAGAAACCAGGCTGTTCTCTTCTTCTCACCTGTATAGTACTGCTCAAACAGGATAGAACTCCTGTAATTTCAGAAACACAAGGTGAAGAAGTTTGTTCCAGCAGGAAAAAGGGATGGAGGTTCTTTTAAATCTTTCCTTTTCATCCAGAGCCCTCATGCAGTTCTTCTCTGAAGGGTTTCAGAGCCCACCACAACAGCCTTCAGGAGAGCATATTGTTGTCTGCTTGGAGGATATGTGAATGTAGCTGTGCAGTGCAGTGCACTTCTAAGTACCAGCTGCACTCTGCTTTACCCAGCAGTGGTAGAAAGGACATACCTGCATGTGGCTGAAAGTTGAATCCAGCCCCAGCTACTTGGTTTGCCACCATCAGATTATCCCATGTGAGCTCTGAGTTGAACTAAACTGTCTCATGCTTGATTTTGTTTTGGATCCATGTGAAATAACAGGGAATACCAATTCTTCTGCTCCAGAGCCAGGGTCTGTTTGTAGGCTCTCTATTCATTTTGTTTTCATTGAGCCAGCTTACATTGCAGATCTTCTCCTTAGAGACCTGAGAAAACCAAAGCAAAATGGTATGAATGTGATTAGGATAGTCTAGCATGGTCCCATAAAATTTAGGTTGGCAACTGCAAACTGTATCCTTATGCATCTTACCTGCCAAGCACAGAAAGGGGCTGGAAAGACAGTTCAGTCAGGGCTGGAATTTGATTTCTGAGTGGGGCCAATAAATGTAAAAGCAGTTCTTTTAAAGTGTCTTTGCTTTATGTTTGTTTGTTTGTTTTATTTTCCCTTTCCAGTTAGGTCTGCTTACATAATCTTTTTCTGTATTCAATCCTCATTAAAGCTCTGCTAGATTTTTGTTTACACTTTTCTCATACCAAAATATAAAACAATTTGAAGAAGCAGGTTTGGGGAAGAGAGCTATAATTTAGGATCTCTTCCAATTTCAGTCTCTAGCTTGGGTTCCTCATTGCTCATCCCAGCATGCCGAGCCCTCATGAGCTGACAGCTGTTGTGGTCCATGCATCCCAGTCACTCTTGAACTGATCTGAAAATTCCTGCCAGTTGCAGGAACAGACTGGCAGATTGGCCTGTTATTAGGTCTTGAGCTGTGTTATAAGCAGTTGCCAGGTTTGTCTGTTTCTGCAGCGAGCTTTGGCTCCATTTCCATCTTGGAGAAATTTTTAATATTCTTTTTCCAAAGTTGGCATCGCTGATACCAGAACAGAGTACTTTTTGTAGCACTTGATTTGATTTCTGTACTTTAGGTTGTTTTCTTTCCTCTCAAATGACTGTACTCACCTACTGATAAAATTCCTTTTCCACAATCTTTGATTAATAAGTAACATGGACTGTGCTGGCTTGGGAGGAGAGGATTCAGAGCAAAGTGCTGCATTTTAATATGAAGTGAAATTAATCTATTTGCACAAAATTACATGGAAAGAATACACTTCCAAGAAACCATGTTATTGAAACATGCTCTTCTGCTTCTATTAGTTTGATCTGCAGACTTGCTAATTCTAATTTCACATAGGCTTTAAGGTGACCTGTTTCCCAATGTAGAGATACCCATCCTGCATACAACACTATCTGAATGCAAAGATCCATCCCTGGTGATGATGATTCAGTACTGTACTGTTACAGGTTTTCTCATCAGTGGCAAAAAACATGACATTATTTAGTTGGCTTTAAAGAGAAACCATGTGTGAAATAGAAGGTATAGAAATTACAGAGATGCTTTAAGAAAGAAAAGTAAGAAAGAAAGAAAAAAGAACTTAATTAAAATGAACAAAAAAAAGTAGGTCAATTTTGGCCTATCTTTGTTCAAGTTGTTCCTTTTAAATATGAAGAGCAGAGAAAATAGGCAGATGGGAGTACAGAAAAGGGAAATAAGCCAAAGTGATTAGCCTGGTGACCTTCCCTTATTTCTGGTGGATTTTGTATGTATGTGCACTGTGCCATTGTTTCTGATGAATAAAATTAACATATTCAATTTATATCCTAAAAGAAGCCTAAATTCAGTAATTTTCTCAGTACTGCACTTCCAATTAAGGCTGCAAGTTTTAACTTTGAAAATTGTTATTACTACTTGATATTTTCTATAGTTTGCATATTTATGTGTTCAGATCGAAGATACCTAAAAAAAGAGAATAATAGTTTTATAAAATAGCATTAGGACTAATTAAGAAAAGAAAATAGCTCAGAACAATGGCATTCTCCTGGGGTTTTGTTCATATGCCATTTTTAAACAGTTGAATGTTGAGTCACTCAGTAACAGATTAGCTTATTCATCAGCTTTCTAAGAGCTTTCTTCCCTTTCTTATATTCTTTCAAATGATTTATATAAAGGAAGGTTTTCACTATGTTGGTAAGGGTTTCCCAAGAACTTTCCAACTAATGCTTAGTTAAACAGATTGAGTAGAAATTTATACTGTAATTAGTTTGATGGGTGGATTGTGTTGCACAGACCATATTATCTGGAGTTTTCTACTAAGGAAATGAAAAATTAAGGCGAAGAAAATTAAGGGACTTAACTTGTGGCTGTCTTTTTTTTTTTTTTTTATAAACATAATTGTAATTAATGATAATTTTTAAAGCACCTTGTAGTGTTCTGTTTAACTCTTCTTTAATAGTTTGCTAGGCATTTTGGGGAGGCTTGTTATTTGGATGAGATCCACAGTGTCTTTTTTCATGGTGGCCAGAAACACAAATTTCAAAGGGCATCACTGGTGAGCAGGCTGACATGGAATATGCTGCTAACAATATGGGACTTAACTTCCACCCAGAAGACTTGGCTCCTGTGTAGAAATAGGATTATTCAAGCAATTTCATTTAAAAAATGCAGTGGCTCGAAAAATAATGAACATAGATATTTCTGACATCTGAAAAGGTGTCTGAGTTCTTCTGTCTCTTTGCTAAATATTAACACTCAAAACCTCCCATAGGAATGTATGTCATAGTATAATTTCCTATGAAATTATAATGATTTTTCGTGAAAAATCTGTTTCCTATTCCCATTTTTAAAATTCATGGCTTTAGATGTTGATGTTCTGGAATTGCAAGTTAAGACAGAGGTCTTGATATATACATACACACTTCTGAACATCTTTCATGCTATAATTTCCTCCAAGGAGCAACCAATCCTTTCTTCTCATGCTCTCTCCATAGTTTCTATTGTATGCTTCTTCCATGATGTCCTTCATGACAGTAATGCACATGCACACTAATTCACAGAAAGACATTGCCTTGTTATCAATGTTATTCTTCTTTCTTCTCTGTGTGTATCCTAACATCTCATGAGCTTTTTTTAGCTTGAGTGAACCAGACAGTGGAGCGTCACTGAGCTGTGATGGTGACAGACTGCTCCATTTATTTAGGAAATAAACAGACTCTTCTTGCTGTAGCTATCCCAGCTGCGAATGTTTCCATACTGTCCTACACTTTTCCACCTGGCCGTTTACTACACTCCCAGGTCTCGTTTTCAGGCTGCTCATTTCAGGTGCTGTAACCTGTTTCGGCTGCAGTGGTTTTAATAGTAGGTCTTGGGAAACCTGATTCTTTTTCAATAGAAGAGGTGATGGAGGTGCCTGAAAGAACAGTTCCAACAGCAAATCCTGGGGAGATGAAGGGGAGAATTAGTGGTAAATATGAGGAAGGCAGGGCCTTGAGGATAGTATCTGAGTAGTAGGGACCAAGGTCTGCAGGAGGAATGCCACAAGAGCAGAGAATTTCTGTCAGCATACAAAGGCCATTTACCAGCCTCTGTTACATTATGTTGCATTACAAGGCATCACCTCTTATTATCAACATCTTTTCTGTCAGTTCCTCTGTAACTCAGTTGCTGAGTATTCAACAAATATGTTTGTAAGGGCTAGCTCTGTTACATGAATCCAGTCCAAAGTTTCAGATTGCTGAAAATATAAGTGTTTTGAAAAACCTGCACAAATGTCTTTTGTCTCCTTGGAGGAAGCTTTGATACCAGGTTTATGTTTTGCACTGAGATGTATTTACAGTGAAGAAAGCAACTTGGCATGAGCAACTTTGTCTATTAGCATCTACTTTCACATAGTCTTTTCACACCTCTCATGATGCTGCTACATTTTTTTGTCTGTTTCAAATTTTCTACATTTATTAGGTATCTTCTCTAAACCTTAGAGTCAGAGAGGTCAGGAACTACCACTGCAGACCTTCATGGGAATGTTCAGTGTGGGAAGAAAAATGCTGCGCAGAACTGCAGTTCTGTGGTAAATGCTGTTTCTACAAAATGCGTGTGATTTTTTTGACTTTTTACATGTAAGGAGAGGCGGTCATCCTCTTTAAAGGCAAAACCAGGCACATTGAGAGAGTGCTTTATTCAGGAGATTATTCTGTGAGATGACCAATACCCCATACAGAATAACTGGCTCAGCTGTAAATGTTTGCATTGTAGACACCTGTTACTAGATACAGTTAATCCCATACATGCAATGTACCATTAGATTAACTCAAAGTTTTGTTACAAGTGCCAAAATTTAGCATCTCGATGACTTATAATATGAAAGCACTTATTTTCATTAAAGTGTAAAAATGAATCACTACTTTCAACATAGATTTGGGGGGTTTTCATACCTTCCAATAATTTGATTCTTCATTATTTATGACAAAAATGTTGCAATGGAAATTCTGATTTTCTCTTGATTCCTCATTTTCATTTATTCTATTCTGTTCTTGAACTGAGTCTTTTCTATACAACTGCCTTAGCTACTGCTGAGAACAGTCATGTTCTGTAACAGGCATCTTTCTGGGAATAAAAGAGTTTGGGTTACAAGGAGATGTCTCTTTGCAGTAAAGATTATCATGTGGCCTGAACTTTATGTTCCTAGCCTCCTTTATGTTTGTTTAATTAGCCACTAAAAAACAGTATTACTTGCTATATTTCATATCTCTTCTCCAAAACAAAAAAGCCAAAATCTTATTATATGCAATTATGAGGTTTATGGTTTTGGGGGTTTTAACCAAAATGAAACATAATTAATACAATTAAGCAGTAAATAGCCTTAACAACCTGCTTTGCTAATTCCAATTAATAATGTCTTCCAAAGTATTACTGCAGTATTGTGTTTGTTCAGTGTTTTGAACTTCTCTAGCAAAGCTAATTTATTCTGAAATGACAAACCAATAAGATTTACTAATTGTTTCCCCTGCAAAACTGTTAACATAGCTGTGCTTTTTTTACAACCATGTCAGTATCTCAAAACAAATTGAGAAGACTCTCAGGGGTGACATATTTAGCTGCATAATGTCGGCTATTAGATAAAGGCAATGACAAGGATAGTGCACTTAAACACCTACTCTCTAATTACATTCTCTGGGAAAATTAGAAGTATATGAAAACATAAAAGTTATTAAGTAATATACAAATTTAATGCTCTCGGTTACTAATATTAAATAAACTTTCTGACAAAGGAAGATCCTTAGACTTGACCTTTTTCTTTGGCTCCTAGAAAAACTTAAAGGCAAACAACAGATAGGTCTTCTCAGGAAAAGAATTTCACTCTTTCTATTTTTGCCTTTGAAATTAAATTAGAGTTGTATACTATATCCATCGGTTAGACACTATGTGATATGCTCAATATGACTTGTTCTATAAGTTAACATAGAGCCTGCATTATAGATCTTCAGAATAATAATATTAAAAAACTAAACATTGCAAATATAGCTTTTAAAAAATCCCATTTTGCTAGTATCTTAGGAGAAGAGTTGGTGTTAAATTATCCCTGCTACCAAATATATAAATCTTTCAAAATATCACGTGCATGTCACATAAATAGCTCATATTTATTATTCTACTAACAGTAACTATATGATGCTATTATTAAATTATATTATTAAACTATTACCCTCTTGTTTCACTCTTATGTCAAAGAACTAAAATCTGTAATGTGTTGCATGGAAACGAAACCAACCTTTCAGGTAGATGTCTGAGAAGTGTAACTGATTTCTGTTGCATTATTGTAAAAAAATGCTGTAGAAAAATCAACAGAAATCACTAGTGGCACTGTATAACATATCCTGACTTGTAGAGTCTTTCTGTATTGACCTTTTCCTTTATATTTCCTAGTTTTCCCTTGTAACACCAGAAGAACAAGGTCTGTAATTGTAATTAGATCAATCTGACAATGAGTCACTCTCTGGCAGCTAAAGAGGAATTGGGAGAAAAATAATCTAATCTTAAACATGAGTGGTATTTGCTGGAGGGAAGGGAGGAAGGGAGGGCGTATGTAATTTTTTTTTAAAGGGGAATGTAAAACTTGCCAGGAATTCCTTAATTTTTTTTTTTTTTTTTTTTTTGTAATCTTGTGCTTTATGATCTAGAGTAACTACTCAGTATATTGAAAAATCAGAGCAGTGTTGAAATCACTTGTATGTACATATTTCCTTGTGTATGCAAAATGGCATGTTTCAGTTTTAAATTACATTGCTGGGGCAGAACTAGTGGCAGAAAGATGGCCATATTTATTTTTGTATCCATTATCCACTGGCACCAGTTCAGAAATTGTAAACATGTCTAGTAGGCACCTGAGCATCCTGATCATAGAATGGTTTACATTGGAAGGGACCTTAATGGTCTTATAGTTTCAATCCCTGTGCCATGGGCAGAGATGCCACCCACGAGATCTGGTTCCTCCAAGCCCCATCCAACCTGGCCTTTAATACTTCAAAATATGGGGAATCCACAACTTCTCTGGGCAACCTGTTCCAGTGCCTTGCTACCCTCTGAGTAAAGAATTACCTCCTAACACTTAATCTAAATTTTTCCTCCCTTGGTTTAAACTCACTGCCTGCTCCCATCAGTAAGAAAAGTGTGTCTCTTCCTTTCCTTTTTACAGGCCACTTTAAGTTCTGCAAGGCTGCCATGAGGTCTTCCTGGAGCCTTCTCTTCCCCAGGCTGAACAACCCCAGCCCACTCAACTTGTCTTTTTAGGAGAGGTGCTCCACCCCTCTGATCATCTTCGTGGCCCTCCTATGGATGTGCTCTAACATGTCCATCCATGTCTTTCCTCTGCTGCGGACCCCAGAGCAAAGCACAGCACTCCAAGTGGGGTCTGATGAAGGCAGAGGGGCAGAATCACCTCCCCCACACTGCTTTGGAGGAAGCCCAGGTTGTGGTGTGCCTTCTAGTCTGTGAGCACACACTGCTGCCTCATGTTCTGCTTTTCCTCCACAAGAAATTCGACATCCTTCTCCACAGGGCTGCTCTCAATGTGTTCCCTTCCCAGTCTGTGCTCATGTCTGAGATTGCCCTGACACAGGAGCAGCCCCTTGCCCTTGGGCTTGTTGGATCTCATGAGGTTCTTGTGGGCCCACTTCTCAGGTTTCTCCAGGTCCCTCTGGATGGCATCCTGTCCTTCTGTTGTGTCAACTTCTCAGCTTTGTGTCATCTGAAAACTCACGGAGGGTCCACTCGATCCCACTGTCGATGTCAATGATGAAGATAGTGAAGAGCACAGGTCCCAAGACAGGGCCCTGAGGGACAGCGCTTGTCAGTGGCCTCTACCTGGACACAGAGCCATTGACCACAATTCTCTGGCTGTGTCCATCCAGCCAATTCTTTATTGACCAACATCATCCACATCTCTCTGGAGATGAGGGTGTCATATGGGACTGTGTCAAAGGCTGTATAGAAGTCTAGGCAGATGACATCTGTCAGTCTGCCCTTTTCAACAGTTGCAGTCTCTCCTTCACAGAAGGCCAGCAGATTGGTAAGGCAGGATTTGCCCTTATGAAACCATGCTGGCTGTCTTGGATCACCTCCTTTTCTTGCATATGGCTTAACACTGGTTTCATGAAGATATTCTCCATGTCCTTACCAAGCACAGAATGAGCCTCTATTTCCACATGTCTTTCTTTCTTATCTTTTTTTAAATAATGCTAATGATTCTCTTTTTCCAGTGACCATGGATCTTGCCTGACTGGCATGCCTTTTCAAATTTGATGGAGAGTGCCTTGGCAACATTAGCCAGCTTCTTCAGAATCCTGGGATGCATGTCATCAGGTCCCATGAACTTCTGGCTATTCAGCTTCATCAAATAGTCCTGAACCTTCTTTTCTCTTATAATGGGAGAGACTTCACTCCCCCAGCTCCTACCTGGAGGTTCTAGGAATTGAGAGACATTCAGGGATTTGAGACCATGTACTGGTGAAAACCACACTTCTTGAGAAGCCTAGGTACAGCCGCAATTTTGGCATAGAAATCTACAGTTGGTTGTAAAATGCTGAACTCTGGGGGTTTCTGTGTTCCTTGTCCTCTCTGGAGCTCAAATGCTTGACAAGACATTTTATTCTCCATCCTCTCAAGATCCAAGATTGGATTGCACTTTTGAAAATAAGCACAAAACTGAGCAATGAGTGTTATCTTCGCAAAAATGTCACATTTGGTTTAGAGTCTAGAATGAAAGTCTAAGCTAGGCTGTGTGGTTTTTTATCCAAGGATGATCCTTTCATCCCATACATATGCATGGGGTTTGACCTAGTTTTTCATGTACTGTGTGTTCCCATAAAGAAGTGACCTTATTTCTAGTTGAATCCTGAATGTGAGGTGCTTTGTAATGTAAGCAAAAAAATAGCATTATACTACATAAGTGGTAAATTGCTGCATTCTCTATTGTGCTGTCTTGAATTTGTACTTTAATCTCATGTGGATAAAGCTCTCAATATGTGCTCCAAAACACTGTGACCGTCAAAAAGCAGACAGGTAGTGTACTGCAAATTTACAACACATGATCAAAAACTCTAAAACTTCTGAAGATAAGAGAGGTGGGTTCGTTCTGGTACCAAATGTGGAAAAGCCCTTGTGCAGAAGGTAATTTGAGTGTCTTTTTCTTTCCTTCAGAACTCTAAAAAATAAAAGTCACCCTAGAAATGTTATTGTCTTATTATTTACTAAAATAAAAGGGTTCATGCTAGAATGCATTTTAGTCAAGAGAGAGCTTAAGCTTGCCCAAGATTAGATATGAATTATATTAGATTTGACATAGAATGAAGGTGAATATTGCAATACATCATTGAAAAAACGCAGCAAGAAATCACACTGTTATCTATAAAGAGCCATAAGAATGTTTAGCATGAAGACTGGAGGAACTCCAGGTAGTGTATCATGGTGCTCCAGACACCCAGTGTTTGCTGCCTGTCTGGGCTTGTTTAGCTATGAATTCAGACTAAAGGGGTACTAAGAAAACAAAAAAAAAGATCAGTGAAATAATGATAGTTCCTTAATCTCACAGTCAATTAATATGTAAGGCCTCTTCTCCTTTCTTAAATCATCTGCCTAGAGTTACATATTCTCGTTCTTTAATCATGTGGATGATAAGGAGACTTGACACTGTGCATGGCTGTTATACTTGGTGAGCTAAAATATGCTGTCATAAAGTACATTGTTGAGTCTGTTTTGATGCTGTCCTATTTGGATTGGTGTAAACATTAATGTTTTAATGGTTTTTTTTTTTTCTTTTCATCAGCTGTAAAATATTAGGAGCTGTCCCTCAGGGCCCTGTCTTGGGACCTGTGCTCTTCACTA
The DNA here is from genome assembly GCA_018697195.1 of Certhia americana. Taxonomy (NCBI): domain Eukaryota; kingdom Metazoa; phylum Chordata; class Aves; order Passeriformes; family Certhiidae; genus Certhia; species Certhia americana. Next base: position 49,155,661 of record CM031857.1, on the reverse strand, counting down.
TCTTCATCATTGACATTAATCTAGTGTTAAATGGGTTTTACAGATAGCCTAAGATACTGGAGCACCCTGGACATGAAGGTGAGAGTGGCAGTGAAGCCCCAGCTATTGCTGCATGAGATGAAACATTTAAAGTTACATAATAAGCAGATCAAAATTCCAGATAGTCTATAATTAATTCTAGCAGCTCATAGTAAGGTTCTATGTATTAGATGGTCTCTTTCAGGCCCTCATGAGTGCTGTAGATCCTAGATTAAATCAAGACGTAGCCCCCAGTCCAGAGGTACAGCTAATCCTGGGAGAAAGCCCTCAAACTCTTTTCCTTCAGCTGTCAAGAGGTCAGCAAATTTTAAAAACTCATTTGCATTAATTTACATGCATGAATTTACATGCTTCTCTGGCTAAAGAGCTACTTATAGTTATGTAAAGGTCCTCCCTAACTTCTAGTGCAGTTGGGACAAGTCCTCAGATACGTGTCACTATGAATTGTAGCATAGGCAGTGGAATGATTGTATTGTGGCATCTCTCCTTTATTCTCATGTCATTACCCCATGAAGTACAAAATGATTGCTCCAGCTTCTGGAGGAAGGATTTGTGTGTAGGAAATCTGTCCCATAACAGAGCAAACTGAGCCTCTCAATAACTGAGAGCTATTGTTCTTTGTACAGACAGCATGGAGGTCCTGAGGAATGGGGAAGTGGTTCATCTTACAGTCATGACACTTTGGGAGAGCCTTCGCTTGCCTCAATCATTAATAAACAATTACTAATCAAATGCACATTTCCATGCCAAAACAAAATTCAAGGTGTAAAGGTAGAGACATCTCAGCATCCAGTTTTCCAGCAGCTGGTATCATCAAGATTGTTGTAGATGTGCGTTCTGACAACAGTCCAGAAGCCCAGACAGAGAGCATAGGAAGCTGAAAATACTTTCTTGCATTAATTAGTAGGTTTTGCCCACTGAGAAGCCTTTTTCAAATGTTTCCTCTAATTTTTTTTCTAGGAACTTTAGAATATACCAATTTGGAGATGACTTTTTGAAACTGAATAGCAATCACTGCTTTCTGATCTCAGATGTGTTGTGAGTTGGCATTATTTTTAGTTGCTGCAACTGAGTGAGTAAAACTGGACAGAAGATAGATGTGGATCAGTAGGTGCACCCTTTAATGTGGGGTTTTTCAATTTTCTGGGCTGACACAATAATTTTCACTTTAAAAGTTTATTCTTGTTGGACCTGACTTGTAGCTCATATAAATCAGACCTACCTTGATTTAAGATCAGCTGAAGCAATGATGTTTTTTGTAAAATCAGTGCTTTTCAAAAGATGAATAGTGCCTTAAATCTAACTGTAGAAACAAATTTTAAGCAATGGCCATTAACTTGAATTATACACCAGAAAACACAGAAGGATGATATTTGTCTCACAGTGATTAAGGAACAAAAGGTAAAGGTATGCAAGGTGATAGAAAAATTTCCATTCATTCCATCAGCATTTAGTTGAAACATGTCTTAAATGTTAAGCAATGCTATGAAAAATTTCTTTTTATTTCAATTGTCTGAAACTTGCCTTATACCACATTTTATAACTCCATAATTTTAAGTTCAGTTTATTTCACTTAGAAATCATACTGAGCTATGGAGAACAGTAACACTGAAGAGATTGTGGAGTTTTCCACTAAAGGATCCTTGAATATTTCTAGGAAGGTCATGGTGCTTAACTACCAAAAGAAAAAAAACAAAAAAATCCAGAAATTAATTGTTTGTCTGCATTGCAGAGAAGCATAAAACAAGTTCTTCATATAGGAACACAAGGTATGGAGATAGTTCAGTGAATATATTTGTTTTGGCTGTCCATGACAGCTGAGAAGTAATTTATGCCAATTTTATAACCCTCTGTAGGAGTGCAGTTATTTTACTCCATTTCAATAAGTAAAGTGTTTGGGTTTTTTTTTGGTTTATAATAGCTTTAGTCCATACTGTATATATTGAAATGAGTTTGAATCTGCTTTAGGCTATGCAGGAATGGTGGGGGGCATGGGGAGGATGGTGGGAAAAGGGGAGAGATTTGAGCTAGTCCCTAACAAATTTCTGCTCTCTCCTGTTGTCAGAGCAGGATGCATGCAGGTGACTAAGTACCTCATCGCGAGTTTGCCAATGATTTTAAACACGATATGACACAGAAAAGTCAAGGTCAATGCTTCTGTACAGACATTTTGTGATGTCTGTAAGACAGTAAATTATAAATTATAAAATATGGTTATGGCTGTGTAAACCCTAACATCTCTGACTTGCAGTTAGATTTGTGTATTAGGCATGATACAGCTGCAGAAGGTAAAGACCAGACTGCTTTAGGGTTTGCTCTGGATAGCAGTAAACCAAGGGTCACTGTAGCAGTGGAGATGTTCATGACCAGGAGAAGGAACATTCATTTCTTTGTTCAGTCAGTGCTCTGCTGACTTGCTGGAGGTCATAGATTATGCCACCAGCTCCTTCAGTATGTGAGCACACAAATTTATGCTCTCTCACAACCTCAGCAATTTTTGCAGGGAAAAGATTGGTTGGGTGAGTGAATCAGAGGCACACACACACATATACATCTAAAAGTGTGTATGTCTTATGTGTGCATAAGCTTACTTACTTGTGGAGGGGACGAGGAGGTGGTTAAGGTGCATTATGTGTATGCTGTAGAGCAGACTTCTAGATCCAATGTCTCCAGAGTGTGTTGAGTCAAAAGTGGCCCCCACCACAGTTAGTATATAAAAATAAATACTAATTAAAAAAAAAAAAAAACAAAAAAAAAAAAAAAAAAAAAAAAAAAAACAAAAAAAATAAAAAAAAAAAACAAAACAAAACAAAAAAAAAACCCAAAAAAACCCCAATTTATTCTTCACTTATCCCTGCTTTACCTTTTACTGAAAAATGACCACTAAACACCTGTGTGGGTTTTCCTCAAGCAGCTTAAAATGTTGACCAGAATTTTAGCTGATGGCTAATACATCAGTTTACTGGGAAAAGTGCATTTTTGTTTAAGACTGAATTACAGTGATGAGTTTTATTGACTGTGAAGGAGAATACCTAATATCCACTCAGAGCCTAGCCATCCTGAAGTGTTTCTGTGGACACTCAGTAGTGAAAACAAACAAACTGCTGCTAATGGCAGTCTGAAGTTCATTCCCAGCTAAGTACGGCTCTGAGCCAAGCTAAAATAACACCACATCTGTAGCCAGAGCTCACAGGGCTTGGTTTTCGTGTTCTGCCATGGATTACTGCTAACTGCTGTTTGCTTTAGCAGTCACTCATTTCCCAGAGCAGGATAGCAGTCCCCAGCTTTCATGCCTCTCTTTGTTGTTGCGTGACCTCTTGTACCTTTCCCACTTCATTCTATCTTTAAAATAGATATAGCACTTCTTCCTACTCAAGAGGGTAAAAATGATAGCAATGTGTGACTCACTGTATTGTTCCAGGATTGTAAAAAGCAGGGGCTACTCTGGCCTCTCACTTTTATTCATCTCCATTTGGCAGTCATTGCTCTTCTTTTTTGTCTTTCTTCCTCCCATTACATTTCCACCTGACCCCCACGCGTATGTTGTGACAACTACATTATCTCCAGTTTTTATTCATGTCTTTGTTTATACAGAAGCATGGCTGGTTATCTCAGTACAGGACTGAGCACTAATTGTTATTTGCACAGTTCTGAGCATGTTGATATTAGTCTTGCTGCAGAGTTGAGAGTTCAGAATGACTAAGAGCTTCTGGGACTTGCTGAAGGTAAAAGCATAGTGAAGAGGACATTTTTTGATTTTATCAGGATGAAATTTGCTGAGACGTGGAAGAACTGTATCCTGTGATAAGTGATCCGTAAGGGTGGGTGTTGGGAATTGGGCAGGATGAACTGAATATTTAGGACACCATTCTAAATTCTTGAGGTTGCCAATACCTGCTTTGCAAGAACATAAAACCCAACTGCCAGGTTAGATTTTAATTAGATTTTAAAATATTGGCTACTATTGAAGAGTATCTAAAAGCACAAGAGTGGGAGGTGCTACTGAGAGTTTTTGTAAATAGAAGAGAAAGGAGGTATAGCACCACTTCACACTAGGTAGAACCAGCCTGTTTGGCTGCCCTGATCACCTTGAAGGGCCAAGGGGCATCTCTTTCTGTAGTGAAACATCTGTGTTCTGTCTCTCAGGTATATCCAGCTGGCCAAAAAGGGCAAAATAATGACAACAGAGAAGCTGTTCTCACAGCTTGCTGTGGTTAGAACATGGACTTCCATGAGCATAGTATAGAATCTCTGAAAATTTAAGAAAATTACTATGGATATATTACAGCAAAATAACATTCTGGAGTTTAAAATATCTATGTCTCCAAAATAATAGTAAAAAATAATAATTTCACCTGTTCAGAGGTATTTTCTAAATTAATTACAGTGACCTCAAAATCACAGGTATAATAAAACCCTGGAAGGTGAAGAAGATATCTAAACTTATAACACCTTGATGCCCTTTGTTCATGGTTTCAAGTACAAATATTGGTAAAAATAGTCTTTCTGTTCTGTGAAATTCTTTACCAGTTTGTAAAATTTTCTTATGTGCTTCAAGATCACACTTTGCAAATTTTTTATGTAATGTAATATGATGAGCTAAATATTAAACATTTTCAACACAAAAAGTATTTTTTCTTTCAAAGGTATCAAAATGAAACCTTTTAACAATTTGCTTTTTTTATTTGATAATTCACATTCTCTGTTGAAAAATCATGTCAATTGAATTTTTAAATGGAAAAAAGAGTGGAAAAAGTCCTCAATAGTTGCAAGCTCCAAATTACCACTTCTACTGATTTCTGTATTATTGTTCTCATCCTTTTGTGGGACTTGTGGATCAGTTGCAAACTAGTGCAACATTTTTTTTTACTCTAATGTAAATGGTGGTATCTGAGAATACCTGCATATTTGGTATGGCAACCACATATAGTCAGCAACAAAGAGGCTCTTGTCAACACAGAGGCTTTTTCCTATCCATTAAATAATAGGAAAGTTTTCACGTTCGGACTTCCACTAGTGTTACTGGGGCCAAATTTAGGAGATCAGATAATTCATTCTTCAAGACCATGGAATAGCAAACACAGTCATTTTATCCCATAGGGGAAATCATAGAAGAAGCAAAGGTAATGTAGAATGAATGACAGCAAAAACCCCAAGATTACAGAGTATTAAACAAAGTGCTTGCATTGAAGCAGCATGTGAGAAAGAGGAAATGGAGCTGTAATGGAGCTCTTCTGATGAAAGCAACAAATTAAACAGCAGAAACTGTTTGGGGATAAAGTTAATGTTCTGCAATTTTTGATTCCCATTTCTCAAGATGAGTGCTAGTGCTGGTGCAAGACAAATAGGCATGGCCATCTGAGTCACAGGGATGAATGGTACTATCCAATATGATGGAAAATGAGCAATTGCAGTGGTTTAATACAGTAAAAAATACCATAGAGGCACACCCTAGCACTCACCACAAGTGGCTGCTCCTCACGTGTTGGAACTGAATCCTCCTCAATAAAAATTTGGTTATAACACCCCGGGCTGTAATTGCTTGACATTTGGAAATCATATTAGCAGCTGCTAGGGGTAAAATCTCCCATGTCTGTTAATATAATAAATTCTTTTAGATAAGTATGATAAATTATACTTACTGAAATGCATGTTCCTTTACTGTTAGTCTTGTAGCTCGTTTTCTTCTAATCTTACTTGGAACATTGTTGAAATTGTTTTCATTTTTATATACTTTATTTCTGCCTTGTTCCACTTATTGTAAACCTTTTTTTTAATGCCATTCAAAAGCTTTCACTCTAAAATAGTTTCCAGGCAGTTTTCTACTTGATCAAAGCTTTCAAAACAGCAGCCATAAGAAATGTCACATTATTTTCTAAACTTACTATCAATAGTACATAGGCAAAATAGATACATATTTGTAGCAAAGGAAAAGAAAAAAAAAAAAAAAAGCAATTGAATAACTTTCTTTCTATGAAGTTTTGAACCAGCATTGATCTTGGTGCAAAATTAAATAAGAGAAATATTTAGACTGAAGTAAAATGCATTTTAAAAACTGTGAGTGAGGGTAATTTTGCCAACTAAAATACTAAACTAGGGAAAATAATTTTCGCTTTTTCATTAAGTGTCCTTTAACAGCTGTGCACAATTATTAAATATGCTTTTATATCTGTAGGCAATATTTACAGTTTAACCTTTTTAGAATACAGCTCAGAATATTAAGTTTAGGACTTTTAAAAGACATATTTGTGTCCTCAGTATTCTTACATATGCTTGAAGCCCCCCTGTAGGTACTGAAAGGCTGCAGTGAGGTCTCCACAGAGCCTTCTCTTCTCCAACTCTCTCAGCCTGTCTTCACAGAAGAGTTGTTTCAGCCCTCTGATCATCTTCCCTGCTCTGGGCCCATTCCAACATGAACCACATATTTTTCTGTGCTGGTGTCCCCAGAGCTGGATGCAGTACTCTCACTGGAGTCTCATGGGAGTGGAGTAGAGGGACAGAATCACCTCCCTTGACCTGTAGGTCACTCTTCTTGTGAACAAGCAAGAAGACTTGCTTTACTGCAGACTGGGGAGCTGTTTAATTTTCTTTCTTTAACCCATCATGAATAGTTTGCAGCACAGAAGCTCAGGTTCAATGGAAGAAATTGAAAATTTTGCCTTCCTACTACTTTGTAACCTGGTGAGAAGGCCAGTGTGTTGTGATGCAACAAGTATGAGGCAGAATCACATCCAAGATCTGTCTTCCACGCTGCAAGTGACTTCTCCAATAGCACTCAGGCCATATATTAAATGTGGTCTCTAATAAACACCTCTGCAGTGGTTGTATTTTAAAGGAAAATGATGAACCCTGTTGGCAGCCTTTGAAGTTACATCTTAAGCACTAAAATCCAGCAGTGGTTTCAACCCTGGAGCAAAGATGGGTGCCAAGTCTCTGAGAGAAATCAAATTTCTGATACAGCAGCAGTCTCAACAGTATTTTCTGTGGAATAGCTTCAATATGGCCATTATTCTCAGCTGACTAATGTGCTCTAGGGAGCTTGCAAGTGTCATCCAGACAAAGATCTCATTGCAGGGGCCAGGTAACTTCAAGTTAGTGCTAACATTCCTGAGTGTCATAATATTACTTCCCTTTTGGGGCTGCAGAATCTTATTTTGAAGTAGTAACTATGATTTTCTTTCCTTCTGTCAACATCTTTCTGAAAGGATCTAATAAACCTGCTATGCAGTTGATTGAGTTTTGCACGTGGATTGCTGTTTTTCTCCTTTAAAACTGCCTATATGTCACTCTAATTAAAGCCTAGCAGGTTATTAAATTGCTAGAATGAAGAACCAGCATGATTTTCAATCTCTATTCTTTGCAGGGCGTTTTTCAGTTTAGAGTGCTTTCCTTCAGTATCAGTGAACCATTAGGAAGTAATACAGATTTATCCTTTTTCCTCTGCAAGGAGTGTCGTGTTTCAGAGTGGTGCTGCCGGTTGCTCACCACAGAACATAAGCTTACAGAATCCAAAGCCTTTTTTATTAACAGCAGATGTAAAGTAGTCCTGTCCAAATGCCAGGGTTTATTTGATAGCAGTGATATTTTTGATACCATATCTGTGTTGAATAAATTCTCTGGCTTTTTATTAAATGTCTAGAAGAGTTATTTGCATGCTGAACAGATACACTAATTACATTTTTTATTTGTTTTTGGAGGGTGTGATTTCCTGAGAGTGAATGATGACAGTTTGACAGGTACTCAGAAATATCAGTGGAAGATATGGGCATATTTGAAATGGGAGCATAAAGGAGCTAATAACTAGTAGAGGTTGATGGGGAAAAGGGAAGCAAAAGACTTGGATGCAAAATGGTCTTTTTTTTTTTTTTTTTAATGGTGTATGATATTACAGGATTGGCTGGCATTGCAGAATCCCTGTGCTGTTGCAAATTAAAATGGTTTTGAAGTTGTTCAAGTCAACCGTTTCATAATCTGTGTCAAAAAAAAAGCTTTTATGTGACAATAAGCTTTCTGGGATGTTATTAAGTCATTTAATCCAGTTGTTTGATGAGTTCCTGATCACTTATATCCATGAAAGATTATGTATACATCAGAGAAACACTTTTTTGATGCATATATTTATTTTCCTTGTTGACTTTATAATGCTGGTGTTTTGCTTCTACCTTCACTTCCCCTTCATCCAAGGAGTTCATTTGAATAATTTGTTTCCACACAGAATGCCTTTCAGGAAAATCACAGAATTAATGAATCATTTAGGTTGTATAATCTCGGGTTTATAAAAATATTTTTGTGTGGTTTTTCTCTGCCAGCTGTTTTCCGCTGAGAATGTAAAGTTTTGTTTCCCCAGCCAGAGAATTTGAAGAACAGGTAGTAAGCCATCCCTTCATATGTTTTCTTCATTGTTTATTATTTCTTATCACTACATTCTTCTCCTGACCTGCAAAGATCTGTGCAGCAGGTCACATTCAGGCACTCTCCCCAAAAACCCCAAATACCAAATACCAAATCCCACCCACACAGGGTGGTGTGTACGTTTATACTACAATCCACGTAATCAGTATTTATAATACTTCTCCAATAACTATTATCCATGTTAGAAAGTTAGACTCTATTCTAAGCCAGTTATAATGTTTCACCTCACTGCAGAACATGAAGGCAGATGAGGAAGACAGAGGAAGCCCAAAAGCCACATGGACTTCTCCATCTTGCCTTCACCTGTCTGCCATCCTAAAACTCCATATATCTAAAATTCTCACCTTGTGATAAAACTACACACTATTCTACTATCTAATACACACTCTTGAAAACTCTGCTTTATTCCAGAGCTTAAAAGCCCTTTTTCCATGAACAAAGGTTAAAAACACTGTCAGAGATTCTAAAATCTCTTAAACATGCAAAGAAGTATTTCTCATAATTCCAGACTCAGACAGTGTAAGACCTCAAAGATCACTAAGTCCAGCCATTAACCTAAAACTGTAAAGTCCACATTTAACCATGCATGCCTCAGTGCTACATCTTTTAAATACCTCCAGGAGTGGTGACTCCACCCATCCCTGAGCAAACAGTCTGTCTCAATGCTTGGCAATGATTTCCATGGAGAAGTTTTTCTTAGAATCTGATTAAAACTTCCCCTGGTGAAACTTGAGGCCATGTCAGGTTTTTCATAAATGCGACATGTCCACTTTCCTCCCACCAATAGATCCACAGCCTTTCTTGAGCTAGCTGCACTGACACTGAGAGTAGAATTGCCTCATTCACGTCACTGGCTCATCCTGCTCTGATCATAGAGCACAGGGTGACACTGCACAGGCAAGCTTTTGGAGACCTTTGCTCACAGAGGTGAACGTGGGATGGCCCTGCTGAAACACAAGACTGCTGAGGGGGAGGAATGGACCCAGCATCTAAACATTTTCTGTGGGCTGGTTTACATGTTTCAGCAAATAAAACATGGCTGTATCAGCAGAGTGTGTTTATCTTTGGCTTCTGTTTGACACTTCCACTTGCAAAATTGTTACAGCTGGAGTTGTACGCAAATGATTTCTTTATTATTCATAGCAGCAGGTGCTGCAGCAGTCTTTTGGCTAGAGTTGTACTCTCTTGGTCCATGGTTTCTATATATTTGATTAGCTGGTGCCGTGCTGTTCAGATGGGTTGCTAGTCCTCCAATAAATGTATTTTGTTACACAATCAGTTATATAGTGTGTTATCATTTCCATAAATCACTTTTAGTTGGCAGCTTTCTGTTGCCATTTGGGATTGTTCCAGCAATAATTTGCATCCTTTTTTGCATGGCATCCTAAAAAGATTTTGGAACTTAACATAGCCTGGGTATGATTTTAATAACTGGTGTGCTTCTGACAGCACTAGAACACACAAACCAGCTATCCGTGAAGGACTGACATATTTATTTTTTATTCACATATCATTTATGTATTCTTCAAGAAATTCCTATGAAAAGATTCAGTAAAACAATTCAGGCATCGACCAGGCTTATGCCAGAGTTGTTATGCTAAAAGTCAGTTGCCTGTCCCCAGGAGGGGTGATAAACAACACCGCAGCTCACTGAAGAGTGGAGAGACAATATGATATGCCTCGCTCAGAAAGGCATCCCAAAAACCTGGCACACTCATGTGGGACCTGCCTGTCCTTTGCCAATTCACATAGCCTGTGCCCAAATTTCCTACTTCTCTGTGCAAATGAGATGCTTTGCCACTAATGTAACCTGAGTTGGACTTTGCCACTCATTATCTTCCCATCAGAAGTGACCACTCCACTTGATCCCTACTGGCTAAAGATAGGTCAGCTTCAGCTGCTGCTCAGGCAGACCTTGCGATGGAGCAAGAGGCTCTTTTAGAATGAACTTACCTTGCAGAAGGCAAAAAAAAAATGTAGCCTAGCTGTGCTTTCCCTATTTTTAAGAGAGATGCCTGTGCTCAGAGGAGGAATTTTCCAATATCTTGGTAAAATTCTTCATTAAATAAAAGATAAATAGAAAGCATGTTTTCATAGACAGATTCCTATCAAGGCTGCAGAAGCAATATTGACTGAAGAGATAACAGAGCATTTGGTGCATCTGATGGAAAGGTGTAGATGGTTGTCCATGTGGGGACAAGATGACATGAACAGAGAGTATGTCACTGCAAGGCACAGGAATGGCTGTCTTCTCAGCTGCCTGCATTCTGAGCACTTCACACTGGTACCTGAAGGAATCAGTTCACCCTTCTGTTTAATTTTTTTTTTTTTTAAATTAGGTGCAGTTTCACTCATTATGTTAGTTCCATTTACAACCTGCATTGCTGAAAGAGTTGATGGATCTATGAAAGAAAATGCATTTAATCATTGTCAACAGCCTCCTCATTTGGGCACTGAAAGCTATTAAAGAGAAAAGTAATGGACCAAGAGATGCATCCAAGTGTGGATGCATTTAGCATGGCAAACCCAAAGCAGCAAAGTGAAAAATATGAAGAAAACAACATGGCAGGTCAGTTTGCCCATGAGCCTCAGGCAGCACAACACTCTCTTGGTCACAGATGAACAGGAAATGTGCATCTACCTTTCCTACACAACTTTTCAGCAGCCTGTGTGCTCCCTGAGCCCCACCAGCATGGCAAGACCCTTTCAGGCATATTCCAGTGCGTTGTGCCTCATGTATCCTTGCAGCACATACTCTGCTTGTAGAGTATGCTCCTAGACCCGCTCACTGCAAGACAGGTGAACCTGATTTGAGAATGGGTGCCAGGTTGTCTTTAGCAAGCAAAACTAGCTATTCTACATGATTTTTATTGATAAGCTCTGGATTTTATGCCTTGTGTAAGGTGGTGATGGTTAATGATTACATAGATTGTCATCTTGAAATGTGGAACTTATTTAAAGGAAAAAATGTACCATTATTAAAGAAAAATCACTTTTTTACAGATGCTGTTTCAGAAGCTGTGCAAGGAAAAGGCAGGTAAGGCTGCATAACTTGTTGAAAGTTTCTTGGTGGCTTGTGTAACCATGTGTTCATTGATGGAGGACCTCTCTGCTATTAAATGGGTATTCAGTGCATTTGTCAAGAGACAATCTCTTCCCATGCTGCTATTCATGACCTGTTGGTGTAGGATTAAGGTGGTTCTTAGAAAAGCTGATAATTCATCACCTTTTGACTTTCACCTTGCAAGGTAAGTTCTGAAATAACGGGAATAAACCCAAGCATTTGTTACTGGTGTCAGAGTGGGACTCAAGGTCTTGCCATGGCACTGGTATGTGTGTGTTAGAGGTGAGTCAAGATGAGGAACACTTGAGGGCTTTTTCTGCCTCAGTGGTCACTCAGCAGCTGAGTCTGATAAAAAGGCTCATTACAGAGGCATATTTTTTGAAATATCTAACAACCCCCTGAAACCTATATGTCCCAAGTGGCGTAGTCAATACCTGATTTCTCCCTTAGCAGGAGCCCACTATCTGGGTGAAGCATTTTTCAATATTAACAGCATTACTGAGTTTGATCATTTTGGAGGAATTATTTAGGGCCATCAAAGCACCAAGACCAGAGCAATAAGTGGAGCTAAAGACTCAGATACCCTGAACTTCACATACATTAACATTCCAGGAGCTAAGGAAAGGTTTGGATAGACAGATATGTACAGACACACAGATCCCGGTTCAGCAAGATGCTTAACACACAATTAAACCCGCATTTGACAAAACCAATTAATTGCAACAGGCATAAGAAACTGCTTGGATGATTTGCTTAATTGAGAGTAAATATCCTTATTAAATTGTAATGAAGCACAATTAAGAAATAAAGAGAAAAGGAACTGCTTCCCAGAATGTGGGTTACTGAGATTTAATAACAGCCTCACAGTTTTGCAAAAGGAAATGTCCCCAAAGTCTAGATGTATCCTCCTTCCCAAAAACGTCTTTGCTTGCTAGAAGTATTTCAGTTATAAACCAATTGACCTCTGGAGTCACCCATTTCTGACTGCATTTTCTGTTTTGTTAGTCAAGTTGTATGCAGTGTGTGCCAATTAAAAGGAAAGCAATTGGACATTGCTGCTGTAATTACCCCTCTGTCCCTAGATGACATAGCATCTATTTTTTTGGCCTGAAGGACTGGTTTAAGCCAGTTGGCTCACTCAGTGATGCTTTTTGCATCTGTCTCTGACCTAAACTGCATCCACAGTTCATTCCAGGGGCCAACCTTAACTCAGTTAGAATCAGATGAACGTGGCTTTTTGGATTCAGTTTCACTGATTCAGTGGCTCTGCTGGCAAACGTGGTGGCTTAGCAAAATGCCAGAAACCCTGGGCTAGAAAACTCAGGTCTCCATAGGCAATTCCGCCCTCATGTACTTAACTTCAGGTCAACAAACGTGAAGGCTGCTGAGCATAATGTAAATGTACGTATTTTCATTCAAGTTCTATGCACATTAACTTTTCCTGTTTTATCATTTGGATGTGGATTTATTCCATGATGGTATTTGCCAATGAAACATATGCCTCAGCTTTTCCAAAGCTAAACAAATTTCAGAAGTTCTGAGATTGATTGAGCAAATGTTTTAATTGTATTCATTGTTGGATCAAAACCTCTCTGTGCCACTGAAGGCTTACTTTATAAAGAAAAGAAAAACATACCAATCACACCTGCATTTTAAATAAAACTATTTTAGCAGTGTTCCCATTTTATAGTTTGGTTGATTTTTGATTGTTTTACTTTTATGACAATATTAATTTTGTCACTAAAAGAGATAAAGTTTTAGCACCCATCCTAATGGTAGAACTGTAGAACAATGGTTGAAAATCTGATGACTGCAGGCATGAAAGCAGAATGACAGGTCATTTTCTGACACAGTTTGGTGACTGAGGTGAAACTTTAGTCATAGAAATCTAGCATATGGTAGAGCTGGTAAATTTATCATTAAAATGCTTCTGGCAAAAAATGTCCATTTCTTCAAACAGAACATTTTACAGAAAAAGGTTAGCACCATTAATTTCTATTTCTAATAATTTCTGTGTAAAATAGGCACACATGTCTCAACATGCAATGATTTAACAGTCTTCAAAGTGGGAAGTGTTAATTTTTATTGAACTTTGAAACTTTTGGCTCTGAAATTTTTACATTGAAGTACTAAAAAAGAGAGAGAGATAAAAAACCAAAACATTATTTAAATTACAAAAAATGGCAAATCTGTATCTTGAACTGAGGGATAAGGGTCCCTTCCAGATTTGCAGTTGCTAAACATTTCTGACTTTTTCTGTGCTTTCTGGATAATAAATTTTCTTCTCTAGAATTTCTTGGATGAGGAGAAAACCTGTCCTACCTGTATCAACCACACACAGAACACAGCACTCACTGTTCTGCTCAAGTTTTTCTGCATCACTCTCCCCTTACATCCTTACTTGTTATTCTTTCTCATTCTCTTTTGTCATTTATTCTTCTGGCCCCTTTCTTGGTCAAAGCTCTAGAGCTCTCAGGGGCTAAAAGAGTCTTTTCCCAGAGTGCCGGTGGGTCACCCTGCCCTCCCCACCAAAGAGCACCTATAACCTCCTCCCTGTCTGGAGCTGGGGATGCACAAGGCAGCTCAGAGCTGCTGCAACTGGGGTAGGAACTTCTGCAGCCCTTTCCCCAAGGCTGGACTGTCCTCAAAGCTTCTAGTCAGTCTCCATGTAAACCATTTTTGCATGTGAGAGGGAAAAAAACTGCCCTTTGGAATGCTCTTCACTCCCTTGTTGAATTTATGTTACTTTTTTTTTTTTTTTTCCTCAAATAAATGCAATATTTTGAGGCTTCCATTACCTGGATTTGTAGTGGGTGCCTCGCAATATGTTAAGCTGGATACTCAAAATGTGTCTAAGAAAAGCTACTGCTGCACAGTTCCAGGGAACCTCATCTGAAGTACCAGCATTGCTGTCAATGTCACTGCATGCTTGCCAGACCTTGTGTCATTACTTCCAGATGTAATAACATTGGTACTTATAACAGTGCATGCACTGGAATTAATGATGATCTAACCATTAAAAAAAAAAAAAAAAAAGAAATTAAATAATGGTGAGATGTGATTCTAGAGGCATGAATTTATTCTGCTTTCTGTTTTCTTTAATCATGACAGGATGCAGCATGAGCCGGTGGCTCCCTGGGGACTGGGGCAGACACAGGAACAGAGGTCAGACAGCTCCAAGATGAGGCCTGGGGACAGGGATGGGCCAAGGATGGGATGGGATGGGATGGGATGGAATGTCAGTCTGCAAGTTGGGTCACATGGCTGGGCAGGGCTGTGGCAGAGAACAGGCCTACCACAGCATCATGGGGCTGGATTGGACAGCCCAGCTGTGTTGGGCTGAAATGGAGTTACACAAAGACTTGGAAATTTATATATTTGTATAATTTCACATTATTAAGTAAATACAATGTTATTTGGACTTAGACCTAGGCTGCAAATGTGGTGTTGCCCACACCCTTTAAGATGGAGTTAGCGAAGTGCAAGACAGTTGCAAGAGAGGACAAGCAGTTTGGAGTGGAAAAGCTGGTTTCACACAGACAGGCTCACCCTTGGTCTGAGGTGAGCAAGCTGTCTCTTGTGTTTATGTAGAAGCAGTATACAGAAAGGTAATTCACACTTGTACTGCTTGTATGTGATGGCATTAATAGACAGGTGTTACAAATATGTAAAAAATACCTCTGTGCCTTTGCCAAGACCTGTGAAAAGCATATCCATCCACTGAACTCTGCTTTTGTTGGGAATGAATGTGGCTGTCCTGCAGTTTCAGCCATTCAACCACATTCCTGCTGTCATTAATAGATGATGCCAATAATAGGACTGCCCCGGTCCCATCACCATGCAATGGACCATATTGTTCAAGTTATCATCATCATCAATACTTTTCTTCTCATATTGGTACATAACACCAAGCCCAGTCTGCACCACCTATCTCTTCCACCCTTGCTGTGTAGGAGGTCCTAATTGTCTGCTGTGGTACCCCAGAGAAGACCTTCCTTAGCTGCTCCTCTTGCTGTCAGATTGCTGCTGGGTTTGTAGGTGGCCTGTGGTAATCACTACTAAAACCTGGCTGACTGATGCTGTGTGTCCTTACTATCCCCCAGTATATATCTTAGTAAAAAACACTCTACTCAGATTGAGCATTCGAGCTGCCTAATGTATTTTAAAGTTACCACCACATAGCTCAAGATGACTAACACAGAGCACACTTCATCACTAGTAGGGAAGTCGGATTAAAAGCTGACACATCCTCTATTTTAGTGGTATGTATGAAACTAAATATAGCAGTGTGCTCTTGTATTTGCTGATGCATGGTAATGTAGTCTGTAGCAGAACAGCAATGGGCTGGCAAGGAAGATGGTGCACTGCAGTAATACGATAAAATCCTCATGTGACCTTAGCCATTTCAGATAATTCCATGGATAATTGTGTACCCTTGACTGATATAAAGCAAAATTCAAACAGGGGCAGTAGTGGTCCCAGGGCTTTAATGAGCAGCCTGATACTGCAATATCTGCCCAGGCATAACGCACATTGACTTGAAGGAGAGGTCTCCATAGTGTAAGAAACAAAACTGTGCTATATAGTAGCTGTATATGAACAACTGCCAACAATGAACCTGATTCTGGGAAATGGGAGGGAGCTGTAACTCCATCTGTCTCTTGTTAGAAACTGCAGGTGCTTGATTCATCACAAAATCAAACCCGAGTACAGTACTTTCAACTGATTACATATTTTTATGTTTCCTCAGTCATATAAAGTTTTATGCTCATGGTTTTATTTTACCTTTGCTGCAGTCCCTGGGCAAAAATTATGGGCTAATCACACTCTGAATAGGGAAATGGATGTGGCTCACAGAACTGTATCCTATTCTGAGATTTGCCTCCTGCTTGTGGGGGGATGGAGGTGATCTCTTTCAGCCTTTCACTTGCCCCGGACGTCTGGCTAGTGGAGCTGATGTTGTGACTGTGAAACCCCTCTTCTCATCCTCTTCAGGAAGGAGCAGCAGCTGGATTAGACATTCAGCAGTGCCCTGCAAGACCTAGGCAATACTTGTGTCTCATGCTGTCATTACTCCAGCTATAAAAGTTTACCCAAGGTGAAAGCCTAACCTTAAATAACTGGGGAAAATAAAAGACATCCTCATCCAATGATCCCGTGCACTTACTAGAAAGCAGAGCAGGGTCACTTTGACATGTTTCCAGCACGAAGTGGAGGTGCTTACTTTGGACTGAAAAATGAACAGGCTGTTTCCCTGAGGAGTGAAAGTAAACTACTGAATAAACCCAGCTATTTGGTTACCTTGGCCTCTTAACTAGTTATGCTCTGTGTTGCTCAAATTAGAAGTAGATAGAGGTGGTGCTTGTCCTGCAGTCAGTGCATCAGAGGGTCATTTCGTTTGGCTCCAATTCTAACTTTTCTGCAGCACCAGTTTGGCTTCCAAAATTAGACAGTGAAGTTGCCTCTTCCATTCATAATCAGAAATGATAGAACAAAGCCCTTTCTTGTCCTTCTAAAAAGGCAGATCTTTGCTAGTCAACTCTTACTGACGTATTGGAGCAGTTGAAGGCACACTGGGATCTTCTAAAGCAAGAGGAAAATATTTTTATATTGCTGTTTCTCAAATAGAAAACAAAACAAAAAACCCCAAGACAGCCAGGTATAGATTAGACTTTTATATGTTTACTCTTTTAGGATGTGATTATAGAAAAAAGCTTGATCCATTAAGAAATACTCTGAATTTTATATGAGACATTTCTAAAACAATAAAGCAGCAATGTATAAAAACACTTTATACACATGCAGCTACTCAATGTCATTCTAAATATCCTTCTCTATTTCCCTGCTCCATGCTTCTTTCTCTGACTTTGATTATAGCCAACATTTCAAATAAGAAAGAAAAATAATAAAAATAGAGGTGATAAATGTTAAAAATAATATCTAGTCCATAGTTGTACAAAACATAGGTCATTTCAGAATGAAGATAATATAAACATTTTTCCTAACTCAGTTTGGTTACAGCTTGGACTCCTAAGGAGAGCTGAACACTAAGCAGCTGGTAGATGAGCTGGGTTTGTAACAACTCTTGAGATGTGACAGAAGCCTTGCTGTAAAAGGTGATCTAATTCAGATTGATAAATTGCTTTAAAGTTTTGTCTCTGTTGGAATTAGGTGGATTTTGGTTTCCAGCAGCTAAGTTCATGGAGACACAGGATTCTCGAGTAATTTTTTTTTCTGTGACTGAACAATTTCCTGACAAAGGTTGCAGACAGACAGCCATATTCAGCTCCCTTGCTCCTGAGCAGCCAACTAGTTTTAAACTGGGGGCTCCCAAGAGTCATGACAGAGGGCACATTTTGTCATTTAACATTTATTCCAAAAGCAACAAATGCCTGAAAATTTTTCACTGAATAATAATAACTTAAAAGTGTGTGTGTGTGTATATATATATATATATATATATATATATATATATATATATATATACATATATGTTTTCTGTTTCAATTAGACCTTTCCCTCAAAGGTCTCTGATAGTCACAATGTAAGCTATGTCCTTGTGTTTTATTTCCTGTGCAAGACATAACTGCCAAAATTTGAAGGCTAGACAACTTTTAACCAATGTTTAAGTATACAAGCAGCAAAACAAACCTTAGCTTTTTATTATACTAACTAGGAATTGCAGCTCTGAGATACATACAAAAAAAGAATTATCTTTATGGTAGGAATATTTTGTTTTCACAGAAAGCATTTTTAATGGGTAGCAGTTACAAATTTTGGTGTTTTCCTTTAGAAAACATTTCCTTTGCAACATCTCTTTAGGTTCAGTATTGTTATTTAACTCTTTAGTATCAGTTCCCAAGGATTAATGTTTAAAGTTTTGTGCTGCATCAGAGTGACATGCATCATCTCTCTGAACAGCTCAGCACATAGGATGGATTTTGTGCTGTTTCTTTGTTTGCAAGTCCAGCAGGAAAACACAGAGAAAAGCTTCTGACTGGAATATACTGCAAAGTATTTGGGACAATAAAGCAATCAAACAAAACTTCTGGACTTTTGCAACATATGACCTTTTGTGGGGCTGCAGTCAGACCAAACCAATGTTTCCTGTTGTTGAACAACCTGCCATGGTGCAGCCTCTGCTCAGAGGAGTTGGCCATGGCTCAAGGACACACAGGGTCTGTGTAGCTCTGACTGGCTATGAGCAGAGACACCTCTTTCCACTTCTGTGAGCACCATGGAACTGGGGCTCATGTCAGAACCAAACCCAGGACCTCTAGGCGTGAGACCTCAGCAGCTTGCAGGGTGGTAAAGACTGCATTAATTTGAAGGAAATAATCATTGCATAAGCCTCTCCCTAAGTGTAATGGGACCACTAGAGGAGGACAAAGCGCTATATAGTGTTGATGTCAATGACTAAGAAACAGCAGGGTTGCTTTAGAAGCTTTTCAGCTGAAAACCATCCAGTCTCTGCCCTTCCTCTTCTCTGTATTAGATTCCACCCAGGCCAGCGAGTTGCTATGACAGAAATGCACATAGAGTTGCTGGTATTTATTGAGTGCTCAGCACAAGGCATAAACAAATTAGTAAATTCCACCATGCTGTCAAGCCACTGCTGAAATGCAGCCAGAGGAGGAGACTAGGGCTGCATATGAATGCAAAAGACATACCAAAGCCATCCCATATATCATTCCATTGCATGTAATGGAATCTGCCAGTTGTGATCTTGGCTCTGTGTCTTTATGAAGGCAGAGCAATTGGAAAGGCAAGTTCAAGAAAACAGATGGCCAAAAGGTTGCTTTACACATGGGTATTATTAAGTGGACCTGAATCTGCTATTCCAGCCTTCATGAAGTGTAGGCTTTTGACATAGAGTTTGGGAAGGTAATGGCTGTAGGTTTTTATTTTATATTTATTTATATTGGGTACATACCTACCCTGGAGTATTTCTTGGTTCCCAAAGACACTATATATTATTAAACCTTAATATAAACCTTATTATATAAGACTTCCATGACTTAACTATGAGAAGTAAACTGATTCTAGCACATAATCTTTCAGGTATATCCTGTACAAAATTAGGGATTTTTCTTTTTGTAGTGAAAATCTGTGCCAGCTGCAGTCACCAGCAACTTTTTGGGATTATAGTTAATAATGCATTTTTAGCTGTAGAGAAAATTAATTGTATCTGTAAAGAAAAAAATAGCCTACACTTTTCATGGATTTCAGAATCAAACAAGGTCTCTAAGTAGCTGAGGAATGAAAGACTCATATTTTATATATATATATATAAAATGGGAAATATTATATTTCATAAAATGTATGTGGTTCTTTCAGAACAGGAAAATGTTCTTTCAGCATTTTCTTAAAAATGCTGCTTACTTGGATTGCTAATAAGGTCGTTTATTATTTTTAATTTTTATTAACTGAGGTCATGACAATTTGCCTCAGGCCCAGAGTAGTGTCCTTATGAGCACTGTACAGGCAGAACAAAATCCTTCCCTCACAAACTTTACAGCCTTACATTATCATCAATAGTATTCATACAAAAAGATGACTTAGAACATTTACATTTGTTTCTAATTCAGCATTCAAGTAATTTCTCAGAAGCTTATTTTCATGCATGTTGATCCATTAACTGATTGGTGGGCAGGTGACAGTCCCCATCCTGCCAGGTGCCCTTTGCTGTGTTGCTGCCTTACTTGTCCATGCAGGACTCCACTGAGAGAAGCCACAAATTTTGATTTCCAGACTCTTTGAGCAGGAAAAGCAGGCATAAGGCTGTAGGCACTTTGGAATCACTAGCAGACTACTGATATTTTGGCTCTTTTTGTTTGATAAGCATCAAGCACATAAAGTTAATCCTTCCTTTCACACACTTTTCTTGTCTTGACCTACCTATGGTCAAAATCTTCAATTTACAGCTCTCTGGACTCTCATGTAGTAAGAGAAAGGTAAGATGAGTTTCCAAAGTTGAAATAAGCTTCTGGGTTATATTTTTACCTATTTATAAGACAAACAGAACTGATGCAGTACACTCAATGGCTGGATGATGCATTGGAGAACTGAATATATTCAGTAGCATAATTTAAAGTGCACCTTTTCATTTATTGTGTTTATTTCCATGATCCTCTTCTATGACCCCATATTTCTGGAATTTTTAAAGTGTAACAACAACCTTATGGGGATGATATCCAGAGTGTTAAGCCACACCTAGGTAAGTGAGTGTATACAGAAATATGTGACAGTGTCTCTAATTTGCTGTGATGCATATATGATACATTGATGTAAGTATAGTATACTGTGCTTCCTTAGATCTTGATAAACCCTGTGTCTTATGAGGGCTCAGAAGGAAATAAATTTACTCTGCAAATGTTCATTTTGAACAGCCACAATGTATTCTTAAACAACACAATTTGGATGGGAACAGAGAAGTTCTTTTCAGTGTTTTTTTTTTTCCCTTGTGTTTGATCCTTCTTTTAGAAGTCTGGCACACTGTCCTTGGTGATGTAAATGGAGGCCAAGTGGAGTGACAAAGTACTGGAGTTCTGGGCTGCAGGGCTGTCCGGCATGACTTGCTCTCCTTTGGAAATGGCAGAGCCACCTCTGTTTACAGCTCTAGGCTTATGTCATCAGTATTCTTTTAGATGTCACAGAGAAGCTGCTTCCTGGGTTTTGGCAGGAAACACTCCCCCACACCCACTTCAGACTCTTTCTTTCTCTTTGCCTCCTCTCCTGTGAGCACAAACTCTGTCAAGAAAGCACATTTATTTGGGCCAGTAACAGAAGCCGCCAATACTCAGCTAGTTATTTTGATTGCCTGGCTGGTAGGGGTTGGGGGAACAGATAATGTCAAGATTTCCTCTGCATTCCAGATCTGTTTTCCTCCTACGGCTAGCAGGCGGCAAGTGTGACTTTTCCCACTCAGCTTTTCCCACAGTCAGTAAGACTTATCTGACAATGGAGTTAGTGTTAACTGTCCAAAACTAACTAGAAGATATCTTCCTTTCACCACTCTTGTGCTGTTATTGCTTATCAATGTCACTCTCCAGCTTAAATGACTGCTTAATTTACAGACATACTGAGACAAATTCACTTCTGTTGCAGCTTCAGTGAGCTCAGTGGAGTTACAGAATTTGGCCGTAGGTGTCTGAAAAGCACAAGTGGTAGGAACGTGATACTAACAGAAACAAGAACATTGCAACAGTCAAAACAAAAAGGAAGCCCTGAGCTTTGGCAGGATGCCCATTTCAGATTTTGGAGTGTGATCCAACAAGGTGTTCATGTTTTACAGCTGGTGCTGCAAGAGAAAAATTGTTACTCAACAGCAAATCAATTCATATATCTCCACATCAAAACACAGCCCATGTTAAAAAGCAACAAAGGAAGAAACATGTTATAGGCTTTCAGAACACAAATTCTATTGAGAATCATGATGAATTTGCTTTTAGATCTTTTAGAGACTTTGAAAAGACTAGAGTGAAACTGAAGCACACTCAACCTGAGATTTTCAAATTAACCTAAAAGGGTTGAATACTGAAATACAATTTGAATTCCACTGAAACAGGTAATGTGAGATGGAATTGATAGCTCCAGCTTTAGCTCCAGTCCAAGATGGCTTTCTAAGTACCTCTTCTGTAATTGGTGGTAGAGAGGTATTTTCAAGCTGTAATATCTTTTTCAGCTAGATCAAGTCCTGCTCCATAGGCCTACTGTAGCACCTCTTCTAGGCAGCTGGTTTGGGATGGAATGAGACATCCTCTCAAGGAAATGTGTTTCCAACCCACCTTCCCATCTCCTTCAATTCTCTTTTAACAGTGGGTGTCCAAAATCAAGTAAGGGAAATCTGTTGCTTTTGAAATTTTATTAACATTTGTGTTTCACAGATGAAGTTAAAATTAATGAAGGGCAAAACCAAGCATTCTAAAGTTAACTTGGTTAATTCTGTGAACCTGGACTAGCAGTGCAAACAGAGATCATTGCATCTGGAGCACTTTGTTCATTGCTCTGCTCCCTTCTCTACACCATGCACAAATCCCACCTACTGGGTTTGTCTGTACTCTTTCTGTACTCTCCTGTATCTGTTCCCTTTCTCTACACTTCCTTCTTTGCAAAATCCAGTTTTAGTTTTCCTCCTTACTCCTATTTAATTTCCTCTTAAAGTCATAGACACTTTAGAGTCTGGTTACTCTCCTGCTCGTGATGCCTTACAGTGGTCTTACTTCCTTCCTTCTCTTCCTTCTGCATTTCCTGTTGCCTCTGTTCCATACCTCTGAGTTGTCCACAGCATCTTACTCCTCTCTGGTTCTCAGTGAAATGAAAAATTGGCTCTGCAAGATCTCTAAACATAATACTTCCTTGCCATCCTTGCAATCAAAACAAATTCTTAATTTTCTTTCTGCTGATTAATGAACATATCATGGTCTATCATCAGATCATCCATGGGTTATGTCTTCTTGACTGACTTGGGATTAGCCACCTTTCTGGGTAATAACAAGCAAGGTTTAAAAACTGAGAACAAAAACCTGAAATTCCAGATTTCTGTTTATGTTCCCAGATGACTACTTGTGACCATTTCTGAAAACTGAAAACTTGCACTCTGATTTAGGGGCATAGTTTATAAAACCATGAAATTTTTGTGCCTGGACAGAGTATTTCCTTAATGTCTTTTCCTTAACAGACTTAATGCCTGGATGTGAGTACATTCTGGAGTCTTTTTTGCAAATAACAGATAAAGAAATTTCTACTGTCAGAAATGGAGCTAAACATGGAAGTGTTGGAACAAATTCATCAGGTTCAGCTGTCCAAGGGAGATAAATGATACCCATATTTTAAAGTTGAAAAGAAGTCATTGTGGGCAACAAAAATAATTACTGCTTCCCATATTAATTATCATATGTTTCTGAAAACAACAAAGCAATCTATAAAATTCCCAAATGAGAACACAGATGTAGGATCCAGTATGGGTTTGTAAAAAGAAAAAAGAAGCTGATTTTGGATAGAAAAACAGGAAGAGATAAAACTTATCTTGGCTTTCCAAACTAATATTCCAGAGATATTCAAAACAGAGATGAAATAATGTGAGAAATCAGTGTGGGAAGGAAATTTTGGTCTTAGAACATAAACTTCGTAAAAGATCCAAAGACACATAAATTGAGCTTGTCAGTTTTCAGAATAAAGAGAGGCTAATAATAGGTTGCCCAAAGGATTTTACTAGGGCAAGTATCATTTAAAGCTTCATTATCTTGACAAGCGAGTGAACAGATGGCAAAATCTGTAGCAAATTCAAGATTTCCTAGGGTCCTGAAGATTAGAAAGATTTCCGAAAACCAAATTCACATCACCAAAACAAGGTGATTTGACAACCTCAGTGAAGATGGGATTTCAATTTACCTAAGTGTGAGGTAATGTTCAGGAATGATTTGAAGTGTTCACTGATACTGCGTACTTAACAAAGTGTTACCAGCTCAGAAAAATATCTAGGCAGCATTATGGACAGCTTAATTAAAACTGCTCAGTGAAAACAGCTGTTCAATTTGCAGCAATAGTTGTGAAAGCAAATAAAACACTGATTTATATGAACCATAAAGACCAGCATTGATATTATTATAGAGTAATCATGTAAATTCAGGGAACTATGTTACAGTAATGCCCAGCAACATCAACATTACAAAACTGTCTACAAAAAGAAACATTCAGAGAAGTCAGCAAAGGATGGTAAGCAGGGAAGATACAATCACTTAACGTGAAAAATGTGGCACTAAATCCCTACTCACCTTTAAGTCATAGGGATGTCCAATGTATGCAAGATACAGAAGCAGCACACTCTCTGTGCTGGAACCTTTTTCTCCAGTTAATGAGGATCATCAAATCAGCAAGAAATGGAGGGCTTTATGTTCATGTATTCTTAAGAAACATGATGAGAGTACCCATACTAGATGAAATTTTCCAGTGAAGCATATAGCAATTTTTGCAATTACTTCATCAAATGAATAACTACATCATTAATGTGAGACTGTCACTAGTGTTTGGTCTAAATTGTGGTGTTGGTTTGTTGGGGTTTTTTTAAGAATGATTAAAATACTTCTTTTAGGAATAGAGGCTGTCTCTGATGATTATTGAGAAGACCCTAAGTTTCAGCAGTTCTGCATTAACAGGGTAATTTATACTTGTGCAAAGCAAAGAGCTTATTGCTACTTTTTAGTAGTACATACAAGCTATTTTGCATTTATCTTGCCCAGCTATGAAAGATAAGCTATAGGACAGGAAAGAGGTGGATAAACCCAAATCTACTTAAGTCCTAAAGAAGGATAATGTTTCCCAGATGAAACTGTTTTCTTTATGACTTGACTGGCAGCAGTGAAGTACTTTAGATCATTTTTGAACCATGTAGCAACATTTCAGAATAGAAATAGGGAATAGCCTCCAATATGAGTCAGAAGTAGACTAGTTTTTGGTTTTCATATTTATTTCTGGCACTTTTTTTTCTTTAGCATGGACACATTTTCTTTAGCATTCACACGTTTTTAAGGCCTGAACTCTGAAAGTATGTATCTGATAACTTTGATCAAACCAAGGATTACTTTATATGAATGTTTTCTGTCAGGTAAATTAACTGATCTTCTATCTCAAAAGATATCACTGCGGTAAGATCCTGCGGAGTTATAATCCCTTTAGCACCTATTCTCCTAGCGATTTGCATGGGTTTTTGTAATGTAAATGAGTCAAAAATATTCCCTGAAATAGAGAACAATCTCAGGTAATTACTGCTGAACAGATTTGTGTCAGCCCAAAATGACAAAAAGGTGTTGAAATGAATCTGCATGACAGAAGTGTAAGTAAACAAGATGAGCAGCAGCTGTACCTGCAGCAATGTAAAAGTGTTCCAACATCATCTGTAGGAACTGATTTCACTAGAAGTCATTGCAATACTGAAAAAAATGAACTTTGGAATCAGTAACACATATAAGCAAAGTATCAACCTTTTCTTGCCTCCTGGAATAGTCTTGAATGCATATTTGCATGGCACTTAAATGAAGTCAAGGAGAAATGTCTTGGTGGAGTCTCAAAAATATCTGTTAATAAGAGTGGGATCAGGCCAGCTGATCCAGTGTTTCAGGGGAATGCAAGGGGGAGCAGAAGCCTGCTCTGTTCTTTCTGGAATCAACTTTTCAAGTAATTCTAAATAAAAAAGATGGTGCTTTCTGGCAGGCAAGTGGTGGCACACACAATAGAGAGCTGTGGCTGTGATCTCTGTCATCATTCTGCTCACTTCAGTCTACACAGCAGCAGGTGATGGGGAAACACCTCCTCAAGCTCTCTTTGCCTTTGGTACACTTGGCCAGCTACAGAGCAGTCCCTGCTACTGTCTTTCTTGAGATTAAGTTGTTTTACCATGTACTGTTTTCAATCCAAAAGAGAAAAGAAAAATACCTTTATATTTTCTAGCTTTCTCCCATGGTCTTTGATGTTACTGTTTTTATCATAGTAATTTAGTGTCACTATTAAAATTCAGTTACATGAAAAGTATAGGTTGGGTTTTTTTCTCTCTTGCATGCAGAAATTGAAAGAGTACAAAAAGTTGTGTTTTAATTTATCACAGGTGAGTTCTTTTACATGGACTGTAATTCTCCATCATTACATCACTGCTCCTATAAAGTCTGCTACCTACTGTGCAGTGACACCTTATGGCTTACCTCTCTGAGCATATGTAGCATAGCCCACATAAAAATATAACACAGTTTTGTTTCCAAGATAATGAATCTTGAATGAAATAGGCCATTATGCAAACCCACCTTACATGCAGTAGGCAGGAAGGGTACAAGCAAACAAAACTAAGGTGAAGGAGCTACAAATTTGTTGTCTCAAGTATTTTTAGACTTGCAATTCATGCTTTTGCCTACCTGATTTTATGAAGCCGTTACTGAAGCACTATTGGACATCACTCGGTAATTTTTTTCCCCAAAGCTTTCTGTAATTGTTTCGAGGGCAGTACTACAGATCTCTTTGTGTTTCACCCAAAAAAAGTTAAACCCTCAGCAACTCAAAGTAAACCCTTCTCTGCATAGCTCTAAAGACTGAAACTGCAGTTGTTA
The DNA here is from genome assembly GCA_018697195.1 of Certhia americana. Taxonomy (NCBI): domain Eukaryota; kingdom Metazoa; phylum Chordata; class Aves; order Passeriformes; family Certhiidae; genus Certhia; species Certhia americana. Next base: position 49,129,051 of record CM031857.1, on the reverse strand, counting down.
CTGCTGACTTGTTAATGTAACACAGGCATGGACATTTCCTGGTTACTGTAAACACTGAAATGCTTTTGGAGTTAATGGAATACAGGTGCTGCCTGACACTACCAAAACGTTCTCACAGAAACAGGGACATTTTCAGACAGAAAGAGCTGCAGATCCACCTAGTCCAGCTCCTTCTTCACAGCATGAATATCCTGCTTCTCAGTGGAAATACCCAGATATATTAAATGTCATGAAACAGGCATTCTTCCTAAGCTTAAGCTCCTTTATACTCCCAGGAATGGCCGTACCACTCAGCCTGCTGGAACAGAGTGTTCTGTAATGCCAGAGCTGGGTGATGGAGTGGGCTTAGGCAGACTCTGAGCCGGCTGGGAAACCTTCCCAATGGAGCTGTGGGAAATGATGCTTACAATCAAATCGTCACCAGCCTTCACTTCAAATGAGACTTAGACAATGCTGTGGAGAGACAATTAGCCCTTCTTTATTGTGGAATCAAGAAGAAATTTAAAATCAGCTTCAGTGATTCAAGATCCTGTAGAACTGTTTAGGTTAATAGGGATTGGCTTGGGCCCCAGCCAAATTTTGATTCTGGTCATTATAATCTTCCTACCTGAAATTTTATCCCCTATTGCAACTGGCCACAACACTCTTTATTTACTGGCCAAAAAACATGAGTGCCATTCCTTCTTAATCCTATTAAATATATAAATTTAAAATCTGTTAAATAAATTAAAATAGTAGCTGTGTGGCCTGTGATGAAGGTTGCAATATATTGATACTTGGCAATATGCTGCCATCAGTCAGTAGCCTGATTATCCAAAATGTATGTGTGCAGAGATGTATTTGCATATCTGAAAAAAAGTTCTTACTCTTGTAAGTTAATTGGTTTGGGGAACAATTTGCTTGCATTGTTGTTAGAACCTGCTGTCAAGATTGATCATGTTTTCCTGTGTAATACAGGAGAGTTATTAAAAAAAAAAAAAAGGAGAAAAAGCTCCCAGGTCTCTGAACCAATATCCTGCTATGGTGTGTGCTAAATTGCCATTGACTGCTGCAAGGCAAGGCTTTTTTACACAAATGTTCCAATTATTTCTACTGTGATGGTAATAACAGTTGGAAGTTTAGAAAAAAAAATTAAAAATTGTGGTTTAGACAAGGTCCCAATACAATATTAAGGAAATGAGCACTTTGAAAGCAAGAAAAGATGTAGCATAAAACAATATATTTTTGTCAAGTGACTGAAGAGGAGGGGGAAAATCAGACACCAGAAGCTGGAATGAGAAGAACAGGGGCAGTATTCTGTGCTGAGACATTTTGTGTTTCAACATAGCTGCTCACTTATTCAAGGGCATTAATCACTTCAAAAGTTCAAGCTCAGCTCCAGTAAAAAACCAATATATCTACCCATATAAAATATAGTCCACTTACCCAGTTCCTTAATCATTGAAGAACTGACTGCAGAGACTGGCTTTGTTCAGCACAAGATTTCATATCTTCAATGTAATATATTTTAAAGATGTCCACAGAGCATCTTACGAAAGGAAGTGAAAGTTTATTGGCACTTGGTTTGTTTTGCTGTTCTTCTCCTCTGTTATCTGAGAAATGTGCAAGGGCTCTTGTGGTTGCAATTCTTCAGAATTTCAGCTGAAGCATCAGCTTTGTTGTCTACTCTTGCACAGAAGTGCCCTGTTTACTCAGAGGGCAATCCATGCAATCATCATTTGTACCACAGCTGCCTCCCTTCTTCACCATTCTCATATAACAGAGCTACCTCCTAGCTGTCACAGAGGACCTTCGCCTGGAGTTTATAGTGTCCTGTGACAATTTAGGCTGTGTTAGTCCAAGAGACTACACAAGAGACTGGAGAGGTAGAGAGGTTATTAAAAAATAACCTGCAAGAGCTAGAAATAAGCAGAATGCAAGATGGAAAGAAAAGCGCATGATAAAGCTGGCCAGAATGTGAAAATCCTGCTGTGTTAAACCCAGGAAAATAGTGGTTATTTTACAGAAAAATGTATGACTTCTCTAATTTTGTATTCCTTAAGAAACAATGGGTTTTGTCAGAAGGAGTTTTCCAGGTGAAAATATATGGTTGCTGTAGAAAAAAATTTCATCCCACGTTTACCATTTCACTTTTGTTCCCATTTACTCTGCCTTGATAGACACAATCTGGTCTACTGCATCGCATCTCAAACGTAAATACCCTGGCAGTTCTCTGCAATTGCTGCTCATTGCAGCTCATCCTGCCTTTATGGTGCTTCAAGTAGAGGCTGCTTGACTGAAGTCTAAAGGCCCTTCCTCGTCTCATCTATTTGTTCAATATTAAAAGCTTTCTTCCCACAGCCTATGTGTGTAAGGATCCCAGCTTTTGCTGTCTACTCATTAGGTTTTCAAATACACATTTGCATGCTTTTGTTAAAAATGTCCCTCATTCTTGAAAGTTGGTCCTCTGAATATATAAAGATACTGCATTAACCTCCTTGGAGACTTTTTTGCTAAGTCACTTTGCATCAATGCCTCCAAACACTAATTCTGGTGTGCCAGAAATACACCAGCAGTTACTACTCTGGCCAGAACTGTTTTTTTGCTCTCTCGTACTCCACCCTGCCTACCCCAATCAGGTCTTCTCTCCATCAGTGTCCTGTTTTATATTTAGTTTGATATCTCCTGAGGGCAAAGATTGTATTTCAGCTCTTTCCAGTTTTTGTTTCCAAGCACTTTGAGAATGCCGTTTGTTATTAATAATAACAACAATAAAGTACCATCCTTTGTATGAACAGCATTAAAGCTTAATTTCCCCTCATGCCCTCCATGCCTGTTTTAGAAAGGGAGAGGGACCACAGTCAAACAGCAGACACTTTGTTACTGTAGTCTGTATCTGAGCATACTTAGAGTCTTTTCACAGTGAATACTGCAAGAAGTTCCATTTATTTCAGCATTAATCACTGTGAACAAAAGTGAAAGAATTTGGCCCCCACTAATGAAAGCCAGCAGTGCTCTGCTGTTGGCAAAGTGAAAAGCAATCCTTTCCCAGAGCTTCAGAAAGCTAAAATGAAGTAGGATGAACATATAGTTGCCAATCTCATGATAAACCAGAAAGGAGTGAAACTAGTTTATAATTTATTCTCATTAAAGCTACCTTAAAATGATGATAATTTGTGTATGTAAATAGAAAGCAAGGAGAGAGTGCCAGGGCACAAGCTAGAACATTTTGTCCTCATTCACACCAACTCTTACTTTTCTCTGTCCAAAATATTTGTTTGTTTACTTAGATGTCAAAGAGGACACCTACTCACATGCCCTTGGTGCTTTTCATATAACTTCAACCACAGAATTAATATGAAATTCATTGGACTGTGCTGTTAGGAAAACAAGCAATGGAAAACCTCAAATCTTTTCTTCCCTTCCAGTGGTAACCCACACGTATAACATGCCACTCAGACCATTTAACCTGTGACAGAAAACAAATTCCAGAGCTCTAGGACCCCAAAGAGATAAAGACCACTGCCAAAGTTATAAATATTATTTAATGTGTTTATATCTGGGCTGTCTGAGCTACTATTGGAAGCTACAAAAGCACAGCAATACCATTTTGAGTACTGTAAATTTCCAGAAGTTTCATTACAGCCAGTTCCTGAAGAATGAGATTCATTATAAAATTTGGCATTGCACTGATTAGCATCAGACTGCATCATTGATCTTGTAGATCCTGTTATTTCCTCTCTTGCTTTAGTATTACTTTCTAAGGGATACTAGTGTAAGAAGCCTGTGTCCTCTAAATAGAACATAGTAAACAAGGATGCAGTCTTCCCACATTTTCCTCCACAAGACATGCTCTATTTTGTTCTTCTACAAGGCAAATATTGTGAGGTGATTAACAAAAAATCCTGACTCATAATAAAGACAAGACGATGGAAAGGAAAGAAGTTGTACTTTTATCATAGTCTTTCAGTAGTTTACAAATGGCAAACCAAGATGTAGTCATGTTTCACTTTTCTTAGGTCTGATTCTCTTCTTACCAGGTGCATTGGAGTTTGCACAGTTACTTTACTAGGACTGCATCAGGCTGCTTAATGGAATCTGTAACAAATTAAAAACACACTGCGAATTAGAGGCCAGAATACTATGCAGGATCAATTAACTTGGCATTTAATTACCATGGTGATTGAAAGAAACTTTAAATTGCTAAATATATAATTAGTGTATCAGACTTCTGTACCACAGTGGCATCAGAGAATGGGTATAACTAGTGTAGACTTTTCCCCAACGTTTTACGTGCTTGAAAGATTTAAAGACAGTACTTACACTCTTGCCAATATTCTTTTATCAATGAGCAAAGACAAATATAATAGCTCAGCTTCCTTTAAGGCAGCTGGGAACTTCCTCCTTTCTGTTCATGATATACAGTGGTTTCATTGCAATTACTCTGAAAAGAATCATTTTAGCGAGACTAGTATCAAGCAAGAAAACTGCATTTTCTGTGGAAAATGTGCTTTCCTTTTCCCCAGAAACGTTAGCCATCTTGTGCTGGATGTCAGAATGTTTCAAGCAGGAAACATGAGTATTGATCAGCTGGCTACCTATACACTTAACCAACATATGCAAAATGTGTGAGAGACCGGAATTTTACCATTTTGTCAGGTTTTCTGACATTCTGAAAGGAAATGAAGCATGTCTGACCGATGAATGATCCCTAACACGTACCCTCCCTCAAGCAGATTCTGTAGAATAGCTCTTATTGTACCTGCTACTATGAGCTGTAATACATCAAAAATACTTGTGATGGTAATTTGACTTCTGAACAGCTAACTATGATTAAAAGCATAAAATAGGAATAGGCTGGTTGCTGCATGAGTTGTACTGTCATTACTCAATTGCAATAGCACTGTTTTCTTTGGGGAGAAAACTACAGTGTCTGATCTTGCCTCTGGATTTAGTTTTCCACAATAAAGCGCCTGAAATTAGTAAGATTTTTGTCAGTGCCTGCCACAGAGTTTGGTCTAGGCTTTCTAGTTCAGTTCTGTTGCTGATTATGAAATACAGCCATATCACTGCAGTTTATCTCAGTAACTTGTGGTGAGATAACATGGGATTAGCAATTGCTAGTATCTAGTCACTAATTAGCTGCTTTCAGTAAACCTGGAAGTCTAGGGATATTTTTGATAAGGTAAGATCTTCAAAAATGGTACAGAAGGGAACATAGTATCTTTTGTTCTATTGCTACATTCTGGCCATCACAGACAGCAGCTGAAGAAAGGGAGATCTATCTTCCAGACAGGCAGGGCACACTAAGATGGTGCATCCAAGTGTGGCTGCCAGAAGAGTGCTGCTGAAGGTTGCAGTACTGGCTGACGTGGGCTGGTCTTAGTGGGTGGTGACACAGCAATATGATACTAAACCTTCAAAACTGAGTTTATTATTTCACCTTTATACTGTGTGTCATGGCTCATCTTTATACGGCAGCTGAGTACAATATCAGGAATTAATTTCTCATCTCTGCCTGTTTCCTAACTGAGAAAAGCCTGTGGCAGAAAACAGGCATAGTAGGTCGTATGTACTGGTAATGGCTGTGTTGGTGAGAGATTAAATAAAGAGAGGCAGAGGTCAGAGGCAGATTTACTGGGCAGAGGAGCTGATTGTAGGAACCATAATCCTCTCTTCTCCCATTAACATCAGCAGGTGTTTGCTCTGGGTCATGGGATGTGGGAGTATTTACATAATTATGCTGTCTCCCTTCCAGATTTTGAATGCATCCATCCCTGGAAGGCATCCCTTTTCTCAAAAGTGTTTGTCAAGTCATTTGGAGGACACTGTAGCTGGAATTGCAGGCAGAGGAGTGACATACAACATCTGCACAAGTTCTGGACAAGCACATCATCTCCACTATATCAGCTAAAGTAGAGTAGTTTAAGATGAACCTTTTTATATGAACCTTTTAAGAACAGGGACAAAGGAAAACAAATTCACATCACAAAGTAAGCAGAAGACATTATTAAAACAGTGGTAACATGGAATACATCTGTCTGTTTGCTTTTAGCTTCTATGGGTATTGCTGACATTGCAGTTACGGTTTAAATCTAAACAAGATGGGGATATTGATAATGTTTAACATGACTGCTTTACCTGGGCATGCAACTGTTGCAGAGTAGGGCACTCACTTGCAGGAACATCAGCCTCTGCTTTGCATATCAAATACTCTGCAAAAAGAGCAAGCAGTAAGCAATTGATTGTGACTAAATGAAGTGTAGCCGCTGTTGTCCTTCTCAGCTGTCAGACTCTATGCTGGAGGAACATCCAGGATAGGGAAAGGGCCACTGTTAAAAACAGTATTTCCCAAGGCACAGAGGACGCAGAGACACAAAATGGCTTTCCTAAATGGATTACAGGCCCTGCTACTGCTTTCTGGCTAGTCTACAGATAAAGAAATCAGGATTCATTTTAGACTGTAAAGTGTGCAAAAAAGTGTCTGCCAGGGTTTAATTTTGAAACCTTTTCAAAAGCACAAGAGCTTGTAAGAGAAGTGATGCAGGCGTAAGGAGGTGGGGAGTAAGTGGGTGGAATGCAGAGAAAGTGGGAAAGAAACGGGAGAGGCTGTGTTGCGAGGACTATGGCTTGATCTTGGGTAGAGAGTTGATCAACCTAGATCTCTAAAAAAAAAATAAATATTTTCTTTCCGCAAAAGTTGAAGCATGGGCGAAGCACCTATTAGATCCTCCCGAGAAAAAGGCAGCCCATTGCCAGCTAGGTTTTCTGCACCTCGTGGCGGGTGACCTCTCCCCGGAGCAGCGGACGCCCGCCGTTCGCAACACTGGGGCGGCAAGGCTGGGGTGGGCGGCGGGCAGCTCCCGGTCGCTGTCCAGGGAGAGCAGAGGCGGCAGCGGGAGACGGCTGGCAGCTGACAGCAGGACAGCCGCGGGGGCTTAGCCGGACAGATCCCAAAAGAGGGCCGCGGGCACCGGCAGGGTCACGGAATTTAGGCGCGCAACGTGCAGGGTCCCGGGCCGTCGGTGGTTCCGACGGTGGTGCCTGAGCCCGAGGGGCGCGGGGTCCCGGTCAGGGCCGGAGCCCGGGGGACCTTCCCCGCCCCACGGAGGCGCGGGGGAGGGAAGGAGGGCGGCGGGCGCGGGACGGGAGGGAGAGAGGGAAGGAGGGAGAGAGGCTGGCGGCGGCAGCAGCGCTGCCCCGGGGGCCGGGGCGGGCGGCGCTCAGGTGAAGGAAGGGCCGCCCGCCCGGGGCGGCGGTGACGCGGCTGCGGTGCGGCAGGGCTGCCCCGCGGCCCCATGTGGCCGCCGCTGCCCGTCCCCGGCGAGGAGAGCGGGCTCTGAGCGGGGCTGCCCGGGGCGGCATGCGGAGCCGCCGAGGATGAGCAGCCAGCGCCGCCCGGCCAAGGCGCAGCTCCGGAGGTCGCTGAGCGAGCAGCTGCGGGACTCCACCGCCAAAGCCTGGGACTTGCTGTGGAGGAATGTCCGGGAGCGGCGGCTCGCAGGTCAGTCCCGCCGTGCCGCGGCCGCCGCTACCTGCCCGCGGCCGCCCGAGGGGACTCCCCGGGGGCTGTCCCGGCCGCAGCGGCGCGGAGGCGTCCCTTTCCAGGGGGAAGTCTGGGGGGCACCATCTCCGCTGCCGCCGCCGGAGCGAGAAGACGGCGCGGCTTCGGCCCGGGCGGGACGGGGAGCTCCCGGCAGGAACGCGGTCGGCAGCGTGCGGGCTGCGGGCAGGAACCGGGTGCGGGCAGGTCCAGCCCCAGCGCCTGCAGGCAGCTGGTGCGCGGGGGTGCTCACACCAGCACTCGGGCTCGGGGCTAAGCCTCCCCGTCGCTCTATGTCGGAGGCATCTTCTGAGCATCTTCGAAATGAAGAGGGTTGGCTTTGCCTCCGGGAAGCAGGCTCACCTGCTTCTCTGATCAGTTTTCTAAGTCTAACCAACCAGGTTGGTTCCTCATAGGGTTCGCATGTAAGAAGTACCACAACTCCCAAAGAAAAATGGTCTGTTTCATTTCTGATGCTTCTGTAGCTTCAGGTCACCTACCTGCTCTGGAAAACCGGCCTCCTGCAGCTTTACCATCCCCAGGTGGGGGACCAGAAGGACACAGAGCAGGGCAGGTGCTCCAGGGAGTCGGGTGTCATTTAGAGCACTGCTATTGCAGCAGCACAGTCGCTTTATGCACACATGCATACAATGTGTATTTGTAAAATACCCTGTGAATTAGAAGATCTAGAGGGTACGTGCAAGTGCAAGGTCGAGTTATTATACTAAAAAACAATACATCAGGATTTATGAGCGGGATCATGTATAATGAAGTCTAATTTGTAAAGATGGATTCCTCTGTCACATCTTACAGCGTTGTTAGGAGTTTGGTGACCTTGCCTAGGGCACTGTGACTTGCTGGTATTGTATAATACAGAGGTAAATGATGCAGGTTTTCAGACTATGTCTACAACACATTAATTCTTATGTACATACAATTAAAGTGATAGATAAAAATGGCATGGTAGCTTTTTGAAAAATTAATCTAAACTGTGTAGCTTCAATAATGAATTATTAAAGCGACTAATTTTGTCATATTATGGTTAACCAAAATTCTAAACTTTTAATGTTTTAATTTACTTTTAATTCCTTTATTCCTATATTGATAGCATATGCCAGCAGACATTCAGCAAGAATGCTGTTGGGTATTTTTTTCTTTTTTGGTCAAAGACAACTATTGCTTGATTGAGCAAAGAACCTGGGCAGGCTGCCATGATACTGTAGCCAACTTCTTAAAGCAACTGGGTATTAAAATTGATGGAGTCAAAACTTTTTATTTAAGGTGGATAGAATACTAATGTCCTGGGTTTATGCACTGCCATAATTCAAGTGCTATTCATAATATTCTGGTGAGACACTGATGCACTTGCCCTTTAATTAACTTACTTATCTGATGACATAATGTGTACAAATATCTGTTGATGCCAGATATGTTCTCTTGTTCTGTTGCTTTTCTGTCTCTGGCATTTCTGTCCTTGTTTTTGTATTTGTTTGACATGCTGACCTGCGTAGCTGAAGTGTATATTCCTTGGCCTCTTCTTCCAGCTTTCATTAATGAGAAGGCAGGAGATTTAAGCTGATCTAAATGTGTCAACTATTTGCTGGTTGCCAGCCCAGCTTCTTCTCCATCGCAATAGATCTGATCCCAATCAGGTATATAGTTGTACAAATTTCATCTTTTTCCTCAAAACTGGCATTGTAGTTCAGCTCTGACTGGCAGTCAGAGCAGCAGTGTAACTGGTAACTAATGTTAAAGAGAAGTGATCAGAACAAAATGCAGTTTTAACCATCAGTGTGCTGTCATATTCCAACCATCAAGCCAAATAAAAATTTGTAATTAAATCCTTGCTGTGGTTTAACATTGACAGCTTTGCAGACACTTACATGTCTTTTGGTCTTCTTTAGTCTTTTATCTATTTGTTAAGCATCAGGACACCAGTTGCCCAAGACACACCTGTAAAGAAAGCAAGCACATGTTTATAATTCATAAAAATTATATAATTGTTAGGGTTGGATGGGTGTTGGGAATTCTCCGGTCTAGTCTCCAGCTCAGAGCAGGATCAGCACTGGGAGCAGACCAGGTTACTCAGGGCTTTCCCCAGGGTTCCTTGGGAAGAGTTTCTGCCCTGATGTCCATGTGCTGGAGCAGAGGGCAGCAGAGCACTGTTGGGCAGCAGGGTTGTGAGCTGGAGAAAGAAGCTGAATCCTGGCTAGAGCAAGGAGAGAGCTGAGCTTTGACTCAGCTGCTCCCAAAGAGGCAGAAGGCATGGCTTGGTTGCTGTGGAAAGTAGTTTGTGCATAAAAGGACTGCTACAGTGTGTTCCTTCCTTCTCTTCCTCACCCCTTATAGGAGAGGTGATGAGCAGCAGCCTGGCTCCTGGCATGTTCCTGGACAGGGCTGCTCCATACTGTCTCTTATTCAGGACAGATCCATGGTGCCCAGCAGCTCTTAGTCGCTTTTTCTGATTCACTGACTGGGATTTGTTTTTTAAACCATGGGTGTTCCCTCTACAGTGCCAAATTTATGCCCTAAGGGGTTTTTTGTGCTTTTTGTAATTTTTGCAGAGGTATTTTACACTGCTTGCACTATGCTTTTGGTTTAATTTGGAATTCACAAACTGAATAGGAAATGTACCAGAATTTTAACTAGCTGTGGGGACCTATTTACCTGAAACGTTACATAAAATACTGTTGGTTTAATATAATCCTGAACCACTTTACCATTATTGAAAACCATTGTTTAAGGAATTTGACTTAAGTATTTAACAGATCCTCCAATAGTGATCACCTAAGGTAACTCCGAGGTCCCTGCTCAAATCATGATCAACTGTTACAGTGAAATACAAGAAGTTGCTGTTCTTGCATGCCTTGTATGTAAGAGGAAAGTGCCCCTTTCTATCAGGCATTCTTTCAGTTACTGTACACTAAAATAATTTTTTTTTTTTTTTTTTAAATTCAGTACTTTGGAGTCAGGAAACACCAGAGGTAAGGACCCTGTTGCTGTATTGCACAGCCCCCCTCGTAGTAGGATTGTCATGACTGACATGACTGACTGACATGATCACCTCATGATCAATTTTTTGTGGCATAGAATTTTTCAGCTTTATTTCCTGCAGAAAGTGATGATCCCTGTTACTGAATCTCTTAACTTAGAACCTGCTGTACTGCGGCTTTCTGAAATACTGAACCAAGCACAGAATTACAAATTCCCTCAGGTGTTCATGAGCCTGGTGATTAGGAGTCTTGCATATGTCATACTGTTAATGTTTTAGTTGTTCCTAGAAGCTGCAAGGTTACATTGCTCCCATTTTACAGATAGAAAGAAATGAGGCAAAATAAGGCTGAACCCTAGGAATATCAGCTCTTGAGAGTTAGAACTTGAATTGTCTACTTTAGTATTCAAATTTTGACTCTCAGTAGCTGCTGTTGCACAACATTTTGTGCAAATCAGCATTTGGGGTCTAACTGTACTGCACCCAGGGAATGAACAACTTGCAGTTTCTGGTAGTCTGGTCAGATTTTGTTTCAAGTGACTTGGTGTAAAACAGAGAAGAATGGAAGGTGCTCTGCTGCAGGGGCACCATTTACTTGTCATCGTCTCAGAAACCTGGGGTTTTTTCTGTCTCCCACCTGCAAGATCTTCAGCAGGGCTGATACATGACCATTGCCCATCATCAGAGGGGATCCTTGGAAACTGCATATGCAGATGAAGGTGAGACTTTGTCTTAGTGCCTAGTGGAAAGAGGGCTGAGTTAGAATTAAGCAAGTGACTTCAATTCTGAGACTTATTAAAGTTTGTAAAATTAATTTTGTGACCCTAGCATTCTTCTGATAAGAGAAAGCTTTTCCTCTAGTTTCTGAAGTTTAGCTTCTAGCTGTTATTTAGCAATCTACACAGATGGCTGCCAGGATTTCTGCTCTGTAAGGCTGTCTCCACTGTGTCTGTGGCACAGATACACCCTCAGTCTTTTGGCAAATCTCTTCTCACCTGAGCTTCATGTCCCACAATCCTTTCTATGTTCTCAAAGACATTAAATCCCTACTTGATCTCCTCTAGCTCTTCTGGTACAATTCCTCTTATCTATCCACTGACATCCTCTCTGCTGCCTGCTGTGACAGTCGTACCAGACAGGACAGCCTTGAGCTCTGTCCCAACCCATGCTCAGCTACAGAGCTCTCCAGAAGCTCTGCCTGGGGTGGTTTTTGGGACCAGTTTCAGATGCTCCCGCTCTTTTTCTGGCCTGGCCGTGCTTTGGGTAAAAGGAGTTTGGGATCAAGTTTTCCACCACACCTCCAGTGGTTTGCTCAGACTGACTTGTTTTAACTTGTCCAATTTTGGACAGATTTTTCAGGCATCAGTGCTAAACTGACTCTTGAACTTCCCCTGTGAGGTGCAGGGTGTTTTTCCAAAGGATGAAGCATTTAATGTATCAAATCAAGTAGAATGAAGATGGTGGAACAACATACCATGGACTAATTTTTTTCTTAGAAATTGTTTACCTGAAGCTCCAAAACTGAAATTTTTGTGAGTAAAATAAAATCTCAGTCTAAAGAAGCCAGAATTAAAACCTTTAAATTGAAAGTTTTAGAAGTCCTACTCTTAGGTGTCTGTAACTGTTCAGGAGGACATTATAAATTGATTAGCAGCTACAAACATCTCTTCAAATGTGACTGAAATGCATTTATATAAGAGACAAAACTGAACATTATCTGATGTACGTAGAAAATGGAGAATAATTTGTCCAGCAGGAAGTATCTGCCACGTTCAGCATGTGGCAAAGATGACAAGGCAATGCACTTGCTCCTCTCAAAAGTGATTTGTGGCCGGTTTGTGGGTTATTGTGGTTTTATTGGGTGCAAATGAACAAACCTAAGTTTGTAATTGCACCTCTGACAATGTGGTACTCCTTGGCACTTGCTGACCTGTTGATCCTGGGGAATGCAGGAGTGAAAACTGGGTCTCAAAAAATTAAAACTAGCGGTCACAACCATAATTATGTGAATTTTAGCAGTTTTCTGTCATGCCTGTATGGAGACAAGAGCAGCTATGTTTCTGCAGCCTAATTAAAGAACCATCAAATCTATAGCTTTCTCATAGTTTTTAGTTTTCATTTTAAATGAAACATTTTCAAGAACTTGTTTTTGAAGTCTTTACTCTGCAAAGCTGAAGTTTATTGGGGGGAAGTCACTGGAAACCCCAAAGGAAATACATATACCAGGCTCCCAGGTTCTCCGAGAACCCCTGAGCAAAGGCAGGTGTCTCAACCTTGAGTCTGCTGCATCTTGGTATCATTACATTACTGAAATTTATTCTCAATTAAGACCTTTGTGCAAATGTAGCAGATTAATCTACTTTAAAGATATTCCTGAAATGAGTGGATTTTTTGTAATAAAATAATTTTTCAAGATCAGTTTTCATTTAGGAGTGTGGGACATGCCTATGTGAAAAATGTGGTATTTGGTGGGCATACTTCTATGTTCTGTTTTAAAATCACACATGTAACATTTTTAGAAAGCAAACTAGAGATGTTGCAGTCTGTGTCCCCACCAGTCCACTGGAGAGTACAAGCTACTGAGTCTCATGTGTGTTGATAAGATGTATATGTGTAAATTCCTCCCTGACCCAGCCCCATCAATGGGAAAAGACTGTCCTTTGTCAAGGAGAAAAGTTATGAAAGACATTCTTTATTCATGATGGAGTGCTTTAGTAAAGAAAGAAAGTGACTTTTGAGTGATTCATTTGGCCAGGCATGCCAGGAAATTTTCTGCTCTCAGTCCTAAAGAAAATGTGGTTGCCAAAAAAGTAGTCATTGATCTCATAAATTTGATTAATTGTGCCATACATTCTCTATTAATGTGAGGAGGCGTTTTAGATTAATTTAATTAGAGTATGAAGAGGCTTTTCTTTGCACCTATGTTTTATGGGTCATGTCAGTATCCTGTAAGTTCCATCTCCTTCCCAAGGCACTCCTTGAAGGCCCGTGGTTTGAATCTGGAAAGGGGGCAGTGGTGGCAAAATACCACCATTGTCAGTTCTGCTGCTGCCAGGCTCTCATGACCCTCAGCAACAAGAAGTTAATTCCAGAAGTACAATTACAAAAATACCAATATGCTTGACCTGCCAAGTATTTCTGTATCAGCATGAGACTGTGAAGGGGGGGTGATGGAAGACTCCCCACTGTCTCAAACTCCAGAGAAAGATGTATTTTTCTCGTACTCATTCCCATGGCTCTGCTGCAATTTGACAAGTAAGATTTGGAGTTTTAATGGAGAAGTAGCAGAGGTTCCTAGAGTGACAACATTCATCTTCTGGTTTTACATTTAATACGTAGATTTTGTGTTTGAATGGGTACTGCTTCCATCAGAGAATGTTGTATCAGGGATTATTTTCCTAAAAGAAATTTGATTTTGAATACTTAATTTCCTGACAGTAAGAGATACAAATATCTGCTGATAAAATGTGGAATCAGTGCTGGCAATAGAACTGGGTAGCATTTGAATCAGTCAGTTTCTATTTGATAGCTTTAAAAAATACTCTTGACAGGTCTCCCTCTTTCTGGAGCTTGGCTGTTCACAGATCTCTGTGACACATTAATCTTTAGAAAATACACTTTTTTCCCTAGAAAGTTATGATGTACTTTTTATAGTACAGGTTTTTTGTTTGCTTGGGTTTTGGATTGTTTGGTTGGGGTTTTTTTCTACTGGATTTCTGTGGTTCCTTGAGCATTCACAAGGCTCTTACAGTTCTCAGTAAAGAAATATTTCTCCTTTTTTTTCTCTGCACATATACAAGGCCTCAGCTCATTCCACCTACAGATTCTTCTGTGTGACAAGAAGAGGCTGATACCTTGTCAGTTCTCTACACTGTGACTTTATGGAATATTTCTGTAAGCATTGTACTTACCCTGATGTTTTCAGACCAAGTATTGGAATCAATTCATAGTACTATTTTTCCAGAAACAGTAAATATAACACAATACTGTTTAAGTTTCTGTACATTTAGATAGATGGGTTTATTGGTGCTCATATTTTTTTTAAGATATATAGGAATTTATATGGACTGATAAAAATGCTTAATGTATTTGTCTGACATTAAAAAGTGATGATGATTTTCCATTCCAAGACTGCTTCTTTAGATCAGCCATGACATATTAAATAATGTATCTTCTCAGTTATTTCCTACTAGATGTTTTTGTATTTGTTCATATGACTGTAATCCTATAGGCTGCCTCCACATCCCCATGCAAGTGACTTTATTATTATTATTAGTAGTAGTAGTAGTAATAGTAATAGTAATAGTAATAGTAATAGTAATAGTAATAATACCTGTGCCAGAATATTTATATGGAACATTTGTATCCACAATAAACTTTTAGCTGCTTAGTGAACATCAGTAGTCTGTTGGTGGCTAGCTAGCAAATTCCAAAACATGTGGAATTTCTGGACTCAGGAAGGCACTGTAGACTGGACTCCCATTCTTCTGCTTTCCCAACTACAGTAGGATGTGGTGTTTAGTTTCAGGGATCATGAAGTCACAATTCTGAATTTTGTCTTATTACTTTTTGCTTTAATTTAAAAAAACCCTTCAAAATGTCCCATATTCTCATATTTGTAGGGATTCTGAGAACTTAGATGACTTAACAATTTGATTTTGTGCAATACTTACCAGGCATTGGCCTTGTTTCACCACAGTGCTTTGACTCACATTTGTCTTCTTATATTTCATACTTCTTGGATTCTTGAGAGACAGATGTTCTGTCCTGCTCTTTCTTATTTCTTTGTTTTTTTCTTTCATACCATGGCCAAATCTTGTGCTGCTATATATCATAACTCCTTTAAAAATCATCTCCTTGAATAACAATTCATTGAGAAACTCAGCTTTCACTTCTACTTAAGCACATTTGCATAGCAAATTTAAAAAGAAAATGTGAACTTCAGAGTCTGAAAAGCCAAGAAAAAATTCATTTTGTAAAATGTCAGTTTCAAGCTAACCTCATGGTTTTAAAGAAGTGATGCCTGTCTTGTGCTTCTTGAAAATTTGGGTTTGGGAATATTATTTTCAATTAATTAAGAATTTGTGATATTTTCTTTTGATTATTACAGGCTTAAAAATGTGAGAGTGTAGAAGGTACCTTGACTGATATTAGAGCATTTACAAGAAGAGTGCATTTCTGTAGCTCCTTTGCACATCCTGTTTACAGTTAAAAAAGGAAAATATTTTGACAATCAGACCAACCTGGTGCACCTTGTACTGCAAATAAGCGAAAGCTGAATGTGTGCAGACACGAGTGTAGCAAACAGCTATGCTTCAGGAAGGGATTTGGAACACCGGGAATTCGTGGTACTTGGTTCCATGAAACACCAGACTCCAGCGATCAATTTAATTACTTTACAAAACAATCCATTTCATGTGAAACACTCTGCCCGTGGTTCCAGTAGAGGGCAGTAATTTACATACAGTAATGTCAATTAGTGTGCGTACACACGGTGTGTCACTCGGTATTAGACACAACAGCTGGTTTTATTAAGGTAGTGCCATATACAAGGCGTTCTCTGTCCTCAAGGATAGAGTGCCACCCAGGAGCCTTATTTCCTGAGCTTTTGCTGCAGGACACCTAGCAATGTAGAACAAAGTTTGTGAGAATTAAAGAATTAAGGTGTTCTCAGCTAGTATGGTGATCAAAACTAAACATACTATTCTCTATATAATCACCAGAGTAAATTGCATTTCAGTGGATGATTTCATAGAGATACTGATTTTTTTCTTTGTTGCTGTTGAGCAGTAAATCTATAGAAAAGATTTTCTATAAGATTTTCTTTTTTACAGAAATTGTTTTTACAGATCCAACAACATGCTGTAGTACAGTGGAAGAGGAGGCACTGGAACTTATAAGTGTTGTTTTGCTTTAAGCTGTAAGAATTTGATCACAATCTATTTCAAAACACTGGGACTTAAAATTTGTACTTAGCAAAAAGTTGTTTAAACCATAGTTATTTCTTTAGCAGCAAGGTAAATACATTAACTTCAAAATAGCTTGCTTAATTTTATGAGTACTTCACAAATTTTACTTGTCACAGATGTAAAATCATGTGGAGATAGTTAATTTCTTCTGTTGCCTGAGCTAAATAAATGGCACTGGTGCTTCAGTAAACCAAGGAATGTTTTCTGGGGAGGATTGGTTTTCCAGACCGTGATGATGCAGAAGGGCACTGAACCTTCACAGGTTATTTAATGCAGAAGCACTTTAAAAGACAGACACAAAACTGGAGTACTGGTTTTGTTAAAGAAAGAATTTAAAGGGATATTACCTCAGAACAGTAGCATGTGTACCTTAGATCATGTGTAGATCTGTCTGAACCTGAGCAAAAATTATTTTGAAGTTTCCTTGTATACGGCCTTCTGTTGCTGCAATTTATGAAGAAATGTAGGGTAGCTGCCAGCTTCAGAAAGGATAGCTTAAGAGAATAGTGAAAGATGTAAGTCAAAACCAAAGTTAGAGATGCAACTTCTCTCAGTCAAAATATAAAAAAATTACACAAAGCATTACAAAAAAGGGTTCCTAAAGATTTAGGGGCCTCCTGCGTTGGTTCATAGCTTGGAGTTGTCCAAAGTGCGTTGCCTACCTGTGTAAATTTGTGTTGGATTCATTGCATGAAGGAGTGAGGACCTAAACATTTGTCCCATCCTTTAGATTATTTTGGATGTGCCTCTCATTCCTCTGCTAAATACGCCTCTTTTTTCCCATCCCTGTCCCCCTCACCCTGATCTGAATGCATGCTCTTTCACGGCTTATTCAGAAAAATGTTGTAGTAAATTATGTGAGTCTGAGTCGTTTATGTGTCAGATGGCTGCTGAAATGGTATGCGAATGGCATCTCATGGTCTTGCTCATTTTAAGAGGTGTCTTTAACATAAGCACAGATTTTTATTGAAATAAATCAATTTTACAGGGAGATTTCAGCCATTGCGTTTATAGTAAGAAAGAAACTTTTTATTTATTACATTAGAAAGACCACAGCTGGGAATGTACCCATTAATAGACACAAACAGATGGATTCTGACAAATCTGTGAACTATTCACACTCTTTTTTAGCAAATATTTTGCTACAATCCCAACTTGCAAATGTTACTTCAGAAACAAATATGTAACCATCTATCTCAAGGCACAGAACTAACGAGTCATGAGTAACATTAAAATATTGGAATTTCATTATGCATATGATATTCATTTGAAATTTAGGAAGTAGTGTTTAAAAACACCCCAAAAAGCTTGTCTTGGTTCAATAAATGTTTTAAGTTATAAATATAATCATAGAATCATTTATACTAGAAAAGACCTTTAAGATATCAAGTCCAAGCATTAACCCAGCACTGCCAAGTCCATCAGTATATCATGCCCCTCATTGCCACATCAACACGTATTTTTAATGCCTCCAGGGATGGTGACTCCACTACTTTCCTGGGCAGCCTCATGCCTAACCCCAGTCAGTTTGTGAAGAAATTTTTCTTAATATCCAATCTAAAACTCCCCTAGTACAATTTGAGGCTGTTCTCTCCTGTCCTATCACTTGGAAGAATTCCCATCTTACTATATCCTGCTTTTAGGGAGTTGTAGAGAGTGGTGAGATCTCTCCTGAGTCTCCTTTTCTCCAGGCTAAACATCCCCAGCTCCCTCAGATGTTCCTCACAGATCTTGCACTCCAGACCCTTCCCCAGCTCCATTTCCCTTCTCTGGACTCCCTCCAGCCCCTCAATGTCCTTCTTATAGTGAGGGGCCCAGAATTGAGCCTGGGATTCGAGGCGTGGCCTCCCCAGTGCTGAGTACAGGGGGACAATCCCTGCCCTGCTCCTGCTGCCCACACTATTGCTGACAAAGGTCAGTGTGCCATTGGCCAAGAACTTGGGCTGGTTCATGTCCTGCTGTTGGTGACCAGCACCCCCAGGTCCTTTTCTACTGGGCAGCTTTCCAGCCCCTCTGCCCCCAGCCTGTACTGGGATTTTTGTTACCCAACGTCGCTTGTTGAATCTCACACAATTGGCCTCAGCCCTTTGATCCATTCTGTCCAGATCCCTCTGCAGAGCCTTCCTGCCCTCCAGCAGACCAACACTCCCACCTGACTTGGCCTCATCTGCAAGCTGACTGAGGGT
Organism: Certhia americana; assembly: GCA_018697195.1. Classification (NCBI taxonomy): domain Eukaryota; kingdom Metazoa; phylum Chordata; class Aves; order Passeriformes; family Certhiidae; genus Certhia; species Certhia americana. The sequence continues at coordinate 49,110,382 of CM031857.1, read as the reverse complement.
GCACTCAATCCCCTTGTTCAGATCCTTGATAAAGACATTAAACAGGGATGGTCCCAGTACTCAGCCCTGGGGAACACTACTGGTGTCTGGACACCAGCTGGGTGTAACTCCATCCTCCAGCACTCTCTGGCCATTCGGTCTGTTTTTTACCCAGCAAAGAGTGCACTTGTCCAAGCCATAGGCAGCTAGCGTCTCAAGAAAAATGCTGTGGGAAAAGGTTTGAAAGGCTTGACTAAAATCTAGGTAGACAGCATCCACAGCCTTTCCCTCACCTGCTAAGTGGGTCACCTTGTTACTGGAAGAGATCAGGCTGGTCAGGCAGAACCTGCCTTTCATAAACCTGTGCTGTCTGGGCCTGATCCCCTGGTTATCCTTCACATACCACATGACTTTTCTCAAGATGGTCTTCTCCATGACCTTTCCTGACACTGAGGTCAGGCTGACAGGCCTGTAGTTCCCCAGATCCTTCTTTCTGACCATTCTTTTAAATGGGTGTCACACTGGTTAATCTCCAGCCAACTGAGACCTGCCCAGTTGGCCAGAGCTGCTGGTAAATGATGGAAAGTGGTTCAGTGAGAACTTACCGAGTACCTCAGTACTTTTGTGTGGATACTATCCGGTCGCACAGACTTGCATGTATCTAAGTGGTATAGCTGAGCATTTCCTCTGGGATTATGAGGGTTTTGTTCTGCTCCCATTCTGTCCCAGTCTTTCAGCTCAGGGAGCTGAGTACCCCATGAACAATTGGTCTTACTATTTGAAACCTGAGGCAAAGAAGGCATTAAGTACTGCAGCCTTTTCCTCATCCTTTGTCACTATGTTTCTCCCTGCATCCAATAAAAGAGAGGCCAGGGTTCTTCAATGTCTTCATAAACATAAACAGCTCGAATAAAGTACACTATGTTTGCAGATGACGCTAAACTGGGAAGAGCTTTTGACTTCCTCAAAAGCAGAGAGGCCCTGCAAAGATACCTTGAGAGAGGGCTAGGCAGTCACCAGCAATATGAAGTTTAATAATGGCAAGTGCCGGATTCTTTTGTTTACAGATGTCTGGTAAGCAGAAGTGCCCCATGAGAACAAGGGCTAATGATTGTGAGACTTTTCTCAGCTGCTCAGTCAGAATATTTTGTCTGACTCTTCATCCTTTGAAGATGGTTTGGGTGGTCTACAGCAGACTCCCACTAGGATGTCTGCCTTCTTGGCCTTCCACCTGATTCTTACCCTATGCCCACTCAACCCAATCATCACCGTCATCAAGCTCTGGATAATCAAAACTCTCCCTAACCTACAAAGCTATCCCATCACCATTTCCTCATTTGTCCTCTCTGAAGAGTCTATAGCTACTCACCGCAGCACTCCAGTTGTTTGGATTATCCCTTCCTCTCTGTGATGGCAACTATGTCATAGTTTTCAGCTGTACAGTAGCTTCCAGCTGCTCCTGCTGGTTGCCCATGCTGTGGACATAGGTGTGGATACACCTCAGGTGGGCTGTTGATCCCCCCATACTGTCATTAAGCAGAGAAGTTCCTCCACCTGGACACCCTCCCACAGCTGTACCCACGGCTGTGCTCACAGTATTGGCAGCATGTTCCTGCCAGAGCTGTCTGTGCAGCTGTGCCAGCCATGCCAGGTGTGGAGCTGAGCAAGGCCATGGCTTTCTGCCAGTGGATCCCACTGCTCCCTGGTTGGGCTGGCACTGCCTCAGCACCCCTTCTGTAAACTGCTTTCTGTAAAATGCTGTGCCACACCCTGGTCACCAGCACTCCCTCCAGGCTTATTTTATATGCGTGGCCGCCAGCCAGCTGCTGTCATGCTAGATGTGGGTTCTGGAGGCTCAAGTCTCCTCGTTTCAGTGACACTGAGTTAAATCCTTTGCTCCTGTTGTAGGAAATCCTTCTCCCAGTTGTAGGGAATATGGTGTCTGTATAGATGTGGTGAAGTGAGGATTTTCAGCCAAGTCACCATCTGAGAGAAGGTAAATGTTCATTTTCAGAATAGCTCACTAAACAAAGTAGCAGAAATTAATTACACAATAAAGGCAGCTGCTAGAGGAGTTGGTATTTAAAGAAAAATGATGGGTGGCAGACTGCTGGGTAGCAGTGTATCTAGTGACTCAGACTGTGTACTTGCAAGTAAAACCAATGTGTTTTAGTTCTCTTCAATTGTTAAACATAAATTTGTAGGTTTAAAGTTTTATTCAACATCACTGTATTTCTGATATCATAGAAAGGTAAAAATGACAACTGATTCCTCTTTTCTGCATTATTTATTACTTTATTTACTTTTACCATTATCTTCTCTTAATTTTCTCAGTTGAGAATTCTCAAGCCGCATGACAGCATTGAGTCCACCAGCTTCCTTTGAATAAACTGGGAAACTGCATTATCAAAAAGACACAGTGAAAATTCAAAATGTCAGTTATCACCTTTAACGTGCATAACCAAACATACATGAATTTCTGCCACAAGATGTGGTGTTTGGGACTTGCCCAGTTTCTTTCCTGGGAAGAAACTCTTACAGATTTATTATCAGCTAAAGATTTGGATCATTTATTTTCCTGCCAGTCACTTTAAGGAAAATAAAGAACTTCACTAAAATAAGAGAAACACTCTGAATTTTGATATAAGGACGGCTTTTGTCATCCTGACTTGACCCACTCCATCACTCCTGAACATAAAGAAACATTAGTCCACAGAGTATCAGAACCATATAGTTTTATATCAGCTTGGCAGATGACTATTTAGGTAATTACATTTGCGCTCTCTGTCCCTAACAGCTCCAAGTGCTTTTGTTTCAGAATAAAACTGATAATTTGATTATGGTCTGAATTCAGCAGGGCACTTAAATGCAGTATAAATTTAAATTACTGTATGTTTGAATCATGCAGACTAGTCTGTTTTGTTATATTTAACTTCTAAGCCAACAGTAGATTCTTTTAAAAAAGATTATCTATTAAATCAGTATGGTTTGATGTGTGAGTTCATCAGAAAGAGGAAGGTACCAGAACATCCGTATAAATCAGAAGATACTATAACTAATCTGATTCAAATAGAGGACAAATACATTTCAGAATTTAGGTTAGACAGGACACCAAATAAAATTGACTCTGAAACATCTGGTTTGTTTTATACAAAACCATAAACATGCATAGTTACTAAATGGCCTAAGCTGTTTCTTTGGAAGGCACCCTAAAAAACAAGGACAGAAGGACAAGTGTTTACAAAGCCAGGGCATATACATTAATCATGGCATGGCAGCATTTTAAAGAAACTATCAAATTCAGAGGGATTATAAAACAGCTGGGATGAATTGTAGGTAGGAACTGTTTTAAATCTCTGGATTCTAGGTCACAATAGAGGCTTTAACACAGGGCACTCACTCACTCTTGTACTCCTTTGTGTTACTTTCTCTTAAGGGAGAATCATGACTTACAGAGGGCTGGAACCATTATCTCTTCTTTTATAGAAAGCATCAGTTGGTGCAATCATCAAGGATCTTGAAACTGGGAAAAAGTTTATTGCTGTGACAGATCGGGCAACATATGGAAGGAAGTAAGATGTTCTCCGGAGACAGATTAAGTTTTTGCCAAGGCATTTTACTGAAATTTTGGAAAATAAACAGGTCATTAATTGACTCCAGATTTAGCTACTGCAAATTGTGCAAAGATGTTGCAAACCAGATGCTTTCCCCTATTTGTTTTTACAACCCTTTCTATTTATAGATGCCCTTATTTGATGACTTCTTTAATAGAGGGCATTGTTTGACACCGGAAGCCTCATTTCAGTTTTGCCAGTAGATGCCTGACTAAAACATACATGTTCACACACTGCAGGGATGAAACACTCAGCAACAACATAAGTAGGAAATGATGAATAGGAAGAAGTTAACATTTAATTCTTCCCTGGGTTTCTTAGTACATACCAGTTTTCAGCCATTCCCTCTGCAGACCCTGCTAGTGAAATAGTAGAGGTAAAGGCTCCTATCCCAAGGACAGCATCCTTAGACTTGTCTTTCCAATGAAGGTGTGAATACAGTCCATGTTGGCATTTCTCTGGCTTCCCATGTTGTGTGACACAACCACTGATGTACCACTGATGTCAGCTCTGTGGGAGCATAGCTTCAACTTGAACTCCAGATTAAGGTTGGATCTCAAAATGGGAATGTAGCAGCCAAGTCAACTATGCTGTTCTGAGAGAAATACTTGAGAAAAGAAATATTCATTCCTTCTCCACTTAGGCTTCTTTTAGTCTTCAGAATGCCAGCTCTATTTTATGCTCTATCCACACAATCTTGATTCATGTTATAAATAACATACTGAGTGAAAAGCATCTGCCCTGACTTGAAAGCAGTGAGTCTAGTGGGAATGCCTTCTGAAAGGATTGAGCTAGTCACACCAGGTCCTTTACAGTCAAGACAGAAATAGGTACCTCTGAAAGCCAGTCCTGTCGTCCTGAAATAGATGTGTGAGACAAGGGGAATCAATTGCCCTACAGTGGTGCTTATTTCTTGCCATAATCCTAGGCAAGTGACAGCACCAAAGACCTGCTTGCAGTGACAGACTGGGAAAAGTCATCTCTTCAGCTGCCACCTAAGTGCCTTTGATATGGAAATCAGTGAGCCACTAGCAGTGCAGAAGTTTAATTTTAGAGATTGCTGCTCATAACGTCCCTGGTTTCATTTTAAAGTACCTGCTCAAGTCAGCAAAGCAGGAGATGGAGCTGATGAGGCACCTGAGACTTCAGGGGCACTTGTACATACACTTAAAGGTACATGTTCTGACAGTAACCTGCAAGTGTACCTGAACCTTGCATAAAGGTATTTCTTCATTTCCAGTTTATTCTGGGGAGGCAGATTGTGAATTACACATCTTTAGAAGACATTCTGAATTTGATGTAATAGAAGCTGCATGATTTTACTTGTGAACCCTAACAGGCTTAGCTAAGCAACAGGGGCAACAGCAGAATTCATAATGCATGTTTTAAAGTGCACTTTGAGGTTCACTTTTCAAACTGGTAAGTAGTTATGTGATGTATGAATATTTATTTTACTGTGTCTGCAGTCAGCACAAAAGTCCATCAGGCCCAGGTATCCTGTTTTTCACAACAGCTGCTAGTGAATGCCTAGGAAAGAGTACCACAACATGACAAGTTTATGATATGACTTCTTAGCTTCCAGGTTTCAGTAAATACTTCTTTGCTGATGTTCTTAACAGGGCTGCCAATTAGGAGCAAAGTAAACGGGAGGTTTATGATGTGACTGTGCACTTCCTAGCTGAGCTACACGTAAACTTGTGAGACACACCGACTGTTTCCCGTTTGAAATGTTCTGCAGACGTGTAATCCCTCACATCACAATTGCTATTTTTAAAAGTTATTTTCATGTCATTCCCAGGTGTCATGGTCAGAGTTGCTTCCGTGTCACTAGTCTGAGCAAAGTGAAGTGCCACTAATCTGAGTGAAGTGGGAACAAAGTTTATTTTTAAAGCAATACAGGCTTGCTAGTGGCTTGAAAGCAAAACATTCCTAACTCCATTTGGTTTTAATTTATCATCCAACCTATTATGTTTGGTAACATATTAGGAACTGGTGAGTGTATTATTTGTCATAAGCTGCTCAGGATATAAAAGGAGGAAAAATAAAGACTGAAATACACGAATCTCTGCTTTGTTCTTTTGCAATCCAAGATGAGAGTACGCACAAAGTACTTTAAAACAAATTCTGGTCTCAGCTACATACGTGCAAATCCTGAGCATTTACAGGGTATACAGTGAATTCTGGCTTAGAATAAAAGGTCTCCACAGCAGCATGGTCTGGAAACTTCTTTCAGGACCCAGTTTTGCCTTAATTTCATGTGCTTGTAGCTAAGAACAGCACTCACCTGTCAAAATGTGATGGAACAAGAGGCAAAAAAATTGGCAAATATAAACAGAACCAACCTTCATTCACAGGTCAGGTGCAATTTCAGTTTTGCAATATTTTGTTGCCCAACTTGAGATACTTCAAAGAGGTCTTATGTCCAGACTGAGGAAACCAACCTTCCCAGAAAGTCAGAGCATTTCAAGTGTCACGGAAAATAGACCCAAGATGAGTAGTTCCTTTTGAAGGTTTTGGCCAAGGAATTTTTCCAGTAAAACTACATTCCATAAACATGGAGCAACACCTTAAGTAGACAACAACAAATGAGGAACACTGTGAGGTTGATTTGAAACAGAGCTGTATATTCAGACAGTGGGACAGGGAGAAAGCCTGTGAGAAGGATGTGATAGGATGCCAGGATAAACATGAGGGCAGACAACAATATTTTCATCACTCTGTAATTGAGAGAGTATAAAGAAATTCACAGCTGGAATGGAACTTATCAACCAATTGTCTTGGTGTGCCTATTTCGAGCAGAGGGGGAATCAGCAGAGGAAGAGTCTTGGTAAGTGGCTGCTGGAGGAGGATGTGCAAGGGAGTGTGTGGGCTGGAGAGGGGAGAAGGGAAGTACACCTGAATTGGGGACTGGAGGAGAGGAAAGGAATGTTTGCTGGAAAATGGTTCATTTTGCCTGCATTGCTGCAGGTTCTAGGCTTTTTCTGGCCCTTCCTTTACACTGGCAGCATTTCCCAAAGGTGGGCTATGGGGAAAGAGAGCTGCAGGCTGCCTGCCCTTTTTCAGAAGGAGCAGCATGGTGGCTGGAAAGGGAGCTACAGAAAGCCCTTTCCTCTCTGTTGCTCCTGCTATGTGGTGGGTTCCCACTCAGGAAAAAAAAACCAACCACCTGCAGCTTTATCTAGTGAGACACATCAGCTCTGTGGTGTGTATTAGCACAATGCAAAATGCAAGTGAAAAGAAGTATGCAAGGAATACGGAGTCTGAAAATGAAATGCTTATATTATGCATAGACCTGTTGGTTGCTAGAAGACAGAAAATCCTGTCCAGAGACTTGTCCAGTTCATAACTATCAATACTGTAAACTGTCCCAATACTGTTTTATTGTGGATGTTCTGCCAGGGATTATTGTGGGGATTTGTTTGAGCTTTTTATTTTTTGTTAATTAAAAAAAATCCTATATGTAACTTATACTCCTAAATTTTATGATATGAAGAAAGAAATAATTTGGGATTAAATGCTATAAGGCATCATGCTTCAAAAAGAATGGGCTATACAGAACACTTGCTGTGGGTTGTGATAAATTCTAGTTTTGGGTAAGGAATAAGTGATCCATGCATGTCTCATATTCCCCCAGCTTCTTTATTTGTGAGGTTGCTAATCAGACAGCAGTATGGCTGATATTGTGCAGCCAGATAAGTGTGCAGCTATGTTAGTCACACTTGCTGTGAGGTGGTGGCTCAGCTTTAAAGCTGGAACAGTGACCAGATTCTCTGCTCATTCATGATGTTTTTTGTACTGGGCCTTTGTTCTGGTTCTGATGACCTGGGGCAGGGAAGAAAATGTCGTGTGTGCCCTGTTCTGCCATGCTTGGACAGGCCCATACCTGGACACCATCGGGACAGACCTCAGCTCTGTGCTGAATTCAATGCCCCCACTCACCCTCACAACAGCAGCAGCGTAGAACTGCCACGTGTCAGGCCAGATGTCCCCACACTACATCAGGGACAGTGGCAGCCACAAGGCTTAATTCAGTTTGCTTCATTAGGGAGATGGGAGAGGAAGAACAGGTCACCAGCCTGTGCAGAGGACATTCCTCTCCAGGAACAGTTGCCCCCCTACCATAACCTAAACTTGCATCAGCATCAGCCAAGCCCCAGCTTTCCTGAGTCTCCAGGAAGAGTAACCAGCAAAGGGATGGCTTTGCTGTACCTAGTGGCTGTCCTGGTGGTGATGGCTTGGGGACTGTAGAATAAAAAAAGAGGAATTCCAACTGTCAGTGAACAAAATACTTTATATGTATCCTACAGAGTACTGTGTGCAAGGCTGCAGGCCAGCCCTAGAGTCTAGACTCAGCTTATTGCTGAGTGCACATTGCTCTGCAGAGCCACATGTACAACCCTACATCCTTGTTACACAGAATTGATAAGATCTGATAACATGCATTTAATAACACATTGGGAAATCTCTGGCATTCTGCAACTTTAGGCAATAAGTGTCTTATCTGAAGGAAACCACTACAGGTGTAGGATCATTTTAAAAAGTATTTTCTCCTTAGCTCATGCAGTTACAGTAGATTTTAGCCTGCCTCTAGTGGGCTGATACTGCTTGTAAGGAAAATTAGTCTTCCTACAAAATAGTATTTCCTTTTTTTTACATATAGGTACCAAAATAGTTAAGAAAGGCAAAGATTACTGTTATCAGTCAGGAAACTAGTGTACAGAGACAGGTTATACAACTTCCTGGAAGTCTTCCAGCAAGTCACTGCCAGCTAGTCCTGTGCCCTAACCATCATGTCTGTCTGCCTTACTGGGCCAGAGGACTAAAATCATGCAACAAATATTCATTGATTTCAAGGAGCCTGGAGAATTTCATGTTCCCAGACACCAGTCCCCTGCTGCTGTATTTGAAATAGTGTTGCCAAGAATTATTCTGTTCTGCCTTGTTGCTTTTTAAAAACCTTTATGAAATCTAACTTTGGCATTGGTTCTCTAGCACAGAGAGAGGGAAGAAACTTCTGTGAAAACCAGATCAAAACTTGAATATTTCAACTCTTGCCGATTTGATCATGATAGTACTGAAGTCCTGTTGAAAAGAAAATAAATAGCAAAGCCCTTACCTGAAGTCTGCAAAAGCATGAACCTTCAGCTCAGATAGGAATGTTTGTCAGTGACTGAGTGACACCACCAGTAGGGCTGTGTGTGGATTTACAACGTATTTGGATAACTCTAAGAAACTAAGTTTATCTAAACACTTCCGTACGTTATCAGTGCATAATCCAAACACTTTGTTAGTGAGACTCTGAGATTAGGATGTGTGTAAGCCCACTACTACTTAAATATATTTACAGAGTTCCTGTGGGTTTAGTTTTAGGAACTTGTATATAGATTCAGCAGATGGAGTTGCACTAAGGGTATGGAAACCACTTTTAGCTCATTTCTGTCATAATACTCTCCAAATACTTTAGCAGAGGAGGTCTGCCACCTGAAATGTCTTCCTCTCTTCTGAACTCTATTACCCAACTGTTGTGTTTTTTCCTTAATTTACTGTTGAGAACCACTGTCTTTAGGGACTTTACACAGTGTGGGAAGCTGGCTATTCTGGCTTGTGAAGAGTTCAGCTAAGGCCAATGGAGTCTCTATTCATATGCTGGTGTGGTTGACTGAGGAAAAACGTTTTAAAACTGAACAGGAGTGAGACCATAATGCCTAAATTAGCAGTTAGGCACTGGATGAAACAACTGACCCCTTCCAATGATCTTACCAGCCATCCAGGAACTCCTGGTCCCTTCTAAGCCTCTGGGAGAGCAGAAGGGACAGAGAGGTCACATGCTCTGAGCCCAACATTGTGGCCAACAGACCAGCAGCTTACACTTCCTCAGCAAATGTGACAGGAGGGCACGGAGAGGCTGTGCCCAGGGAAGTACTGTCATTCCACAGGCTGCAGCCAGACCACAGGAGCAGTTATTTTGATGCATTTATGCACTGGTAGTGCTGTTAGGAGCCCGCATATACATAAGCTGTGGGGTGATACACCTGGTTAGCTCAGGTGAGAATACAGATTGGCCACTCTGGCTCAGAACAGCCCCAGTGGGGTGGCCACAGGTCAGACCAACCTAGTATCATGTGTTGGCCAGCAGGCAGATGCAGCTATTTTTGGAAAAATATAATGCTAGGATAGGCATATAGTGATATTTTACATGTTGTATATCCTACCTGCATTCATGTGGTTCAAGGAGGTGCTGAGCCACGAGCTGGAATTTTGTGCTTAATCACCCTTGCTGAATTTTTCTTCCAGGGATTTTATCCTTTTTTGAATTCTGCTAACTTCTGGCAACCACAGTATCCTCTAACAATGACTTCCAGGGATCAGCTGTGCATATATGGGGAACTATTTATGTTCATTCACTTTGAACCTAGCCCCACTTACTGTTCCCAACTTTATCCACTGCAAGAAAAGAGCTCATAATTACCAAATGGTGGGCAGACATTTGTAATAGCATAACCATGTTTGTTGGCTTGCACTCAATTACTTTTCCAAAAAGTTTTAAAATCCACTTTGCTTTTTTTTTGTTCCTACTGAGCAGTGGTAGTGGATTTTCATAAACCTATCCAAGATCTGTTTCCTTAGTGATAACAGCTCCATTAAATCGCATTACTATGCACTGTTACATTTAGGGTGTTTTTTGTCCCATACATTTATTAGCCCTCAAAAGCTAAAATTTTTAGGCCTTCTCGGTCAGTATTATAGCTCTGAGCCTGGGGCAACCCTCTGGCTCTGAAGTTGTGTTTGGACCCTCATGTCTGGGAGGAAAAGAAAGTCATCATTCTGCAACAGAGGCTTCTTATCCTGTCCTTTGTGACCTCTGAGATGAGCTGCTGGGAAGCTGTAAAATTTTCAGTGTTTACAACCAATTTTTATTTTGACTGATGGACTAATTTGGTATCATCATTATATTTTGCCAACTCATTATTCAGTCCCATTATAAAAACTATGTATGGATAGTGGGCAAAACAGATTCCAACACTAAGGTCTTTGTGAATCCCCTGGGAACCTAATCCCATTGTGAACACAGATTATTTATTACTACTTTTGTTTCCTTTCTTTAAACTATCATTAAGCCACAAGTGGCCTTTTCCTTTTAATCTGTGATAGCTGAGGTTCTTTGTGATTGCCTGGTAGAGGATCTTGAGCAATCTTTATCAAATCAGTTACTATTCGCTTTGCTTATTTAACATCCTGAGCACTTCCACAGGAGAATTGAGACTTTCTTGCCTTGACCCTCATCTTCCTGGCTTTTTGCATGTATCCTTATTTCCATAAGATTGCCTTGGTGGATGGTCAGTCAGTCACCTCCCTGCCATCCTTTTGTTCCCTAAATATACTACTGTTGTACTCCTGCACATAATTTCTAATCCTCTGCTTCTGTGCTGTGGCCAGGCCACTGATGCTCTTGTAATCAGGAGGCTGTTATGTAGCAGTACTACTCATTGAACATGTGGATCTTAAAATGCAAATGGATAGTCCTCTGATGCTGGAACAGGGACACTGGAAGAGTAGAAAAGGATGTACTATTCAGTAGTAAATGTACTATTCAGAAGCCTCATCTCCCTTTGAAGATTTGAAGTTTATCTTCAAGGGTGTGCGTAAGCCTGTCTCTTATGCATATAAAGCCCAGCGTAGCAATGTTCATTTTTAAAACTCACTATCAGACAGTTGACACAGCAGCTGACTTTCCTCCAGAACACATCAGTATCAGGCTCTCCAGTGAAACAATCCTCTGTTGTAATTCCGCGCAGCTATTAGCTGTCTCCATCTCGTTTCCTGGCAATGCAGAAATCTCACATAAACTATTTTCCTTTTGCCCCAGTCTGATTCCTGGCCACCCCAGATGAGCTGCAGTGCCTCGGTGCCCCAGCACAGCCTCAGGAAGAAAGACAAAGTGCTGCTGAGCCAGAGGGGAGAATTTCTGGCTGTGCTAGAGTCCCTGCTGTTTCATGCCCTATATGAAAGAGTTTGCAGCCTGTAGTAATCCCAGCAAACAACTCTCAAACAAATGTCTGTGTTCAAACATAAAACATTTTTCCCAAACAGCAGGCAATGAACTTCTGGTTTTAAAAGTACCAGTCCCAGAGGGAGGATTCAAAACACATGAAGTAAGTGACAGCTTCATCTTAAACACAGCTTTGGGTTCCCATGCATGTGAATTTTTTCTCTTCTGGAATTTGAGAAGGGAGAAACTACCTGTACTTAGCACATGTGCTGCTGTGCAGGTATCTATAAAGTCAGAGACAGGCAAGAAATAGAAGATGTGTGAATAGGAAAGGGTTATGTGGATAGTATATAGATACTTCAGTATCAAGGATATATTGCATATACAAGGTATTGGAGTTAGGCTATAATCCAGCAAACTAAATTATTCTTCTACCTGCAGAATTATAGAAGGGAGTCCAGAGACCAGAAAGTTGAAAGCAGATGCCTGAGTTTTTTTCTTCTGTGACTTGAAAACAAGAGTGTCCTGCTTCTTTTAACTACATGTCACTAATGTTAATAACAAATGTGGTTCTCTAGTGGATAGGAAGCTGTTTTGTTCTCACAGAACCAGTGCTTTCTAATGAAGGGAGGCTGTCAAGTTGCCATTAAACTTTAGATGTGAAATAACGAGATAAGTGCAACTAACAATAAAAGGGAAATGGGTCACTTCGGGAAGATGATGTGGTTGATTACTGTGTAAGAACAGCAGGTTCAATCCAAGCTTGGAGAACTCTGTGCCAGGTACAACACCACAGACCTATTTCACAATTCACTGTGAGGTGTGCATTCTAAGATGTAAATCATGAGTCATGTTTATATATATAATTTTTTAAAAATTTATTTATTTATTTATTTATTTGTAGGTGTACAAATGAGAAAGTTCTGTTCATCTCAAGCAATCCTCAACTACCCCACTGTAGCACTGCCTCATGGAGTAATACTCTTAAGGCAAAGGTGGTGTGTAGAAACTCACAATGTTGTCTTGTCCAGAAAAGCCAGTCATAAGTAGATAATTTGTTATCAAATATATTTTAACATTTCTAGAGTACAGTGGATTGTTTCCTCCAGCTGATGTCAGCACCCCGCTCACAGTGCAGTGGAAGCAAGTCTCCAGTACTGCTTGAGATACTGCAGTATCTACAGGCTGCCCTGGGGCGATTTTTCCTGCCAATGGTTTACTCCTTCTTTCTCACACCGAATACCATTTCAGGGAGAAAAGGTGGCAGAGAGACATAAAAATCAATTAATAGAAATTAAGTGTTGCATTTCTGCCTGTGAATGCATACAGAGAAGAATTATGACTCCTTGAGCTGACTTTGCCAATTATACTAGTCCATGCAGTCATCAGAAGTGCTGTGCTGTATGAATAAGCCTTTAACTAGATTCCTGGTATCCCAGAGTATTTCAGTATCCATCAAGTCACTGATTGTCATGTTAGATGTCACATGTGGTTATTACACTATAGATATCAGTCTGAGCATTTCTGATTCATTTAAAAAGAAAAAAAAAAAAACAAAAAAAACAAAAACAATTTAAAAAACAAACAAACAAACAAACAAACAAACAAAAAAAAAAACAACAAAAAAAAAACCCCACTAATTCCAGACATGGTTTTATGAAGAAATCTCCTTTCCTGCATGTATCAGTCACAACATGGGAGCATGGGGTTGGGTTTTTATCTCATGGGCTGGGCTTCTGTCAAGATTGGCAGCCACTTCAGGTGCATGCTGAAGCTCCCTCATAGTCTTTGTAAAATGCATGAGGAAGCTTTTATTTTGAAGTGCTTTCATGAGATCCATTAGCATGAAGTTCAGTGTTGCTCTATTAACTATTCCAGAAACAGTCTGTAGACTGAGACTGAAATATTAATTAGTACTATTATATAACAACTTAGACTTCTGTAGTACTTCTTGTCTGAGAGTTGATGGCCAAAGGGGTTTCCTCATCTGAATGACACATTTTTGAAAATAAACATTGAATGTCAAGGCAGTCACCAAACAAGGATACAGTCATTTTAAAAGTATGCAAGGGGGGCTACTTCTTCTTTTTTTGCCATGCACAACTTCAAGCACAGGAGCTTTCAAACACGCACCACAAGACCAGCTAATTCTTGTTGTTTCTTGTTTTATTTGACTACTATGCAAGTACTGGACTGAAGCCAAAGAATTCAGCCTCAGCACAGGCAGCACTCATCAGCACCAAGCCTGGGGCAACCCTCTGGCTCTGAAGTTGTGTTTGGACCCTCATGTCTGGGAGGAAAAGAAAGTCATCATTCTGCAACAGAGGCTTCTTATCCTGTCCTTTGTGACCTCTGAGATGAGCTGCTGGGAAGCTGTCTGGGCAGCTCTGTCCTGTTGCCTTACCCGCTGGTGGGGACATGGGAAGGATGGGCAACCACGAGAACACTGAGGCTGGTACTCTGCCGTCTGTTTCAAGCATGTAACTGGCTTGCTGAGCCCTTAGTGGACTTGTTCACTAGTATATACACCTTACATAGGCTCTTGCCATGGTTTTTGTTTCTTTGGATTGGCTTTTGAAGCATTACATTTCTGTTAAACTGCTTCCTAGACTTTGGAAGTATTGCAAGGAAGAATGCAGAATCCCAGTAACTGAAAAAGTCAGTGCATTTTCCAACAGAAGAAGAAATCCTTCTGAATATTTAAGCAGAGTGGTATTAAATGTTAATACTTGCTTTGCATTAGCAATAGCATTTTTTAAATAGAATTAGATCAAAGAACTGTAGATTAATCAAATAAGAATTTCCCTGCACAGAGGTAATGTCTCTTTGGATAAACACTGGGCCTGTCATTGATGTTTGGAGGTCTCTGGGATATTTATTCCTGAAAAGATAGCAGCAGAGTTAGGGACACACTGGCTTGACAAGCTGGGGTAGGAATGGGAGCCATCTCTTCCCTGCTGTTCAGGCTCTCTCTGCTCACACCTCTTTGCGTTTGCACAGCAAAGGCAGAGAGGAGACTGGTCAGTCCTATTGTCTGGCTGCCAGTGCCCAGCCCTGTTTGGGAGTAGAGATGGTAGTGGTGCCCTGTCTTTGCTCTTGAGTTTGAAGTCTCTGCTTAGAGTCTGAAAGAAGACCATGCAGCCATAGCTGGAGCAAAAATCAGCACGTAGAGCACTTGCAGGTGCTTTCAATGGTAATAACAGGTAATGGAGGCTTCCAGTCTACAGCATTCATTTTAAATTTCTGGTACCTGGAATTATAATTCTCCATTTTATGGCACTGCACAAGTCTCACATTGATGAGGAATAAAATTCATAAGGTGTAATGAGAACAGATTGCATCGCAGTAAAACTGCGCCCTAAGGGGGTTTGCATGGAGAAAAATTTAAATGAATAATTGTGAACAAGAGCTGTCTTTCCCCCTCTCATATTTAGGTGACTGTATCTGCCCTGTCCTCTGTGAAGAGGCAGGTCCCAGGCAGTGTCACCACATGGCCCTGCCCCGGTCAGCATCTGTGAGATGGGGAGTGGGAGGAGAGCTCCATTGTACCATGGCATGTTGTGAGATACTGTTGGCCTCAAGGCTGGAGAACAGGACACAGACAATAATGTCACTGCAGGTGGATGTCCAGGTAGAGTTCTGTGAGGTGAAGATCCCCAATGGGTTGGGATGGGGATTGAGCCCCTTCTGCCTGGGGCTTGCAGCCACTCCAACAGTGCTGTCAGCTGCCAGGCCCCAGCTTGATGCTGGTCTCATGGGAAGGGGCATGGAGGTGGCAGCATCATTCCTGAGCTGTGATTCTTAGAAATCAGCACACACTAGGGGTGTATTCATCCAAAATACTGGTATTTTAAAATATAATGGAAAATTATTTGACTTAGGAAGGCATTTTCAGTTTATTTTCACTCATATTTGCTACCCACCTGCTGAT
The DNA here is from genome assembly GCA_018697195.1 of Certhia americana. Taxonomy (NCBI): domain Eukaryota; kingdom Metazoa; phylum Chordata; class Aves; order Passeriformes; family Certhiidae; genus Certhia; species Certhia americana. The sequence goes on along the minus strand of CM031857.1, from coordinate 49,094,868 downwards.
AAAAAATGGCAATGTTCTGTTTCCATATGATTAATCAAAGAAATAGCATCTTCTGCTAACTCAGGGGTTGATATGTGAAGATAGAATGAAAACATATGCCCCTCTGTCAAAAAAAAAACAACAACAAAAAACCCCCAAGATATTATGGCAAGGAACCTGAATAACAGAACCTCTCCATCCCCTTTCCCTCTTTTAGGCTGTGACCAGTTCTTGGAGCATTAATGTTAGGGACTCTTGGGTTTTGTTTACTGCTGAGTAACTGCTGCTAGGTGTTGTTGAATTTTTTTCATCCCAAGGGCTTTGCTTGTTCCAGTGGTTGTTGTACCGCGCGGTTTTGGAGATTCAGACAGCCCTTCCGTAAACGGACTTTTTCTTGGCGAACAGGGGTATGATTTTTAGAAAAGTAAGCGAAGGCATCATCTCCAGAGATGAGTCAACAGCTGGGCAGCGTAGAGCAGAGGAGGAAAAAGTTTTCGGCAGCCCTGAGTACTTTAAACCGCCCATTCTCGAGCGTCTTCAACTATTTCTTTGCTTTCTGAAGCGACCAGGTGCAGCCCCTCCCTCTGTGCTGGGTAAACTCCGGCCAGCCGGGGGGCTGCCGGGACAGGCTGTGCGGGGCTGGGGCTGGCTGTGTGGGGCTGGACCGAGACAGGCTGGGGCTGGGACAGGCAGTGCGGGACTGGGACAGGCTGTGCGGGGCTGGGGCTGGCTGTGTGGGGCTGGACCGAGACAGGCTGGGGCTGGGACAGGCAGTGCGGGACTGGGACAGGCAGTGCGGAGCTGGGGCAGGCTGTGCGGAGCTGGGGCAGGCAGTGCGGAGCTGGGGCAGGCTGTATGGGATTGGGGCAGGCTGTGCGGGACTGGGGCAGGCAGTGCGGGATTGGGGCAGGCTGTGCGGGATTGGGGCAGGCTGTGCGGGGCTGGGGCAGGCTGTGCGGGACTGGGGCAGGCTGTGCGGGGCTGGGGCAGGCTGTGCGGGGCTGGGGCAGGCTGCGGGGCTGGGCAGGCTGTGCGGGGCTGGGGCAGGCTGTGCGGGGCTGGGGCAGGCTGGGGCTGGGGCAGGCTGTGCGGGACTGGGGTAGGCTGTGCGGAGCTGGGGCTGGCTGTGCGGGACTGGACCGGGACAGGCTGGGGCTGGAGCTGGGGCTGGGGTAGGCTGTGTGAGACTGGACCGGGACAGGCTGACGCTGGAGCGGGAAGGCTGAGGCTGGGGCTGGGGTAGGCTGTGCGGGGTTGTGTGCCGGGCTGGGGCAGGCTGGCTGTCCCGCTCCGCCGGCTCACTTCCACAGGCTCCTCTGGGAGCGATTGGCCCGCGCGGATCATGTGGGAGAGAGCCGGAATCCCGAGCCTGTAGTAGCTCTTGGCACTCCTTTTTCGTTTAAAGCGCTCGCTCCTCGCAGCTCCCTGGGGCTTAGAGCCTCCGTGCTTTCCTTGCCCTGATTGCGGTCGGGAGCAGCGCCGCGGGACGGCCGGGGCGAGCCGGGGGCAGCGGCGATGTTGAAGCAGGTGCCCCGGGCGGCGGGCACCGCCTGTTTCTACCTGAACGCCGTGTCCCCCGAGGGCCAGGACCTCTTCTGGCGCTGCGATCCGCCCGCCCGGCGCCCTCCCTACAGGACCAGCAGGATTCTCGCCCGTCACCAGCTGGTGACGAAAATTCAGCAAGGTGAGTTGCTGGCAGGAGCGCTCCGTAGCCCGGCGTTGGCGCAGGGTCTGCAGGTCTGCTCTTTCGTAAGAGAACAGGTTTCAATGCCTCCTGTTTCGGGCTCGTTTCCTGTCTCTATTCCAAACTAATCTGGCTAGACGCAGGGTTTGAAATAGTCATTCATTCCTCTCTGTTTCCACGCATACACACATGCACCGACAACCAGGAGACAAACGCTAGTGCATGATTAGCGATTTAACTAAATTACCTTTTAATCATAAACTACTGTGGTATCTTAGGTGCTGAACTTCGTCTTGTCTGACTGTCTGAGGAGTTACTGGCACCAGTCCCGATTGCTACAGGTCAAACCTGCCTGTGGTACCCCTCCAAAGAAGAATAGATGGTCACCCAATTAAAAAAGAAGTACAGTGCAAGTAGAAGAAGGCAACTGGGACATAACCCTTTGAAAACAAGTGTGTGTAATTGTTAGGGCATTATAAAATCTGTCATATATCCTCAAAAATAATTGCTGACTTAGCTTTCTGGAGCTGCTTAAGCAGTTATCTAAGCAGTCATTACAAATTTATCCATTTGGTTTTTTCTGAATGTCTGTCTATGACACTAAAGCTAAACGCATATTGGCCTCAGAACAAATCCTTTGGCCTGTGCACACAATTTAAAATCATCTTCACAATGTCTAATACAAAGATAAAATCCCTAACCAACTGTACTGATTTTTCCGGATTAAAAAGCAAATCAATACATAGTTTTGTATTGATCATGGTTTTGTACAGAATCCTGTTTTCAGGAACACCAGTTTCCAAAGTGAATGTGGTCCTACAGGCACAAAAATGTCATATTAAAAAAAAAAAAATAATCCTGATGATAAATAGCCACTTTCTGGACAACTTGCTAAAAGGTGTTTGATTCCACTAACTAGGGGCAGGCATAGAGATAACATCATTTACTGTCATATCTGGCAAATCACAGCAATTGGTGTGAGGTTTTGACCAGCAGCAGTTAAATGGAGTGGCTATTTCTGTGTGTTGCTTTCCAGTAAGATTCTTTAGATCTGTGGCTGTCAAACTCTGGCAGAAGTACAGAATATAGTGATGAAATTTTATTGCATTTATAAAGAAAACAATGCATAATTCTTTGGCCAGGTTTAAAAAGATAAAAAGATAGTTTCTGTGGCAATTAGGAAAAAGTGGTTGTTTACAAGGCAGTCTCAGGAACTGGTTGTGTTTGAAGGATACTGGTCCTCACTGCAGCTCTGATTTCAGGAAGGATATTATGTCATTCTGTGTACCCAGTGTATGGCCTGGACTGAATGGGAAAAAAAGGGTAATTTATTTCTCTACAGGTTTATTTGAAAATGTTTTGGGTGCAGTGCTATGACCGACTTAGTGTTCAAACAGTATTAACTGAGGATGTGGTGGATTAACACACCTCTTCTAACTGTCATGGTGCTGTTTAATGTTCCCTTTTGTAACCTGTAATCTGTCCAGGACAGCCAGGGCGGCCAAAGCCAGCCAGCAGTGCTGAGACTTTGGAGAAGTTGCATGGTGAGGAGTTTCAAAGTTGTAACTTTTCTTCCTGCAGCTTGTTGCATGGATGGTCAGCCTGTGGTGGAATGGTCAGCCTGTGAAATGACCTCTGCTCCTCTTTTACAGCTTTCCAACCTTTCTGCATAGAGCTATGGAAATTATATTTTTATAGCACCTTGATCATGTGGTGTGTGTTACTGTACAGTATATGAAATACTTATCTATTTTGGGTCACTAAGAATAATTACGTTGAAGGAAGAAATGCTTCCTTCATTGATTGATGTAAGCTGGGGACAGGATCCACTGTTGGTCAAGTGTCAGTTCATTAGCAGTAAGGAAGTTATGTGTGCAGATAGATTCTGATGTCTGTCTGTAAGCCCATAGGTAGGCAGACACACATCTAGTGCAAAACCAAGGCACACATTTTTTCTACAGTGCCCTGAGTAGTGACTAATAATTTTGATACAAATAGTTGTGTTAGCAATACCAAAAAAATCTAAGCCTAGCTAATATGACTCAGTTTGAAACCTCCAGTTTGCACTCTGGATGAAAAACCTAGATCCATCAATCCCTCACAAGACTTTCGCCAAGTTTTGCTGGGTCAGCATGTCACCCCCTCTGCTTGATTTGTTCAGACTGTAAGCAGTGTGAGGATACTGGACCAGTCCCCATCCCTTTCCCAGAGGGTACTGGAAGAGTACTCTAAATGGGTGGAGTTATCAGTCTGTGCTTTTAGAGGTGAATGAGTTTTACCCCATTAACAAATGGGATTCATAACTAGCAGAGTGCCACAGAGAAACTTATCAATAATATATTGAAAAGTAGATTAGGAGATGCAAGATGAGAATCAAAACTTGCTTTCAGTCATCAAGCATGTAAATAATTATTTAGTTGCTTGAATTTGTATATCTTTTTCATACATTTTAAGGCCATTAAGTATTTGAGCATAGTTACCCCAATTCTTGTGCTAGTACCTCTCCAACCAAATAACTTGAGTTATAGCACATGTTTAGAAAAAGATCCAGCCTGCATTTTAATATTGTTGGAATAGTGAATCCTGCCTTGTTAATTGCTTTGCTGAAAACAGATCTGCCACATGTTTAAGTGCTAAGCTGCCCTGGGGCTTGTTTGAATACCTGCTCTCTACTGCTTGCCCAGTTATTTTTCACTTGCTGGCTTTCAGACTGGAGGCACCTAAAGTAGGATTGTTATATCAAGGGAATTTTTTCCTTAGTGAAAGGAATGTTTTATAAAATCACAACATACCCAATTTACAATGTATAAAGCAGGTAAAGCTTCCATTCCTGGTCAGTAATGCAGTGTGATACAAAATGTTGCATATATTGCTAGCTTTTCAGTCATTAGCTGCATGTACTGTTCTAAACCATGCTATTTTACGCTGTCATATCACAATACAGCTTTTCTTCCTCCTTGAAAAACACATTTGCTGAAGACTATTTCCTTTGTATTTTCCTTTGGTGTTAGTTAAAAATAAACTAAATGAGTCATTAGAGGAATTATGCTATTTAATCATTTCTAAAAAGAAAATCACCACAAGGGAAATGACAGGAACCAGACTGTTATTTCAATCAGATCATACTTTGAAAGTCCTAAATATTTGGTTCATGAACACCACCAACTCCTTGAGGCAGAATTATGAGGTGGCCTGTGAATGTGAGTGGTAATTATCTCTTTGATATTAAACAGGTAATTTCAAGATGTGCTCTTTTTGATTATTCCCTTTCCCCCATAATCCCATTGGTTTCCACACTGAAGGGGACACATGCCTCAGCATAAAGCAACAGGGTGTAGCATGCTTGGTCTGAGGTATTTATTCAAATTCTATGCAGTAACTGTATGAAAATTCATTAACGATTACTCATGTTTTCTTTAAATAAATAAGGTGGTGACTTTCAAGAATTTATATTACATGAGTCACAAAGTTGTTATTTCTTTTACAGCACATGGCTAAACTCAGTGCAGAACAGAAAATACAAAAAGTAGCTGTAGGTAAAAAGTAATGAAGAACTAGGGCCATACCCTGAAAATGTTAAATTGAAATAATTGACTGTGCAGTACAGGCAGAGTATAGGTCAAGGAGAGTGAAGCCACATCTGCCCCAGCATAGACAGGCTGGTAAAGAAATGTTCCCTTTCATCTACAGTAAAATTAGATTCTTAGCCTGCATGTTCAGTAAGACAATAATATGAAGAAACAAATGAAAATAAGACAAATTCCTGTTCTCAGTGAGTAAATTCCTGCCCACAGTGCGTAATGTTCTGTGATTTATGTCATTTTATGTCCACAGGCAAGGACAGTTGAGGAAAATTGTTCGATGGAGCAATATTAAATCAGACTTTCAACTTTTCAAGGCAAACTCTCCATTCAACACTCAGCAGATGTTTTATACTCTTACGTGTTGCAATTTCAGTTTTGATCTTGTATATCTACTATTACCACCTGATCACCTGGATTTGTCTGGAGCAAGCTTTAGATGTGCAAACAAATGCACTTTTCTGTCTTATAGTCTTCCCTTTGCAGTTAGCTCAAGGTGTTTAATTCTTCTCTTTTTCTAAGCATGAGTAGAATTTGTGGAAAGTGTTACAGAGGTATACAAGTGACTAGGAAAAATTTATGCAATTCGAGTGATTTAAATTTCAATGATTATTGTACCATAAGAGATAATATCCTCTCATATTCAAAAGGCGAACAGGGAAGTCATGTAGATAAAAATATTGCAGTCATAGCCTACATTTAAAAGGCCAACATCAAATTCTTGGTATGCACACAGGTGTGGATTATGGGGTGGGAAATGGGATACAATTAAAAAATTTATTAAAGACTGTGAGTTTGGTCGGACATACAAAGAGGACAAAATACAGTTGTTCAGGCAACCTGAACCAGAGCCTTTCTCATGTTCTGGATGCTGGCCTGTGCATATTTAAACCTCACTGACTGAACACAGGAAAGTGAAAGATTAACCAAAAAAATTAAGCCCTGGTAGTAATGATACAAACACCCTCACTTCTGTCATCTCTGACCAGTGCTGGTGGTCTGCTGCTCTTGAGCCTGTAAGCCAGTAAGTCAGGGCAGCAGCAGTTTGTAGCTGCTCTTCATCTTTGGGTTGGTTGTTTCAAACACTCTTTAGGTCCCTTAGAAACTGAGACCTGATGTCACCTGAAGCTTCTTTATCATCTTTTCTTCCTTATACACTCTTTTCCCAAGTCTTTAGACCTAGACTTGGAGAAACTAGAGTTCTTCAACTAAACAATAGGATTTTTTAAATAATACATTTATTATGTACTTGTACTCTGACATGGTCAAAGTAGTTGTGTGAAACTTTAACACAAAAAATGTTAGCATCCTTAGAGGAATTTATAAGCACAGAGTGCCATGAGATGTGTTTATATTAAAAAAAATACTGGTATGTAAGAATGCAGTCCAACTAATTAAAGTTTTAAAAAGATGTTCTTCATAAACAACAGGACATTTAAAAGGGAGAAACCTTCACTGAAGCCACTATCTGGCAAAAAGTTTCAAAAACTGAATTTATCTGGAAATACCTGTGTGATATATAATTAGAAGTGGCTTTGTGGTACTGAAGATTGGATTCAATAATAATAATGGTTATTTCTGGCCTTAAAGCCTCACAGCTACAAAGTGTCAGGGGCGCTTCAGCTGACACATGCAGGTTGGACACCAAAAAGTAAATCTTGGCTCTTCTTATGAGTTAGGAGACTTTTGCTCTCAGTTTCACTGAAAGCAGGATTTCAGCCAAGGTGAATTCTTAACTTGAGGCTTTCTTGTTTGGTAATTGTGAAACGAACAGCTGTAGCTGTACTATATATCTTCTATATTGATCATGGAGGAGACTGAATTTCATATTAAGCCCATTGTATAAGTAGAGACAGTTATATTAAAAGACATTTAAGCCAATAAATGCAAGATTTATGCTCTTTAAAATAAATGAATCACTAGAGTAATAATAATCAGAAGGGGAATTAGTTTAAATTTAGAAGAAGAAGTAATAAGTCACTGTGGCATATAAAATGCTACATAACAGAAGTAAAATGGAAATTACTTTAAAAAGTAGATTAATTAAGAGAATATGTACATAGCATTTTTGTTTCTGAGTTTCTTATATCCATATTTATGCAAAAATCCCTGAAAATAAATTGCAGTATTTGTACTATGAGCACTGTAAATGTTAATTAAGAAAATCAGCAGTTTTAGGTTCCAGATACTATTATTTCTTGGCAATAGATAGTTGTTTACTTTTAATTTTTGTTCCTGTACAAGCTGTGTACAAATCATTGATAGCATCTTAGCCTCACTCATTTTTTTTATCTTACTCCTATGATATGATATTCTCAGATGTTTAATTGCACTTAAACAAATATATGAGCTGTTTCATACAGGACATCACATATGTTTGGATTAGTCCCTAAGGGACTGAGCAAACAGGATCCTTTTTACTAGGTTATTAAACAATTGTCCTTAGTTGAGTTTGTTACACCTTTTCATAGCTGCTTTTGAAGGTAAAATGATGAATTACATGTCCTGTGAGCTTGATCCAGTCTATACTATATTCTTGTGTCATTTCTTACTTGTACTCATTTTATAGAAATATAAATGTGAACAAGTCAGAAAAAACACATCTTTGTGCCTTTTGGTGCACTTTTTACTTAAAAACCTGAGGAGTTTCCCCTTTCAGGTTCAGTTTAATGAGTCGGATGAGCACAACATAATACGATGGGAGAAAGGAGGGTTTGAGCACCTTGAGCTGGACTATTTAGAAGCTGTTGAAGAGCAGACAGTATGATTCAGAGGACTTGGGAGTATTATGGCTTGGCTTAAAAGGGCGTGTGTGACTCAGTTTGAAATCATCTTGTGGGTTTTTGCCTCTTATTTGTTACAGACTTAGTTTAATTCTGCTGGGAGAAAACAATCACTCTATAGCAGTTAGAACACATGGGATTTTGACTAATACAGACTCAGAGATGAACAAAAGTTTCTGTCCTTGTGATAAGTTAGGTAAACTTAGCAAAGTAACTTGGTTTAAAATAATGGTCTGTGCGGTACTCCTTAAGTAAATACCATCTGCCAGGCATGGAAACTGCCTGCCTGGAACATACCAGACATTTTGCTTTCCAGTCAAAGCCCTTTGCCAAAGAAGGACTCAGCCCTGCTACTTACTCAGATGAATTTTCTCCTGTGCTAAAGGAGCAAAATAATACATCCTAATAATGTCAACTGGTATTGTTTTAATGAGCTAGATGTTACAGGCCTTTGGTGATAGTTGTGCTCTCTTTTAATCAGATTGTGGCTGGAGGATGGTCTGTTTTTGTGAGCAGACTTTTCAGGATTTGGAACCAAAATCTCTCTATAGTTATTGTTATCTCTCTCCTTTAGTCCCAATGGCCTAAAAGGTATCTGATTTTTTTCCCCCCTTAATGCGTCACTAGTGTCTTTCATGGTTTGTTTATTTTATTGATTTTGCTGGGCTTGTTTCTCGTCCTCCACCATTTGAATGGTTTAGGAATATGGATGAAAGCAGGGAATTCAAATTGGAATCTCTAATTTAATTCTAGCTTTTATCCTCTTTAGTCACAAGCACACACCTTCTGGTATCCGACACCCACCAGACCTGCCATTTTCTGGGAGATTTCTCAGCTTCCTTCCTGGAATCATTTGCAGAAAATATGGAACCATTTGCTTTAAGGAGACAATACAGCTTTTACTGCTGAATGGGTTGGGAAATGAGGATGATGGTACAGCTCTTACTCCTGTGTAGCACTCTCTGCAAGGGACTGCTGCTTCTCCAACACCTCCTCCCAGTATATGCTGAACCATATGTTTTTTTCCCTAGATCTCTGACAACACTTCCTCCTTCCTTACTGCATGTATCCTTTTGGGCCAATTACTTCAATGTCCATCTATCCACATTATTATCCAGAAACTCCTGCTTGCAGATATTAGGTGTTAACACATCATATTCCTGTGTTAGTACAGCAGTAAAATGTCCCTCTGAGTCTGAGTGGGCATATCTGTGCTGCTAAATAAAAGAGATGGGAGGTGACTTTGAAGTACCCCCAGGGCTGCTGAACAGATTCTCTGGCTCTGTTTTGGGCTTCTCCAGCTGGCTCAGTTCAGACTAAGCCTCAGAAAGGACTGGTAATAGGTAGTGAGGACATGAGCTGGGTGATGCCACTTGACCAAAAAATGAGAAACAGTCTGTGTTTTGTTTAGCAGTGTAGTTGTAACCCCTCTGGCTGCTGCCGCAGAAGGTGCAAAAGGAGGAGAAACCTTGCTCACAAGGTCTAAAGATCCAGTATTAAAATTTCTGTAGTATTATCCCCCAAAAGAGGTAATACAATTGTTAATGCTTGAAGTTTCTGATGGAAGTATGCGAATGTATCCTGTCATGAAGTGCCTTTTCATTCCTGCAAAAATGCAGAAATAAATTCTGTTAAAAAGCCAAGTACTTAAGTAATTTTCATTATACCATACTGTGAAACACAGTGCATATTAGCTAACCACATCCCCATCCTTCTCCTTTTGAAATCAGTATCCCAAATATGTGTAAGGTCAAAAATTGAAAAAACCATTCCAAATAATTAGATCATATTGCTGATCCAAATAACTGCAGCATCATCGAATGTCCTTCCAAAAAACCCAAGATTTGAAAAGGGACCAAAGATGGAAAATTACTCTGAATTTGAGAAGGAAGCAGTATCTCTTTCAACACTCAGATGGGCACAAGGGCACGACTCATGTGAAAGGCACAGTCCTTTTCCATCATTTCAGCTTCAGGAAGCACAGAATGTTTCATTTTCCCTAGTCCTCAACTGATACGGCAGTGGGAGTATGGACAGGACAAGACTCTCAGAGCCACACAATGTGGCTTTTTCATAATATATTTGGCAAACTTTAATGTTCTGCGAGATGAATCTAAGTTTTGTGTCTTTAATTGCATCTGATGGCAGCAGCTGAATATCTAATCATTTTGTAACTTCAGAGGTAATGGCTTTGTCTTCCTGCAAGCATTTATCTGAAGGGGACAATGTAAAATCCAAAAGTTAGTGCTTGGCACAGAGGGTGAGGCAGTAAGTCCTTGGCTTTAATTTTTTTTCCTTTTTATTTTCATTTTTACAGCTATATTTATCTATATTTCTGAGGACATTTTAAAACTACCGTTCTGTCAGCTTCACTTTGTTAAGTGTGGCAGTCTGCCTAGGTCTTATCCAGAGTTAAGGGGAGTTTCTCATCTCTTAAATTCAGCAAGCATCAGTCAATATCTGCCTTATAAGCTTCTTCCACATTAACAGACTGAGATATCAGAATAGTTTTTCCTAAACTTTATCATTCAAACTGCTGATTCTGCATTAAAACTAGACACCTTTGCCAAAACCTGAACCATAGCAGCAAAAGCTGCACTTCATACTACTGCTGGAGTGCTGTAGCCTGGATCAAATAATACAGGCACTGATTCATGGCTAGGATTGCTCTATCTTCATCCAGTGCTTCATGCTGAAGGCAGGAGCTGTCTTCATCGCAGTGATGGCCAATCAGACATGGCATCAGTGGTGCTACCTGGGGAGATACGTGGCTGCAGTTCACCCCGAGGCCATCCCTCCCTAGCAGCTCGCAGCCCTGACATCCCTATTGATGGGTGCCTGCAGGAGGTGAAGGGGTGCCCTTGCACTTGTGCATGGGGCAGTTGTCAGTTCAGACTAAGAAAGGTCTGTTTACCACCAGCTTCTGAAGGAAGGAAGAGATTTCCGGTGGCATTTTAATTCCCTTTCATGCAGAGCTATTTTTAGACAGTGCTGCTGCCAGTCATATCAAATGCTTTGTGTCTTTTGAATTTTCACTGAACTGCATAAGTGTTTCAGCTCTCTGGCACATAATGGCAGTGTTATTTGCTGAAAGTCTTATTATTTCAAGTGGCCTCTTATCTGAAGATCAATTCATTAGTTCTGGCCTCTGAAGTTTAAAAGGGAACAATTGCAGTTGCTAAAGAAAAAATTAAATTGCATTTTGTTTCAGTAATACTTATTTTCTCTAATACTGGGTACTGAAAGTCTATTTTAAGACTGACAAAGCAGATGATCCATATTTCAGGGCTGTAATCTGGCCTCTGATATCCACAGCTTGTCAAGATGGGTGAGAGAACTGGACTATCGCTGAGGGAAATTTAGTTCCTTTTCTGTTGCTTGGTTTATCTTTTTAGTCAGAGAGTGCAAACCAGTTTTCGCCAGTTTCCAGGTGCTCGTGGAAAGCCACCAGCAATGAGGGCTGCAAGGAGGGGTCACTTAGGGTACTCAGCTAAGTAATTTTGTTTTACTCAGAAGTGTCTCAAACCTTTGAAGTTGCATTGCTATAGAAAGTTCACCATTTCTGTGGAAGACTTTGGTTAAGAAAGTTACTGTTTTGCTGTTGGACTCCCATGGGGCATGGGGCCTAAAAGTTGTTGTGCAAGCAGGAAGACAGTTTTCACCTGCCACCAGGTATGGTACTGTGTGAAAATTGGAGGAAGACTGTGGTCTGAAGTCCTGGAAAATCCCCCATCTTGGTTCTTTAGTGAGGATTGGTATAAAGCATTTGGCATTTTCATGGTAGCTCTGCAGAGCCACTGACACCCACACTGGCAAGGCTTTTTATAGCTCCATGGTGCCTGTGAATGTTTCTAAGAACAGAAAGTTTTCCAAAAAACTGCTGAGATCAATAAAGAGAGCTTTTAAAATGCAATCTGAATATATAGTACACAGAATTTTAAGGATAAGGACACACGTAGTTGAGTGAGTAGCTTTTCTTGTTCAGCAAAACATTTCTGTTACCAGAATGCTTTATTCCTCCTGAGCACCTGAAGCTGACAGTTGACAAATTTGTGGTTAAAACTATTGCCATATAGCTTGCTTTTTAGAAAACTTATGAAAACCCAAAATTGTAGAGTAATTGTCTTTGGTGAATATTCAATAGACATTTAATTAATTTAACGTGAATCAAAAATGTGCCACTCATTTTTTAAAGTATTCCTTATTGATTCCGTAGCAGCTGGAAAACTATAGCAATTTTTAATTATCTTCAGAAAACAAAAAGCTCCTGCCAACACATGCTGGTTATTATCAGCAGCTGCTGTATGCTGACATACTCTTTCAGCATATATGAGGCTCAGCTGTCCTAAATAATCATTGTAAAATGTAAAATAGATTTATAGTTATGTTAATTTCTTGTTGGATACTTAACCCCTGATGTAATTCATACTGAATTTAGGTCTGCTTCCTTGTTTAAGCTATAAAAAAATTATTTTAGACCAGGATTAATATTTAAGAGGTGAAAATGGCTTGTACCAGGAGTTTAAAATATTGAACTGTGGTGATTTTTTTAGCAATCTGCTAAAAATAATCGAATTCCCTGTTGTCATGGTTTTAGCATTTGTATAAGTGTAAAAATTTGACTTCCTGCCTTTGAGTAACGATTGCTGCAACTTTATAGCAATGGAAAAGTTATACATTAATTTGCTGATTTAAGCAAAAATCTTTACATGTCATCCTTTTATTAGCAGAAGTGGAGAACTTTATGGCAGTGGCAATTGTCAAATCAGGTGCTGCAGTTCTGTTTATTCGGTAATTTAGCAGAGTTTGGTTTTTTGATGGCACTAGTGTACTCTTCAGTCTGAGACACCAATAAATACATGCGTCATTTATGCTTCAGAAGTGTTTAGAACTATCTACCATAGTTATGGTAGATTTTTTTTTTCAATGTATCTTGAGCCTGCATCTTCTCTATAATGGAAAATTTGTGATTAACTCAATTTTCCATTACCTTATATTCTCTGTGTTGCATTTTAATTTTGCATTGAAAAAGTACAAAAGATATCAGGCAATCTGTAAATTGTATTGTTGGCACCAAGGCAATTTTAGACCGTTTCTTGCTCACATGAGAGACTGACAGAGATTTGATGGTTTCCATTCTGAGGCTTAACCTGGAGGGAAATGTTATATTCAGCAGACTGGACTCTTGACATTTTAAGTTCTTTAATATGGATTAAAAATGCATGAGATTCCACATAGTTCTCTTTCACTAAAATGACTATTGACTTTTGGACTTGAGTTTTCACCCAGTCTGTTTTTAATCAAACTGCAATCTACTGAAACACAGTTCAGGTTCTAGTTTTAAGTAGGACTCAGGTGGCATTCACTCAGACTGTGTCCATATGGTTACATGACGACTTCACACCAGCTGGGTAAGGCACATATTCCTTTGCTGTCTTAGAGACCCAGAGTGCAGATCCCCAGCATTAAAAAACGGCGTGCTGAAACAAAATAGCTCTAGTTTGCATAAAAATAATACATGCAAGACCATCACAGTAGCACCACTAAGTGCAAAAAATAATCCTGGTTGCAGTCTCATGTTCCGAAACCATGATTTCTCATTTGATATATCTGCTTCACTGAAACATCCTAAACCCTCCAAAACTTCAATGTACGAGAACTGCTCAGGCAACAAGACTGAGAACTTTACAGAATCACAGAATAATTTAGGTTGAAAGAGATACTGGGGGATTGTCCAGTCCAGCTTCTGCTCAGAGCAGAGACAGCTGGATCAGGTTGCTTAGGACCTTGTCAGGTTTAGTTCTGAGTTTTCCAAGGACTAATACGCAATTTCTACACATGCTCTGGGCAACTTGTGATGTTATTTAACCATCTTCATGGTGATCTTTTTTCCTCTTACGCTTAATTAAATTTAAAATTCTAAAACCTTGTTTCTGTTGCTTTTCATCCTACAGCTGTGTACCTCTAAAAAGATCCTGGCTTCACTTTCGTGTTAAGTAGATAAAACCATCAATTAGCTCTCCTAGCCTTTTCTTCTTAAGGTTAACAAACGCTGCTCTGCTGGTCTTTCCTTCTACATCAAGTATTTCAGCCCTATGCAGGGCTTGCTGTGATATGCCCATGATGACTTTGTGCTGGGGAACCCCACACTTTTACAAGTGTGGATAACAAAAAAGCAGTCATGTACCTTGATCTGCTGGTTACACTCTTCCTAATGCACTAGCCTGGTGTGAGGGTGGTATTATTGTCCCAAAGGCAAATTTATGTTCAATTTGTTGCCAACAGAGCCCTGAAGGACTTTTCTGTAAGGGCTGTCCTTGTCCAGTTATCCCCAGTCTGCCTGATTGCAGAGGTTTATTCCATCCCAGCTGCACAACTTTACATTTGCTTATGTGGAATGTATGAGGTTCCTGTCAGCCAGTTCCTCCAGCCTGTCAAGGTCTCTCTGAAGAGAGGCTCCCCAGCATCTCAGCCATTCCTCCATTGTTTAGTATGATCCACAAATTTGCTGAGAGTGTACTTTATTCCATCATCCACGTTGTTACTAACAACAATAAACAGTATCAGCCCACTATCATTGCCTCAGAGATACCAACAGTAACCAACAGCCAGCTGGACTTTGTACTGCTGAGCACAAACTGTGAGACCAGTTTGTGGACCAGGTCCAGTCATTTGTCTCACCATTTATCATCCATCTATCATGCACTTACCTGGTTAGGCTATGGGGATGCAGTGGGAGACCAAATTAAAGACAAGCCTCCTTGTTCTCTGTCCTTCCCTAACTAGTTCCTAACTGCCCATGGGTTATGGTGCACTTAATGCTGTGCCTATGAATGATCCAAGTTCAAGATCTTGCCCACATTCCTATGGTATAAAGCAACAGTAAAGCTTTCTCACTTGCAACTTCTGTCAGCTTCAATTTTATATAAATTAATAACTATATGCATATATAATTGAACTAGGACCTCCAATTTCATTGATCTGTGCCCTAAGCACTATGCTGCAAGGTCAGTGTCAGTAGACCTTCCAATTCTGTAGCATACATGGTGTTGGATCCATAACTCATTGAATGAAACTAACCTGTAGTTCTACAGTCTTAAAAAAGGAAACAGGATGAAAGCAGAGAAAAATAAACTGTCTTTGTAGCTTTGTTTAATTGTGGTTTGTCTTGGTGAGCTGTTAATGTGTATTCAGTCAAGTCCAATGAGCTGATGCCATTTGAATTAACTTGTTTTATGCCAGCCTGAGGAGCTGCAGATTAGTCTAAGAAAATTTGGAGCAAAGAAGAGATATAGGGTGAGATAAGAGGGGACAGGCAGGTCTGCTCCACCCTTCCCAGTATCTTTATTTCCAGTGTTCAGCATGAGGTGAGGCCACATCTGCAGAGAAACTGAACAAGCCACAACAGAGATCCAGTATAAGGCAAATGAGGGGTAAGGAGACAGACAAAGTAGGTAGGTCACTCCTGTCACTAATGCAGGAGATAGAGAAGTCCACCCAAAATATCCAGGGATGCTGAATCAAAAGTTGTTTTTCACCCTGGCTTCTTAGTCTTGCCCCAGGCAACGGATAGCTGTATTTAAACTGCCATTATCTATCCAGGATTACAAATATGACTCAGGAGGTAAAAGAGGACAAGTAAATGCAGGTCTGCTGCAGGGATGTACACATAAAAAAATGAATCTACACAGGTTTTTAGTCCTATGAAGACGGAAGAGTTTGGAGCTAAAAATAGGCATCATTGTTATCTACTTTTTTTTAATATCCTCTGTCCCAGTTCCCATCATTAGAGGAAGAAAATATCCCAGAAAACAAACATATTAAAAAAATTGCTTACTCTTTCTAGGAAACATTTAAAGGCCAAAGACCATCACAGATATCTTTATATGATCAGAGTAACTGGACTGGAGGAATTAGCTTAGCCAGATAAGTAATTTTATTTGCTTTAATAATACAGTAAATCACTCATTTAAAAAAAAAAAAAAAAAAGTGCACTTCTGAAGTATTTGCTTTAAAATATTTTGACTTCAAAAAGCATGAAGGACTTTAGATTATAAGGAGTCCTCTGTGATTCTGTATCTGGAAAATCTAGAAAACTTTACTAGTCTCTGCTTAATTGGTATGCTTTGTACCTCGTCTAAAACTGTAAAAAGTTCCCACTGGCTAGCAGAAATTAAGCTTACCATTTTGTATAAGTGGCACTTTCAAAGTAAAGCATGACCTTAAAAATGCTTTTTTTTTTTTAAAGCTCCCTGACCCTCCTCCTCAGACCATTTGAAATGTTTGAGGTAAGCAGAAGTGACAGGTGTTCAAAAGCCTTAGAAAACTGTGGTAGCATCTCTGTAAATTGGAATCTGTAGCTGTTACTGCAGTTTGAAGATGGACACAGCAAAGCTCAGAGATTTCGATGGAGCAGAGCGGTGAAACCAGTTACAGTTCCAGAGTCCCCAACACAGCATTCAAGTACTCGAGATCACACTGCCTTGCTGGAATAGAAAGGCACACAAAAGGCATTCTGGCACTGAAATACTACTGTGTATATCATGGGTCCTTTCATCTACACCTCTTTCCAAAGGAATTGGCGAGGGAACAGGCATGACAGTAGCAAGGTGACAGGTGTGGCACCAGTGAGGTGCATAATATTTCTGCACATCAGAGAGAAGGTACCAGTCAGGGCCGGAAGCTGGCATTGAGCACCCTGGGGGAAATCCTTGACCTTATGTAGAAACTACACCACATAACACCTTTTAGAATTGAACTGAAACTCTAACCAAAATTATCTCCATTGAAGACCTGAATGAAATTTCTTGTGCTGGCAGCAACATGGGTTGGAGTCTTGGAGTGAGTGGGGCAAGGCATGGGGCTTGTTTCTGCAGCACTGGCTGTAACCTGGGTGCTGGTCTGGAGAAGTGAGCAGCTCACTGCTCAGCCCCAGCTCTGGGCAGTGTCATTGGACATGAATCCAGCTGAAATGCACAGTCTTGCCAAAAGGGCTGGTTTTGTTCCCAGCCACTTCCCTCCTTTGGATCAAGCCTGTAAAAGTGTGACTACAGGATGACTTGTTCAGGTCAGTGGCCCAAAAGATTGTGCCTGTATGGTTTTATTACAAGGTAGGTGGTAATAATGTGTAGTGAGGAATGGGACAGCTCTGTTTAATGTCAATCAGCAGCATTACTGAGTTAAAAGCAAAGATTGTTGCTGCACAAGCAATGCAGAGAAAGGCAAAAAAGCAGCTGGGCGTATTGGATTTGTTTGCACATTTCTAATGTGTCCTTATGTCATAACTCAGCAGAATTATTTTAAACAGACATTTCAGAGTATCTTAGTTGGAAATCTAATTAAAATATGGCAAGGTTATACGCAGAGCATATTTTCAATTGTTATTCATGTTTGTTTACAAGAATCCTGGATAAAATCCCTTTTTCCCTTGCCTGGATTGTACTGTCTTTATTGTCTGTGGTCCACTGATGTTTGCAACTCTCTTGATTACTATTGGAAAGCAGTTATTAAATAGGGTGTTTCATTCTTAACAAAAGTTTCCTAGAAACTAGCAGGGCTAAAGGATTTAAAGGTCTCATTCTGAATGCAGATCATATCTTTTTATTAAGAATTTCTTTGTGGGTATTGGAAATGTAAAGTTGACATTTCAAGAGAGATCAGCGCAGGCAAAGCATAGAGTGCTTAGGAGGAGAAAAGCCAGATTCTTCTGGCATTATTCATAAAGCGAAATATTGGGACCTCATGTGAATCAGCAGGTGGGAGGCTGCAATGTGCCAGTAATATCATAGTGCTCTCTGAGCATATTTGGGAAGTGAAGAGGTTCAAAACAGGTCTAAGCTCTTGATTTAATTGCTTATCTATCTACTAGTCTGTTTTTTCTCTTCTATTTGCTTTACTTTCTTGCCTTATCACTCTCTACCATAAGAAATAACAACACAGATTTTGGCCCTATGTTTTGCATCTGCCTACAAAGATAACTTTCTGTAACTGCCATTTTCATTTTGGTATTTTCCCCTTCCTTATCACACCATACACATGCTCGCTCTTCCAAATCTCCTAAGAAAGTATGCTAGAAATGTGCCTTTACATGTTTGACAGAACATTAGCATGCATAAGATCACTGATCATTTAAAAAAAAAAAAAACAAAAAAAAAACTGTCTAAACAAAATCTTCTCTTTTTTATTTATGGACGTTTATTTTCAGTGTTTGTGCACATTTTATTTTGGCTGCACAGAGTCTGCTTGTATAGTTGCCCCTTTAACCCTTTTCTCATTTTGCCTCTCTACTCTGTAAACATAATAGAAATGGAAATATGCCTTTAAGCTGATTTTTTTTAAAAAAAATCACTGATTTAGAATGTTTTTATTATGTATCAACTGTAGTTAAAAATACAAGTTTTATATTTGGGAGTCTTCACTGCTGTACATGTACAAATCAGAGAAATGAACACCTGTCTGCAGACCCACTCATGAGCAGAAATAGCATGTTCCCAAGTGGTATCATTTAGGGAGGCTGTAGTACAAATTCCCTGACAGCTAGGAAAGCAGGACAGAGTGCAAGGCAGCATTACCAGAGCTTCTGTGATATAGGGGAACTCATCATGGCCCTCTAGAAGTCCCCTTGGGGACCATGTGCTGTTCTTGGCAACATCCTGACCCTACTGGGACACTACCAGACTGAAATCAGGAAAATTTCCTAGTTTTGTAGTGTTATGGTGATTTACTTCATTCAAGGTGTTCTCAGATCTTTTTCCTTTAGACAAGATTGGTTTCTCCTCTGTAGCTTGTTCAAGAACAGACCATACCCATAGGTATGTGGCTGCTTGGGAACCTCACACTGCCATGTCACACATTTGAGTGCATCCTCCATAATTTTATTTATTTTAGGCACTGTAATAATACACATGGAATTAAAGCTCACTGAAGGTAGACTGAATTCTGTCTACCCCGTGTATGTTCTCAGACACTTGCAAGACAGCACAATTCAGCTATATATACACATAATATATGCTCCGTATGCCCTGAATAACTCTGCCACATGCCATGGAGAAGATGAAACTCCTCTATGCAAGCAACTCTGTACTGCTGACTTCACCCCTGAGAATTTTGGGAGTGCTCCAGCAACAATGCATCCATCAGTCACCTTTTTCCTTCCTCTCTCCTGCAAGATTTGTTGCCAGTTGCACTTATGAATGTCTCAGCTCAGACCCTTGCAGGAGAGCTCTGCCCTGTGGACACCCAAGGACAGCACTCCAGGCAGTGTGTCACAGCAGGTTCTTAGGGCCTTAGACCCTTCAGTAAATCATGTAACAGTTTATGGGGTGCTGTGGCTGTCCCTGTTAAGCTTTGGGTAACAGTAATTGAAAGACGTTTGGCTGTGCACACTCTCCCTTTGTGCACTGGCTCTGCACCTGGCCAGAGCTATAACAAAACGGAGATGGATTGTTTGTTCTGCAGTGGGTTGTGCCCTCCTTGCAACATAGTGTAGATCCAGTCTAGGAGGCATTTGTGGGGTATTACAAAATGACTTGTGACCCAAGACAGGAATGGTGAGATCATGAGCACTGAGGGACCGCTGGGACAGCAGCTGTTGCCTGTTGCAATCCCTGTGGCACAGCTGCAAGCAGACAGGAATGTCTGGCACTGAGGGAGTGCACCAGTGAGGGGATTACATGTTCATGGAGATTAAGACAACCATTGAGTAGTTTTGCATAAGGCCCTTGAGGTTAGCCAGAGGCAACCATGCCGATGCAAGTTTTGAACACCATGCAGCCCAGAAGTTAGGTGCCATCACTAAACTGTCACAGGCTCAAAGAGTGGCTGCCTTGGTGTTAGAAGTCAGTAAGCAGTGACTCTGTGGGGATTTGAGAGAAGACCCGGGTATGATGAACTAGTGGCTAGTATGTAGGATACCATTTCCCTCATTAGTTTAGGTGAGTTGGGGTGATGGTGGCATTATTTTCTTGCCTTGAGGAGCACATCAGCAGAAAGGATTGGAGACATTAGGTGGCCCCAAAAGCAGGTAGCTGGAGTTCTTCTGGCAGAGTGTGTGGTGTTGACATGCTCAGAAAACCTGGCATTTACCTGCTTCAGGAGAAGGAATCTCCTGTTGTTCTGAAGAGAATAATTACTTTTCTCAGTGTCTGTGCCTGCAGTTACCTGCTGCTTTTGTGTATGAAACTGCATCAAGGAATAACAGCAACCAGAGAAAGAAAATCCTATGAATGTTTTGGTTGGTGGAGAGCACATTTGTCTGACTAAAGGCTACGTGATGGTGCCTACAAAGGTGTAGGTGTGCTCAGCATCTTCAAATGCACCCAGAAATTGCAGTTTTCCACTCTGCAGCCACTCAGTACCACTATAGCAGGGAGTGCAGTGCTGTGTGATGTCACCATTGTTTATTTAGACACTGTTAATGTGTCCCTGTTTGAGACTGAAGTATGGTTAAAAGCTCTAGATGCAGGCTTGTGTCTCTTTTTTCTTAGCTAAGCTCTCAGAAACTCATTATGGGTTGTAACATTTAATTAAAAAGTAGGTAAGCATTAAAATACCAACATTCCAAGTGTCCTCATAACAATTAAGTGGTAGGAATAGGCAAGAAAATTGGGAAGTACAGAGTCCTTTGTAAGCTGAGCATCATGCAGTGAGCTTTAATGGAAGAGTAGTCTCCAGCAGGGACACTGCCATCAAACACACAGTCTGCAGAGATGGGAACTCTGCATAAAAGCCTGTCCTAATTTGTCTGATCAAAGCTTCCTGTCAGATTCAAGTGCAGACCTTCTCCACCTAGGCTCTTTGTGGGACAGTGCATGTGTGGTGGGGGGGAGTGTTCAAGAGCTTGTTCAACAAGTGCCAGGTATGGCTTGTTTAATGACAAACCTGCTGTGGGAGGTTAGGTGTATGTGCCAATGTCAGATATCTTAATCTGAGCCCTAAGTACTGATATAACTCTCTTCTCAGATGCACTGTCAAAGTTAGGCAGTGTATAAGTTCCACAAGACTTCTGGCTTATGGTGTTTTAATGAATATCATTGCATAGCATATTAACTGCCTCAGCAGTGTCCTTATTAAAAATTTAGCTTGCTATTTCTACAGTAAACAAGATGATGCTTGCTTTGCAATAGATAACACAAACTAGTTCTTGAACACCAGCCCCAGCAAAGGCTTGTTTGGGGTGAGTTTGCACATCAGGGTTCAGCTTTGTGCAGATTTTCTTTGGCTTAATAAGGATTGAATTTGCGCAGAAGCCTTTTCTTTAGTGAGCCACTAAGAGGCTCTCTTTCCATTACCCTGATGCTTATTTTCACAAAACTTGTAAGAGTTTAATACCTTTGAGCCATCTGTCTCTCTTTCAAATCAGCTGATTTGTTCAAAAGTTATTGGCAGAGGCAATAAGGAGCCTGACACAGAAAGGGAGACAGACCAAAAACACAAAGCCTGGCCATGTCAGTGGCATTTTCTTAGAAAATCAGTCTAAACATAGATTGCACCAAAAAAATCTTACAGAATGTCTTTGTGGACTAGATCTCTTTCATATAAGTTTGTCCAAGTTTTGAATTAAAAACTGGCTTATAAAAATAGGTAGAAGAGAATTTCACCCTATAAATGGGAGCTTTCTCCTATTTTTCAAATGCGGCATGAGAGAAAGCCCAAAACCAGGCCTGAGACCAAGAAGTGGTATTCATTCAAAATGCGCTGTTTAGTTAGAGGAACTGTCCAGCTGTGGCAGTGGGATCTGCTCAGGAACCTGCACCTAATAGACATGGACGTCTGACTTGCCAGTCCACAGACCTCTTCTGCAAGGACATCATTTAAATTTCATATTGTCATATCTGTTCAGGACCTCTGGCATTACCTGTTGAGTTGAAATTTGTTCACATTGAGTAGGTGTCTTAAATCAGCCCATGTCAGCTCAGGGAATATTTGTGCTATTTGCATTGCAGACACAGTACCATTGCTTCAGGCTTTCAGTGTTTATTTGACAAAATAACTTCAGTGCTTCAAAAAGCTTACAGTAATGGCTCTAACCCTTATCTTTGTGCACTGTGTAGAGTCCCACCCAAACAAAGGAGGTTATGTTGAGTAACTGAGTGAGTCATTGTAGGTTCCAAACTGAGCATAGGCTTAGGAACAACATTTGGTTACAACAGATGGGAGGAGCACATGCTAAGAAAGATATAACTACCAGCAATTGAAAACATAGCAAGGCCAGAGGCAAATGATATGTACATATGGCTTCTGTATGAGTACATACACAGTATTTCTTCCACACTCCGTAATTAAATAAAAATTAAAACATTGCCTGGTGGGAAATTTCTCATATTAAAAAGTGATACATAATTTCATTAGATGGTAAAATGAGACTATCATGTGACATTTGTCTCCACTTTCCCTATAATAGGGATAAAATATTCCTAGGGCGTAAATAGCAATGGACTTTAGTCATAACTGAATAGTTCCTTCATTATGTTACTGTACTGCAGCAGGAAAGTCCATGCCCAGGGCTGACTAGGAATGCTTGATAATCCCACAAAACAGGTCACCAAGTGTCACTGGTGCACTCCTGGGCATCTGAGAAACAGTCTGGTGCTGCAAAAACCCCAGGATTTTCATCACATGTGCTTCTTATATGGGATGTGGCTACCATAGCAAATACCTGATATATGTGGATCAGATATCCTGGTCAGAGGCTGAAGCAAGCTGGGGCTTCTTTCCCACGGAGGACCCATGTCAGAACCGTAGAGTCCCAGATGCATTAGGTGACACCCCAATATACACTTTACCTTTTGGGCTGCTTGCCTGTTTGTCATCTCTACACGTTCTGATTTATTAAATTAAGATACAGCACAGTGGAACAGATACAGTAAGACAGCCTTTCAGCATTAAATCCATTTTGTATTTGTTTCATGCCTGGAAATTAATTTCAGGTCTGTATCACCACCCAGTCTGAATCAGGCCAGAGGCATTGGGCGTATTTACCCAAGCATGGTGTCTCAGGCCCTTCACACCAGGTGTAAACAACATCTCTTACCTACCCCTGCAATGAGCAGGTCCTTTCATTCAGTGGCAACAGCTTAATAGGATTGCAAAAGCTGTACACGCCAGTCATCCCATTGCAGGGTAATTTCTAATGACCTGCCTCTCTGTTGCGTCTCATTTGTGGAAGAAGCCGTCACACAGCTCATCAAAGTGAATTTAGGCCCATTTGTACTTGCCTGTCAACTGTCTAAGCTCTTGTTTAAGCATCTCACTTATCACAGCAAGGAGGTACTAAAGGTTATTGTTGTCCTGTCCTTTTTAATTATAGCTGGACAGTACTTTAAGAAATGGCAACAGAAGTAAACAAGTTTCAGAATAGAAAATGAAGGATTGTATTTTACTGGAGCTGTTACTTAGCATCCCACAAATCAGTCAGCTGGTAGCTATAACATGTTACTGCTGAGGACCTGCATTGGCAGTGGCCTTGTTTCCAAGGCTTTTATATATATATATATATATATATATATATATATATATATAGTCTTTCCTACCTTATTAATATTCACAGGGTGAAAGAAATACAGCCATGAATATCTATCTAGCAATAGACCATTTCGGAAAGACACAGAAGTATTGATTTCTTTTTTGCAGTGCTCAGTGGTGATTAATTTCCCCACACCAGTTGCCATAATTAAGTTAAGGCTCTCTCTCCTGGACGTGAACAGATGATAGCACACCACACAGGCAGGGGTTTGTTGTACAATGAATAAACCCAGATCTTACACCCCAGCTCCCACCTGCTAGTGCAAGTGAAGAATATATGTATGTATATATATGGAAAATCGGGATGTACACAGATGTTTGTGGTGCTGACATGCCCAGGAGTCTGAATTATTGAAAATCTGGGTAATTAATATTTTCTGACAGTGTGTGGTGACTGAGAACCTTTATGAGGCTTGGTGGCCCCAGAATCCAGATACTGCTCAGGCCATCTGCATGCTGGGGCAGATGCAAGTACTCAGGGGTGCTGAGCAGAGCAAGAGGCTGTCACAGCTCCTTCCGAGAGGCTGTGGAGGGAACTGAACATTCAGACTGTAAATTAAGGTCTTTGCTTTGGATACTCTGTGTCACTCAAGTTTCCCACACTAACCCAGTGAGAAAATCAGGCAGCTCAGTGCTTCTCTGCATTACTTTTATTTCTTATTTCATTTCTTCATGTCTCTGAAATAGGATTTTCTTCTAACCTGGAGTATTCCTTAGAGCTCAGTGAGAACTGGGAAATATTTTCCTAATACTGAGAAATTACAGAGCTTTTTGGATAGAGGTCCTGTGGAAAAGCATGTCATATGTGTGTCTGGATTGAGAACAATAAAAGTGTTTGAATTGACATTTACATGCATGAAAATCACCTTTGGACTGAGATTAAGCCCAGAAAGCATCAGCCCCAAAGGCACTACCTTGACAGAACTTCTAGGAAATGTAAATGAGGGTTAAGAACTGAATTTGTTGTTGAGCCATTATCTTCAAAGCAACTAACACTGAAATAATCTTCTGCAGAAAGTGATGAAGCTCTCTTGTACAGGAGAGGCAGGCTGCAAATCCTCTGTTAACTGCAGTTGTGTGATATGCTCAGTCTTCAGCAATGGAAAAATAGGCTGAGAATAGGCAGGACACTGTCTGGAGACTCGGGTTTGTAGAAGTCTTGCAGCCAAAACTCCAGAGTGAAGCAATGCCTGGTAGGAAGGGCTGCATGGGCAAGCTGGGGGTGGTTCTTTGCCTTTGGAGTATGAGGATCTTCTCTGACGCCTTTTCCCCTCCCAGGATGACTAATTCAGGTTTGAGCAAGTAATGTTAGTGCCCAAACTCATGTTCAGATTCATGTCCAAATCATTCTAACCACTCTGATGAGCCATTTGTGTGTAAAATGACAGGCTGGGAGTTCTGCCTTGTAGTACATTATTAAAAAGGAAGGGAGTGTCCCCTGCTTTCAAGAAGAGAGAGGCTTTCTTTATGTTTTACTCATCACTGAAGACTTATTACATCCAAAGAAATTCTTTTTCTTTTTAGGCTTCAGCTTTGGAAAATTCTTATGCTACATTTTCAAAGCCAATTTAGTTCTTGTGGTGTACAGTTTAAAAGAACAACTCTGTAAGGGACATCTCCCTGCAAGAAGTAGTATTAATTTGAAAAACTTGGATGGAAATCTTGCTTAAGTTCTATTTCTTTTTTAGGATAGGAAACTGCTAAATGTATATAAAAAGACAGAAATCCCTAATGTAATAGTTCTATATCATTGAATGACAATATTTGAGTTAAATGTATGCTTGCTTTTTAAAGATAGTAGAATTGTGCTTTTTGCAAATTAGGTAATAGAAATGTGATTAAGGATCTACTGCAGTTTTAAAAAGCCTTCGTGTTACAATAAGAAAGAGAAAACAAAATTTAGTGCTTGGTTTAATTTTAATGGGTTAATCAGCAATTAGAAAGTTGAAAACAAGTTGGCACCCAGCTCTGTACCTATCCTGGGAATACAGTTGAGCACTCAGAGCACAACTGAATCATTTTTATCACCAGAGGAAGAAAATTATAGCCATAAACTGTTCTTTACTGGAGGCAAAATTACGATTTGTTGCTGGATCTCAGTGTCTCTTGTCCTGGACTCAGTGTTGCCCCCTTTTCCAGTATCTCGCGTTCGGTGATTTGTAAGTTTCAATTAAGTCACTATAAAAAATGAGTAGCTTGAGGGCACTGGTTTATTACTGGTATCCAACTCTGTTTTCATTTACTAAATGACATTCTGAAAGCTTCTATTCTGAACATAATCACCTTAGGGTATGCACTGAGCACAGCCCTGGATGATTCAATTATTTCTGAATGCTCTTGTCTCCCCAGAACATAGGGCTTCACACATTAGCAGCATGTTTAGTGTTTCACACTTGTTCTCTTTGCACTCATCAGGGTTTTCCCAGGAACAGGCTGGAAGTATACAACTTGCTGCTGCTTCTTGAAAGCCTGTAACCATTATGTTTCTCCTTAAAGTAGCTGACTTCCCAGATGAAGATTAAAGTAGTCATAGATATATGTATATAATTTTTTTCTTTACAGCTGTGCTTCTGTGCTTTCCCCTTACCATTTATGAAACCTTTGCATACTTTTCATAAAGTTTAATTGTAGAAATTTATAGGACATGCTTTGTCCACAAGAGTTGTCAGTTTCCACGAAGTTTTTTGGGAAGCTGCTGTAGAGAATCATAATCATTATAAGCACATGCTGTTTCTGAAACTGTCCCATATTCTGCAGGACAAAAACAGTCCAGGCCAAGAGGTAAACCATGAACCTTACAGCAAGTCTGCAATTCACAGATCAGAGCTGTCAATAAAATTGCAGAGCTGTTACAGTAAGTTATATAGATGAGGAAAAAAATGCTGAAAAGAAGGAACATGTCAAAGCTCACATATCTTTTCTGAAGGGACGTCAGGAGTGTACGTGTTAACAAGTGCTGGACTTCAATATTTTTAATTTTCTACAATTTTCCAAATTTCAATTCATTTCATAGGCAATTTCTGAGTAATGGGACAACAGCCACTGGCTGAACTACCAACCGTATTTGGGGGTTTCCTCATCCATTAGTGAAAATCAGAAATATGCATATTAACTAAGTCCCTTACCAGTAGTTATCCAATGTAATTTTATGCACTCCTCTCTCCCGACCGCCCCGTTGTGTTCCATGCTGTGTACATGTGGTTCCATTGCCAGTATTAGGTAGGCACATCCCATATCTCTGAATGGGCATTTCTCCCTCCTGTCTAATCTAGGTACACATGCTCAAGGTAAGTTTGAAGTCTTTTTGACTTCCACTCTGCTGCTCAATGCTTTAGTCACCTCAGCTGCCCCAGGTCAGTCCAAACACACACCCCAGAGTATTGCTGGGCACAGAGGTATTTCAATCTCTCAGACTGAAAAAGGTCCTCTCAGACCTTTTGTGGCTGGGAGATGTGATGGGCTTGCAACTTTTAGTAGAAGCTTACCATATTTAACAGTATTCTGGTGAACCAGCGTGTCTTTCAGTATCTCAGCTGGTGAACTGCTGAAGAAACCAGAGCTGCCAAAATCCCTTGAGATCTGGTACAGGGCCAAGATTTCCAGATTCCCTGTGCCCTATCCAGGATCCTGAAAATAATGGCAAAGGCTTTCATACGTGCAGCTCAGAGCACTTCTGTTCATGTAAGGGTCTTCTGAGTTCATGGACTCAAGATAAGTGACCTCAAAGCACCTCAGAACTGCCAAGCTTGGAGCTCATGACAGGTGCTGGCTGCTCCTGGTGTAGCTGTTGTCAATGACCTGGGTCTTGATTTCATATCAAAGACTGTGTCGTTGCATCCTCATCCTTCAATTGGAAAATCTAGAGGCATTAGCAAAGGCTGGAGCTAAACACTCTTTTTCTGGTATTTTTTGAGAAGAGAATACGATAAAATTTCATTTTGGAAGAAAATTTGGAAAAATCACCTTTGATCCTTTGTCACAACACGACACAAAATGAACAAATGTGCATTCTGCAAATTCAGGCAAAGGAAAGGGCAAAAAAGAGAAAGTTTATTTTGTGACCTTGCTATATATGCAATTCCAAAGGTGATCAGGGATTGGAGGGTGACATTGCCAGCTCTCCTCCACACTGGTCAAACCAAGAGTCCATCAATTTTCTCCTCCTCCAGAAAGGAATGCAAACAATCATTATTTACATGAAAGTGCATGAGAAACTCTATTACAAGAATGTAAACATCAGAAGGCTAAGAGAAACTTTCAAAGATCAGGGCAACAATCTTTCAGAAAATGCAACTGAATTTCTGCATCTCCTGAATGTGGCAAGTAGTACAGACACATAACTTTGCCAGTTGCTCAACAGTGCCACAGCAAATGGAATAACAGGAGAAGTCATTATCTGAGAGCCTTAGGACCAACAAAAGCTTACAGAAGATGGAAGCAGAGATGGCCTTACTGACGACCAGAAAATCCATCTTTTTTTTTTTCCTGTTTTCTGACTTGAAAATAGATTTTTATTTATGAAAGAACATGAATGACATACTAATTGCAAAAGGACAGATGTTTGCATCCACTCAAGCTTGGCAAACAAAACTGTATTACAGCTTAACTTCTATTGCTTCTGTAGTGCATGTCTGTTGCAAAAAAACTGGAATACAAGAGGAAGTCAAGGCATGAAATATCAATTGAGGCTTTGTGAAGGCATTGTTAAAATCTTGCCATCTGTGAAGGGGTGAGGTTTAATATTTCTTCCATCTGCAATTCAATGAACTTGTACCAATGCAAATCTGATTAAATCAAAGGGGTAGTCACTACCAATTATTTTTATTAATGACCATGAATATAATCACTGTAAACGTAGATTTTCTGACACTTAATAGAAAGGTTTGACCTCATAAAGCTTAAACCCATTAGTTCATTTAGCCTGGCCTCCTGTCTATCTAATGTGCTGAAAACAGAATTTGGTTGTTTGGCTTCAATGCCCTTCCCAGAAACTCATCCAGTATTGGCTAGGAGACAAAAATTTAAAAAAAAATGTACGAAAATCATATGCTTAACTTCTAATTTGAATTTGTCTGTCCTCACATTTCAGAAATTCTTCTTATGCTTTCTTTCTGGAATGAAGATATTTTCACTGTCAGATATCACTGCGTTCTGATAGAACTATTTATCAAGTCTGGATTTTTTTAGACAGGCAAAATTACTGCTCCTCACTGTGCTATTACTTTATCCCATACATAAACAATTCCCATTGCTGTTTTTTGAAACCTCTTAATTTAAAAAAAAAAGGATGTCAAATCTGTCCCCAACACCCTTGCCTGTTAATTATTTCCCTGACATATCCTCAGGGATCGAATTACACAGCATTTTTTTCCACAGCATTACACAGCAATTTCTTCACCCAGACCATTTTGGAATCAATGACTTCATGATCACATCATCTTTTCAAAAGATGCAGTCACTCACCTGAAGTGGGAATGAGTTTTACCTTCTAAGCGCAGGGGCTCTTTGACTGGATGAATGGCAGCCAAAAGTTGCTGATTATGGGGAGGAAAATAGATTCTAAGCAAAGCTTTGAAATCCCTTTGTGGCTGTCCTGGGGCAGTATTTTGGATTTTGAGGTTGGCAGTTTTGCAGTGTTGAAATGGAGGAGCAGGAAGCACAAGGGCTTTTGGGTGGGAAGTGGGTAGAATGCACCTCCTGTGTGTTGGGATGGTATCCTGTGTGGTTTATTGCTCACGGTATGGATACACAGTGATACTGCCTTGAGAGTGCTTCTATCATATTATTAGTATGTTTCTAGTGACTTCAATAAAAAAAAAAAAAGTGCATTTTAGATGGAAAATCTCTTTCACATACATTCCAGTCAGAGTCAGCCTCTTGAAAATCCATTTAAAGAGCAAATCATGGGCCTCTGAAAAGAGAGGCAGGAAAATCTTAAAAGCACGAAATTCAGTGATGTGGAATAAAGGAAGCTTAAAACAGACAACATCTGTTGTTTTCAATCCCATGGGATTTTCTGCTTTTTTTTTTTTTTTTTCCAAATCCCAGTTCTTAATGAAGAGCAATGTCAGATTTAGAAAGGAAAAAAAAAAAAAGATTTATACAAAATTAGAAATATGTCTGGAAATCTGAAATCCTTGAGTATGTAAGCCAGCGTCTGCTCCGGATCTATCTTTGCTAATGGAGAGAGGTCCAAGTATTGTGTCATCACAACAGTTTACAAGTGCTAACATATATTTAATCAGTCTACAATGGGATAAATATTTGTTGGAGAAAAAGAATTTGAATTCAATTTTTAATGGCCAAAGCCAGATGCAGAATTGGACCCAGAGGCTAAGTGGAATTGCTGTGACATATACGATAGCACAGGCTGCTTAAAATAATTCTGGGATCACACAATTTCAGGGAAATGCAAAAGAATAACCAGGGTTATGACGATATTGCTAGAAATAGCTTTTTGAAGTGTACAGGTTTTTTCATACTATATTTCAGCGTACTAAATAGATGCATATGTAAACCACCTTCTGTCAAAATAACTTCTGATATAAAGTTTGTTTTCTGAAAGTTTTGTAAAACTAAAGCAGTTCTGAGATACTGAATCAACATACCAATGTCTTAACAGTGTAATAACTGGCAGGACTGCAGAACTCTTCAAGTGTCCTGTACTTTCTACTTTTTATGTTAGGAAAGGAAGTGTAAAGGGAAGGAATCTGAAAGCTACAACACTTCACACTTTCTGTTGCTGCAGGTATGGGAGTAGCCTTTTGGTAGTATAAGCTCATCACAGTGCATTGACGTATTTTTATACATTGTGCCATGAAGCCAGACAAGGAAATTGAATTAAATCATGATCTCTAAACAAACTGACCTGCTATGCAGATTTCTGGCTTAAGAGAAGAATTAAGTTGATTGTGTGAAACAAACCTAAGATTTTTGCCACACGTACATCCCTGAAAATTTAAATTCTGTCCTGCTTTCATACAGCCTTAACTATGTGAGGGAAACCAAGGAAAAATCTTTGGAGCCTTGTTAGCAGTTATCTTGACTGGAGGGATCTGTCTCTTAAGTTATCACTATTCCTCGCTCAGCAGGTTGCACTGATCATAAGTGCCACCAAGCCAACATCCCTTCCTCACTGAAAATCCAGTTACCGTTCTCTTTCAAGTCACATACCTTGCCTATGTCCTTTGTTTCTGTTGCAGCCTTTTGGCTGGTCTTCAGAGTGCAGTCCAATTGCCATTACCTTCTTGTACAAGGCTTTGGCAGATCTGAGGTGCTGACACTTACTGCCGGCTGCCTTGATATCCACACAGCACTGGAGCTCTTGGGCACCCATTCTCCAAGACCTGAAACTGCAGGTTGTGTTAACCTTTAGGGAGGCTTCACTGTTTGCAGTCCAGAGGTACACAGCTCGGCTGCTGAAACTCTGTGTCCCAGGGAGAAAGATTGTGAAGGATGACTGCATGGCCTTCTCAGAGCTGCTGGAGCCATTGCATTTCACTTCCTGGACATGTGCAGGAAGGACCATGCAACAGAGCTCTTTGCTTATAGCCTTCCTCTTCCCCCCAGTAATTATAGTCTTGTTTGCCAAGCCAAATGAAGGCGGGGGAAATGCATGTGGTGCTAAGCAAGTCCTTCCCTTTGCACATATGTACTGTTACCTGCCTATAGCAACAATAATTCTAATTTGCCCATGAGCTGCAGTGAGGAGTGCTTTCAAGATACACAGGTCTCTTAAGCTCCTTCAGACAATCTTTACAAGCAGTACATGTATGGAAAAAATTCAGCAGCTCTGGAGTGCATCACAGATACGTTTGTTAAAGTAGTGTGTGTATGTTGTTTTTTTGTTAGTGGAACTATAAAGTAATGAAAAACTTAATCATGTAACTTCAGCTTTGATTTCCATTCTTATTGATGCTGCAACCACATCTCTGATACAGCTGAGTTGCAGGAGTACAAGGGAGAATTAGCTTGATTCCTAGCTTTATTAATGATGCTGATACTGTTATTTTATTAAGGTTCTTGTTATTTTTGCTTATCTTGGACTGCTCTGAGAGGTTTTTTTATTCAAGAAAAAAGAAGGGGCATGAACTCTGTGGTAAATCCACTGACTCAGTTTAATATTGACAGCTTTATCTGGACTTAAGCCACTGTATATAGGATCCAAATCTGAGCTGACTTCTGACTGTGAGCACGTAGGAATTTTCTTTTTTCTTTTTTTTTTTT